>JAWWES010000001.1:74076073-74160130 GCA_035583135.1 Lophotriccus pileatus
TCTTACAGTCACCATGGCAAACTTTGCACTATAATTTAAGTAACTGTAACTTTAGAGTCCAAGCTTGAACTCCCAGCTTCCCTTTACAGTCAAGGAAGACGTATTTCCAGAGAGTAATTCTTCTCATCCTGAAATAGGTGTCTGTGGGGTCAGATAAATTTCTTTACGGTGTAGGCTAGTTTTCTTCATCATTGTATGTATCCAAACACTCAAATGTAGACATTTAACTTTTAGACATCTGAAATTAGAGGAGATAAAACTTGTCCATTGAGACAATCAGTACTGCACAAATAAAAATATTATTTAACAGAAAAGCCTTACCTGGAATTTCAAGTGTTTTTCTTGATGAACTTCATAACTCATTCGTTGAATTTCTGATGAGATCATACATTATACTGAGACTAGCCTGCAGTATTCAGCAGCTGAGGAACGTTTTGGTTTCCTGCTCTGAGGTATCGGAAGTCACTTATTCCCAAGACGATATTGTGTGCCTGTGTTGGTGAAAATTATATAGACATTTTCGTGGCCAATTTCTGAAGATGAGAGAGTTACCCTTTTGTTTTGTATAAACAAAAGAAGTAGGATTGGATTTTGTACTGTATTTCAATTGGTAATTATTTACATGTGTGCCAAGAACAGAACTTTATCAAGTCAAAAGAGTTGGCTTTATGCATCTCAGACCTGTCATATCTCATGTGCTGAATATGAAACTCCTGCCCTTCACTTGTTTTGATTCTTTTCTCATATTTCTTTACCACTACACCCGCATATTTGCCATACGGTGCTATGGTTTCTGTCCTACTCTCGGAATCTCTGCACAAATGCTGCACTTCCTACTGACCAGCTGCATATAAGAAAATGAGTCAATAAATAAATAAAATATCAACAGTGCCATACTGCTGCCAGGGCATTTCTTGTAGCCTAGTGCTTCAAAGGACCAACAAGAAGACATTTTCCCTTTTTACAGCCCTGTGTGCAGTCATGTATGTGTCATGATAACGTATATACATAATTTTCTACAATAGTGTGGGAGAAAGCTGAGAAACATGTACATTTGTCTTTACTGCAGAGATGAAAATGGCAGCTCAAGGTATAACACAGACTCTTTTCACTCAGATCCAAACAATTTTCTGAGATTTTATGGCAATACAGGTATAAAACAAATTTGAAACAAAACCCTTTGATTCTCTATGAAACAGCACATTTGATATATTTTATAATATGTAGGCAGCAGTATGTGGCTAAAAGAGGCAATAAGATGTGTGAAAATATAGCCAAAAGAGATTGGTAAAGGAAAGGGAAACTGTTACCCCTTAATCCAAAGCAAAACTAGTGTATAATCACCAAAGACCTGAAAGCAAAACTGTAAGATAAATCAGTGAAGCAACTGCCTATTCCTTTCAGGGAGTGAAATCTACCCATGAGAAGCATTTCTTTTCTTGTATGTATGAAAAAGGAAATACGTGAGGTGTTCAAATAATGGAAGAATCTGCATATTCATCACTTATACGGAAATGAAATTTGCTACATGGTCATGATAAGAGTTGCATTTCAGTAGCATTGATAAGTGAATGTCAAAGTATACATTTTTAGGAGACAATCTGGTTACTTTGGCAACTCAAGCAGTATTAGTCAATTCTGATAAGGCATCCTTTCATTACCACCTGTGGCCTTTGTCGCTCTGTTTCCTAGTAACATCAAGTTGTTTTGATAAAAAGTAATTAACATATTCAGTTGTAACAAGACTGTACATAAATTTGATCATTCTTTATTGTTTCTTCTTGAGGCAGCATAATGAAATTGAAGAGTAAGCTTTGTTTCCTTTTCTTTTTTCCTAACCAAGCTGAGCGAATTACATGAAATTACTGAAGCATCTATATATTCAAGACCATTAAAATAATACAATTAGGATTGCTGCTTTGGATCAGGGGATATTTGGTTAACAAGAGGGTAAAATAGCCTTGAGTTATAATAAAATAAGAAATGATTGTTGTGTGAGCTTTGAGAATATTGCAACAATTCAGAGATACAGAAAGTAGTTAAAAGTCCTTTTAAAATGTAATTGTGAATGATTTCTGTTATGAATTACTGTGATTTATTTAACCATGTCTCAAAGTCCTGATAGTCCTAGGCCATGAAAACCACTAACTTTTAAAAATTTTTGTACAAGAATTATTGCTAGGTTTTATTCAGATGGTTATTCATGTTGACACACAGAAAAAGTACACTATTGTGTATGCATATGCTAGAGATTTTGTTTTTCAAGATGAAGATTTTTTTCCTGCTGGCAAAGAAGTCAAAACAGGGAAACTATGCTGCTGGTTGCAGCAGCAATTCCCTGCATTAAATTACTGATTGCTTCGATATGTTACAGAACAGCTGAAGTTGGACAGAGCCTCTAAAGTCCATCTAGTGCCACCTCTCTGCTTCAAAGCAGAGCCAACAATAGCAAGTTGCCAAGGACGGAGTCCAGCTGGGCTTTGAATAATGTCAAGGTTGGAGTCTCCACAACCTTTCCGGTTCTTCCTCTACCGGTGTGTAATCACCCTTAGCAGTAAAAGTGTTTTGTTGTTTAAATAGAATGTAGCAGTTTGTGTGCCTTGCCTCAGCCTGTCACTGCTTGTCACCCCAACCCTAACCATGACCCTGACCCTGACCCTAACCCTAACCCTCACCCTAACCCAACACACTGAAAAGTGTCTGGCTCAGTCTTCTTTACTCCCATCAAGTACACATTGAGAAGATCATCCTGAACCTTTCTTCTCCCATCAAACAGTCCCAGCTCTCTCAGCCTCTCCTTGGCCTCTCTTCATATGCTCCAGTTTCTTAATCATCTTGGTGGACATTTGCTGGTCTCTCTCTGGTGTTTCCATGTTCCTCTTACCCTGGGTGGTCAGAACTGGACACAGCACTCCAGATGTGGACTCACCAGGGCTGAGCAGAGGAAAGGATCACTTTTGCTCAACCTGCTGGTAACACTCATCATAATGCAGACTGGGGAAGCTGTTGGGATGTTTTGCTGCAATGGCACACTGCTCGTTCATATTCAAATTCTCGTCCATCACGTCCTTGTCTGCAAAGCTTCTGGTCAGTCATCCCCAGTCTGTATTGGTGCATGGGGTTATTGCTCCACAGATACAGGACTTCACATTTCCCTTTGCTGAACTTCATGATGTTCCTGTTAGTCCATTTCTTCATCCTGTTGAAGTCCTTCTGGGTGGCCGGACAGCCATCCCCTTTACTTTATATAAACTGCAACTTTTCTGAGGGCACACTCTGTCCTGTCATCCAGGTCATGTCCTTACTGAAGTCAAGATAAAAATACATCTACTGTTCTTGCTTCATCCACAAATCTTGTCATTTCACTGTATAAAGTTGTTGGTTTGGTCAAGCATGCTTTCCCCTCCATAAATCCATGCCGACTACACTCAGTCACCTTCTTGTCCTTCATATGCTTAGAAATGGCTTTCAAGATTATTTGCCTTATCACCTACCCAGAGACTGAGGTGAGGCTGTTCCCTGGGTCCTCCTTCTTGCACTTCTCGAAGATAGAAGTTGCATTTGCTTTCTTCCAGGCCTCAGAAACCTCCCTGTCTTTCCATGACCTTAAAAAGATATTTGAGAGAGGTTTTGAATGATGGAAGTCAGCTCTGCCTTCACCCATGGCTGCATCTCATCCAGATACAGGTTGCCTATGTCTGCTCGGTTTAAATGTTCCCTAGCTTAATCCTCCTCCACTGACCTTTAATCTTCCTTGTTCCAATAGGTGGCAGTGCAGGGCTTGCTGAAGTCTGGTTTTGCCAAGGTCTTGCCAAGGTCACCTTGTCAAGGTGAAGAAAGCGTTGAACACCTCAGCCTTTGCCATGTCCTGTGTCACCAGCTACACATTCCCATTCAACACCAGGCCCACACATTCCCACTTGCTGTCAATAGACCTCTAGTTGTTCTTTTGCCTTTCCTGCCTGTTGTCAGATTCAGCTTCAGGAAGACTTTTGCTTTCCCCACCAAACATGCCTTAATTAGAGACCAGCTAAAATCTTTAGAGGAAAAAATTATGCAAAATATGTTAGTGTATATTTATGTGGATTAGTATGTGTATATACATATGAGCCTGTATATATTTATGTAAGTAAATTCTATTGACCATACAAACACACTGAAAATAAATGTGATCCAGTTCTGTATATACCACAGATTTCAGAAGCGTCAAAGAAAAGACACCCTAAAAATTAGTGCAGATAAAAGAACTGAGCTTTTGACTGCCTGACAGATTGCTGGTGTAGCTGGAAGTAACCACTCCATGTCCCTGAAATGTGATCTCCCTGCTCTTGAAAAATAGGTGTCATGAAGGGATTTACTCATGGAATTAATTTAAATTGGTGTAATTCAATTTGTAAAGTGGAAACAGCAACTCAACAACTAGTCAACACCTTATACATTTAGGTTCTGTATCACAGAACACACAAAATAGAGAGTTTGTGATCCTATATGAATGTGAGTTTGTACTCTGTAGTGTTGTGTATTAGAGTGATGGCAGTATATATCCCATTGATTATAATCTAATATCACCAGTAAATAGTACAGAGAGATGAGAGGAATACTCATTCAATAGCTATAATTGAAGGCAAAGAAATTAGAGAATATTTTTTCTATTCCATTTCAGGCAGATGTATTAAATATTTTCTGTTTGCAAAGTTTTTTTGTTTTGTGAAAAGAAAATCTGATTATATTTATTCACAAAATAAAGCAATCTATTAGAACATTGTCAAAATATTTACTGTTTTATGATGTAACATAAATTTGTTTAAAAGCCATCATGCACATTTGTTGTTTCTTTTGTTTGTTTTGTTTTCTTTTTTTTTTAGATCCATACAGTCACTAGGAAGTCCTGCGTGTTGTGATCAGAGCATCTTCTGATTGACCCTCCTTTTTTTATTAACACTCTGTGGTTTTATTTAAGTGTCCAGAAATGTGCCAGTGAGTTCCAACTGGGAATCAGCACTTGGTGAATATCGATACTGATTGCTCTGGCTTTTTTTGCTCAAGTTCTCAAAGGCTGCAAAAATTAGAAACCAAAGAAACCTGTAAATATTCTACATGAACTTTAGTCTTCTTTGAAGTTCTCTGTACAACAATGCTATAGGGTAGAATAAGAGTTGTTCCATATTGCTGAGTAGTGTTCAGTTTTAAGTACAATTTATTGTTATACTTCCATGATGAAATAATTTTCATGAGTCTAATTATGAATTTCTGTGATTTTGTACTATTTTTTCTGATAAGCCTGGTAAACAAGTCTACATATTCTTTGGAAAGAGTGAAAGGAAAGAGTTCATTTTATGTTATAATACAGGAACAAGATGATTACTTGGCATTATCACCTTTATTTCTTATTTTTAATAATTTGTAACGTAATGATATTTGCAATATTTATACAGTTTAAAAAAAAGCCCCAGGCATATTTTCCCTAACTAGATACTTCTCATATTTGACTATTGCTGCAACTGAACTGTAAAGTGTTATGCACTTTGTGAAAATGAAACACTGCAGTTTTAATTTTTTCACAAACTATTTCCTTCACTTATCAAATATAACCTAAATTTCTAGTCAAAATTTCTTCAAATAAGAAATAATTAAATACTGAATCAGTCGCAATTTTTTCAGAGAACAACAAAAAACATATTATGAATTTTCCCTTACTCAGACTTGATTGTTAGCTTTGAGAAGAGTATGAAGTTCTCATGACCAGAGAAAAGGACAAAATTCAACAAGTGAATTATGCATTAAAAATTATTGCCCATCTATAGAGACACCATGGAGAATAATGGTCTCTTTTTACTCTTCAGGCCAAACTAAATTTGCAAGTGCATTAATATTTGAATTTGATATTCTGGACTAATTGAGTCATCATTAGGAAGTTTAATGGAAAAACAATTTACTACCTTGGTCCTGCTACCTTGTACTTAAAAACAGGCTTTAGGATCCTGTGGAAGGAAACCCACGCTGAAGGAGGAGAAGGACTCCCCTCCCTGAGCAGAGGCAAGAACAATGTGTGATAAAAACTGTAACCCCCTTCCTCCATCTCCCTGCACTGCTAAGCGGGAGGAGGTAGAGCTGGGAAGGAGAGAGGGGTGGGGGAAAGGTGTTTTTAAGATTTACTTCTTATCATCCTGCTCTAGTAATAAATTCAATTAATATTCCCAAGTTGAGTCTGTTTTGCCCATGACTGTAATCAATGAGTGATCTCTCCCAGTCCTTATCTCAACCCTTGAACCTTTAATTATATTTTTCTCTCCCTTGTCACTTTTGGAACGGAGTGATAGAATGGCTTTGGTGGGCATCTGGCACCCAGCCATGGGCAACCCACTACGGATGTGATCACATGTATCTTGGAAGTCTGGGAACATTTCTTTTGGAAATGTCATAATCATATTCGTTTTACCTGGCGTAGACTTGTCTATGTCAGATGAGTCCCCTGCCTTCTCCCCCACCCTGCCCCTGCAATGTCGCTTATTATCTCCTCTGACTTTGGAAGTGCCGTAGCTTAGGTGTAAATGTGGATAGCCCGAATGTAGACACCTACAATGTAGAGAGATAAATAGTGGAGTAAATAAATCCTGCCTTCTTTGCCTCTGAAATTAAATTACATATTTACAAGAAAGGCTATTGATTACGTTATGGTAGAGAGAGTCAGAAGTTTGGTAATGAGTTCCTTGACTGCCTGGTGGAAGGCATTTGATATAAAATCTCTGTGATGGTCAGCAGCTGATTTTTCCATCCCTTTAAATGGCAAGGGATGGTTTACTGTGACTTTGACTTTCAAAAGATAGCTGTGATTATATTGTAGAGAAATACTTGTTACTTTGGGGATAAAAAGAGCCAAAACCTGAATAAATTTTAGCTTAATTAGCTCAGTTGGGTAGAGCAGGGTGCTAATAATGGCAGGTTGTGGGTTTTATCTGTGTGTAGACCATTCATTATAGAGTTGGACTCAGTGATCCTTGTGTGTTCCTTCCAACTAAAAATATTCTGTGATTCTCTCTGTCGTGGTGCATCCCCTCCTCCCCAAGGCCTCACTATGATCTGAGTTCTTTTAGCGACCTTAAAACACCTTTTTGCTTCACTATCTGCTGGTCAGTAACAGAGCTGAGATTAATTCCTGGTTCTTTTGCAGCTCTTTCAGTTTTGAATAGTGTAGGAAATTAATTTACTCACTGCTAAAACACTGCAGCTTGGTGAAATGAAAAAGAACTATGAATTTCTCTCTGAATTTGAATATATATTTCTGTCACAATCTTGCTCTGAAAATCTTGTGTCGAGAGAAACATCCTAAAGGTAAATTATGTAGATATACTATAACTATATCCCATATGAAATGTACTGAAACTGAAGAGCTGTAGGCCAAGTGCAGTTTTAGAGATATAATTATGGTTCAGGACTTAAAATTGGAAGCAAAAATCAAACAAACTTGTTAAGGTCAAGCCAACAAATCTCAGTATACAAAAGATGCTTCATAAGGAATTCCATTCCTTCAGGCTGAGAGACGTCTGAAAAATATTTCTCCAACAAGTACAGTTTTGTGGCAATAAATCTGTGTATACTTTTAATTCAGAAAATAAGATACTAGGATAAGGTAGCAACTGCAATACTTCCCTTTCCAAGGAGTAAAGGGATGGGGAAAGAATTGAATATTTATGTATGTGAGGGGGAGTGTTATTAATATTGCATAATTTAATATGCCAAAGTTAATAATTTCTATGTTTATCCATTTGAAAATTATAATTTCTACACAACTTTCCATAGAGAGCTTATCTCATATGTTTGTAAGTCTTATTTCATTAAAGGGGGCCCATTCAAATGTCACTCTGTGCTGAAGTAGAGATTTGATTTAAAAGCTATGTATACTAACAGTATTCAGGTTTTCAGCACTAAAAATATATTATTAAAAAGCATATCTGTGCTTTGAAATGTTTTTCTTTCTCTGTAACTAGAGTATTTTTTGGTTTTGTTTGAATCTCGTTTAATAAGTGAAAGTATTTCAGAGACAATGTTTACACAAGAAGAGCTGAAGACAGTGATGATATCAGTATCACAAGAATTGCAGTACAGTTAATGCAGCAATATCACCTTGAGATAGGGAAGCTGTATTCAGGGGACAGTCAAGTATTAGGAAACCTGAGCTATGACCATAAGTAGTTGTTTAGAAAGAATAAGGACTATGGTAGGAAAACAGATACTCAGCTTTATCCTCCTGTGTCCCTGGGAGTTGATGTAGTGGAACAGAGTACTCTGCTGGGATCGAGGAGAGATGACATGGCCATCATCAGTAAGATGAGATGCAGCTAACTCAAGAAATTCCTTTTGCAAATAAATCAGTTTTCCAGGCTACAACTAAGAAAATTTTGCTAATACTCTGTTACTGCAAGAACACAACACTCCCATCTCGTCTGTGGGTATGGTCGAACTCCAACTCCTTGATGGACAGTAAGCTCATTAAGCCCTATTGACTGATAAGCAGGTAATACCAGTTTTAGAAAGAGGTCCAGTAGATGAAAAAGAGCAAAGAATTATTTTTGTGGGCGCTCCATCCCTGAAAGTGTTCAAGTCCAGTCTGCACAGAGTTTTGATCAACCTGGTCTAGTGGAAGGTATTGCTGCCCATGACAGGGGGGTTGGAACTAATCCTTAAGGTCCCTACCAACCCAAACCACTCTATGAATCTATGAAGGAAACAAGAAATAAAAGATAATTAAGCTTTTCTTTATAATTAGAAAAATTATGGGTTTACTACTTTCTGGTTAGGTTCTGCTTTGGAGTATTCCTTTAGATAGTTTTGAAAAACACACCAGAGAACAACACAACCAAAAGTGAGAGAATTTGTCAGAATTTGCACCCCCATTGAGTGGTGCCAGAACACCAGTTTGTGGCTAAACAACTCTCCATTTTATTTAATTTTCCTGTTTGTTGTTTTTGTTTTTTTTCTTGGTGCTATTTTGGAAGGAACTGCCTTAAATTTACATGTTAACAAAAAGTACTGCTAAAAAACTACCTGTAATTTTATATTCTCTTGCTTAAATTTCCCCAGTTTCAGAGTAATGGGAGATAACGACTGGAAAATGACTTTAAAAGGTGGTCTTAAAAGATTGAGGTGATTGTAGACCTGTTAGTTTGTCTTCTCTAGTGAAAGAGAAATTATAAAGGTATGTATAATTATTATAGAGAAGAGAATTATTCATATTTTGTTTCCAGATTATCACAAAAAATGGATTTATAAGGGTGTCAAGTATACTTGACTTTCAATAAAATTTTTACTCAGTCCTTCTCATGTTTTCTAGGGGAGTAACAACTGTTTAAAGGATAAGAGACTAAAGTTGGGAATAAATGGTCAGTTTCTCCAAAGGAGAAAGGTTCTGCTGAATAGTGAAATGAAACTTCTGTTCTTTAACCTCTTTATGAATGACCTAAAAGAAAAAAAAAAAGGTATCAGAAGGCAGATACAACTGAAGTGATTAAGTTATGTTTAGGTTGTTGGTCCTATCAAATTAAGGGCAATGAAATTAAAATAAACCTAATTAATCTATATTTTAGTTATATAAGAATGTGAGTGAACAGTGATGATCTGTAGATTAGATATTACTTTTCAGGAAAGAGTTTTTAGAGGGTAGTTATTAAATCTCACTTCTCAACATCTGTGAAAAAGACAAATAAAACATAGGGGATTTTTATGAATGGCCAGTGAAAAAAAAACATCATTATAGTAATGCCCAAACAAATGCTTTGCCCTCATCTTGAACATTCAATTCAATTCTGCTCACCTCTAAGTTAAAAAAAAAAAAAAAAAAAAGGTAAGAACTTGAAATTGTGCAAAGACAATCGGAAGAAAGAAATACAGACTTCTGTACAACCAGGATTATTAAGTAGCCTAAGGGTATTCAACATTGAAAGGAGATGATTGACTGAGGTCAAAGGAGATTCTGGAGATCTCCATAATATATGGAGAAAACAGCCAGGTCATTATAGGTCACCATGTACAAGGAAAAATTATTGACATTCAATAAAATTGTCAAGCATAAAGCTGGAAAGAAACACAAGTATTTTTCTCGCATGATCCATGATTACGGAACAAGTGTGGAGACTCTAATGGTCTAAGGCTCTGGAGGTTAAGCAGCTCATGGGCTGCCTCCTGTCCATTTTTGCATTAGTTCTTGTGGAGCAGTTTGACTAAATCTGGCTACATAATGCTGAGTCTCTTCTCAACTTTATGTGGTGCTTCTACGGCTCTAGCACACAATTCTTATTTTGTATTTCTGTGTGTGCATGTGGTTTTTCATTCAGTGTGACTGAAATAACTTGAAGACTGTGTTGCAACTTGCCAGAACAGGCTCTTCAGGTGTACTGTGGAGAATATGGGTTGCATGGCAGTAGGACTGGGATGTGATTATTCCCTCTACTCATCAACCAGAAGACCATGCTGGAACATTCTGTCACTTTTAGGATACCGAGCATAGAAGAGACATTGTCATCTGTTGACATGTCATCTACCAGAACCCTGACACCATCTTCAGAGCTGCTGCAGCTGTGTGTTGCTGTTCAGTCCCAGATGCAGGGGTTGCTATTTGTCTTTGCTGAATTTCATGAGGTTCATGATGGCCCACTTCTCTATTTCTCTTTCTGAACAGTAGCCCTGACCTTAAGCAATCAGATATTCCCCCACCTGTCATTTGTTAACTTACTGGAGGTTTGTTCTGAACTACCATTCGCATCACTGACAGAGATTCGTTGATTCATTCAGTTGATTCATTAGCCTCAGAATCAACTCTTGAGAAAATAGTACCCCAAACTGTTTGCCTGTTAGACTTTGAACTATTATGATTCAAATTTGCCCAGACAGTTTTTCATCCGCCCTGTAATTCACACATCCAGTCCATCTGGCTCTGTTTGGCTACAAGGAGACTTTGCCAAAAGCTCTACTGAAATAAAAATAAATGTCTTCCAGTGTTTCCTCCACACTACCTCCATGGTCCACAGAGGCTGTTGACTCCTTATAGAAAGCAATCAGGCTGGTCAAGTGCAGTTTGCTCTTGGTAAATCTGTGATGGCTGTTCACAGTCACTTGTTGTTCTTAATGTGCTTAGAAATGGATCTGTGGGGACTTGCTCCACAAGCTTCACAAGGCTTTCATATTTTCAGAAGAAATATAAACCAAAGTAAAAATTCTCTTCTAAAAATTCCTCTTTCATCCCAGTAGAGTTATTCTAGTTTACATTCATCTTTTTTTTTTTTTTTGTGAATGATGAATTATGCATAAAGTATTCTAGATAAGGTTTAATATTCTTCCTTACAAAGTTGCAGTAATACTTACCTTTAATTCTGCAAGTACATACTGTGACATATAATGAATGCATGTTGTAGCCTTCATTATGCTGGTGTCTTTCAGTTATCCTCTCTTGCACAAGTAAACCTATTTCTGTCATATCTTTTGCTATTCTGTTTCAGTAACATTATTTCCTAACTGTGTTACCTTTTTTCCTAATTCTATAGTTCCTGAAGATTCGTGTCTCACTATATGGTATTCTTATCTTCCTGTCTTTTTACTTGAATATTGTTCATTAGTGTACTCTTGCTCTTTATGCCAAAATCCCTAGTTAAAATATTCTTAAGGAGCTCTATGAGTAACTTCCTTACAGCAAAATATGTTGCTTTCCACCCTTGAACTAGTGTTGTCTGCACCTCCATTATCATAGTAATAGATGTTAAACATTTTTATATAAACTAACAATTTTTCAAGTTTTATCATAGCTGATGCTTGGGGAATTCTGAAAAAAAAAAATCCATATTTTCTAAAATATGTTTATATTTCTAAGTAATTTATTTTCTAGATATAAAGCCAGTCTGGCACCTCTGCTTAGTACATACCTTTTATAGTTTGTTTTTTCCTTATCGGCATTCTTTAAAATACTATTCCTTTAAAAAAATTACTCTAAACCAAACAATTTTTTGATATTCATCCTAAAGGAAATGCATTTTTTTTTCCTCTTTCTTGTAGGTTTTACATTTGTTAATGTCTAGTCATATGAAACTCTGGGCGAGATGCTGGTGTTTCTTGATAGACAAGTGAGAGCATCACGAAAAGCAAGACAGAGAATTACAAAGTTTCTTCCTACAAGCAAATGGGTTGGATAGGAGAAATCAGTGGGTCAGCTTGTCCTATTTAGCATCAAGGAGACAAGTTGTCTCCAAGTCAACAGACGTGTCAGATCTATTGACGACACTTGGTTTGTTTTCTTGAAAGACTGAGAACTGCACTAAATTCTTTGCACCTGCATGGATGCACCTATTTGTCAGATCCCAGAACAGATTTAGGGGAAGGAGGGATTATGTAAGGGTGTCTAGAGAGGTGCTGTATTGCAAATCTCTGGTCTGTAGGGATGCCTGGGATATCTCACTGAGAATCAACACCTGCAACTCAACAGGATCTTGATCCTCACTTAGCCAAACTATCTGCATTACTTGGCATCCCGTGTACAAAATGGCTCTAGTAGCAAAAAACAGTGGTTCAGGTATACCAGCAATAGCATTTTGTCCTTAATTCTTTGTGAATTTCATGATTTAATTCTGCAGCTAAAAGACAGCATGATTTTAAAAACTCACCAGGCATTCAAATATTAACACTCTTATTTTCTGAAATTATTAATCAAGAATAACATAAAAATGATAATAAATAAAAATATCCGAGAAAATTACCTTGACTACACTTCCCAAATGTCATTTTTCACATATAAAAAAAGCCTTAAAAAAATATCAAAACATTCCTTTGTGGCTAAAAGAGTATTATCTTGCTATGCTTTCAGAGAGAATACTAGCTTACAACATTTATATGCAAACAGTGTTCACATCAGTGAAGTGGAAGTAAAAGTAAAAGGGTTATTGGGTTCTTTTATAATTGTGTAAAAGGAGCAATCACATCACTTTATGAACAGCAAGTTCTTAGGTCAGGGAGCATTCAGAGACAAGTCATAAAATAAAGAGTAATATAGTGAGGATTTCAGTAAAATAGTAGAATCAGCACTTCTTACTCTATTTAACTGGAAAAGGATGAGGTCTGCCCTGGGAACTAATGCTTCTTAACAGTATTTGGGCAAAGAGCCAAAAGGAAAATGCATTTCAGAAAAAGATAGGCCAGTAGTCTGTAGGATAGGTAATCACGGCAAGCCACCCTAAAGCAGCTAAATCCAGGATTTTAAATTGAGCATGAATGGGACTTTCAAGTCCTTGTGGCTGAAACTGGAAATCAGTGTTGTATTTATCAGATTACTAGTGAAACAGAAGCTTGAATTTTAGATTCACTTGAGCTCCAATGCAAAAATGAATTTATGTAAGTAACCTAACAAGTTAAATAGAAATGTTTTTATGAAATACTGAATTTGACATGCAGTTAGATCTGCATAGGCTTTGCAAGATGTAACTGGAAGATATGTTACCTTAAGGATGTGTCCAGCCATGAACAGTCCACACAGAGTTCACAAAATCGAATTGTTCAGTTTGTTACTGCTTCCTTTTATTGTGTAGGTTTTTTATTTGTAATGTATTATAAAGAGCAATCGATTCAAGTAGTCTAAGCGTAAATGCAGATTACTGCCCCTTCGTCGTATTCTTCCTCGAGTTGTTTTCAACTGTAACCTAAGATTATAAGTGCTTTCATAATAAGGAGCAAACAACTCTTTAGGCATACTTTAGGGATTTTTTTTTTCTCAGAAGTAACTACGTTCCCAGGTTCAAACCCATATGAAGAGCTGTTGGAACAGAAATCTGTGTTCACGCTGATGAAAATCTTACGATAGCAGCAGTAAGTGCTCTTATGATATGTAAATAGCAAAGGTAACACCTGAAAACTGCTGATATTAGAAAGAGTGATAATTGAGGTACAGATAATATTAAATATTTATTTCCTTTTAAGAAATATTTGACGTTGCTTTTGACTCCCAAATAGTGTTAGATGTTAATTAACTTTGTCATCGACACTAATTTTGGTTGTCACGTGTTAGCCTTTTTAAATAGAATATGTCTTAGATGTCTTTATTCATATCTCTATTAGCATCATCTATTAGCAAGAAGAAATCTAAGTATTTCCAGTCTAAATCCACCCTTTGATGCCAATCATATTAACTTTAATACCTTTCCATCAACTAAGAAGTCCCCCAAATCTGTTGCTCATTTCTCTTTTAAAAGGTAGTTTAATGCGATTATAGAAGTACATTATTTTTCTGTTTTGATACAAAAGATTTATCCCACCATCGAAAAACTAAGCATTTTTAAGATACGACTTCTTAGACATTCACTTCGTGTTAATTTATCTTAGAAATATGTCAAGAAGAGTTATATCAGTCCTTCAATCCACTAACAATAGTTCTGTTTCCAGAGAGAGACTCAGAAAAATCTTAAATGCCATGTACCTTCTACAGCACCCCATTACCTCCTTAAGACCTCAAACTGCATGATATCTTATGTCCTAGTAAATTACCAGACTACGATGGAATTTCTTATGTGGAAGAGAGTAAAAGAAAAAGCAGAGCCAGTATTGAAAATTTCACAGCATCTGTAATTTTTCTTCTGCGTTGGCATGCAGTTTTCCTTGTCATTGAAAGTGATCATGTAGCCATAGATGTCACAGAAAATAGAAATAAGTAGGCATATCAGTCATCAGTTGGTCTTCAGAGTTGAAAGATTCACAATACTCTAAATTACTAGTGATGTTTTTAAATATTATTATCATTGAGTTTTGATTTTAGAACTTATCCTCTCTTTACTTAAATTCCCATCCATAGATAACAAAAATATATGCAGACTTCCTTTTTTAAATAAGGTCTTGTGGGTTCATTTTGTTCTTTTATGGTAGTAATTTCCATAGTAAATGATATAATGTATTTTCATCTTTTTGCAACTTAATATCCATCTTGCTCAAGTCTAAACACTTGATCTCACTCTTTTGTGTACATCTGCACAAGCACAGGCAGAAGCTAACACACATCTGTATGAGATACATGTAGTATATACTGGGAAAACGTAAATTTCTTATGGTTTACTCTTAGACATGGTAGAGGCATTGCACTCTTTGGTTTTTCTACAAGTAAACAAACAAAAACTCTGAGCAAGTACCTGGAAATTTTCAAGTCAGGTACTGACTCTAATGTGAAAGTAAAGAATTATCCCAGGATCTTTGTCCCTCTGCCCTCACTAAAAGAACACTGTGTATTTTCTAGATAAATATTCTAGACGATTGAAATAAATTTTAAGCATGTTATCTTCGTGTTCACTTTTATTTGTCTCATGTCGTATAAAGACTAGCAAGACTAGAGCTATGCTTTGTTTTGGAAAAGTATCAAAAGCTGCTAATCCAGATCTTAGTAAAGGTCTTAAGGGATAAATGTACTTAGCTCTCCTGATTGATATCGTAAGTATGCTATAACCTTTCTGCTGAGATCTGCTCTTCTGCAGGTTCATCTTTAATTCTCTTCCTAAGTAAACCATTAATGAAGTAATTGATTATGAGAGATTGTAAAAACAGTTACATTTTGAACTTTTTTACCTCCACTTTAGATGAGCTGTGTATATTATGCTGCTAGAACAGTAATGAAGAAGAATAGTGCTTAGCAGTCTTTTGCATGCACTTGTAGAAAAAATAAAGCAATACTTCTAGCATGAGAAAAAAATTAAGTATAGCCCATAAACAGTTAATCAAAAGTTATAATTTTCTAAAATCATCTAAGTATTTTCAGATCAGTAGCCTTTCCTCCACAGAGTTGTCTGTGTATTGTAAATGACAGTGCAGCACAAATGCTTGCATGCTGCCTGTATCTGTCTTACTTAAGATATTTAATATGTCTTACTTAAGATATTTAATATATCTTACATGTCTTACATATGTTAAGCTATTCCACAGGAAATTGTTTCAGGAGGAGAGACTGAGAGAGAACCAACCTTTGGCATTAAATATCCTGCCTGGAATTCATCTTGTGAAACTTTAGGCAATAAATAGCTATTAAATATTTCAGCAGTGATTTAGTTAATAGGAAAAGTTAGGTGATGGGAAAAAATACAAATAACTTAAGTTAAAGGACTCTATCTTAAAATGGTCATCAAGAATAGATTGCTGTTATAAGTATTGACATTGACAATTAACATTTAAACAGTTAAATACAGATAAGATGTATCCAGAATGGCTAGTATGAGTACCAGAAGAATTTGAATCAGCTTTCCTCAGGCAGAGGTAGAGAACTGAACTTGTTTCGTCTGGAGTAAAATCTCTGTCCAGTGAAATACTGGCAGAGAAGCGTCTCTTGAAGCTCATATTCACTTCAGACATTTAAGGAAAGTAGGGAGAGGAGTATTCAGTTTGTGAGCCGAATATGTGTGTTGGAAACCTGCCTGTTTACTTCTCCCAGTACAGTAGGTGCAGTCTGAGTGTGCTCAGAATGGGAGACTGGTGCTGGAAACACATCTGTGGTAGTTCAGGTCCCTGAGAAAGTCCTGTAAAGCTGGTGTTAGGCAACAGTGCTCTGTAGGTTTTGAGGAACTTAATTTTCGGCGTAAATGAGAAAATGGCACCCAAAAGCTAATGTTGCATTTGGGATTTTGGTGTTAATGAAGTAAATCTGTTCTAGCTCTTTCTTAAGTACACTGGGACTAAAAAGTCTTTTTTTTTTTCTTTTGGCATATCATTTCTGATTTATCTTGAGAGGGATTCCTGCCATACCTTATTGCATTCCCAAATGATGACCACAAGAAACCATGTTCTTTAGTCCTTGCTGCATTTTTAAAAGTTGTGGGGTTTTTTTTTCATTTTTATATAATGTATGCTTGTGTGTACTTTATGTGATACCTTTATTCTCTGAGGTATATATGTCTCTGCATAGTACAGAAAACCTAATAAGCTAATTTTGGATATTGCATTTTAATTAGTCACTTGAAAATTGTAACACATCAGCTTAACACTTCTGATTGCATCGCTTATTCTTTAGTCCTAGTGGTGGTTTTGCTGAAGGGAGGCTGGGAACCATCACTTAACATAGATTCTCTGTCTTGTAATTTACAGAATGTCATAACAGCCTCATTAATGATCCATACCTTTTCTTCTCCCCTCAAATAATTTCATATTGAGTATTCAGAAAGATAGCAATTCCCCACCTAATTTTGATCTCTGACCATTATTTTGGTCTCTGTTGCCAAGACAAGGACTATTTTCCTTTCCTACATTTTCTTTAATCCTAGACCCTAGTAAGCGATAATAATAAAAAAGTATGTATGGGAGGGTGAGTAATAAAGAACAAAATAGCATACAGAAAACTAATATCCAGTGGAGCAGTTCAGATGTCAATATTTGATGCCATTATCTTTTCTCTCAGATCATTAAACAGCTGATGACACTGAAATGGAGCACAGAACTTCTTTGGCAGTATTTTGCCTGTAACTATTATGTTTCCCTTCCTAGACCATTTGCAGAAGCATTGGGAGGAGTTCTTTCCTGCCCCAAGGAAAATTTCCTTTGCAATTTCATAAATAGCCGGTGTATTAAATGGTCAATGATTTTTGAACTTTCTGCATATTTATAGGCTGAGTCACTTTACTCAAAGCTTTACAAATTTAGACATTTAAATAAAAGACAGCTAGTATTTTTTCCACCTTTTCTTCTAGAGGGGAAAGTATGTGGAAAACCACAAATAAATATTCAATAAAACATATGAATTATAACATTGAACTGGGAAATGTGAAAACACTAAAGTGGTACCAAAGTAACAAGAAAGGTAACACTATGGCAAATAACTGTAGTAGTATCATAACTAATAGAAACTCAATCTGTAAAACTGTGATCTAATGAAGAGAGGTAAAAAATATTTTAAAACAGACCTTCAAAAGAGATCTGAGATATGCAGTATAAAGATATTTAGCCACCTGTATGTTCCAGAAGGAGGAACTACCTGGAAAGAAGAATTATAACAGGAATTTAAATAAAATGCTTGTAAATTTTTGGTGTTGGATTTAAAACCAGTGCTGGGGTGGATTTTAGGTATGCAATAAAGTTTTAGAATATAACTTTGTGAGGTGAAAGAATTATAGGATTCCAGGCATATAAACATGGTTTTGTCATATAAATTTCTCAAACTGTGAGTGGGACTGCAATGCGTGTATTCTTATGTCTCCTTCACATTTTCAGTGAATGAGTACAATTCCATCAAATTCTGCTAATCTGTTTCTCTGCCCCATAAGATGCTTCAGAAAATATCAACTGCTTTTTTTCTAAGAGGTCTTTTATCCCAATGCAAGTAATGGGTGATGCACTAATCATTCTTCTAAGGCCTTATGACTGTACCAAAATGATTTTATAAGCAAGAAATAAAATAATAATAAACTAACCTACTAGATAAAATTTGGAGGAGGAAAAAAATCCTTTCCAAATTCAGAATAAGGTGCTAAGATGATAAAAGTGCAGGTCCTTGTTTTACAGCTATTGGACTGAAGAGGTAAAGATCAAAAGAATCCACCCCAAAGAAAACCAGCCTCCTAGAAGGAACTTCAAAGGTTCATGTTTCTCATTTTGATCCAAGACAGAATCCTATACTTACAACACTGCACATCTAACTTTCCATGATTTCAGAATTTCCACAGACAATCTATTCTTGTATTCAATTAATTTTACTCTTAAAACATGTTTGTATTTCTTAACTAAAATTTTCTTGCTTAGACTGTAATACTGGTTTTATTTCTCTTAGATACTGAGGGCATGGAAAGTAGATTATTTCCCTTCTCTTTAGAACTGCTTCTTAATTTTGAAGGCCATTCTTATATTCCAGCTTCAGTCATTTTTCTTCTGTGAACAATAAATCTGGTTATTTCTGTAGATTATGATTATTAGACATCTGGTTGCTCCCCTGTAGGATCTCTCTAATTGGCCAATTTTTCTTTGAAATGCAAGACCCAAAACTAGACTCAGTAGATAGAGCAGACTTTGCCAATCCCAAAGAATTATTACATGTGGCTTGCAAAAATATTTCTCTTTATACATCTCAGTATGAAAGCCTCTTACCAGTCAGCTGGCATTGACAGCTTACTATCAGCTGAGAATTCATTATAAGCCTTAGATTTTTCCTTTTACAGCTGCCTCCCTGCCAGTTGTTTCCCATCTAGTATTTTTGCAACTGTTTATTCTGCCTCACTGAAGAACACTGCATGTTGTTTTTTTCCATAATGAATCCCATCCTGTTTCATTCAGACCACTTTGTCAATTTTTTGGTCTTGTTTTCTAACCCTTTTTTTTATTTTGGTGCCTGTGAATTCAATAGGTATATTCTCTGTTCTGTCATCTAGACTGTCAATGAAGAGTGAAGACCATTGATGTAGGACTGTGCCTATATCTGTTGATCGTCATATACCTTCCAGTCTTACAATGAACTATTGATAACTACTCCCTGAGTGCAGTTCTTAAACTGATATTGCACATGTCTTAAAATAGCTTTGTCTGTAACATTGTTCACATATAAAAATGTCTCATGAGGCAATGTCAAAAGCATTTTTAAGGTTAGTATATCTTCTGCTGCTCTGTTTTTCATAAGACCTTATTCTTAGAAGGAAAATTGAATTGGATTTGCTCTCGTCAGATATATGCTGCGTGCTATTCATCTTAATGTTACCTTTCAAGTTTCTAAAATTCTTAATTTCTTCCAGGTGCTGAACATAAGTTGAATAGTTAGTTTATGATTCCTTTTCTAGTCCTTTTGCCACTTTCTAGAGATAAAGGTTGTGCTTGACCTTTTTAAATCTGAAGTGTCATCGTCCTCTTGAATTCTGAAAGATAACCACGAATGCTTCTGACATGGTTGTAGTCAGTGTTTCATGTACTCTAAAGGGAATGTCCAGGGATTCAGTTGATTTGACAACATCTAATTAAGCCAGATATTCCCTCCTCAGTTCTTTTTCTATTCTCACCTGATAACTTGTCTCTCTGTTAAAAATGTTATCTGCCTGATACCTACCTGGTAAATGCAATAACCCCCTCTGGTTTCTTCAGTACTGATGAGATAGGCTTGAGCTTAGGAAATCAATACAGACTGATCCTCAATGTTCTTGTATCTTCTTAATCCAAATTTGAACCCCTGCTTACGGATGCTTTTTGTGCTCAGACAGGTCTAATCTCTCTCCAGACAGCAGTTACAAAATTTTTTAAAAGCAGGTGGAAACTCCTTTCAAGCCCTTGATATGACATATTGTTGTTTTAGTTTTGTGGATTTTTTTGTTTTCTCTCTCTCTCTTTTTTTTTTTTTAACTGATATAAGTCACAGAAATGAAACATTTCTCTAAATTGTCATTAAAAGTAGGATCTGGACTCTGGTTTAAACACCTCATTGTAGGGACTCAATACACCATCTTAACATAAATGCTCAGGTTTTTCTAATACATGCTACAAAATCCAGAACACCCTTTTAACACAGGACTTTGGTCTTTGTATGTCAGTTCAGTTCAGGTATATGGTACCATCTAAAATGTCTTACAACATCCTTCTTGATGTCAGCTGCAAATTCAGAAGGTCACATGTCTCAGGTGTCTTCTATCTTATTTGACTGCTCATGCGGATATCCCAGGTATGCCAAAATGTCTGAGATGCAGCTTGGCACCTGTATGTAGGCAGCCAATTTCCCCACACGCACACACCTGTAGGCTATAAATTAGGTGTCTTATTTACAACTTAAATCCTACCTCAGATTTCATAATAATAGACTTATTACTGGTTGGAAATAATCCTTCTTTTTATGAAAAGTGCTTGCATGCCTTTTCTTCAGAAACTGTTCCATTCTTGTATATATTTGATTATTTTCCTTTACTCTTTAGGACTAAGGAAATTAAGTAAGAAGACCCCTCCCCCAGGCTGTTTCTGAAACTTAATCTTCTTGCTTCTCTTTTGTATACTGAATTCATAATCCTTGATTTGTGACACCAAAACTGGTTGCTGTGGAAATAATTGCACTGCTACAAACCTGATTAATAGTTCGGGTAGTGAAGCAGCCAGAGAAACAAACAAAAATAATTGTTAGAAATAAAGATTCTACTTTATCATTAATATCCCTGGTAAGGAATACAGTATTAAAGCTCAGTTGCTTCTAAACAGGATTGTGTGACTCTTTTTTCAGCCAACATCAAAATTCTTTTTTCCCCCCGTAATTCTGTGTAAATATCTTCAATAAGATAAAAGAAACAAAACAGAGTATATATAATACAGTGAAAAAAAGTGCTTCTATTATATATTCTGAAGTCGTTGAAAAAAAGTCCCCAAGCCAGAGTTGCTGCATGAATTATTTCTGCTCCTCTTGCTGCAGATTAAAACATCCAAAAGTATTTTTCTCTTAATCCCTTTTTTCAGGTTAGTGACTTTTTTTTTTTTCAGAAAGCATATGGTTTTCTTCATGTATGATAAGACTAAAATTAATCTGAGTGGGGAAAAAATGAAACAAAGTAAAACTAGATTATTTTAATAGGAAACTGCAATAGAGAAAAAGATTTCTTAATTAGCTTCCCAAAAGTGCTTCTTACTTTAGAGTAAAGTGAGTAATGTTGCTCATTTATCATCATATGTAAATAATATTGGCAGGCCTATCTCTTGTATGCTGGGAGCACTGTGAAACATTCAGTCACAGAGGTTTACACTAAAACACTTTGACAGTTTGCAGACATTTTAACCCAGAGACAAGTATCTCTGTGTGACCACTAATGATTCTGATGCATGGAAAAGCAGCAATTGAGCTGAAACAGTAAGAGAAGTAGACAAAACCACTGAATTAAAAGTAACTATCAGATACTTGAAAGCATCGCTAATAGTTTTTCTGTAGTAGGTGTACACCGTAATTGTGAAGCCTGAGATCCAGACTCTAAGTGCATATGATTTATTTGTACTTAAAAGGTAAATCATGTTGATGTTCTGTGCATTAAAAATTGCTAAAAGGGTAAATCAAGAGGAGATGAAGTCTGAGATTTTGCTTGATCAGATCAGCTTAGCAAACAAATGCTAGAGAATTAAAGCTTGCAGTAACAACAACACTGAACTGAACTAGCTGATCACGTGTAATTAATGTATCTTCTGTCATAGATGGAGTAGAGCTTTAAATACACTGCATCCTCTAACCGTAAGGGAATATTACATTTGCTGTTTGAGAAAAAACTATATTCAGCACTCCACCGAACAGCAAAGCAATATGTTCCCAACATGGAGTAATTTACATTGCAGTCAGGTTAGCTTGTTCCCATTTCTTTGTTCCTTTCAGTTGCTCCTCTGTACCTCTGTTACTGTCTCCCGCTTCTGTCAGTAAAGCTCCAGCTCCAGCTGTAGGAGAATTTTTGCAGACATGCTCCAAGAATGAGTCCCAGAGATCCAAGAATACAAAGACAAGGCAAAACATGAAGACAAGGAAAAAAGATGTAATCTAAAAAGTATGAGAGAAAGAGGGTTGTTATGAACCATCTGTGTTTCCTTTCTGCAAATTTATATTCTGGACCAGCCATTACAGACAAACTTCCCAAAATCTTAGCCGTTTAAGTTGTGCTAGCTACCTCCCCTGTTACTGGCCGCACCACAAGCACTATTTCTAGTCTTAGAGTTTGTGTAGCAGCACCTATCATTATAAATCTGCATCTTTAAGACTGAATTGGCCTAAAATAGCTCTTCAAGCTTCTCTATAAGTCACAAGATTGGAAGATTTATTTAAGAGGAATGAACCTCAGCATTCCTACCAGTGCATACAGGCATGGAGCAAGAGGGACCACTCTCTGAATCTTCCTCAAACTGTGTAGCAGCCTCATAAAACCGTCTCTAATAATGGCATGGAAAAACTCAACTTTCAACAGATTTATTTCATGAAATCTATGTGTGGTTGACTAAGGAAGCTAAAAGGTGGAACTCATTTCAGCCTGTTGACTGTATTATCAGTCAAGTAATATTGCCACAACATTTTTAGGAGCATGTTCTGGCTGTGGAGCACTTACAGAGAAGTAATAATCTGAATTCCTTTTGATCTGAAAAGTGTAAAATCCTAAACCTCTAGTAGTTCTTGATTTCTCAATTCCTAGTACAACCACATGAAATGATTAGGCTAAATCATAAAACACATTACATTGAATTAAATTGAATTTCTACATACAAAATATTATCTTTTTTAAGTTGTATACCAAATTTTATCTCAAGTTTAAGAAATGTTTGGTGATTGCAACCAGCTTGTTCACATATACCTTAATTACTCCCTTGGGATCTTCTAGGGTGTCTTTAATTTGTAATTGTTAGCCCTGGTAGTCAATGGTGGCTTTTCAATTTGTGACTTCTTGCAGTGCCAAGAGAACATTTATCATTAATTTTCCTATTACTGCTTTCTTTTTGAGCCTTCTGGTAGTTTCTCTGCTTTCTTTCATTTAATTTTATCACAGCCAAACTGAAACAAAACAGCTCATCATTGGCTAGGAAATAAGGGTAATGGCTGTGTTAGCAAGTAGTACAGTCCAGTAAGAGTGGATCTTTATAGAGTGAAATAGCTTCTGCTGAGGACCTGATGTCTATATTATATGCATTTCAAGGAGTTTATTTGGTTCTGGCTGCAATGGTTCTGTGGACTGTGTTTGTCTTAGATTCCAGAATACATAAGGTAAAGTCAGGATGGCATCTTTTCATGTGCTGCAGTTTAATTGGTAAGAAGTGCAAGTTGTGCCTGCTGTCTGAGACATGACATGAACCAAAGCATCACAGGTGCACCCACTCTAATATTCACTTCAAAAATCTCATTCCTGCTCCAAACCAAAACGCTAAAGTAGCACACCCAAGGATTAAATATATACAGGACCTCAACAAGACACAGATACCAGGGGGAAAAGTTTCTTTTTTTCAGAAGACAAAATGTCCCAGGATTCTTGATCAAACCATAACAACTCCAAAATGCCCAGCCTGTGTTCAAGGTGCTGTTTGGCACCGTGTAGTGTCATGCAAGAGTCCTGAAAAACTTGCTTTACTCAGTGCTTGGTAGATGATGGTTTGCTCAGCCTTGACATGCTAGGCACCACCAGAAAGCCATTCTGCAAGTTCTGGTTATTAAGCAAACAAAGCATCTAGGGAACACTGAATCTCCAAGATCTGTTGAAACTGAATTCAGGGTACTCAGCTTGAAACAGAAAATGACTTTATGATGTGCTTGACCAAAAAGGTACAATAATGTGACAAGCATGGAAAGACCTGTCCACCAGTTTGATTTTCTGATTATCTGTGATCTCGGTGCTTTCTGAGCAGGAAAGCTTTCTTGCATCTGTGTTAAGATATTCTGCAATCATCTTGTTTGCCCAGTAACTCCTGAACCCATTTAGAATTTTACCACCCAAACAAATATCTGGTAATGAATCAAATACCGAATATCTGCTTTTTAAAGTCACTGCTTGATTTGGTGCCTTCTGGTTTTTGCAACAGAGGCATTTCCTATGTAGAGGCATATCCTATACTTAGCAAGTAATACAGTGCAGTGCAAGTCAATATGTAGAATGGAATGATTTGTGCTGATGACCTGATATCCTACAATATGCCTCTGAAGAGATTTTACAACAAGCTAACAGTAGTCTAGTTCCATGAACACCTGTTAGTGGCTGGCTCATTTTAGGTGAGTATATGGAGTGCATCTATCAGTTTATTTTCCTTTTATAGGAATCTATTTCATGTGCATTGAAGCTGCTCTGTAGTGTGAACCAAAGTGGATATTTGCTTCAAGTGCTCTCCAGATAAAAACAAAAAACTGATGTGGATTCAGATTGCTAGTAAGAGTTCCCTACTCTTCTCTCTGCTATTCATCATCTTACAGATCTGCTTCACATTTCCTCAGTAATCTCTTTTCCTAGCTGAAGAGCCTTAGTTTATGTATTTCCTTCTTGTATGAAAATATTCCTTTTCATTATTTTTGTTGTCTTCTTAAATTTATTACCTCCTTTGGAACTGAACTGCAAAATTCAAATCCTTCACCACTAAGAGACCTCTCTGACTGTGCTGCAGCAGGGTTGAACAAGGGAATTGCTCTGCCCCATTTGTGGGACCCTTCAGTCCTTGGAACTGAAGGTTCATCATGTTCTTGTTCCTTAGCTTGGCACCTGGTCAATGGGGAGTAGAAGCCTTATTCAAATAGAGGGACATAGTGGAGGAGAAGTGGAAGGAGGCAGTCAGGAAACTGGCAATTTGCAGAACTAAAGGAATAACAAAACTGACAAGGGGAAATTCGAGTACATTAAAGATAAGGGAAATGGAAAAGAGAGAGCAGGGAGGTCTAAAGTCAGATATTTCCCTCAGAATGTGGAAGAAAAAACAAGTATTCCTCTGCAAATATCTGTCAAGACTGACAAAAGAGCATCCTGCTTACAAAATTGCTTCTGTTAGTTTATGCCTATTTTCATTGTTTGCTTTGAAACAGAGCTGAAATTCTGGGCAATGCCCACAGGTCATCTTCATGTGCTGCACATCAGGAGAGCTGAATTACAGAGCTGTTTGCATTTTCAGAGCAAAGCAATAAAATCTTCAAAATAAACCCCCTTCATAAAAGGTCGACTCAGGTGGAAGCCAAATAGACTCCACCCCTTCTTGGAGAGTTAAGAGTCCTTACCAATGACTGCTCATTTGGATCAGTTTACCTCAGATGAGGTCAAACTCATGTACCAGATGTGTCATTCAAGGGGTCACAGTGCCATCTGTTTTGATCTGCTGGTCCTTTTCTGTTTCACCAGTTTACTTGTTACCATATACGTAGCCTGCAAAACCAGCTGATAATTAACTTAAGCATCCAGTGCCTCTAACATTTAGCACAGAGCTCATTATGGTTTCACAAAGCGTTTGTGACATTTACTTTTCTTTGTTTATATACAGCAAAGAGAAAAGTGACTTTTGAAAGAACAGTTGACTCCAGCAAACAGGGTCTGGAAAGGCTGGAAAGCCACATGCTCAAATGTAAGGAAATGTCAGCATTGCAGCTGCAGAAGTGCCCAGCAGTCACAGCTGCAAGTCAAATCAATACGCAATACGATATACATTGAAGTGTTAATGCTCTTAATATTCAGGTTCTACATAGCTTTAAGAAAAAATGTAGTGTATAATATGGATGGTTTTCCTTTCTCTTTAACAAAGTCCTTATTGCCATTAGTTTTCTAGCATTTCCAGAGCAACTCTGTTGTAAGGGATGTGTGCATATATTGTGGCATAGACAAATACAGATAGGTCTGTGAGTTTGACCATCTTGGTCAGTGGTAAGCTATACAAAATTGCCATCAGAGCATTTTTGAATTACAGCCAATCTATTGCAGGAGTGAGAGTAGTCCTAAATAAAAATCAAGCTGTACTGCTGTGCTGCTGAGATCATGCCTGCCCTCCCAATGGAGCAGTGCAATAATGCTGCGAGTGCACAGCTTCTGGTTCACGGGTTTGCTGTTCTGCTGTACCAGACACAGACTCCACTGGAGCTTCCCATCCTGAGCCTGTCATTTCTGTTTCAGTAAAAAAATACCGTTTAGAGTGACTCCCAAAGTTTGTCCGTTGTGTCCATGCTTAAAAATGTGATCTTCTTTCAGACAAATTTGTCATAATTTATATTCTGGCTGACGTGAGGGGGAGAGAAGAAAGAAATGGGCAAGGATCTGATGTTCTCAGATTCTCTGTTATGTCCTGATATTTTTTTCCAGCATTAGTATTAGCTGAACTGACAGTATCATTGTGTCAAGTGTTCAGTCTGTGTTTACAGACATACTGTAGAATTCTTAATGTTGCCTAGCAGTGAGATTAAATATGGTTAAGTGATTCAAGTGCATTGGCTTGCAATTCTCCTGTTTGTAATTTGCAATTTGCGCTAATGGTCCCGTGACTGACTTTGCTATAGTCGACCTAAGTGGAAAATATGCACCCCCAAATTTATCTATGTACCTACTTGGGTCTAATTTTTTTTTTTTTTGGGTAGTAAAATGCCTTGAAAGGCAGGTTACAAAAGGGCTCTTAGTGAGAATTTAAAAACAGAAAACAGAAAACTAATGTGCTTTTTCAGAGAGAGACTTCTAAAAAAGATGTTTAAGTAAATCTTCTTTTGTCTAGGCTTTATGTGTTTATGTAGTTTCAGAAAAGAATTATGAATCAAATTATTCTGAATACCTTTGTAAGTCGAATAAAAGACATCTAAATACTCCTTTTTGTGTGCAGAGGAGATAAAATGTCTGCGATCTCATTTTAATTTGCTATAGTGAATTGACTCCTTTTTTATTTGGTTCTGGTTTGCATAATACTTACTTCTGCTCAAACTGTTCTCTTCTAAAGGAGGGTTTGCAGATGGTATAAGCACGTTGATTTTTTCATTACATATAGACTGAATTCCTCTCATAGAAAGGTAGATCAAAAATAACATTTTGGCAAGCACAGTTGTGCTAAAATATGAGGTTTCTTTGGAAGATGTAACAATCTTAATTACCCTGTCATTGTGAATGTTTAGCTATAACCATTAAAAAAACACCATATTTTGATTTTTGATGGTTTTTACCATTTTAATAAATTTTGCGTATTCCTATTTTAATCCACTATGTGAACAAGTTCAGCAATCCATGCTGACAGGAAATCAAATTAATGGAAAAATATATGGTTTATCCGTTGGTCTAACAATACGTAATCCAAGTGTCAGATTGTACTGTAACAAGATAATAAAAGTTAACTCTAAAAAGGAATACTTGATATGTCAAGCATTGCACAAATTTTTCCTGAAAAGCTGTTTTCTATTTTTTTTTGCTTTGATCTATTTTTTTATTAGTTTTCAAAAAATCTTGTGAAAAATCTGCTATAACATGAAATTGCCATTTTAATTTATTTTGTTAAAGGACATGCCTTTTTAATTATATACCTCTGTTTTTCACACTCTCCTTCCAGTTTGACTTTCACATAAATCTCAAGCCATGCCACCCCAGTTTCATCAGTGCTGTCAGTTCCTAAAGCCCAGCTGCTCTTCTGTCACTTTTGTTGTCTCTTTGCATGCCTCTGCAATGCACTGATTATGTTCCCAGTGAAACACATCAAGTACAGCCATCTGCCTATGCAAACACAACAGGAAAACCTCTCTTGTCTTCTTGTCGCTTGAAGCAATTCTCCTACTAGATCTCTGCTTCCTTGTTTGTGCAAAAAGTGAATTGAAAAGGAACAAAATATCCCCAAGTTATTTCCTCATAGTGTTTTCCAAGCTTCTCCATTCTGGATCCAAAGTTTTCACATTCCAAGTGTGGGGAGTCTTCCTGTCACCAGGGACTACACTGCCACTCGAATAGCAATTTATTATTTCCTGGAGTGATTCTGTACTACATGTAATTCTAAATCAACCTCTTCGTCTTCACAACAGCTGTATATGCAAAAGTTTACCAACACACCCTGGTATAGATGATGTATACCATCCTACCACACCATATTTTGGTATGCACTGCTTTTTCTGATAATCTGAAACTTAATAACAAACAACCAATGCCAGTAAAACAAGTCATGTACTGTAATACTGTGGACAAAATCATCTCTATTTATGTTAAAAGGATTCAGTAGCTCTCTTTTAATTTAAGTGAAGAAGTGTTATTATCTGAGATTGGAAAATATCCCCTAAACAGAAAAGGAGGATGTTAAATTAGGCCCAAATGCGTTGCTATTCTGGAAGGTGGTACCCCAGATCTCAGGAGGCAGACCTCATTTGTTTTCAGAAAAGTGGCTGAATATCTGAAAACAAAATGCAGGAGAAATAAAGTGAGAAAATTTAGATTCGAGGGAACAGTAAGAGCAGACAAATGTCTTAGAGAAGGTCCACTAGCCATCCTGCTGCCAAAGAGACATCAAAATTGTCACCACTTCAGGATATAGAACAGCACATCATTAGGGACAGGACCCTTCCTTAATGGACATGTGTTCACTGTCCGAAGGTGGCATGTAGAGGAGCAGTATTTGTTTTCAGAGTGCAAAACTGTCCCCCACAACAGAGTGATGTGGAGACTAGGTCTTTCCTATTGAAATCCCTGTGAGCAACAGCTGCCTTTTTTCCCTACTCTGGAAATGGGGAAAATCCACTTGTAATAGTCAGGCTATCACATTAGTAGGTGGACAGCTCAAGTATTTTGGGGGCTAGAGTGTGGCAAACGAATAGGGAGTCAGTGAGGGCATAACCTAACTTCATCTGATAATAATAAAGAAACTTTATGAAATTATGAAGGAATTATGTCATTGTACAAAAACCACTTTAAATACAAGTTTCAGCATACAACCTGTGCAAATCTTAGAGTAACCACTGAAAGTGTTCTTTTTTTCAAAGAACACTGCAGTTTTAAATACATATTTTAATTTTGTTATCCACATTTTAACATTTTTTTTTAGTTTCTATTATTTTATGTAATCAATTATATTACATCAATTATGTGTTAAGCCTAAGTGCAAGTAATCAGAGGAGTAGACCTTTTAATTACAAAATAATTATGAAGTTATTGTGTTGTACAATTACATATTCATCCTCATTAAAACTACTACATGATGTATGCATAAGTAAAATTTCTTTTGAAGTTCAGTATTTTCATAATTGCAAAATGTCAAGAATAATTAGTGTAAATTATGTTTTTCATTGCCTCAGAAATACAAAATGCTTATGAAATCTAGACATGAAACGGAATAGATGAGTTTCGGTTTGATTTCCTACCAAGCAAAAACACCCTTGACACAGTCAGATTTTTTGTCTTTTTAAACTTTTGGGTTCATATAATTATTTTTAAAATGTGTTTCAGGAGCATCAAGTCTGCAGCAAAACTTGAAGCATTGCCAGCACTCAAAATCACAAAATATTTTACTGCTATCATGGCATTTTTTTTAGAAAACCAGAGGCACCAAGCTGCAGGACTAAACGCAGTGACACGTATCTGGTCTTTCAGCCCTGTTTTGGAAGTGCAGCAGTGCAATGCAATACTCAGAGTAGTTATAACCGGTGATACTTCACAGCAGCTCCAGCGAGCAGTTCCAAAGCAGCCTGCTAGCAGATGGGCTTGCTGACATGATGGGCAGATGAGCCTCAAAGCCCTGCAGTCACAGCTTGTTTTGTTCCTACCGACTACTGTATTTCATGCCATGCTCACAGTTGACAAAAAATTTACAACAAGTGATTAGGGTTGATGAATGTTTCTTATTCTTAATACTTTGTTGCACAGACGTATTACATCTCCATTGTGGTGATTCAAGCAAACTACTTAATTAAGGATTGAAAAAGAAATGATTAGTTTGAAATCCCCATTTCATAATACATATGAGATTTGAAACACACAGGGTTGTAGCTTTGTTCTAAATGTGGTAGCAGCGGGAAGTTGAAAGTTTGATGATAATTGCTGTCTCAAAAATCTAAGATCTAAGCAATAACTAAAAGGGTTTCAAACTGTAATACAAATGGCCAAAATAACCCATAGCTGTAATTAGTAATATTTTTAATTGTTACAGTAATTTGTCTGTGATGAAAATCTCAGTTTTTATTGTTAGCAATTTTCAGAATAGTAGCCTTCAGGTATTATGTTAACAGAGCATTTCAGTACAAACTTCACTGAGTAGTCTTATTCTTTGACTCTTTCAGAGAAAAGTTACTTTGCTTGACATACAATGCAAAGAGATAAACCACCTCACTAGGGAAAATAAACCCAATTACCATATTCCTACTTCTCTATGTGCCAATACAAACCTTTTATACAGGAGCCATGTTAGGAACATTATAATTTACAGATATCAAGGAGAGAGTTAATGATGAATTGTTGATCACTGGAAATTAAGAAATTCTTGGCTTTTTAATGTGTGCTTATGTGAATGAGGTACCTCAAAATGATCACAATATTACTGTGACTGGACAGCTATATTTCCAGTTTTCTGTGGCAAAGAATGAGAAATCAAAAGTTCACAAATGCCAAAGTTTCACTGAAAGAGTGACAATTCGTACTATGCCTGAATTATGATTATGATAGTTGTTGTCAAACATTCACTTCAGTAAAAGTAGGTATATAGGTCAATGAAAACTGCATGACAGACTTGATCTAACCTGGGAATCACTTATGCTGTGAAAAAAAGTCAAAGCAATAAAATGAATGAATGAAGAAAAATAATTATTTCTCTTGCTTGGCTACCAAATAAAAAATCTCACATTATAGAATGATCTTTGATATATCTGGTACTCTCTAGATACTCTACAGATAAAATACTAATGCTAAAGTCTCAAATATTTTTTTTTTCCATTTAAATGGAATAAAGACTAGTCGGGAACCTGCCGTGCAGGTTTCTGGTTAACATACTGCTAATGAGAAGGGGAGAGTGGATAGTTTGGCCTTTAACATTTTGCAAGACATGTTTTACTCTTGAGGAAAAAGCTATTTTTTCAGTGATCTCACAAGGGAAGTTCAAAGAACTCGGAAGGAGAGAAAAAGTGAAATCAAATCCTTTAAGTGAAAAAAAAAAAAAAAGAAAAAAGCCTTAACAAAGATGTTCTGACTAATTTGCTGGAGCTGCCAGTCAAGAACTATAAAACAAACCAATCATCTGCACTGATTGTTTTCCACTGCTTGAAAAATATGTTATGGGGGGGAAAAAAAAATAAAAACTTCACACAAAATCACAATAGTGAAAGATACATCTGGTACCTTGGGAAATTCTTTGTTCTGTAAAAAAAAATTGAAAATGAAGGACTATTTTTTTAATTACTTCTATTTTAGAACAGCTCCTTTTTAAATTTAAGGTAATTAAATCTTACTAAAAAAACCCCACAACCCAAAAGCTTTAATCAGTCTTTTGAAGGGTAAGTCCTATGTCAGTGGTATGATACTTGGGCTTTACTTAGTTTAACAAAGCCTGCTGGCAATTATAGCTGGTAAGTTGAAGTGCTGATATAATTTAAATTTTGCTATTTAATCAGAGTACTAAAATGCTACCAGTATAATTTTCCTTTGGGTAGAGAGAAGTGTTTTTGGTAATGAGCAATCAAGTCTTTTTAAATATAAATATATTTCATATAATTGTCTCTTGAGTCCTTTTGAGTCTCTAATACTATTAGTTATTCTTTTTGATAGTCAAAATTCTATAACTCAAAATGACTTTTGACAGTATCAGTACAGAAAAATAATTGGCAATGAGCTTGAATCCTTCATGAAATTACATTTTGTTCTTCTAGTAACATGTGAAAAACATATAATAAGCAAGTATTTTTCAGTGTGCTTATTACAGCCCTAATTAGACCTACAAACTTTTATTAGTGGAAGTGAGATACTGATGATATATATGGTGGATTGATTATCCCCTGGAAGCAGTGTTTATTGGACCAGTTTTGCTTCAGTTTTCTGCCTCCTTCTACTAGAAAATTTACAAATTTCAGACTGCTTTAGAAATCATAATGATAGAATTCCCAGAAACTAGTTAAATTAGAGAATATACACATATACATAGTAACACACACAGACACACAGGGGCTGACACAGATATATATGTATACATTGATGGACCACTCAACACACACATATTTCTGTGATCAATAAAGAATTTAGATTACATCTATGATATCATCATCAGCTGAAGTAAAAGTTTATAATAAAAGACTGGATGCAAATGAAATAGTGCTTCTAATATACAGACTGGTCTGGATATTGGTGAAAGTAAAATTCCTGTCGTTCTGAAGAGTAGTTGTTGATGGAAAGTGTTAAATGACTGTGGAAATCCATTTGGGTTAGTCCAGCATCCCCAAAGCAGCAAGATGCATGTAGGAAAACTCTCATGGAAAATTTATAAATAAACATTTATCTTACAATCCCTTAACTCCCTGAAATCCATATGAGACACTCAGAACTGAGATTTACTCTATAGTTTAAAGATATTGTAAAGTTTGAACTATTAGACTATTAGCTCAATCTCTGCCAAACTCCTTCAAAACTTAAAGTTCTTTCTGTGCCTGTAAGTATCGGTGTGGCAGATAATGATATGATATTCCATAAATAAAGACTTGTCTTTTGCAATGGGGAACAAGTTGACAGAAAAGTATTTTTATTAACTAAAATTTTTAGAACTTAAAACACTGTGCAAGATCTCTTTGTAGACCAGCCAAGGGTGTGTGTGGAGCTCAGGTTGAAAACAAGATGAGAATTTCCTAACTATAGATCAGTGTCTCTGTCAGTGTCAGTGAAGAATATGCACATCAGAAGTAGTGGACAATCCATGTAAGAATGTATCTGAGCCTGCCTACACAGTTTTTTGGCTCCCCCTTGACTTCTTTAACCCGCAGGTATGTGCTTGAAAAACAGTATTAACAACAGCAAATCTGCAACTTTATGGGTTTCTGAAGAGTGGAGATGAGAGATAAAGGCTGGCAACTCAACTTCAGTTGTCCCGTTCCTGGACAAATGTCATTCATTCAATGCACGAACAAAGCTTACTGGAAAAGTATTAGCTGTCTACAGGTCCAACTAAGAAATAGGGAAAGGTCACTTTTGAGGATGGAAACTGATTCTACAATACCATACTAAGGACACGAATGTAGATAGTGATGTTTTGGACAATGCCACTGCTTCTCTGCCATTCTTAAAAAGCTATGCTTATTTCTTCATTTGTAACTGTTACTCTGTTCTGTGTGATTAAAAAAAAAATTCTCTGAGTTGATAACGTATCCCTCCATACTCTGGAAACAAGAAAAGGAGAGTTGCACATACCTACTACTTGCAGCTTACTTTCCGCTTGGTTTAGGGAGATGTGCTGGTTTCGGCTGGGCCAGAGTTAATTTTCTTCATTGTGGCTAATATGAGACTATGTTTTGTATTTTGTACTGAACACGGAATTGATAATTTACAGATGCTTTTGTTATTGCTGAGTAGTGCTTGCACAGAGCCAAGGCCTTTCCTGCTTTTCACTCTGTCACACTGATGAGGAGACTGGGGCTGCATGGGAAGTGGGGAGGAGACACAGTGGGGGCAAGTGACCCAAAGTGACCGCAGGGATATTCCAGACCATATGACATCATGCTCAGTATATAAAGCAGAGGGGGAAAGGAAGAAGGGAAACATATGGACTGATGGCATGTGTCTTCCCAAGTACCTTTTACGCATGATTGGGCCCTTCTCTCCTGGAGATGGCTGAACACCTGCCTGCGCATGGGAAGAAGTGAATTAACCCCTTGCTTTGCTTTGCTTTGCACGTGTGTGTGACTTTTGTTTTCCCTATTAAACTGTCTTTATCTCAAAAACATGTGTTTTCTTTATCTCAAACCCACTAGTTTTCTAGTTTTTACCCTTCCTGTTCTCTCCCCAGTCGCATTGGTGGGGGAGTGAGCAAGTAACCGTGTGGTACTTGCTTGCGGGTTGGGGTTAGATGAAATTACAAGAGGTTTTTATTTTATCTCTTGATAAAAACTTAGAATTTCAATGCACTAATCTCAATTGATATGGCAACTTTGATGCTCTGAGGAAGAGTATATATATGTATATCATTATTCTCAGGAAAATATATTCATCGAGTCACAATGAAATAGCAAATAATCTGAAGAATCCATTAAAAGTGTAGATGAATCTTAATATGATAATCATACATGTATATTCTGAAACCATTATCATAGACCATGGAGGAAAAGGGTTGTTCAGAGGAATTTTTAAGAAGGGAGATTTTAATTTGTCCTTTCTCGACGAATACTTAGAAACTGATCAGGAAAAGAAAACAGTATTTTGCAATTTTTTTTTGTGTTTTGTTTGTTTGTTTTTGTTTTTATTCTAATATCCCCATATGAAACTAATGGCACTGTTTACTGGAAAGTTCTATATGCAATACAAAATTGGGCCAATATCAGACAGAAGGTTCACCTCCTAAGCCTGTGGAACATTCTCTTTTACCGGAAGAATCAAAGCACAACTCTGAGGGTTGTAAAAATGTGCCTTCTATATTTATGCTGCATAAAAAGACACTTTTTTTCTTAGTTAACTTTTTAAAGACAGTGTAGAAGCATGCTCCATAAAGAGGAAATATCATACTGCAAAGAAAGTATTAAATATGCAGGTTCCCAGAGACTGTTTCTGCAATAAGTGAAATATTTTATTCCCCAAGTTAATAACCAGTGCCACTTGACAACATATGTAGTAAAATCTGTAAAATCACATTTTGTTACGTTGTCCAAAGTACTTCTTTTTTCCTCATCCACTGGAGAATTTTTTATTAGACTCCCTTATCATATATTATATGTCATGATTTTTTTGTAACTATCAGTAATCAGGAACAACACACAATACCTTTGGCTAGCATGGATGGTATTTTATTTCTTGGCAGGCAGAGGAGAAGGAGATTTTAGAAGGTTAGTGGTAGCTATATAAAAGTAGTTTTAGAATGTGTGTATGGTTTTTAATTTTAAAATATTGTTTCAGTAACCTTAATATTTTGGAAACATTTTGATGATAAGTCCTAAATATTCAGAAGTTAATTATACAATAAGCCATAAAGTTTCAGAACATTCTATGAAAAAAAAAATTAGTTCCTCCAGCATTTTGCAGAGCGTGGCTATGAAGCTCCATCATCAACACTCAAATCAAAGTCCTAATCTATAACACCAGAGATCTGTTGCATAATGTTGGGATAGTACAAATTTGTGGATTAGAACATTTAATTTTAAATCAAATACTAGGAGCAGACTGCTCTGCAGTGATCTAACATGAGAAAGTCTTATATAAGGAAATACAGTTTTATTTCTTTATGTAAGTGGTATTGACAGTGAGATATACTTACAAGCTATGGGGTAGCATTTTAACATATCATCATGCGTACTATTTTAAGCCAGGGCTTTAAAAAGTAATTTTTACAGAGGGCTTTCTTTTTTTCTGCATAATACTGTCAGTAAACATCTGTAAATTAACTTGTTTTGCATGAAATAAGATGAAGTTATTAAGCTTTTAAAAAAGAAATAAGATATTTAATGGGTGGGAAATGACCATGTACCAATAAATTATAAAATATAAATAATTTCAAATTGTTCTGAACAGTTGCTTTAAGTTACACTAGCTCTTATTTTTGATATTGGGAGTTAGTGGTAAAGTACCATTGGCTTTAACAGAAGCCAACCTGGCTTCATATCTGTTAAGGAAGTGCAAGTTAAATAGAATAAATTTAAACAATATCAATAACAGGTCTCACTTGGGAATATTGTTGCACCAAGCAGAAGAACTTTTTCTATTTAAAAAAAAAATCAGGGCAAATATAGAAATTTGGAGGTTTATGTAAAATCGGAGAGGCAACCTGTGAAACCATTTTAACGAACTTATTTAATTAGCTTACCTAACTTAACAAAAGAAATAAATACAAAAATTAAAACTATTTGTAGTGAAGCTTATAGCAGATGTACCAAGGCAAAATATTCTTCTCAAATTTTTATGACTATCTAAATACAGTTTCACACGAGTCTCAAGAGGTCTCTTTCACTGGATTAGGGCATGGTAACTAGTATTTACCTTAAATTTATTTATTTATGAGGAATGATTTTTTTAGAATTTTTCACATGTATCTTGCTTTCCTTTCAGCATTTTCATTTATACAGTTTATCCTATATTGTCCAAACAGTGAGTGCATTCTTCAAGACCAAAACTTAAACATGTCTATACAGTGCCAGTTATTGCCACAAATGCATTTGCCTTATGGTGTTGTCTCTTTTCTTTTTTATCATCTACTGATTAAATAGCTTTTTGGCACTCACTGTTTCCTTCTATGCTGTTAGATGACGAGCCAACTATGTACCACTGTGCCTAGGAAATGTCAACAGTTTGCCACTGATAGAACTTTCTATTCTTCTGAGATTATCCAGGTTTGCATGTAAACACTTAAGAACTGAAAGAAGAGCATATGTAGTTTTCTCCCAGCTGCCATTACTTTGCATTTGTTGTGCAAATTTACTCACGTTAAATTTCAGCATTTGTCATTCTGTATTCTTACAATACCAATGTAAATAATCACATGAACAAGCACCTAATTCCTGAGAAAGACGAGATCTCAGAACATAAATTTACTTATTTCTGTGTAATTCTGTCTCCGCTTTTCTGCAAAGCTTCATATCAAGGTTAACATGTAAAATTTACAGGGAGAAATAAATGAAAAGAAAAATGTTGCCTAAACTTTTTACAGAACTACTTGTCAAAATGAGAACACAAATGTGTTTTTTCTCTGTAGACACTGAGACAGAATTTAGTAGTTAGACAGTAAGATCTAGCAGGCTTCCCACTCCGGGAAAGAAATGTCAAGAAAGCTTTGGGAACTTAAACTGTATGGGGTTCTCCAAAGTATTGTTGCACTATACTTAAGGAAATTTGCTCTTCTTCTAACTAGCACAAGTTGCAACTGTTTGAGTGTATGTTGAGGGTCTTCACAGAGAAAAAATGTAATCAAGCACATCCCAGATTGTATAGGCTCCCAAACCATTGAGAAATGAGATCATAACCTTCTAAAGTGCTGTATATTCAAGTTCAGGAATATATCTTTTCAGATATGTTTTAAAAGAAGTAGAGTGAATAGTTCGTCTTTAACTTCTTTGTTGATGACATGTTTTGTGTTTTTTAAATTGAAATTTTAGTATATTTAGGAGCTCTTTTTTCCCCTAGCGTTCATTTTTTCTTGCATGTTTATCAAATTCCTCCTGCCAGTGAAGGAATTAATAGTAAATGCAAAGTAAGTAGACTTTATTTTAACACATTTAAGTGCCTGAAGGAAATTGTATTGGAAAATTATTTGAGTTTTTACTTTTATTTTACAATAAAAAAGAAATAGTTTAAATACCCAATTTTAATACATAGGAAACTGGAAATATCTTAGACTTTCTATTTATTTTTTTTAAACTAAGTATGGAGTGGCTTGTACTTTCTTGCACTTCTGCTCTTGACAAAAATGCTTTGATACGAATCTTTGCACTTTGCTCTGTGAAGATGTAAGTCCTCATAGATGTAAGTTTATAGTTTAAGGCTCTGTTTCCAAAAAAACCCGAATAATCTTTTGTCTACATACTTCTGAGAATTACCTGTCAATTAAATTGAAATCATCTGAGTCTTCTAATGTGTAGTAAATGCAATACTTTAGGTAGACAATGTGTGAAAACTTCTTTCCAAGTACAGTGAACTCTTTTGTTTCAAGGACAGTGAGATAACACAAAAACAATAAAATAATTTTCAACATCAAAACAAATTTCTGAATATTTATAAGACACGTAACATGGATAGAGGTGAGCCAAATAGACTACCACTTTAATAGACAGCTCATTTTAGTCAGATATAAAAAAAAGTTGAAAAAGAATTGAAAATGGTCAGATCTCCCTATTATTTAACTGTATTGCTTAGAATGAATTGAAGACCAATCCCAAGTGAATATATAACCTGCTGGCTGTTTTTGAAAGAAAAAGGGAAACAGCACTGTGAGTCAGAAACACAGCTTTTCCAAAGTGGCATAAGAATCAAAATGCATATGGAAAGTATTTGTGCAGAAGAGGTCTCATAAAGTTACAGATCTTGAAGACTGGTAAGAGAAAAAGGTTTTCAGTCTGGTGAGTCCTGCCAATCATGGTATCTGAAGTCTGTTCTACAGAATTGAACTGAAGATACAGACCAGAAAACTCTTCTTTCTATTTGCATTAAATATTACTTAGCAAAAAAAGGCAGTGTACTGAGCAGAAAAATACCTTTTCATCTTCTCTGATCAATCCTTGATGAAACTTAAAAGCACTTTAATTTATTTTATGAGTAAAGCATCCTAGGTGAATTTGTCCCCTGAAGGTCTGTGCAACAACATAATACTGAAACCAGGACAACAGCATGTAAATCTTTCCGTCTTGATATTCAGTGAGACTGAGTAGTTAGTTCTGAAGATTGAAGGCATATATATGTAGGACCGCATGAATAAGGAAGACCGTATATGAAGACTTTGTATGTATCATATATTTAAAGTTATGTGTATTTGTTTTTATTATTGGGGTACACTGACAATTAGCAATACAGTTATAAGTGCAACTTAAGGCACAAGCATCAATCAGTAAAGTAAAAATATCTTAATGAGATTGTTTAAACAAATTTCAGAAATCTGGAATGCTACATATTACATCTAGAAAAATATCACCACACTTTTAACTTTTCAGTGTTTCAAAAAAAAAAGGCTAAACTTTGTATGAAGAGTTATCTGCTAGCTCTTCTGCAATGATTCTGCTTTTATTTTTCACACTCCATATGCTTGGTTTGTCACCCATATGCAGCTATACAACCTCCTTGCAGTTATCCTCTTTTGGGTGTGTTTTGGCATGAAAAAAATATTCTAATCAACATAACCTCTTCAAAGTTGCTGTGGAAGCAAGGGTTCTGTGAAAAAATACCAATATATTGCATTCACAGCCAAGCTATACAACACTGGGCAAAATCTTGAAAGAAGAACTACTAGCTACTCTGTGTGTGGGGGAGGGGTGTGTGTGTGTGTGTGTGTGTTGTAGACTGAACCTGCAGGAAGGACAAGTTTCACTTCCTGGAGATCTGCAATCTGTAAAAACCTTCTTTAAGATCCAAATCATTCAGTCTGACATTGGATCATACTTTTTTAAGAACCATGTCTGAGTTAGGGAGATATGGAAGACCAGGGGATATCTTCTGCTTGCATGTCTGGCTTAACCAGAAAACTGCTAATAAAAGGGGCTGATTCATAGCCCCAAAGGGTGTCTCATAGTCAAGCTCATACTCACATTACTCTGTATCTTTTGGAGCAGAAGCTGCCCACTTGATCCTGCACTTCATGTTCCTCAACCTTGATTCTCCTATGGTCCCATAATAGGGTAACGCTGTGGCATTATTGGTGCATTTATTCAGGTGACATTATTTGTGACATTATTTCAGTTCAAAGTATCTGAAATAATGTGAGGTTTTGTCCTGTCTAAAGAATTAGTGTGATTTGGTTTTATATTCTATTTTAGTTGAGAGCTTATGAAAATTAAAATAGCAATGACATGGTTCTTTCTGGACAAATGTTACATTATTTATACTCTCATTATTAATACACTTTGACTGTCTCTCTCTTTTCATTTCCCTTTCTTTCAGTTCCCCTTTCCTTCTCATATTTCAGAAGCACTAGACCTTTGTTTGACAATTTAATTACACTGTCTAAAATCAAACTGAGACTATCTAAGGGTTGCGGTCCAATCCTGGGTCACAGTTGAGCCTCATAGTTATGCAAACTTATGCATTGAGTATGTGGGTAAGTAACGAAATTATGACAAATTTGACTAGATTTGCTTTTTGAGGATTGTGGGATCATTCAAACTTGGAAAAGGGCAGTTGAGGCAGATCAGAACTGAAGATTATATTAGCTTGACTCCAAAAAATGAAATAGGTGAACTCTGTTCAATTCTGAGCAGCAGAAGTAAAGTACAAAAATGATCATGCCATGCTATGGACACATTTAATAAAGTAAGATGTAGTCACTGAAGGACAATGTGATTCCATTGTATTTCTTTGATCAATCCCACTTTCACCATTGTGGACGTCACTCCCTGTAGTACTTCCAGTTTTCATCTAATGAATCTTTTCTGATGATACAGCCCCTTGTAAAAGAAATTTTGCAACATTCAGAGACCTGATTTGCTTGTAAAATAACTGACACAATTTCAGTTTGATCATTTTGTATTTGGAAAGTATCTTGTCAAACAAGTCTTAGATGCTCTCTCAACTCTGAATGATGCATCAAATTAGCATTAAATCACTGCTTGCTGCTTCTTTTTTCAAAGCCTGTACTTACAGATCTGCAGCTTGACATGGATTATGCAGCATCTGCCTTTAAAAACACAGGGAGCTCAGTTCATATCTTCACTTTAGAATTTGTTCCTGAAGGAGACAGATTGATTAAAGCTTTGAACCTCCTTTTCTATTACTTATTTAATCTTCATAGGTCTGTTATTATTATTGTGGGACATTACAAGATTTTCTCACTAGCACGTATGTGTAAGTCTTTTTTTTTCTATGATTACCAATGTTTTAATTTTTTTAACAGAATTTTATGTTAGTAGTGATAGTAACAATAATAATCGTTTCAGACTGTCATAGGAACTTCAACTCTCTATTGCACAAGACCTCCAGTTTCTTGCTCCAGAAGCTTATTCTAAATGTCACTTGTATGAAGAGGACAGTGAAGGTGCTCAATTTGCTGTTTTCTTAGATACCTTAGATATCACCAGATTATGTGTAAGTAGTCACACACATAGGTTAGAACAAGGAAAGGTTGAAGCAAGGACTACAGTAATGCAATACATGAATTATGCTGCTCCATTTTATGTCAAGTAAAACTTCAACTATAAGCCAGTAAGTTTGATTCATTTTAGATTTTGTTTATCAAACCAACCACTCATGATCATACCCAAATCTTGCTATATTTTAGGAGCTATAAGAAAGAAAAATAAATAATTCAATAATCAAATAGGCAGAAATTATTGCAGAATTTATCACTGTCATCACCGTCAACATTATCATCATAATTTCAGAGGGTTTTTTTGAACATTGTAGGTAGCTTTTAATTTTTTAGGAAGTAAAGTTATCCTGAGGTAGTTACTTTACAAGTTTTCAGATAATAGTGAATTATTAAATGACAGCAAGGAGTAGCCTAGGCGGCTGTTTCGTGTCTTGTTTTTAATAGTTTTTGTTTAAAAAAAGTTGTAGAACTTTGTCATGATCTCATGACAGTATTATTTTCATGCAGTATTATTTTGGATGATAATTCCTTAAGACAGAATTTTAACTTTTGTGTTGGGTTTGTGTGGCCAGGTTTTGGTAGCCGGGGGGGCTACAGGAGTGGCTTTTGTGAGAAGCTGCCACAAGCTTCCCGCATGCCTGGCAGGGCCAATGCCAGCCAGCTCCGGGATGGACCCACCACTGGCCAAGGCCGAGCCAATCAGGAATGATACTTATGCCTCTGTAATAACATATTTAAGAAGGAAAAAAAAGTTATTGGGCAGATGTAATTGTGGCCAGAGAAGGGCAGCGTGAGAATATGTAAGAGTAACAATTATGCAGACACCAAGGTCAGTGCAGAAGGAGGGGCAGGAGGTGCTCCAGGCACTGGAGCTGAGGTTCCCCTGCAGCCTGTGGTGCAGACCATGGTGAGGCAGCTGTGCCCCTGCAGCCCATGGAGGAGACCCATGCTGGGCAGGTGGATGCTCAGAAGAGGGCTGTGACACCATGGGAGACTTGTGCTGGAGGAGGCTGTGGAAAGAGGAGCCCGCACTGGAGAAGGTTTCCTGATAGGACTTGTGGGGGACTTACCCTGGAGCAGCCTGTGCCTGAAGGACTGCACCCCATGGAAGATTGACTGATGTTGGAATAGTTCATGGAGAACTGTTGCCAATGGGATAGACTCATGCTGGAGAAGTCCATGGAGGACTGTCTTCTGTGGGAGGCAACCCACACTGAAGCAGGGGAAGGATTCCTCTCCCTGAGCAACAATGGAACAACCTGTGATGAACTGACTGTAAACCCCATTCCCCATCTCACTGAGCTGCTGGGGGAGGAGGAGGTAGAGCTGAGAAGGAGGGAAAGGAGGAGGAAAGGTGTTTTTAAGATTTATTTTACTCTCATTATCCTGCTCTGATTTTGTTAGTAATACATTCAGTTATTATCCCCAAGTTGAGTCTTGCCCATGATCATAATCAGTGAGTGATATCTCCCTGTCCTTATGTCCACCCATGAACCCTGTGTTATGTTTTCTCTCTACTGTTCAGTTGCAGAGGGGAGTGATAGAGCGCCTTTGGTGGGCATCCAGCCAGGTCAACCCACCAGAGCTTTAGATACTTTGTTTGTAACGATTGTCAGAAGGTTAAATCTATTTAGCCATACTATATTGCTTTTAAAAAGCATGCTGTTCCAGTGGAAGGGGGTTGAGGGTGTTCCTAAAGTGGTGTTAAAAGAATGCAAGTAGTAATCTGATTCTCCCTTTAGGACATTAATCTTTTAACAGTAGTATCAGCTAAAATTGGCATTGATAATTCAATCACTCAGGAAGTGAATTTGCATTTGGCAGAAAATGGTTGGAAGTGTCTCCAACAAGTGCTTGAAACTCTTGTTGTAGTTCAGCAACTGCTGTTGCTGAATGGATGTAGAAAATAGCCATAAAGTTTCAAAGAATGTTCATTAAACACGCTACTCATTAGGTAATTTGTGAACTTCACCGCATTAATTACTCTGCTTAGAAGTCACCTTGAAATAGGGACTTTTTTTAGAAAACCATACATCAGAAAAAACTTTAACAAAATGCTTTGGTATTTTCTGTTTAATCAAGACATACAGGATTCGCTTTTCCTTTTTTACACATAGCTTTTAGTAAAGTTAATAGCACCTGCGTTACCTTGTTCCTCATTATAAGCATATAAATGTCTTTCAGAAACATAAAATGCCATCAGAGCTGTTAACCAGTAGTATATTGTACTTATTAGGATCATGAATCCCCTAATTTGTAATTTAGAAAGGTTTCAACTCAGTGAAGAGGTTATTTACTGGCAGATGTGTATATTCTGTATATGTGGTTTTCATAAACCATTCTGACTTGTTTGCTGATGAGTAGGCTTTTGCAGAACATGATTTGTTGCCTTATCTTATAAACCTACTATAAGCAGACCAATCTTGATCCTTTTTGTCACAAAAGCAGCCAAACCACTCCAATTTTTCTGAGAATTACTTTCAACAATTTCACAAGAAAAAAATATTTTTATTTTCATGCTGCACTTTTAGTTTCATATGTAGTTCTGCACAAATGTTCATCCCTTGTACATAGTCTTTCCACTACCTCAGAGCAAAGCTCCATCTCCAGGTATCTCCTTATTACCCATACATCAAACAAGGAAAGAGAGACTTTACGGGCTGGCATTCAAGAAATGTGACACAGTTGTGCAGTAACTTAAAAGATATGTAGAAATTACACTGAGTGGAGACCTTTTTTTAGATGCTTTGAATACTTCACCACATAACTTTTTTTTTTTCTCCTTTGTAACTACAGATATTACCTTTACTTGCAGTTAGTCTGGGAAAACAGGAAAAGACAATTTAATGTTATTCCACATACAGTTTTGCTATATGTATTCCTTAACTGAAACTTGTCAGTCCCCTTTTAAAATGGTATTTGTGATATACAAGGAAAATAAAGTATATACTACTTCCTTTTGATAATCAATAAAGACAGTTAAAAGGATATGAGTTTTAGTAGAACATTTTCTATTTAAAATAATTTTAATGACAGTAACGGTCATTACTGTTGCTGAAAATGTCAACATTACTAGAATTTAGAAGTTACCAGTAACTACTTTTTAAAGAAAAACTTCGTGGATATTGCCTAGAAATATTTTTTCTTCTTTCCAATATTTTTTACTAAGGTGAAAAAAAGGAAAATATTCCAGGCACAAGATTTTAGGCATACATTAGTCCAACAGAGCACCCTGAAGTGCTGTAGTATATTTACTGCTGCTGCTGGTTAGCCCAGGGTTGAACTATATGGTTCATAGTTTATAGAAATAAAAAAAAAATTCCAAAATATTACTCTTTACTAAATATGAATGATTCATATTGAATTTACGTGTATATTGATCTAACTTTTATTTTATAGATTCATTCTTGCTGTTTGCAGAGGTTTTTATAGATAGTCATAGTCGTTCCTTATTACGGGTGATACTCTCAGGCACGTGGTGTGACTCTTGGGGATGGTCCTGTGCAGGGCCAGGAGTTGGACTTGATGATCCTTGTGGATCCCTTCCAACCCAGCATATCCTTTGATTCTGTGATTCTGTAAGTATTATCACTTCTGCTCAGACAGCACTTCTACTTTGGGACAGTGCGAGCAGCACATTACACAGACCCCCTTGGCAGTGAGGGCCACAGGGCTTTCTTCAAGAGCAGAATTGCAGGAGAAGAAGGGAGGGAGGACAGTAAACAAGGAAAATTTCACCTTTTTAACCCAAGGCATGCAGGGAAGGCAATAGGCACTTCTACAGGGAATGAGGAATCCTTAGATTTAGTGCTTCAGAGATATTAATAAAACCTGGAAGCATTATAGCTACATTTGCAATGCCAGCTTGCACATTGTTATGAATTTTACAGTTGGTTTTTGCAGTTTTTGGGATAAGGTGGGCAAAACCCTTTGAAGTTTGTACAGACATGCCCAGAGATTTCTTTATGTTTCCACCTGCCATTACTGTGATACCTGACTGTGGCTCCATCCATGTAGCAAAGGCCAGGGAATATCTTATTCTGAGTAGTTTCTGAGAGAAAACCAAGACAGAAATATATTGAAGGTGATCTGAATTTAGACAGATGCCTTAGAGTCTTCCTTATACTAAAGGCAATAATCACAAAAAACTTTGAAATAGCCTTTGCCAAGTTTCTTCCTAGCTCCATCTGCTGTAGTTCTGCAAAGAGTTTTCTCCATGAGGCAAGTATTCTCTTTGGATAGTATCTGTCCATATTATGTGAGCCAAAGTGCACAGAGTAAATAATACTAAGGGTGCCTTGTATTCCTTATAGGAAAAACCATGTTCAGCCATAATGAAGAAGAATGATCAAGCTTCTTCAAGGAAAATACAGTACCTATCAGACCCAGTAGATGATGTTCTTTCAGTAAATAAATAAAAATGCCTTGGTTGTTGTTTCAGGTTGTTTGGGTTTTTTTTAAATCTGTCTGGTACAATAACCAGAGGCTGCTGCTGTAAGCTGCCAGTCAAAAGCTGTTATTTACTGGAAAGAAGTGCCAAAAAAAGGTATATTAAGACAGTAACAGTAATTCTGTAAAGGACTGATAGAATCGGTTAGCTTATTGCTATATTCTTTTATATTTAAATGCTTAGATTAAGTCTATAAAAGTGCACAGGAGTCTTTTAATTTACACAGTCAAAAATACATGGTCAAAAATATGGTTACATAAGAGAAGACTTCAGACGTAAATAGGGATTTCCTTTCAAGCTGATCTTTAATCATAAAGGTCAAACCTTTGGCATTAAAACATTTAAAGGGCAAGAAACATTCTGTTATTGAATTTTGAGACCCTGACCCTTGCCATGTATCACAGCCCAAAAAGGGCATTGAGAAAAGTACAATAATAAAAGGAACTAAAAATAAAAATGTTTAGTTTCTTTTTGTCTAAATGCAGTTTAAAAAAAAAAAAACAAACAACAAACCAAACAAACAAAAAACTCCACATTAAAAAAACAAAACAAAATAAAAAAAATACAAACAAAAAGACCATTCTGTAGGGCTAACAATAGATTAGATCTCAAACAATATTTGGAATAGTGGCTAAGCCACTATCATCTAAAAAGCTTTCTTTTTCCTTCTGGCAGTGATTACTGTGGTTGGATGATATTATGGAAATAGTTTCTGTTCATTAGAGTGAGCTACAAGTTTTTTCAGAGCAAACAGTGCTTCGTTGGAAAATACTGATCAAAAAAACATCATGATATTGTAAGCAGGTTTTTCTGTTACACTGCAGGACTGCCTACATTTCTGAGCTTGTGGCATCAGCAGTTGAGGACATGCCTGCCCTGTATCCTCCTTCAAGCCAGGAGACCACTTGAAGTCAAGGACAATGTCATGCCTGCTCTGCCAGGACCTCTGAAGTACCCTTTTCTAATTAATTTTTAGAATCATAGAACCATTTAGGTTGGACAAGACTCATAAGAGAGACCAGCTGTTAACCAAACACTGCCAAGTCCACCACTAAACCATGTCCCTAAGTGCCGCATCTGCACATCATTTAAATATCTCCGGGGATGGCGACTCCAGCATTTCCCTGGGCAGCCTGTTCCAGGGGTTGACAATGCTTTTTGTAAATAAATTTTTCCAGTCTAAACCTGCCTTGGCATAACTTGAGGCCATTTCCTCTTGTCCTATCATGTGTTACCTGAGAGAAGATGCCAACCCACACCTCATTAGAACCTCTATTCAGGTAATTGTAAAGAGTAATAAGGTCTTCCCTCCTCCAGGCTGAACCACCCCAACTCCTTCAGCCATTCCTCTTAGGACTCTCCAGACCCTTCAGCAGCTTCATTACCCTTCTCTGGACATGCTCCAGCACCTCCATGTCTTTCTTGGAGTGAGGGTCCCAGAACTGGACACAGGATTCAAGGTGTGGACTCACCAGAGCCAAGAACAGGGGGACTCTCACTGCCCTAGTCCTGCTGGCCACAGTTTTTGATACAAGACAGGATGCCATTGGCTACCTGGACACACTGCTGGCTCATGTTCAGTGGCTGTTGACTGGCACCCTGAGGTCCTTTTCCACTGGGCAGCTTTCCAGCAACTCTTCCACATGCTTGTAGCACTGAATGGGGTTGTTGTGACCCAAGTGCAGGACCTAACAGTTTGCCTTGTTGAACCTCATACCTCAGTCACCACAGGGCATGCCCCAACCCAGAACATTCACAAGAGCAATCTTTTTTTGCTGGCTACACATGAGAGATAATTAGGACTAATGAGCTCTGAGGATAAGCAATAGATCGGTTACTATCAGTGATAAGACACCCAATAATCCTCAGGTGCAATCATCATTCAGGTTGGGAATGAGCTGATTGTCCTTGTTGCTTCATTGCCACTCTCCCGTTTGTCACTTCTTTTCCCAAGGGATTTCACACCTTCCCATGTCAGTAGCTTGCTTCTTGAATCCTTTAACTCTCACAGTTCTGCCTGTGCTTTGGTTCCAGTACTTTATTTGGCTTTAGCATGGACTTTCTCACACTGGTACAGTGATTAGATCTGTAGAACCAAGCCAAGGACACATAAACTTGCACCAAATTTGTCTCACAGACCCCGGAATTCCTGCATGGTGGTAAGAGGAGATTATTTTTTTTTCATATTTTGGCCTCTCTTATATTAGGTGACTTCTCTGTGCATTACACTTGTTGATACATTTTTAGCATGCTTCTGTGGGAGAAAAAAAAAATGTTTTTTTCCCCTCCTATAAAGTCAAATATACATAAACTTGGAGAAAGTGCTTGCCTCGTGACTTGTGTCACAGGAAGGTTAATACTTAGGAGCTGGTAGAGGCATTTGGTTGGTTCCAAATAGAAATGAAAGGAAAAATGGCAGCATTTCTGGCCCTGAAATTTCATGGATAGACTTTGAGTCAGTAACAGGACTCTCAGATCTTTATAAATCGTAGCCTCTCTTTTTGTACTGTCTTTTTCTTTAAGCAACTAAGAATGAGATTAGGCTGAAAAATATCTCAATAAAGACCTTATGGCAGAAGCACCAAAATCTTAGCACTGATGTACTTATTGCAGCCTATGACTTAAGACCAGCTTGACATTTATCATTTGTCTTTGTGAACTGTTTCTATGACTGGCATTGCAGGAAACCATGTCATTATCAATCAGAAGACAGGAACGTAGATTAATCTGGTAGCATGAAAAGGTCTCTTTGGGCTAAGTGAAGCTGTATGAATAAGAGAAGAGCATTGTGATTAATGACTCAGTTGTTGTTAGAAACATGGATTTTATGCATGATAATACAGTGATTAGCAAGGGATCTGCACAGCTTTAAAATACACTTGAAAGTGCAGTCAGATGGCACGACTGTAGCTCATGCTGCTTTAACTTTTGCTGTATGCAAATTAGTAATGGTGTAACTGTCTTAAGGACTTGTTTTGGCAGAATCCAGGGCAGCTAAGTCCAGCACTCCTTCCCACTGCAGCACCTATTTTTGTGGGTGTCTGAACTAAGTGGTGTAAATCTGTCTCTGTGTCACATACTACAATCACGTTTGGATTTCTGTTTCATGTGAGGAATGTTGATTAAAACCTTTATAAATGCATGAATGTGTACAATCTCATCTTGTTATCGCAATAATAAAATTGTTCTGAGAGTGGATGAAATAGAAAACCTGCCTTGCATTTTGTTTTACGGTCATGGTAAAGCGCTGTGCTGCTTGTATTCTACTTCTCACTTTAATGCTATGTAAGATATTTCTGCTATTATAGTAGAGGACATGATAAACAGCAAAAATCAGTTGAGGGGGAGGGGAAGTTGGCTGCCATTCCCAGGTGGAAACATGCCTTGAAATCAGAAAATTGCAGCCGTGTAGTCGGTGAGATGATGAAACTGTACAGTGCTGAATCATAGCCTTACCATTTGCTTTCCACAAGGCACTGAGCACAAAGCCAGTAATACACTCCCCAAGAGGTAACTAAAGATTCTTCTCACAAACTGTGCTATCAAAAAACAATTTGTCTGACTGTGTATGCTTGGAAAATAAAATGATCCTGAGTGTTCAAGTAGTGGTAGTGCTTCTAGTAGTTTAGTTAGGAATACTCTAGGGACTTCAGTTCTTTCTTTAGCATCTATATAGTCTTAGTCTGAACAGGTTTGCCTTGGTTTTGGCTTTGGTAACTTATTGCTGAAATCTTCCCAAGGACAACAGGGTCAGGGCTTCTTGCAAATGAATGTTCCCTGTGGGACCTGTAATGAAGAGACTGTTAAGTAATTATCAGTCCGTTTGGAAGGCATTAATTTTTTAATTGACCTCAAAGAATTCAAACAACAAAAGGAATCTGAGCAAAGGTGATTTGGGTCTGAGGCAAACAAGTGAGTCAACTTCATGGGGTAGTTACACAGGTTTATTGGAATACACTGGACATAAAAGTTTTTCAGGTTCAATATTCACAGAATCACAGAATATGCTGAACTGGAAGAGACTCACAAGGATTGTTGGGTCCAACTCTTAGCTGTGCACAGGACCACCCCCAAGAGTCACAACATGTGCCTGAGAGCATCATCCAAACATTTCTTGAACTCTCTCAGGCTTGGTTCTGTGACCATGTCGCTGGGAAGCCTGTTCCAGTGCCCAACCACCCTCTGAGTGAAGAACCTTTTTCTAATATCCAACCTAAACCTCCCCTGTTGTGACTTCAGGTCATTCCCTAAGGTTCTGTCACTGGTCACCACAGAGAAGAGATCAGTGTCTGCCCCTCCTCTTCCCCTCATAAGGAAATTGTCACTGCAATGAGGTCTCCCCTCAGTCTCCTCCAGGCTGAACAGACCAAGTATCCTCAGCCACTCCTCATATGGCTTCTTCTCAGTGACCTTCACCATCTTCATTGCCCTTCTTTGGACAATGTGTTAATGTCTTTCTTATAGTGCAGTGTCCAAAACTGCACACAGTATTCAAGGTGAGGCTGCACCAGTGCAGAGCAGAGCAGGACAATCCCCTCCCTTGACCGGCTGGTGACGTTTTGCCTGATGCCCCCCAAGACATGGTTGGTCCTCCTGGCTGCCAGGGCACTGCTGACTCATATTCAACTTGCTGTTAACCAAGACTCCCAGGTCCCTTTCCATGGCACTGCTTTCCAGCATCTCATTTCCCAGTCTGTACAAACATCCAGGGTTGCCCCATCCCAGGTGCAGAATCCTACACTTCCCTTTTTGAACTTCATATGCTTGGTGATTGCCCAGTCCTCTCATTTGCCAAAGTCTGTCTGCAGGACCTCCCTGTCTACGAGGGAGTCAACAGCTCTTCCCAGTTTTGGATCATCTGAAAACTTGTTTAGTATCCTTTCCAATCTTGTGTCCAGGTCATTAATGAAGATGCTGAAGAGCACAGGGCCTAAGATGGAGTCCTGTGGAACCCCACTAGTGACAGGTCACCAGTGTGATGTCACCCCATTCCCTACTACCCTCTGTGCTCGACCCATGAGCCAGTTGCTCACCCATCACATGATGCATTTTTCCAGCTGTGCGCTGGACATTTTGTCCAGAACAATCTGAGACTATCAAAAGCTTTACTGAAATGCAAAAAGATTACATCAGCTGGCTTCCCTTGATCACCTAGGTGGGTAACCTTGTCATAAAAGGAAATCATGTTGGATAAGCAGGACTCTCCTCTCATGAAACTGTGCTGGCTGTGACCAATGACTGTGTTGTCTTTCATGTGTTTTTCAATATCTCCCAGAATAACCTTCTCCATAACTTTACCAGGCACTGAAGTGAGACTGACAGGCCTGTAGTTTCTGGGGTCCTCCTTCTTGCCCTTCTTCAGAACTGGGAAAATGTTCACCAGCTTCCAGTCAGCTGGGACCTCTTTGGATTCCCAAGACCACTCAAAAATCATCTCTTTTGATTAAAATTAGCAGTTGTGTCCAATGACACAATCTGTATCTTACAGACAGCTTCTCCTCCCCTCCTTCAGCTGTCATTTTCTGTGCAAATATTGCTCCTGTCATCACTTGTCAGGCCAATATTACAATGGAATTAATTTAAAATGTAATCTGTTTCCCTTTAGTTTGAGTGGGAAAGTTCAATCTGTGACTTGAATATCAGGTGCAGTTTTACAGGTGCTTCTTGCACGGCTGTTGTACCCCACAGAGAAGATAATTACAAAGTCAGAAGGAGCCTTAGGACTTTTTGGTTAGGGAACAGGTTTTTGTCCAACAAAATGATATTTTAATTTTCACTATTTGAGTGTTGGCTGAAATGCTAAAACTCATGTGTCTAGTTTATTTTAAACTGCTAAATAAGCTAATGTAGGCAACATGATAGTATTTGGTTCTTCTTCTTGTATTTGCTTTTTTTTTTAAAGTTGAAGATGATTGTTAGATTCTTCTACAGCACTGTTTTCTCTTTTCACATGTGTGACAGGGCAGAAAGGTATAAGTGTATTGGAGAGGAATGGCTTTCTATAATAGAAAATTAATAGTGTAATCATTAAGAGTTTTTCAATGCTCCTGATTTCACCAGTAGAGAACTTAAATTGAAAACTTGAAAAAGCAGGTATTTATCACCAATACTGAAAAAGATCCAAATCCCAAAACCATGGGCAATCATTAAAACTGAATGATGTTTTTCTTTTAACTCTATTTATCATGTTTGTAAAATAATTTAAATTAATAATTTTAAAAAAATACAGAAAATTAGGTGGAAAATGTTAATTCAGATACAGAACTCCAGCGGTTCCAGTCCTTTATAATTCAGAGATAGGAAGCTCTTAAGTACCTAATCACAGAACCACAGAATAGCCCACATTGGAAGGAACCCTGACAGATTGTCTGGTCTCAGTCCCTGTGGGAAAGGGAGCCTAGATGGGATTAACTATCACCATCCAATTGCATCTTGAAAACCTCCAGCAATGGACCCTCCACCATGTCCCTGGGAAGGTTGTTCCGGTGGCTGATTGTTCTCAGTTTAAAAAATTTCTTTCTTATGCCAAGATGAAACTTCTCTTGATGGAACTTGTACCTTTTGCCCCTTATCTTCTCCACGTGGCTCCTTGTGAAGAGAAAGCCTCTATCCTCTTTGTACCTGCCATTTATGTACTGAAATACTGTGATTAGGTACCTCCTGAGCCTTCTCTTTCTCCAGGGAGAAAGACCTAACTCTTTCCGTCTTTCCTCACACAGCAGGTTCTCCAGTTCTTTGATCATCTTCATGACCCTCCTTTGGGCTCCTTCCAGTCTGTCTGCATCTTCCTTGAATTGTGGGGACCAGGATGGGACACAGTGCTTCAGGTGCAGCCTGACAAACACTGACTATGGTGGGATGATAATGTCTCTATCTCTGCCAGTAATGATGCTGGGGATGCAACCCAGTATGGGATTTGCCTTTGATGATGCTGCAGTGCACTGCTGACCCATGTTGGCTTGTTGTCCACCAGGAGCCCACAATCTTTTCATCAAGGCATCTCCCCATACACACAGACTGTAGCCTGTAATGGCTCTTTGGCTACTCTGTCCCAGGTGCAGGACTTGTAACTTGTAAATTTCATACTGTTAGTAAATTACACTGCTTTCTCCACAAATGGTTGAATATAAGCAGGTCTGAAGCAGGCATTTCTAATTTCAAAGAACACAGCTAATGACAAAACCAAATCACATTAATCTAATCTGCATGCAGAGGTATCTTCTCTTCCTATAGACTGTGTTGATGCATACAAGGTGACAAATATTGAAAACACACCTTGAATTTACCAATTTTATTAACATTTATTCATTCCTGTGTTAATGAAGCAGTGTGATGACTGTATGTTTCTCTTCTCCCCAGTCATACAGTTAGTCCTACCATTCCGTGAAGAGACCGGTATCAGGTTTTTAAATTTACGATTAGGATAGAAACTATAAAATTTTGACTGCCTGAGTAAAAATTGTTTCTGACATTGTTGAACTTGCAACATGACCCATAAAAAACTCTGCCTGATGTTAAATGTTTTATGGATAATACTTTCAGTTCTAATAGTGTAAACAATGCTTGCATCAGGTGTTCAGGAAATCTGTTGGTGAAACTGTTAAGGATAATGTTATATTCCTTAGGGTTTACTGATCCTTCAATTGTATCCTCTGCAAGTAGATACAGTGCTCAAATCAGTTTCAGCATTTTGATACACAGTAAAAGCATTTATTCAGTTTGAGAGCTGTAAGTTGCAATTTTTTAAAGACTTGAGAGATTTGTAGAATGTTTTAAGGACACCAAACTGCAATACATCTGAATATAAAACAAGTGCTTTATAAATTGCTTTATCACACTTCAAAGCTGCATGCTAGCAGGATTGCCAAATTCAACTGCAAAACTTGCCAATTTGGATCATGTGAAGGCAGGTGTGAGATTACAGCTGTAATAAAACTGAAATTGAATACTTGTAGCTGAATTTGTAGTAGACAATTCATTTGATTTATATAACATAAGCCACATGAGGAGATGTATGTAGGTCAGCAGATTCAGCTGGAAACAGTGGTGAGAAGAGTTGTGGTAGGTTGCTAGGAATATCGAGTTAATACTTGTTCAGTCTGGCAAAATGCTGGTGCAGTGCAACTATATTCTGTCAAACGTCTTTGGGGACACACCATTTGCAACAAGGAAAAACTAGTCAGTTATATCCAATGCCACTTGTCCCATAAAAACTGTTACTAAAATTAGCATAAGAACCTAGACCATATGGAGTTTCCCAGGGCAAGAATTGGTACATTAGTTATGAGCACATTTTCAGCCTGCAAAATACTTGAGGTGTGTAAATACACAAATTAGTGATTAAACTCCTTCTATGGTAATAGAACAATGTATTATAAAATGCAAACCGTAAATGATCCAATTCAAGAAATCAGAGGAAGCACAATCAAATATAGCCTGCAGAACTATTTCCAGTCCCAACAGACAGTCTGTTAGGACACAGATTTGCATAAAAGAAGAAAAAAATCCAAAATAAAGCATTCACCCATTAATTAAAAAACCAAACTAACTAAGAAACCAACAAAAAAACCCACCCATGAGCTTTTGTCTAAGTTGTGAGCCTACGGAGACTGCAGCCGGTCTTGCTTGGTATAAATATGGAGGGGCTTATGAGCCAAAATTTCTAAAATCTTCATCTTTGCTAAGTATACTGAACCTCTTAGCCCTGCAAAGTCTCCATTGGCTTGAAGCAATGGAAGATAATTTTGCTTTTTCTTTTGCTTTATCTGTAATCTGACCTGAACTTCTAGTTTGGGAAAGAGAAGGCGGCAAAAATCCTGAAGCAGAATGTGAAGAGTAGCACAATTATTTCATTCTACAAAAATTCAGGGAGTGAGTATATGGCTGGGGACGAGAGTAGAATTAGAAATGTTGTTTAAAAAAAAGTTCATTAAAGTTCAGCAAAGTTTTTGTGATGATGGTGGGTGGCTAGTTTAGATGATTTAGGAAGACACATTGTTGAGAGAAAAAGGCAATGAGATAATGTAGAAGTTGTGAGCATCTCTGGTAAATGTGAGTTTCAGATTTATGCATTCAAGAACCTCATGAATGAATGAATAACCAATAAATTAAAAAGAAGAAACTTAATGAAAATACACATATAAGAAAGAAGTGCAGTAGGATTCTGAAAGAGCCTGTAGCAGGCAAAGTGGGAAGTAATTTTTGTAGCAAAGCAAAAGTAAGACTATAAATAAATAAGTGAAAGAAAAATTAATATTGCTGCAAAAATAACTGTTCAATAGGGTTTAATTTGTCATAGTATTCCCGACAACATAGTGTCTTAAAAAATTTAGACTCATGACTATTACTTACTAAGCACATGCCTTAATGATTACCATTAGTTCAGTTTATAGTCTGGCAGTCATGAAAAACAAACAGAGCCAGAGAAAAAAGAATAAGAACTTGAGATGAGCAGAGGAAAGAAAACTGAATTTTATAAAATCTTGGTTGCAATGACACTAGAGGACATAATCATAATAAGCATAATGAAAGCATAAACTATGACTCTGGCTGGAACTGGGATATTAAGTGTTTACAATAAACAAAAAACCCTGGATTTTATCAAGGAAGGGGGTTGCAGACATTATGGATGGTTTTTGGTTTTTGGTTTTTTTTTATTCAAGCTTCTAATGACACAGTATTTCAGCTTTACTTGTCTTTCAGACATCTGATAAAAACCTCACAACATTACTGTTACTAAAATAACCTTTATTGTTTCTTATTATGGTACCTCCCTTACCTCTTGAATTTTTTCAGCTTAATATGACAGAGATGTAGAGGGTAAGGCAAATATTAGTTTGTCACTATCTTTTATGTTTGACAGCAGCTGGCTCACCAGTCCCTGTATGTATTGTTTATGGCTTAGATGTGTGATTTTGAGGATGGAGAAGAATTATTTGATTGTGTTGGGAAGGTGTAGTAGACATGGGAAACAATCCTACAATATTTTGATGGTCATGGGGTATCTTTTTTTTTTCCGGGTTTATACAGTGTTTTTTATCATGATACTTTTGGACATAACTGAGACTTGTAGGTAGTACTGCTGAACAGTAAATGATAATAATGAATGATTCTTCCTGAAGATGTGTACCTGTGAGCTTTTAAAAAATCTTGAGACTGCTAAAAGAAATCTCATGGCATTATAGTTCATATATTATGAACTCTTGCAGAAAGAAAAAACTAAAAAAATTAAAATGGGGGTACATCAGGGTTGAGGAGTAACTACATTTCAAATTAAAAGTCTTCATTCAAGAGCTGAAACATTAATTGGAATAAGGTGAGGACAGACTCAAGACAATGTTTATTCTAAGCATGTGCAAACCTCTTTGTGATGCTGTCTTCAAAATGATGCGGCAGCTAAATGGATTATACCCCTAGGAAGCATTAAACTTAGAGCCTGATTCTCCTCACTACATAATAAGAATGGTGAAAAGCAGCCTTAAAGTAGATATAAATTGCATTTAAGTCTTCTTTATGGCTCAGCAGTGGTAGAAAGGAGTCTCCATATAAATGAGAATCAGGTCCCCAGTATTTATTTAACCCTCGGGCTTTGTATATCATTTTATTTGCACCTTTAAGAGATTTGCAGAGGGATTTTTAATCAGGATTCAGTGTACAGAAAGCTAAATGTTTTCATTGCCTTACAAGTTACTTTAATCATAGAGGCAGATCATTCTTTTTATTTCTCAAGAGGGAATGGTAGAATTTCCTGCCTTTGTACAAACTGAGCTAAATGTTTCTGACACCCTTAGTACAGTGTCAATTGGAAATTCACATTTGATGTAATAACAGACCATTTTAATTTCATGAGCTGAAGAATTGGTTTCCACTTGCAAATTGTACTGAAGAAAGCAATATTGTCAGAAGAACTGGCACAGTGCTTCAAGAGATAAATCTATTGAATTAAATAAGAGGCTTTCATTACCTTTTACATTACATTTCTGTATAACATAAGCATTAATTAAACTCTTCATTGCATTCTCCTATTCAGCAGAGCACTTGCTCAGTCTGACAAGAAATATTGCCCAAGAAAACATGTGGCATCCAAAAACAGTCTTTAAAATACGCTTAAGCAGAAGGGAAGGAAGGTGTGGAGGGGAGAATGTTTTGGTGCACTTGGGCAAGTGGAACCTGTCTACAGAAATGCATAATTTCTGTTTTTCAGGTTTTGACAACAAATACATAACTTCTGTTTTTCAAGTTTTGACAGTTCCAATGACTTGTAACAGGTCATCTCACTAGGTATTTCTCCAGGCATTTTGAATACAAACAGACAGCAAGCAACTGTTTTTCAAATCTAAAGTATATATCTGTAAATGAGGAAGGCTTCTTCAACATGAGAAAACACTTTTTGATCTGAGACAGTTCTACTTCTTGAAATATCAAAACAGCACTGCAAAGTGTGTCTCCTCTCCCATGTGTGGAATACCCAACTATAGAAAAGTTGTTGTTACAGGTTCAAAGTGTTCTCTGTCAAGGAGTCAAGGCTTAAAGAACTATTTCGGTAACCCACCCAAACTGGAGAGCCATCCTGTGTATTTGTTTCTGGAATATTTCTGTCTGTTTTCAAATATTTCCAATTCCCTTTCTCTTGTGATTCCAGGGGAACATTTGAGAATCTGCCCTCAGGAATATACGTGCTGCACCTCAGAAATGGAGGACAAGTTAAGCCAACAGAGCAAACTGGAGTTTGAAAACTTAGTGGAGGAGACGAGTCACTTTGTACGCACCACTTTTGTATCCCGGCACAAGAAGTTTGACGGTAGGCTGGATATAATTTACTTATTTCGTGCTTATGGGATTTAGGAGTCAGGTATCCATAATAAATTCAAGTGTTCTTTTCTTTACCATTAGATATCACATTTGCAGTTGTCAGTTTGACTAAGATAAGGGTTTATGTACAGCTGGTATGCTTATCAACCTTGTGAGTATTGCCTTTAATTACAATGACATCAAGAATCAGGCTATTAAGCGCCTGCAGGCTTGGCTAATGTTGAAAAAAGAGATTAGATATGCATAGAGATGTTTATAATTTTTGTCTCCTAGTTTCAAATGCAAAATTTAAGTTTGTAATCATGCTCACTGTTCAAGATGAACTGTGGATCTCCCATGATTTATGTTGTTGCAGAGAACTATTTGTGTAGTCTGCCTTTTTGTAGCCTTAAGGCTGTGTTTTTCTCCTGCATGATTTTCTTGTGAAGTAGAGAGTCTCTGAAAGGGCTTCTGGCTTCCAAACACAAAAGCCTCAGCTGCATTTGAGAGGGATTATCATACAAACCACTTAAGCAGTATCAAACACATCTTTTCTACCTAGAAAGAACTAAAAAGAACAGTTTGGGGTTTTGTTTGCTTACAATCAGCCTTTATAAGACCTTTGTAAGATCAAGGTTATGTTGTCACAATTTTCTAAGTGCTTGTCTTTAATAATGAAGATGAAGCAGTTTTTATGGTTGTGTCCATATTTTTAAGTCATGGTTTTATTTAAATATGAAATCTGCATTTGTATTAAAAGTGTCACCCTAAGCATTTCTGCATATGTGTAAGTTAAAAGGGTCTGGCATTAAGAGGCATAAATCAGCATTGCAAAGAGGATTGCAGAGCTTCATGTAGGTGGAAAGCCTGCAAATAGGTGGAATAAAACTGGCTAACCCCAGGTAATGGGTGATATGCACACATGTAGGAGAATGGTGGAAAAGTTATCTCTGAAGCTATGAGCTTACTTTGGAACTCTAAGGTTGCATTCAGAAAAAAGTGAAGATGTCTCTAACTCCTTGGGGTAATTCTGTATCATATCCAATTAAAGATTTTTTTTTTCTAATATTGATTCTCTCAGTATGACACAGAAGGGAAAATGAATTAAAAAAGAAGGGAATGGATGTATGGGGATGAGTTGGAAGAAAGTCCACAGCAGCAGATCGGATGCTAATATAATTTAGTGAGTGTCCTTGGAAGATGTGAATGACTGTTCACTGTTCTGCATTATGATGACTTCTATTTTGTACTCTCTTTTTTTTTGTGGTGGATTTTAAAACTTTTACTTATATTCAAAGGGTCTCAAAAAAAAAAAAAAAACCCTCACAAAAACCAGAAGTCACGTGCAGTCTTACAGGATGGGTGTGCAAGCAGAACAGGTATTTCAAACCATCTATGACATGTACAGGGCTCTTTTTTTTAACAGAAGGAAACAAGGATGATCGTTGGTGGTCAGTGAGCCGTGCAGTATACTCAGAATGTTGAGCTCATTGGCCACAGAGCTCAGATGTCACCTTACTAATTCTTTGGTAATTTCAGGCCTTGTTGCGATGAACTTAAGGGCATTATGGCATTTTCAGTAATTGAAATTCTGTATCTTAATACTGATTGTAAGGTAACCTAAAACTTATTGATTGTTTGTATGTATTCCACTCTGGGATTCTTATGGGTTTGCCCTACAGAGACCTGGAATAAAAGACTGAGTGGTTTCTGCTGTCTTAAGGCTGATGTTTTAAAGGGAATTTGCAATGTGACATCTTATCAGAGAGCATTTGAACTTTGTGTATGCTTTCAGTATTTTTATGCTATTCTAAAGCTATTCAAAATTTGATCACTTATATAAAAAAACTGCTTAGTCTTTCTAGAGGGGCAAATACACTAATGTAAAAATATATTCACCTAATAGGCTGTCCTTCACTGTAAAATCAGCTAAATTTGTTGCAGTGTAAAATAGGATGCTGTTTTCCAGTATGAAGCAATATTAAGATTTTTAGAGAAGGTCAGTGTTTTAACTGTTCAAGAATCATCCTTTTTGTGTTGTTTTTTAATTTGGTACTTTGATTACACAAGGGAATATGATACATGATTCTGCCATTTAATGCTAGTATACCACAAATAACAAAACAGATACAGCCAACTGTGATGATTTTATGGACGTTTTGTAAGCTACCTGTGTTTATCAAGAGCAGCATATTTAAGCAATAAATGAATATGTGAACATCTAAGGAATGTTGAGATAGATATTAGCTTTGCTCCTGTAAGGAGTTAATTTAAAGTTGCCACCAAGCTCTTTGTTCGTTCAGACATTTATATAATTTTGAAAACTCTTGAAAGGGACATCAAAGGGATATTTTGTAGAACTTTGAATTTTTTTTCTGCTGTGCTGGACATGTCTTAGGGTAATTTTGCAACATAAGACTTTTTAGAAGTATGTGAACTCTTGGTTGTATTTTGATCTGACCTTCATGAGCCTGCTTATTTTATTTGCTTTCTTCCCCACAACCATTCACTTAGGCATAGATGGAATGATGTTATGATTTTCATTTTGAGAGACAATTTGAGATTTGTTTTTCTTTTCAGAATTTTGTCCCAGATGCATGATCTAATCTAAAAGGAAATTCAATCTGCTTTAACTTGAACGTTGTCTCTTTAGCCCTCTTGTAAGACAAACATCGTTACACAGAATCACAGAGCATGGCTGAGATGTGATGGAGATGTTCTAGTCAACAGTCCCAGTTCCCTCTGCTCCTATGAGAGATGGTCTAATCCTCTGGGCTTGTGCCAGTGTGTCCATATCTCTCTTGTACTGGGGAGTGCAGACCTGGACCCGTCTCTCAATGTGTGGTCTTATCATGCTGAACTGAGAGGAAGATTCACCTCCCTCAGTCTGCTGTCAATGGTCTTACATCATTTCTATGTCAGTTTCATAAAATATTTCATTTTACCTCAAGTACAGTACTTTCAAGTCTTTACAAGAACCAAATTTCTGTATTAACTAAAAGCAATAGAAGCTAAATATGAAATTTGTAACACAGAACTTTAAAAATTGCTAAGCTTTTTGATACAAACTATGATCAGAAGAAATTAAACCTTTCTTTTAACTGGCAATCAGTTCTTGCATTTTAAAGCCCTTTCATTTCTTAGTCATTTGTCCTCCACATTTCTAAGGGTCTGTCAGCGTGTTGGGACTTTTATTGTTCTACATTCATTTTTTCCTGTTTTATCGCTCATAGTATGTAAGGCTCAAAGATTTCTTGGAACCAAAGGTCTGACAATGTTATTTTTCATTTGGTTTCCATGTTTTAGACAAGAGGTATGCATTAGCATACAACGTAATGCCAGCTGCTAGTTGTTTCTTGGCTGAGCCTTATGTGCAGATGTTTACAACTCTATTGCCCACATCTGCATGTTTGTCATTGCACTGACATACTGGATGGTCTTTTCAAACAAAATCAGTATCTGGAATTTCACTAATTGGTGCATGAGGATCCAGAGAATCTTCTCCTAAGAATCTTGTCAAATAAATAAAGCCTTGAACTGAGAAAAGTTCCTTTGAAACAGTAGGTGCTCAGTGTTCCTAGCAAAGAATGCAATACCTGTTTCAGCAAAGGGACACACAAACTTTTCCAAACACTAGGAAAAGAGACAAAAAACATTTTCAGCAGAGAGGAAACCCACAGGAAATGAAGAATTTCAGCAGATACAGATTTTTCTTTAACCTCAAGGCTTTGTGTAGGACTAACCTGTATAAGCAGACATGTAACAATCAGCTGTTTCCTGTTCCTAGCACTAGACAAGTAATCATGCTCCAATTCTTGGACCTCCACTGTATACCTCAAAGCAGCTTAAAATATATTATGCTCCCAGTGTAGCTGTAATAGTATCATCTTATTATCACCAATTCCCTTGCATACTGACATTGCTGAGCAGCTGTTTCACACACAAGCCAATTTCTTTTAAGTATTGCTCCATCAGCAGCCGAAACCAGCCCCGGCCGGAAGGTTTTGTCATGAATGTTAATGAGGAGACAAGTAGCTGTTCAATGACATTTTCTCACTAATCCTCTGAATAACTATAGGAAAAATATAGCGAAGAATTTTAATTTAAGCTAAATAGATCTGAACCTGATAAAAGAGACATCGGCTCCTCATTCTCATTAAAAATTACAGTTCCAGTCTTGGCAATGGTGTTAAAAATGAACTAATGTCTAAGAATAGCTGTCACAAACTTGAATGGATAAGGATAGCCTTCAGCAGAATGTGTGAGGCATGACGCCTTCTAAGGAAAATAACCTGGATAGCCCAAGAACCAATCTGCAGCCTCATTGATCTGTCATACAGGGTCATCACTCCCCATGCTCCTTTTTTTTTGACAGTCTGGGAGAACACTGATCCATACTCATTAGTGCTGCTTATATTTCTTACAATCAGTACCAGCAGTAGCAGTGTAAATTACATGGCAGCAAAGAAGTTTTCAAAGATAATCCCCCAAAACCATGCTTGCAAGAACAGCTATCATCCCAGACACCCCATATTGCCTTTTCTTGAACAATTTATGAAAGAACTGGGAGAAAAATAGTGGGGTTGGAATCTTTAACTGATACCAGAGTTGACAAAAATATATTCTGTGAAGTTGCTTTCCTACAAAGTAAGAACTCTTCAATGAGATGAACTGTTATAGCCAGGTATAGCTGTCACATTAAACTTGGCAAAAAAAAAAAAAGGTGTGGAAAGTGAAATAAGGGAGATGCTGGAAGTTGGAATACACTGAGGTTCAGTTGCATGACCAATACAAGTCTCCTGCCCTCTTGCTCCCCCTTTCTCCCACTCTTGCTGCCCAGCCTGCCATCCCACCTTGAGCCCCAGCTCATGCACAGAGTCGCAATAACCTCCATGGATTTCTGCAGAAGAGGGGAAATACAGCAGCACAGGAGGTCACTTGCACACTAGTGCTGTCATGGGCAGTGGGTGAAGGATGGACTTCCAGCAGGGTATTTTTTCATGTTTTGTTTTTCATACACTGAATGTGAAAGGACATGGGTTTCACATGAAGATTTTTGGCTTGTCTGTTTGGTTTTTGGAAGGAGGAAGTCAGAAAAGTCTGCCACAAACCAATTTGGAAGACAGGAGGCTTCTCTGGAGTGTGGGAAAGTCAAATAGATATATACTCATATTGTTCTAGTGCTGCCGTGCCTGAGATAGTACATGGGCTACATCATACCAAAGTTGGGATAGCAGGTACTTTGAGGTTTTGTTCTGGGCAAAATGGTGGTGGTTTGGGCTTTTTTTGCCTTGTTTTGTGTTTTTTTCCCCTTTTTTTCTTTTTTTTTTTTTCTTTGTTTGCTTTTTGGGTTTGGTTTGGTTTGGGTTTGGTTATGTTTCGGTTTTGTTTGTTCTTTGTGGGTTTTTTGTGCTTTTTTGTTTGGTTGGTTGTTTGGGTTTTTTTTTTTAAAGAGTTCAGTGTTGCTTTGCAACGCGTTTTACATCAAATGCAAAATTAATTGCAGGACAGGTGGATTTTTAAAACTCCACAACTGCTGGGCTGTAACAGTGCTTACAGGCCCACAGTTTCCATATAATTCATCTACTGGTTTAACACACTACATAACTTGCCTTAAAAAAAATGCAACATCTACTGACTTGTAACCTCTTGCAAGACTTTGTTGGACATCTGGAACAAGTTTCTAAGTATTAGAGATTCTTGGTAAGAGATGCCATGCCTTATATTTGACAGGAAACACTAATTTGAAAATAAATTATTCTACACCTCATCAAAATCCCATCAGAGCTGATAATAGCCTAAGAGAAACCTCTACTTTTGCAAACAATTTTAGGGTCTAATTCTTTAAGATTTGCATTGAGATCACTTTATCAGTTGCACATAGTATGTCAAAATTTATTAACTACAGTAGAGCAATTTTCTTTTTTTTTTTAATTAACCAAAAGAGGAGAGGTGGCAAGCCTACAAAACTTGGAAAGGAAGGATTGGCCTAGTCATATGAAGTTTCCAGCCAGGGGTGCAATTTCCTCTAATCTGGTCAGGTGCAGTATTGAAAGGCAGTGCTCTGGGAAACAGTGTCTTCTGGATACTCCATGCAGTTAGAAATGTACTTCGTGTGTTCGGATGGGTTGTGCTCTCTGCTCTTCCTCAGCTTCATTTGTTAAGTGCAGCTGGTCAACAGAGCATATAATTTTCCAACCAGCTGCATCAAGTTTATGAAGCTGCAAAGCAAAGAACAAGCTGCTACCCTGTGCTGGAACAGGCAGACATCTCCCACTCTCAAATGGATCTTGTTAGAAAGCATGTTATCCAAATAAGATAGCCAAATCCAAACAGGCTTTGAGAGGGCAGGGATCCAGTGTTTCTTCTGTACAACAGAAAGCAGAATTTGCCTTGCTGAAAACAAGATGTCCACGATACAGAGTATTCCTGCACATTCCCTCAGTAGTCAACAGGGAATGAGAAGTGCAAGTCATGCCAGTGTAAAGTTTATACCTCAAATAGGTCGGGAAGAATCTTTCCCTGGAGTATTTATTTCTCTCTATTGATTAGACAGGGTGTTTAGTTCAGACATAGATGCCTATACTTCAGACTTACTTATATATTTATTGAGATAAATTCCACTCCAAGGAACAGAATAAGAATAAGGTGTGAGACATCTAAAACACTTTTGAGACTCTTCTTTGTGCTTTGTTTGGCTCTTTTGCAGAATGTCATCCTCTCTTTTTCTTTTCTTTAGTATTTTGTGGGGGAAGAGGCATTTGAAATATTGAGGCAGGTAAGCACTATAGAGGTCAGTTATTATCTTATGCTGGTTGAAAAAAATGCTATCCTGTTGACTTCAAATGGCATTTAATCTTTGGTGAAGCTCTGAACAGTGTATGTTTTTAATATTTTATGATGGACATAGTTTTCTGAAATTAGTGGCTAAGCCTTAAAAATATCAACCCATAAGTAAAATTACTGATTTACAAATACTAAAAACCCTGCGATTAAAGATGCTGCATATGCATGTGGACAAGAATAAAATTAACAGTGGGCTCAACCTTAAGTCGATAATACTGTTGTCTTCTTGCTGTCATTTGTCAGAGGCTCTCCTACCCATACATGATTCTTCCTGTGATGGTAGGTGCTTACCCATCACACAGCAAGGACAAAACCATGCTGAGAGAATCAAAAACAGGGACTGTTTATAAAACCCAAGCTGTGAAACAAGGGTATTCATACGTATTGTCAGCACTTGGATAATAGGAACTGTAACCGTATAATTTCTCGTTCGTTATCCTCAACCCTCGTTTAATGCAGCAATACTGTTTTTTAGATTAATCTCTTGACTGTAATACACAGGCATTGTTATCTTTTTGCTGATCTTCTTTCCCTAATTTATTTGCCTGTGTGTCCAAGCAACTGGGAATTTAAAAGGAAATAGTATATCGTGAAAAGGTTCCTGTAATACTGAAAAATTATTTAACGACTCTCTGTCCCTGTTCCTTTGCTAATCTAAATGACTTTTTAGAGTTTAATTTAAATTAAAGTTTCCCATTTTTTCCCTTTTACCTCTGCTCTGTAGTTAACCAGAAAAAGATGGGAATGTCTCTATTTCTTGGAGGAATGTCATAGAACTGTCACTTTCAGCAGTAGGATAGATCCTTTAGGTAGAGAATGGAACTATATATGCCTGAATGCCATAAGAATGTTTTTAGAGATAGCTTAAAAACAGGCATAAGAAGGTCCACTTTTGCTATGCTTAGTGGCAACTATGAAAATTGCATACATAAATCAGAGCTACCAGATATTCAGGAAGAAGATACGAAAGATGTCTCACAGATGTATTGCTCCTCAAGTCTTCCTCACTTGGCTTTACGTTATCACTCATTCTATACCAACAGCTGGGAGGTAAAAATAAACATATGCTGCCTAGACTCCCAGAGTGCAATCTGTCTAGTTGTCTGTGTGGGTGCTGGGAGAAAGCAGGAGCACTTGGTCTCTGTGTGGGCAGCCCAACTCGGTGCTGGTGAGGGCTGACAAATGCTGTGCAGACGGGCTGGTTACTGTAACACCATGCTCACCACTAAGCTGGTGTTAGATGTAACACCCCTGTAATGAGCGCGGTTGCTGCTGGCCAGACTGCTACAAGCAAAATAAAATACAGATAATCGAGACGTAACCCCCACCAGATTATCCATACTGCAGTGTTTCTTGTTCTTGGATATTCAAGGGTTGTTTCTGAAATCTTTGAACTTAAAAAAATGCGTGGCACCTATATTATTGAAAAGCTCCGGTTTCCCCAAATACATTAGAACTATGAATTTCACTGATTCTCCACATTTTTTTTTTACTCTTTTTCTGAATATTACTGATACAGTTCCCTCTCATTCTGTTTTTGGGATGTTTACATAAATAGAAATCTTTATTTTCAACTTTCTCATCTTTCCAAAATCATGCTGAAATGGTTTTGCTTCATTTGTTTATTGTATACACATCACATTCTCACTTTACTCTGGGATATATATGTATATATATTAGTTTGTGAGCCTTATAAGAAATAAAGTCTTTTATTTTCTTCTAGTTGTAACCTTTATGCTTTGGATGCTTTATTCTTTCAGAATGATACAGGACTGAAATGTCCACTGCGTGTTTCAGCAATGCTCAGATCAGTTACCTATCATTAACAGCAGTGATATCACAAGGGCAATGTGTAGAGCAGGAGATGAGATGGAAAAGGAGAGTAGGGAGCAGGAGAGGGAGAGGACCAAAAATACTGTCATGAGCTGTCTGTAAATTATACTCATGTAAAGAACAGTATATATCTTACAGGAGCAATCTCAGATGGGTAACTTGATGCAGCTTTTGTGAAAGATAGTCATCATATTGGTGGAGAGACAGATGGTGAACACCGTTGCTACTTAAAGTCTGCTTTGAATCTATACCAAGAATTTTGATAAAAATAAAACTTGAGCTTAAGACCTGGAATATATCTTTTTAATACATAGCAATTTTTTAATTTGACATTCTTAGGTGAAATTATTTACTGTGAATTGATACTTTTTTGCATTATCATGGGAGCATCTAGAAGCCATTCACTATTTCCCAGTTAGGAAATTCATCAACTCAAAGCTAAAAGGCTCTCCTTGCTCTTGAAGAGGTACACTCATAGTGAAAACATTAGACATATGTAAAGCAGGAAGGAGGTGAAAACAGCTCATTTCAGAAACGTAGGACATTTTCAGTCAATGACATCTCAGCAATATCATGACTGGGAAAAGGCAACAGCAGGTAGTTGTTGAATACTAACATCAGTGAGTGGGTACAGCGTATGAGAAATAATTTTTACTCTGACAAGAGCAACTGGTCTACACAGGTGCTAAAACTGTGCTGAGGAAATCAATTCTGTTGTTATCTCCTTTTCCCTTCTTCTGACATTGAAGCATTTTCAAGGGGGTGTGCTGCATAAGGAAGGTATCAGTTTATACAAGCTTGCTGTATAAAAGTTGAATCAAAGTTTTGTAGGTGGAAGATGAGGTGATTTCTGCTTGATGTGAGCTAGTTTTTGGAGCATGTAAAATCTCGAGAGGGGAAAAATGCAACAAGCTTTTTAAACATAATAAGAAATGAATACATGTGAAGGAATACCAGCTGGGAAAATTACTGTTTACTTAGAGCAATTAACTACTAAGACTAAGCAAATATAGACAGTTTTGGTTGTTTAATTTTCAAAAGCTGAAAACAATTTTTGCAAGAAAAACCTTGTTTCAATCATCACACAAAGCAAAAAACAAGATTTGAGTTTGAAATATGTATTTCGTGTCAACAAAATACCACACAGATTTAGTTTTGAATTTCGGAAAAATTCAAGTATTTTTGAAGATTTCAAATGAATGCTAAAGGTTATTTTCAGCTGAAAACTCCAACATGTTGCATTTTAAAATGAGGAAAAAATTACTATAAAATAATTTCCAATAGTGTATTTTATGGCACAGTGAAGTTCTGTGAATTTGTGAAAAACATCAGCACAGCATTTTTTTTACAAGTTGCTGATGTTAACACTGATCGGCTTTACAAGCAAAGACAAAACACTCCCAGGCAAGTAGTAGGGGTTTTTTTCCAGTATGTACTGTTGTATATATCTCCGTAACTTTCCTGGCACTCCTACAAGTAAATAACATAATAATTTAATCTCTCATGAAATAACTTGCAGGGAGAACCTTCTCAAGTGCCTAATGAAGTTTCAGTGCTGGCCATGAAAATACTTCTAGGTTATGAGGAATGGATCCCAGGGTTTCAGACATCTCAGGATCATGTTTTGGCTCTGCCCAAATTCAGCAAGCTGGGGTCTGCTGCCTAGTGAGCTGCAGCTAGTGGAGAGCTACAACTGTGATATGAGTCTGCTTTTTAGTTCAGTGCCCAGAGCCATCCTTTTCTTACGTGTAGCCTACATTTAATATTCAGCATCCTGTTTTCATACCAAAGCATACATGATATGATATTTTGAGAGACCACTGTGAACTTGTAAGCATATTGGTATTCAGCTTCTAAAAGTTATGATTTGTTAATTCACACATTTAATTTTAAGTCTAAGTAAAGGCACGGAGGCTCAACCATTCCAATCTAATTGTATGTCAATAAGGAAGGAGATTTGTGTGTTTATTTGTTTGTTTGTATTAGCTGGAATCTTGAAACAGTGAAACTTTCGTGTTCAGTGAGGTTTATTGCATTCCCACATCCTCCTTGGTCCAGTTTTGCCACATTAACCCAAAATCCAATCATTCTTGGAGTTTTCTTTAGATTCATTCTACTAATGTAATGAATGGAAACAGCAACATTTCAGACAGAGGACTTAGCAGTCCACTGTCAGAGACTAGCTTCTCAAGCGAGTTTTATGGTGACATAGTTAAAAATAGGGATAAAATAAAATGTCTTGCAGCATAGGGATTCCTACGTGACAGGTTCTCTGTTAAGTAAAAATTGGAATTTAAATATCAAGTGATCATTAAGGAAATTTAAGAATTTATACAGCTTGGAATGGAAATTACCCTGCAACAGACTTTTCTTCTCCCAAAATTTTATAGCATTTCACTCCTTGGATAAATATGAGCATATCTTTACTAGTTTTTGCAGTTTCAGTGTCATGCAATCTCTGTATAGATGGAACAATTGGATTAGACCATGCCTTATTAGGCCCACATACCCTTCTACGAGAACTTCTTTTTATGCTAAAACAAAATATGATGAAAATAAGAGAGGTTTTGGAAAGTGAAAGAGAAACAGGAAAAAGTTTCCAAATGGCCCTTCAACAGTGCTCCTTAAGAAAGGAAGGTACTGCTGGTCTCAGCAATCTAAGTATACCTGAATTCCATTTTTTTTTTAATTTTACATAGTTCTTGAAAAGGAAAAAATTATTAGTGTTTGTTCAAAGTAATATTCAATCAGTTATAACAACAGAGCCAGAGAGACAATACTATACATTCCAGGATAATATCATGCTTAACTGTTCAGAGCATAGCAATTTATTTGGATTTTCTGGCATCTTACATTCTTACATTCTCTTCCTTAATGTGACTGGCTTTTTGAACTGCTTTCTTTCATATGCATGGCAATCCATGACTACATAAAACTAGAAAAATCCTTGTTCCATTCTTAGCCCAAGGATAAGTCTGTGCTGGATCTAAATATGTGCAGGCTTAATGCCAGGACTTTGCATGGGGATCAATTGCATTTTCAGCTAATGCCTAAAATAAAAAGCACCAAGCCAAAGCAATGTTGTACCCACCATTTATTTAAAAAAATCCTTTTTCGATAAAACTCCTTATCCTCACCTTCACCTATGCTTGTGATTTATGTAGCTACGTTGCTGAGAGATGTGTTTCTCTAGCGTGATCTGTTTTTCTACTGATGCATCAGTAAGTTGTTGGCTAAAACTTTATCACTCACACTGTGGTGCGCCTAAGAGGAAATTATTTTGTTCATCTGTTACTAAAGAGGTGCATGGAAGAAGGGGAATGCAGGAGACGAAGAGAAGCTTAGAGGTGAGAAAAGGACAGATGAGAACTGACTATGCTTTTATGGTGGTCTTAGTCCCATGACAGGATGGGTAAACACTGAAACCTGATGGCCCGAGGAAGACCACATCAGCAAAGGTCTCTCACTGGCAATCCACAGGGCTTTATTGCCATTGCAGCCCATGGACTTATTTGTCAAAAGTTACAGGATCTGGTAAATCATCTAAAGGTATGAGCAGGAGAAGGTGGCTACCCAAGGATTGTTTACCAGCGGGAAGTTTTTGTTCTTGTGGAATATTATCTAGGACATAAATTTGCCTGACACCTGCTTTTTTTCTTCAACTCAGAAGAGACTTCAGAATGCAGGGAGTATCTGTAATTGGGCTTTCAAATGCACAACTTGAAAGGAAACAATCTTAGCGCAGCATAAAGACAATAGCAGTTTCCTGGTTTGACTAAAATGTCTAAATGTCTTAATCACCTTAATTTCCATCTCTAATGCTGCTTTTTACAAATTCCCAAAATAGAAAATGTGTTACTGTGCAGGCTTGCAATGCCCTTATTGATAATCTGTATTGTGTTTATTTATTTTTACTACTTTAAGCATACGCAGGAAAGCTATAATCCATATTTAACTTTGGAATAGCAATGATGTGAAAAGCTTTTTATATAATCTCTGGAATAAAAACAAATACAGCATTAGGGGGAAAAGTACAGACCCAGTGATCACTTACAGGGATGCTTTCTGCATCCCTAATGCCCTGCTGTAGTTGTGCAAAACAGAGTATCCCTGAATATTCTATTGGCAGGTCTCAAACTAAGACTCCTGTGATAATATTGCTTGTGAGTTTCTGCAGTGCTGTTCACTTTCCATAAGGAGATGAACATGGATCTGTCATTGTAAGTGTATCATTATTAGGCATACGTTCCGATGGATAAAGGCTGCACAGATAAAATGGCAAAAAAGGTCATCTTTGTAACAAGTACATTTTTAGATCAAAATGTTAAAAATAATTTAAAAGAATAAGTTGCCAATGAAAAAGCAAGAAAATTAAAACTACTTCTGCCTGCAAAAATTTGTAAGATACTGCCTGATGTTACTCTTGTTTGAATGATTTACCTTAGTTTTTCTTGCCTAAAACTTTTATGCAGGATCTCAGTCTTCCTAGGTATGGCTTCTTTCCTTCTATCTTTTTTAAAATCTCCTTTTGCTACTCAGACTGACATATCCTTCTCACTCGAAATTTGCTTCATTATTATGACAAATGTGTTTAGGCTGATTATACTTAGAATCCTATTGTTCAAGAATTGTAGGATTAACCGCAAGGCCACCTTACTGTGATGGTCATGCATACTATCAGTCTACTTCAAACCAACTAAACTGGTTTAGCTTGTTAAATCAGAAAAAATGTGCTGTGATTTCTTCAGCTAAAAGAAAGGGGAGGAAAGGATAAAAATAAAGAGGTGACAGTTTAGTGGTCTGTCCATGTAGTATGGCAAGTAACTCTTGCAGATAAGAACAAGATACTGTCAAGGGAGTAATAAAATTAGGAGGTGGAAATTTTGAGAAGGAGGAAGTCAATAAGTAGGTGCTTGGCTGTCTACTTATGTTCAGCTGTGACATAAAACCTCAAAGTACTAATGCAGATTTCAAGATCCTAGGAAAGGGCCAGACTCTGCTGCCACCAATGCCTTACCACTTAGTCTGTTTAAAAGACTTTATTAGACTACCCAGTGAAACAGCACACTATCAAATTCACTAATAGACCATCTACGAACAAGTGCAGCAAGTTCTGCAACAGCTAAAAGGTTTCTTCTCAGCTTCTGTTTGCAAAACATGTGTGAGTTAATGGAGTATCACATTTACATAGTGCTGGGGCATTGACCTGGAGTGTCTAGGAAACAGATCTAGCTTTTATCTAGATGTACAGTGCATTACAATGGAAACAGCCCACATTTTCTAATAAGACAATAGTGTTATTTGTTATATTTGTTATATCTGTTATGCTGTACGTTACTATGCTATTCCTTCTTGGAGGGAAGTTAGCTTTCAGATTAGTCTCATTTCTGTGTGTTTGCCAATTTAAGTATCAAGTAAACCAGGGCGGCTCAAAGTTTACCATAATGATCCCGGTTTGTGTGACTAGGGGAAAGAAAGTAGTCTGGTTTTGTTTCTAAAGAGTTCAGTGCCATTTGGGAAGGAATTTGGGGATAGGTTTAGAAATGTCTAAAGAGTAGAGCCCTTCCAAGGTGACATTCCTTGTGAAGGCATGCTTCTGAGATTAGTCAGATACACAGGTAATGAAGAAACAGAACTATTTTTGATGCTCGTGTAATGTGGTATTTTAACTGTTGAACATACAACATGGCTATGAATTGTCAGGGTTTCCTGTTAGTGCTCTCATCTCTTCTTTCTTAGGTAAGATATGAGGAAAGGTTGAAAACCTTGAGCAATTAAAATTTAGTAGATAAATTAACATGGTCTGAAAATTGTTATGCCCTGTGCCATTCACTCTAAAAAAAAAATATTTATGAATTGCATATTCATTCTCTGAACAGTGCTTTCAACTCTGAATGTGCTTCTCACCATTCTGAAATTATACTCAAGATGCTTTTCCGAAAAGAAATTTTTTTGTCAGATTTTTCAGAGTTGTGCTGCACTGTCATGTTTTAACCAAATACATAATTCTCTCTAGTCACATAGAAAGACTTCATACAGATTATTCACACGGGATGAATATGCAAAAGATCATTGTCCTAGAATGACAGAGATGGAAATCATAGGTGTTAAATGAGAATGTAAATCACATATCCCTAAATCTTTGAACCACAAGGATGCTAACTTCCAAGCAGTTTAACTTATCCAGATTTTGACAGTTTTTTGATATATAAAAGAATCTCAAATATATTTTGTTTTCCACCCCATTCATTTTCATTCTACTGTACTATTTTTATTTTTAAATCAAGATTAATTAACTAAATTCTTGCAACTTCTTTGTGAAATAAAAAAGAGATATAATTATAGAGGTAATGAAGAAATTCAGGCACCTAAAGGCAATCTTTATATATATATATATATATATATATATAAAACCTCACCCTTTTTTGATTTTCTTGATTTTTCTTGATTTTCATTGATCCAAGCTTTTACTGTAAGCAAACATTCTTTTTTATTTTATCTCACAAGTTTGATTTTCTCTCATATACACTTTTTACTACTTTTTAATAAATTCCTTTCAGTCCAGATTTTTGCTATGGAAATATCCAGACCTATACACAATAGTCAGTGAATGCACCATGTTGCCATAGAAGGGGTTTCTCATGTACAACATCCTTTATGAAATTAAATTATTATTTTTTCCATGCTGAAACACTGTGTTACATGTTCACATTATGTTTACTACCCTCAGGTCATTTCCCACCAGGTATTCCTGTTGAATTTTTTCTTATTAGTTTTAAATGCTTGCACTTTTCTGGATACTTCACTAGCGACTGCCAATTTTTATTTTCAGTCATTACAGGCTTTTTGTCTTACCTCTATGTAAGTTGTTGTAGCACCTCCCACTTTGAAATAATCTACAAATTTAATTAACATGCTGTTTACTCCTTCTTCCAGGTGATTATTAGATCATTCATTTGCAAAAAAGCACCTATTCTTTATCTAACACAAGCTCTTTGGGATATACTACTAACATCACTAATTAGACAGCTGAAGTTCTGCCATAACCTCCTCTCATCATTGATCTTTTAAAACAACAGTGCTCTCATGTCAAATTTCTGCTTTGCAACTTCATGACAGCTTCCCACAGCTGAAGTGGATCATTGAACCCCAGTTATTTATCAAACAAAGCAAGCCTTATTCTTCAGATCTCTTAGCAAATTGCAAAAGTCTTCTGACCTTCTTAGATTCAGCGTTCATGAAAACATTTGAGGTTGTCTGGCACCAGAATTGTTTCCATCAGTGCCATTACTGCATCTCACTGGTTATTAAGATGCCTAGTATATCTCTAAAACAGTGAAAGACTACTGATCCTTGATTTCCTCAAAATTTCTGCAAACTGAAAAAATAAATATATTTTTTCACCAGGACTGGCTGGGTTTTGATTTTAGCCAGCAAATTTGGTCCAGGGCACCAAGAAACCGTTCTGTAGTGAACTAGCTATAAATTATGAATACAGAAGTTCAGCCTATTTTGCAGCACTTCTTAGCTGTTAAGCAGAACCTACTGACTATAGCTTCTGTAGGTAAGGACTTCAAATACAATTTCTCTTTTACAAATGTTGCTTCAGTTGCCAAATGTTTTATATTTACCATATTTCTATACAGAACTGGGAAATCAGTGTCATATCTAACAGCAGTGAACAACAGTGGTACCTAATTACTGATCCTCTTAAGACGATCTGTTCTTCAGAAAGGCAAGACAGAGATGCCTTTTAGGCTGGAGAGAGATTTTGTGCCGGTATCCTCTGGCATGTGCATGATTTCCAAGATACGACTTTGCTCTTAACTTTTAGAATTGGAAGGAGGGTATTGCTTAACCACACATGCACATAATAAAGAGCAGATTCTGACTTTTATTCTTTCTCCCTCCTCTACAGTTATGCCATGTTATTTTTCCTCTAGGAATGTGTTCTGATATCACAGATACTGTAAAGTGTCAGCTGTTGCTAAATAATGGGTTTTGAATGATAATTATTGAATTATTTGAATTAATTGTTACATTCACTGTTTCCTGGGTGTAATATAAATAGTTGTGACTGCATACCCAGGAGATCAGCATACTTGTATAAAACAAACAGAAAAACAAAAGTATTTACAGAAATGAACAGTAGAAAAAGAAAAATTAACCATTGCGTCTCCTCAGGACAACAAGTGAGTCCATAGACGAAAGCAGAGGTGTACCTATCATAGTTGCATGGCCAGAAATATCAGAAATATGGAGGAAGAATAAATATAAACAAAAAGAAACCTGGAAAAATACATGTATTCTGTATTTTCAACAGACAAAGGCGATAGGAAATTTGTTTGCAGATAATGCAAATACACTTACATGTCCATTCCTTCAACTGACAGCATAAAATACATGTAGTTAGTTTGCTGGCTTGGCCTGGCCCCTGCCTGTTACAGCACTTAGCTCTGAGCTATCCAGCATCTTAAAGCTCTGTTCTCAGAGGACTGATGGGAATCAGAATGTCATCTTGAGTCTTTTCTCTTGAAATATCTGTGCAGAGAATACCAAGCTGAATGTTCTTCTATTCCTTATACAGCTACTGCTTGAAGATGGGTTATTAGTGAAGTGATTGATTTATGCTTCGACCTTTACCGTTAAGTAACTGATCTGTTTGTCTTTGCCACTGAAAATAAGAAATGCCTGTCTTATAAGGTAGCCCTGCCCCGATTTCAAAATATGCGATTTTAAATGGAAACAATAAAACCTGGTATTTGAAAATGATTCATGAGGAATATCTTAATAGAGATGGTGGTATTGACAAAAATACCAAGAATAATTACTGTGAGTGTACTTTTATGTGACCTGGAAACCTGTCTCAGACATATGTGTATTGTGTATTGCTGTATACTCCTGTAAACATGAATAGATGTAATCATTTATACACAGAAGATTGCAGTAAAAAATGCTTTTAATCAGATGTCTCAAAATTAATATTTAGTTTTAAGGCTTGATTTTGGAAATAAAAAGAAAAATACACACAAAAAATGAGATGTGGAAGTATTTAGGAATTTAGTATTTCTACTGTTGCTTATTAATTGCAAGTATGATCTTACAGAGTCAATTGCCATCTCTAGAAAAATGCTCTGGGAAAAAAAACAAACAAACAAAACCCAACAAATCTAGGATGTCCTGAAGTGCAGCAGGTGTTGACTGTATCATTTCAACATCAGTTTGGGGTTCAACAGCCTTGCAGGACTGAGATTGTCAGTTTGCAGGTGTTAAAATTAAAAGACTGTGAGGCCAGCTGCATTCAGGCACTGCAAGTGTTCACGGCAGGCATTCAAGGGCAAATCATGCTTGAACAACCTGATTGCCTCTCTGACAAAATGACTGGCTCTGCAGATGAGAAAAGAGCCGTGGAGGTAATATACCTTGACTTTGGTAAGATTTTTGACACCGTCTCCCACAGTTTTCTCATTTGATAGCTGAGGAGACCCCGGCTGCCTAATCTGACTGCTGTGTGGGTAGAAAATTGTCTGGGCTGTCAGGCTCAAAGGGCAGTGATAAGTGGCTAGATGCCCAACAGGCAGCTGCTGAAGAGAGGGTCCCCAACACGCTAGGGGGCGAGTGTTGGGGCCCATAGTGTTCATCTGTGTCCTCAATGGTGACACAGAACAAACTTTTTACATAGCACTAAGTTAAGGGAAATGGCTGTAATTAGGAATTTGAACTTTGGTCCAGAGGCTTATGATAGCAAACCTGGATTAACTTGAGGATTTAATCAACAGAAACCCCATGAAGTTCCATGAGCACCTAGGAATGAAAAGCCACTTGCAGTATGAAAAGCAATTACCTGAGAAATAGCCCTACTGAAGGGACCTAGGGGTAAATGTGAATGCCAAGTTGGCAACAATCCCAGGGATGGGGCATCCGCAACTGCTCTGAGCAACCTCTTCCAGTGCCTCACCATCCTCATATGGAATAATTTCTTCCTAATATTTAATCTAAACCTACTCTCCTGCAGTTTGAAAACAATATTTCTTGTGCTATTGCTCCATGCCTTTGTAAAAAGTCCCTGCTCTTTTGTAGGCCCCTTTTAGTTATTGGAAGGCTGCCCTGGAACCTTCTCTTCTTCAGTCTGAACAAGTCCTTCTTCTCAGGGCTGCTTTGAATGCATTCTCCCCTTGGCCATGTTAAACACCACGAGATCTGCACTGGTCCACCTTTCAAGCCTCTCAAGGTCCCTGTGGATGGTATCCCTTCCTTCTTATGCTGTTAACCTCACCACAGGGCTCCAGCTGGCCCCGTGGTGAGTGGGAGGTTGGGTTAAATGACCTCTATAGGTCTGTTCCAACCAGCATTTCTGAGATCCCGTGGTTTGTCTTGTAGCAATATCTGGAATAGCCAGAACAACAAAAACTTGAGATTTTTTAAAAGATTTCAAAATCTTAAATAGCAACAGGAAGCAAATGGTCTATATATCAAAAAGGAAATGGGGTATTCTTAACTGAATATGTAGCACAGCCGTATGGATCCAGAAGAATTAGCCTTGTGCAGAAAGCTGAGGAAGTTTCCCTTCCTGTTGTGTTTTAGCTTCAGTGTTCTGTGCACATTTATACCTCTCCTTTCTTGCTTTTCACAGGCTTGGTGATAAGTTATTAAAAGTGTTTTCCACTCTGCCTTTGGCAGTTAGATCTTTTCATCACTTTGTTCTGTTCTGAATTATGTTCCAATGTAAACCTGTGTGTACTTTTCCCACAAGCGTTTCAAACACTGGCCTATCACTTTATATTATGTTGGTTGTTGCTTTTTTCAGTTCCTGTTGATTCTCTTTTCTTTATACAGCACTTAAATAGTAAAGGTTAGTCACCCTTCTGATGCTACACCTTTTCCATTTAGTTTAGTTGCTTGTGTTCTGCATCTTTGGCACGTCTCCATCTCTCTCCCTTTCTCTGTCTCTTTCTCTCTCCCTTCCTCTTCCTCTCTTCCTTTTTTTTTGATTGAATGGGGATGTCAGCCAGTGTGTGGATGACTTCATCTGAGCAAAGTGTCTCAAATCCCTTGATAATAAGTGGAGAGAAATAGGAAGTCTCAGGGTACAGCATATTTCCTACTTTTGAATAGGTTAGATGAAAACATCTTACAAGTGGCTCCTTTTCTTTATTGACTGTACAAAAAATGAAGATTAAGCCTCTCAGATATATGTCAGAGGTATCTAAAGTTAGGTATGGTGATATCACAATACATCAGAGCGATCACAGCCACAAAGAATGATGTTGCCTCTATCCCATGATAATAGAAGCTATTTCTTCTTCATATTTTAGGGACTTGTCATTTCTTCCGTGTTCAGAGTTCTCTACCTAAATGTCTGTGCTGGCTCTTGGGTTTCCTTTTTTTTTTTTTTTTATTTACAGATAAAGTGTATGGAGTCATTACTCCCCTCCTATTTGTGTGTGTATCAGGACGTTTCAGGCACTCAAATTGCTTTCCACACTCACAAAAATGGCTGAAGGATCACAGTACTGGGTATCTCACTGTTGGATTTGCAGATGCAGATTTCATTTGACAGAAACAGAATGGATTATATTCTACTTTTCTGGTTGTTTTCTTTCAGTCTTTTACATTCCAGTTAATGCATTGGGCTCTGTTAGTTGAATACTATCAACACTCCCCAGTCTGAGAAATATTATAATGTATCTGACTGGTACAAAATGCTTCTGCTGTGTGTTAAGTATAACATTATGCAGCCAATGAGATTTTAATGGCTCTTTAGCACAGTTGGACTCCAGTAATAAATGCATCATGACTTCAGACACTTTCATCCTCCTTATATCTGACTGAGGACAATGAAGGAACCCAAATATGTGGGACATATAATGAGATTTTTTTTAATCTACAATAAAATAGCCAATGAAGTAGCACTGATTTCAAACTCCTCAGATTTAAACTTATCTCACTTCAGATTTTAATGCACCAAAGATCGATATTAGGCTAATTTTATAGAGATAGCAGCAAACCTTCAATTTTTTTTTTTATTTCCAGATATTCACGAAATCTCTGATGATTCTTACAAGATGAGCTTTTTAATCACAAGTGATAATGAATCCATCTGCTTTAGAGATGTAAGATCATCAGGTAGCAGGTTTTCTATTCTTCCAGATTTCATTAATACTAAGATTTAAAAGAGGAAAGGTTGACCTAAAATTTGTCTATTAATTTGGTGACTGACTTTCTTTTCTTCTCTCTTATTGCAGGGATGTTTTCATCCTTTTGTCCTTATTGCACAAAATACAGCCCAAGTGATTTGCATGCATATGTGAGCATAAACTTAGGTATATTGTCAAGTAAAATTGCACAAATATGAACACATATGTCTTTTGCTTGTACTGAAAAGTATGGAATCGAAAAAGTAAACTTGGAACAATTCTTGGCCTGCAAGTTATTGTATGGTTTAGGTCGTTGAAAAAATAGGTAATTTTCACTGGCAGTGGAAACAAAGTTAAATGTGAAGGAGCAACTTTTAGCTCTCTTTACACTGTGTTTTACAAAACAGCCTGACAAAAGCAGTTTTATTATACCTTTTATTAATTTCATGCAAGTAGCACCATCAGAGACAATTGAAAGTCACAGAAAATACAGGACAATCTCTCATAAAGGAAAATTTCTCACCTTTTTTAATAACAAGTAATAGCTTTACCTCTGACTCAACACTATTCTCAGTGTTCCATTCCTTTAAGTCATTGAGGTATTAGGACTCAAAGGTCTGATACTCATCTGGCTACAAGACTCCCTATTTTTCATTTCAAATTCTTGATCAAAAATTTGAGTGTGACCGTGGAAAGAATGTAATGCTGTAGTGCTACTCTAGAGTAATGCTGGATGTGACGTACTGGACACGTTTGATCTGTGTCTTTCTCAGGAACAAAGATGCAGTTATATATTTGGGTTAGCCATGTGTTTTGTCTCTGGATACTCAAGAAGTGTCTATATTCATATTGAATTTGATTTTCACTACAGTGAAAAATGACTCTTCGCTGAGTCATTTTTGTAGCATGCATATATGAAGCTGTGTCCACCTCTTCCACATAGGAGTAATGTTGTCTGGATTAATAATGTCTGGATTTTGGTGGGGTTTTTTGTGTGTTTTGTTTTTTGGTGGGGTTTTTTTGGGGGTGTGTGGGGTCTTTTGTTTGTTTGTTTGTGGTTTTTTTGTTGCTTTTGTTTTTGCTTGTTTGTTTTTGGGTTTTTTTCCATGTACATCTAGTTCTGTAAAATCCACAAAATAAGCCTAGTCTATGGTATTTTGGTGTTTCTACTTTCAGTCAAATGTGATGTCCCCCAAGCAGTGCTGGTGGCAAATGTTGCAGAGCTTAAACATTACTGTTTTGGTTTCTCCAGCCCATTCTGTTAGGAGGGGTCCCTGTTCATTGTAAGGATGGTCTGCGTTGTGGAGATGGCAGGACAGTGCTGCATAAGCTTTTTGCTCTAGAACAGACATTGAGTATTTTGAAACCCATACTATAACAGACAAAGTGATAAGTGAGTTTTTCGTAAGTGGCAAGCTGGTAGGTCGGTGTTTGTAACACAAATGTTATGACTTGAGTTTAAGATACTTTTTCCTTCCACTTTTTAAATAGCTGGGGTACTTTCTATAACTAACACCACAGTTTTAAGTCTATTTTCCTTTCCCTTTCTGGCTGTTACATATTGTTGTAGGTAGTTTTAATGGAAATTATGGCTTAACCACAGTAAGGTGTTCCTTTGCAGCAGACACAAACAGGGAATTTAGCATATTTTTGAAAATGGTACTTTGTCTCTTATGTCTGGAAAAGCGTAATGAAACATTTCTTGATCCTAGTTTCTTGGCCCTCACTTATTTCTTTTCAATCTATAAAAAGTAATTTAAAATAAATCACTCCATTGTTTTGGCCTTCTGCCAAAATGTCTTTCAAGCATATTTACCCTGGCTAAAGAGGAGTTTGGTCTTTTAAGATACACGTCCTTGTATGCCAAACATCTGCTGTTAGATAGGTTAGACTTTGTTGTGAACATATCCCAGTAATATATTGCTCTGGGCAGTCTTAGGCTGCTTTACGTGACTCATTATGGTATCAAATGTGATTGTTCTCCTTCAAAAAGAATGATATACTGATGAAGAATGAATTAAAGTTATAAGGAAGCAAAATTTGCTTAAGGGCAGAGATAATAAATTTACCTATCATTATATTTACCATTTATTCTTCTGTGATTAGAGGGTTAGAGGTTAGATTTATTAGCTCTCTTCTCCAAAATTAACATAATAGGGTTTTGTCATAATAAAATTGAAAACAAGATTGTGCTATTTTAACTCATTTAAGCCTCAAAATCCTTTTTTTTTTTTTTTTTCCTAAAAACTTGCATGAGTCCATAGAAATGTAGGGTTTTTGGCCTTAAACCAAAGTTCTTGGGTTTTTTTTTCATGAAAATGTGGATTTAGGAACAACACGTTGTAATTACATTGTCCTGTTATCTGCTCTTTTCTGTTATGCTAAATGGTTGCCAAAGTTAATCAGATATGTTTGAACTATTTTGTTGAGGAACAAATGTGCCCATGGTAAGCTTTTTAACACACTGAATTACAAGGGGGGAAATTTACTCACCTAAAATTAGACATGTTTGCCATTTGAGATGTTTCAGGGCTCTCAAGACAAATGCAGGGGTTGGGCAAAAACGATACAGTCAGAAGGACCAGTCTCCTCAGTGTTCAAAATAATACCATATCCTCGTATTTCAGCAAATGATTCATATGCTGAATGTCTGCTCATGAGCAACATTTTCTGATAAATACACCTCATGCCCTATGAAATGCCACCAGATATTCCTCCTGGCCTTCAGATGCCTCTTCAAAAGGGTATGGTTGAGCCGGAGGTCCCATGTCAGCCTTGTTAACTCTGAGGGGACATCTTGCTTAACCTAAAACACCTCAAACAGCACCAGCCTCCTCTACCTGGATAACTGAAATAAGACATATGCTTTTTCAAGTGCTGAATAAGCCTAAGGCAAGGAGATATGGACTGGAAACCTAGGAACGACTGTTTTCTTCAGGACATGGAAAAGGCGGTGTCTCTGTGATCAAATGATGAAAGAAAGGACACCACAGCTCAAAACACAGTAGAAAGAGTTTGTTACGTGTCTGTGAAGTAGTCAGGTCTTTCAGGTGGCTTTACTAGCATGTGGCAGGTGTAGTAAATGTGGATTGACATTTATATTCTGAATTGGTGAGTGTGAAAGGTGTGAAAGTTTCAGCTGATGTCTGCTGAATACCAGTACATGAATACCAAGGAGTATACCATGATGAAGGTGCTGCAGTGAAAGCTAGGGTTGTCTAGGCTACTGTCACGAGCTGGAGCATCATAGCACATTTTTCTTCCTGCTGTATTGTGCAAGATGAAGAGCAGGAAATTAGATACCCCTTCTGAACAGAGAGAGAGTAAAGTATGATCTCACAGTCCCAAGCCTTGGAGGTCAGGAGAATTAATGGCTTAGAGCAATAAGCAATAGTGATAAAGTAGAGGGAATGTAAATGAGAAGAAGACAATTTGGATGTTTTGAAATTTTTTAGAATATCAGTAAAAAAACAGAAATAAAAGAAATCTTCTTGAGAAGGTGGGGTGCTCATCAGTAGGAAGAGAAGCTAATTCATGTTTGATTAGAGCTTGTGTTTTTTTCTTCCCGAGTGTTTTAGGGAGATTTTTATTTTTAAGCAGTATTTATTTTCCTGCTCTAATTTGGAAGAATGCATTTTCTGATGTAAAAGCCGGAGTCTGTGTGGTACTTCAACATCATCACAGGAAAATTTCATTTTCTCATCCAAAAATGATATTACTATAAATGCTTCTTAATACTGAATGAAGTGTAAGCCAGAATATTTTATTTAAATGTAAATTTTGAAAAATGAATGCAAGGGTACCTCTAAGTTCATCCAGTATCAAAATGTTGTTATTTGGTAAAATGAATAAACACTTAAAAAACTATAATTCAGCTTTTCTGTATTTATCTTTTAATATAAAATTTTGGAACTAGTCTAAAAGCAGTGCTACTCAAGACATCTTTATTTATGGAAAGTGATTTGTGACAGGTAGGACATAACTCTGTAACTCTTTAGTTTCATTATGGATTCTGTTTGAGAAAAAAAGAAAAAACCTAGAACATTCAGTGTCCTTGTCATTTATGATATTTATGAGGGAAATTGCTATTGGTGTGTCTGCCGGCACGGTGCAAGGATGCTGCTTGTCTTAATCCCAGTTTCCCTTCAATTAATAATTACTACATACTTCCCTTGTTCTAGACATCTGATATTGTATACTTGCTGTTGGAAGCAATGCTTTGAACTAGACAAGCCTTTTTTGTTTGTTTGTTTTGTGGGGTTTTTTTCTCACATCTTTATTTAAAGAAGTGCTCTGGCTTGTTGAATCCAAAAGTGGACTTGCCCAAGAGAAATAAAATGGTAGTGCTCCATTTTCTTTCTAATTTCCTTTTGTTATTAAAAAAAAAAAAAAAAAGTTAATTAATAGTTTCTGGTATATTAAAATTAAAGTAAGGTACTGCTTTCAGTATTCTTTTCTTGCATCCAAAGAAGATTAACAGAGCTGGTGAAGGGTCTGGAGCACAGGTTTTATGAGGAGTGGCTGAGAGAGCTGGGGTTTTTTAGTCTGGAGAAGAGGCTGAGGACAGACCTTATTGCTTTGTACAACTGCCTGAAAAGAGGTTGTAATGAGGTGGGTGTTTGTCTCTTCTCCGAGGTAACAAGTGACAGGACAAGAGGAAATGGCCTCAGGTTGTGCAAGGGTAGGTTTAGATTGGATATTAGAAAACATTTCTTCACAGAAGGGGATGTCAAGCTCTGAAACAGGCTGCCCAGGGAAATGCTGGAGTTGCCCATCCCTGGAGGTATTTAGAAGATGTGTAAATGTGGCACTTAGGGACATGGTGGACTTGACCGTGCTGAGTTAATGGTTGACTTCTTTAGGTCTTTTCCAATCTAAATGATTCTATTCTTAGCTATGATACACATTCAGTGTGGCATTCACAGTTGTACTTAGCATTTTCTATTGTTCATTTGTAAATTGGGGTAGTATTTAGTAACTTTATGAAACTCATGACACACCTGGATTGAAAGAGACTGTGAAGTACTGCCAATAACTTTTTCCCTCTTTAGCAATTCAAAAAGCACTTTCTGGTACTAAAAAGAATGGATGCTTTGCATCTGTAAATAGTAATTAAACATCTGTGAATAATTGTACATGAACAGATTAGCATTGAATTAAAAAAAATAGAACGGTGTCTTTAAAACACAAATTGTAGCAATGCACAACTATAAAATTCTTCACTGTTGTAAAATAACAATAACAAAAAACTTCTGTCTTTCAGAGGGATTAGTGTTGATGTCATTACAGCTTTCTTACTTTATTTTGCAGTGACATATGGTGGTCTACTCTCTTTAACTCTTCATCTAGTAGCAGTACTGGAATCTATCATATATCAAACCTGACAAATGCACATTCTTTTAATGTAAAATTAAAAAAATCACCAGGTTAACCACCCATTCCTGCAAGTAGAGACATATTTATTTAGAAAACAAAACCTTCAATAGACAGCTCTGATAGCCTTTGTAAGAGTATATCCTCCATTTCTTCTGTATTCTTCAAGGGTAGGAGGATCAGCATCTGGCTCAACCAGATATCTGAGGGAGTACAGTCTCTAGAGAATCCTTATGCAAGAAAGATAAATAAATTTCTCATTGGACCATGAGGGAAGTTAAACAAAACAAAAACAAAAATAAATTAAGAAAAAAAGCTAGACAAACAATGTCTTTAATGATGAATATTGTGTCACAA
>JAWWES010000001.1:74165401-74176367 GCA_035583135.1 Lophotriccus pileatus
AAAAGAACACAATCATAGAAAAATATCCAATAGTAATACAATTTAAAATGTTACACTCACCGTCCCAGTATGGGTACATGTGTAAATGTGCCTCTTTTCCCTGAGGTTGTGTTTACCCTTCCTCTGCTCCTCTGGTTCTAATGGCCATCTGCACTCATCTTCCTCAATAATGATGTCAGCGTCCCAGCTTTGTACTAGCAGAAGGCTACTACTGGTGCTGGGGGATTCTCCCTCCATGCTCCTGGCTTTTCTTGGGAGGATTTGCTTGCAAAATTTGCCAAATCATCTGTTGAGTCTGCTTGCTTGTTCTTTCTTCATTAGCTCACAAGCCAAAGCTGTGTGTGAGATTCTATGTACGTATTCTTGACCTTTGTTCATTGTTGCCTTTTAACTAAACTCAGCTTTGCTTGGCTGCTGAGATTGCATGCCTATATAGACCAGGAATAGACCAATGGTGATTTATTTGTAGCTCTGAGACCTCTCTTATCCTCCTCTATGTCAGCACCTCCACAGTCTATGCTACCATCCTATACTTGCACTGCTCTAAATAACCTCTTTATTAGCCAGATAGCTAAATAACCTCTTATTTAGCCAGAGATACTTTGTTCTGTGCCTTTTATGTTTTAAATGGATAATGTTCATTCAATACAGAGCTACTGCTTGCTGTTACTCTCCTTTAGTTACATGTAACTCTGTGTGTGTGTATGTGTGTATCAGTCAAAATTACGCTATTTCTGTGTCACCACAGAATTGTGCAGATGTAAAGCTAAAACAAGCTCAATTTATAGCAACCTGGTCATTAGACTACTGGTGTTAGAAATAAACCAAAACAGGGCCCAGGCTGGAAAGGTAGTGCCACGTCAAATAGAATACATATCAAAATCACTTTGCTAAATGAAGAAACTCAAATTGCAATTGTAGTCTAATTCCTGGCTTCCAGATAAATAAGATGAAAGACTGTTGTCCAGCTTTTACTCCCCTGAAGAGGAATTTGTCTTGTTTTTGTATTTTTAGTGTCCGTACAGACAGAGAGGAAGAAATTAGAAGAAATTGCATTAACAAATGTCAAATTAGCAGATGCTCAAGAGGCAACTTGAGGCAACAACAGCAGATGCTGGAAAAATTCCTTCAGATACAGAAAGGTCTGTAGCTCAAGGCAGTGAAGTCAGAGCATGGAGTTAGATTGTTTTAAGGAAGATTTAAAAGACTATGACAACTCATCTTACATAAATACTGAAGATTTGTAGTGTGGCTTCTTCTTCATATAATAGGATGCAAGTCTGTTACATGATGATTTTTTTGGTTTTTGTCATATAACAATATATGACATAAAAACATGATGATCGCATGGCTTCATGCAGAAATCAAGTAAGAAAATTGAAAATTTTGAGGTTTGGAGTGATTTTAAAAATATCCCATGTGTTTGGAGAAAAAAGTTTTTCTTCAAAAAATTGGTTTAAGACAATGAAAAAGGCAAAGTTTTATGCTATTTCAGGTATGGGATTTTGATTCTTTTTCCATTGCTTAACTCAAGTTTTTCATTATTTAGTTTCATATTTAAACAGTCTTACCTTTGGATAAGAGTACGAAGAAGGCATGGATTTGATATTGAAGAGAGAAATTTCACAAGCATAAAAAGTTTACAAAGTAAAATCCCTTAAGCTCTTTCAAAGGGCCATAGTACCATACCAAGAAGTTTAAGCTTTCTGATAGCTTTGACCTTTTGGTTATATTTCTCCAGAGTGTTATCCCAATGTAATTTGTTGTAAGAAGGATAAAGAAAACAGGAATCTCATGCAGTTCAACAAATGGAAGTGTAAAGCCCTGTGCCTGGGGGGGAACAACACCATGGATGGGTACAGGCTGGGTGACGACCAGATGGAAAGCAGCTTTGCAGAAAAGCCCATGGAGGTATAAGACGTGATCATAATGGAGCAAAACACTAAGATGATTAAAAGTCTGGAGCATTGAACATAAACAGAGAAGCTGAGAAAATTGAGACTGGCCTGGAGCAGAGAGGGCTGGGGACAGGAGGAGGAGCTTATCACTGCATATGAATATCTGAAGGGAGTGTGCAAAGAGGATGAAGCCAGGCTCCTCTCAGTGACAGAACTAGAGGCAATGGGCACAAGCTGGAACAGAGGGGTTCCCTCTGAACATCATAAACCACTTTTTGACTGTGAGAGTAGCTGAGTACTGGCACTGTTAAGTACCTGAGTACTTGGGCAACCTGCTCTAGATGGCCCTGCTTCAGCAGGGGTCGGACCAGTTGACCTCCAGAGGTCCCTTCAAACCTCAGCCATTCTCTGATGTTGTGATCATGGTGCTTTAATGTCAGTTACTTGTGCAACTGTCTCTTATGTCATTTGAGCAAAAAGCGGTAAAAATTTCTGAAGGGTTTTTGAAAGGCTTTGTAAGAAGTCTTTGATATCTACAGACACCTGATTTACAATGAAATTACCATATCCCAACAAGAAACTGGAAGCTATTTTGCGACAACTGTTAATGTAAAGCACTATTATCTCCACAATGATTTTTTTTTTTGCCACTTGCTTATTAAAGTATTCTGTGATAGTGAAGGTAAGAAATAAAGTTGCTGTAAGAGATCAAAAACTTTAAGTATAGCTTTATATAGATGGAAGTGCGTGATCATCTGGTGATCTTTCAGTACTTAGAACGCTGAGTATGAGTTTCATCTGCATTTTCAATTTAGACAAACAGCTTCGGAAAATGAAGTTGTATGGATAGCAATGAAATTTCTCAGCACTATTTTGTACTACAATTGTCATTTTGTACTGTTGTTTTCTATATGGCTGAGATTTTTGTCTGTTTAATTTGAATGAAACAGCTGTTCCTGGGTCAGAACAAGCAAAGTCAGAAACTGAACCAGGTCCCTTCTATCACACTGTGAAATACAAGTATTCTCTTTCATCTTGTAATTTAAATTCTTGTGAGAAAAGTTCCAGGGAAGTAAGAAATAGATGTACTTCTATAGAAGTACAAAGCAGGTACATTTAACTTTGAATGGCATGCAGCAAAAATGCTTTTCAGTATGTCTTTCAATTCGTGCCAATTTGCATTAGAAAAGTGTCTTAAGTAGTTAACATATTTAAATAAGAGCTTTGAAGAGATGCTCTATATTCTGCATAAAAGATAGGTATTCAGTAGTGTTTACTGAATTTTTTAAAGCTTGGAGTGTTAAAGAAACTATCTTTCAAGAAGAAAATCTATTTCTTCACATATATGCATGAAGATTTTTTTATGGAGGCACTATGCTGAATGATTGAATTTGAGTTGATAATTTACAGACAGTCGAGTATAAAAGTAATTTTTAAAAAGCCCATGTAATTAAGCATGTCAAATGCAATCTCAGTAGTATCTGGGTTTATATTTTGTAGCTGTGTTTATTCATAGAAATTTTGCTGAGAAACCACAAGATTTTAAATTTGGATTTTAATATAAAAAAAGAAGTTTTTGAAATTAATTTTTATTAATCTGACAGTTGTTGAAAATATCTCTGTGAGATCCTAACTTGAATTTAAGAAAGATAATTAGCAGCACCCCACCAGTGTGTGTGACTTACTGTGTTACAGCATCCGCTTCAAATCTGAACACTATTTTGAAGAAAAGATTGTACACTGTGAGTAGATGATATACACATGTTTGATTGTATCCTGTTGACCCCATTTTGATGGGACATTAACTTCCATTATGCAGTTCACTTGTGTTTCACCTGATATGTCAGCCACAGTCTATACTAAAGAGTCAAGGCTTCACAGAGTATTCAGATAATATAGCCAAGATTTGCTGGGAGATCAAGAGCAAGTATTTGCTGTGAAGCACATAGCAGAATGGTTTTAGTGTAAATAAAATTGTGCAAGGAAGCATGAAATTGAGAAAGTTCTTGAGGCCTCTGGGAATGGAGGGAGCTAGTGCTTCTGCCACATTTGACACCCTTGGTTAGGTGATTTCTCTTCAAAATGGGGTGAAGGAGGGTAAGAAATCAAGAAGTGCCTGTTACGCAGACCCTTTAATTTCTCAGAAGGTTATAATTTTCGAAGCCAGCAAAATGCATGACCAAGGGAAAAGGTTATTGTGATATGAAGTGAGTGTATCAAAAACTTTACTGCAGTTTAGTTTAGATGGTGGCTGTTTCGTTATTCATTTGGGTTTTTTTTTAATAGAATATCTTTTATTACTAGTGAAGTTTTTCACTATTATTAGTGTTACCTTGCTTTATATCTCTTAAGGCAGTTCAAGAGTAGTACCTATAAATTGTTTCACAGAGCTTTGAATGGGTTCCTTGTCTACTAGGCATATCGCTGCAGCTCAGCTAGAGCATGCAAGAAAATTAATTAACCTGTGTTTTCTGAAAGAAGCAATTTCAGAGTGTCTGAACAAAATCTGCCTGTGTGAAGTGATGCAGGGTAGTGAATGAGGAGGGTGTTAGTTGGAGAGCTCATCCAACTGTAGATTTTGTCTCAATAGCTGTTTACATTGAGATCCTAACCAATGATTGTAGATCAATTAATTCATAATAAAGGGGAAAATTTGAGGCTCTGTTTCTTGTATTTTAGTAAATTTAGCTGATTTTTTTAATTTTTTGGAAGTACAGGATATAGAAAATATAAATTTATTTGCTATTTTTCTCTATGGGCTTTCTGTCTATGTTTTGGAACATTTTGCTTCTCTGCATCTAGCCATACATGATTTTGGGGGGTGGTTCTAAACTAAAACTTCTATGAACATGCTGAAAAATGAAGTGTAGATGGCTTAGTTAAAGTACCTATATATAGTCATCTAGTGCCACTTGAAATGCCATGGGATACTTTTTTTGACCTCCAGCTGTTACTTCAGAAAAGCATAGGCCTTGATACAGCCCTTAGGCATAACGTCTTATGTCTTGAGCATCTTAGAACATTCCAAATAACACTGGACATCTCTACTTAGTCACCTGAATTGACACCAAAGTTATATTACACTCCCGGAGAAGGATAGAGTTGCTTTAACATAGGTGCTAAATGTCATTCAACGTCTGTGGTACCGTACATATAAGAAGCTTATGTTTAGGAACTGTGTTTCTTAGATAGGACTCAGTTTCAAATGAGAATGCTTAAATTTAGTGGTGTACTACACAGATGCTTACAGCCAACTGTCTAAATTCCTATCACAGTCAAAGGAAGTCTAGCACATAGCAATGCAGTCCAGCAACCTATTTATTCATCTCAATTCATCTCAGAAGGTAGTAGACAGTTCTTTGGTAATTGAAATAACATCAGTGATTTGCTCTCAAGCCCCTGCCTGAATTGCTGAGGTCACCTTCTGGTTCCTGCACACAGGTGCTAGGTGCTGCCTGAGCCAGTGTGGGCTGACTGGAACATTTTATGCACTTATGGCACTTCTGAAGGGAAGGCTGGGGAGCCTTCTGAATTTCAGGTAGTGCTCAATACTTATGTTCAGGCAAATTAATTAAAATTTTCAGCCCTGCTGATGGAGGTGGAAGCCAAGACATGTAAATAAATGTGGGTATCTTTACCTGGGAGTTGAATCTCATCCTTCATGTCTGGTTTTTTTTTGTTGTTTTTTTTTTTTTGCACTGATGTACTTGTCTGTGAGTTGCCTGTGGTATTCCGCCTGTCCTCTAGCTGCAAGACCAGAATGTTGTGAATCTCACAGATCTTGCATCACTTCAACCAGAATCATGCCCATATCTTGGATAAAAGGGCATATTGGAGGGCCCTAGGCACTTTAGTTTAGCAACTGTGGGAAATCTTTAACATATATGTCAACGAAAAGATAACACTGCAAGAGCTTTAGAATCTGAAAATGACCCTGAATTGAAGTATAATGGCAAGCAGTTTGTAAGTTTGTTAAGACCTCAGAGTATTTGGAAACAGAAGGGGGAAAAAATAAAATCAGTCTTGAAAACAATAACTACAATTTTTAAAAGTATTATCCCTCCAATAAATTAGTAAGATTCACTAAGATTTTCTCAACAAAAAATAACCAAACCATCATGTACAATATATATGAAATACACATAGTTGTTCACTAGGTGAACAACCCAGTAATCCTGGGTTTGATTTGATAATCTGGGAAATTATCAAATCAAAACACTAAGGACCCAAAAGGAAAGAAACTGCTATTCATCACAGAAATGGTACTGTTTAAAAAGTTGAGTCATAATCTGAAATACTCAAAGAGCTCAAGCTGAGGAGTGAAAGGACAGATAATTGTTTTCCCACCAAATGTGATATTGAATGCTGTCAGCTTCATTCTTGTCTGTATTTGCTGTAGCACTTTCTGTCCAAGTACTTAAACTGAGACTGGAATATCCTCTGGGAACATATGAGAAATGAACTGTGACTTTCTTAGTAGGTATTAGAAATAAAGAGCACTGATACCAGTAATTTTTACAGAGAGAAGAATTTGTGTTTGTACTAAATGTTGACACCTGTGCATACTTTTTAGTGCATTTGCAGTTTTTTCATGCATTTCCTGTGATAGAATGTGGCCTTTATGGTAGCATTGTCAGTGGTATGGTGTCAACCAACTGAAAATAACTCTTTTTTGCTAGTCAGAGAGACTAAACTGGCAAAGAGGTATTTCTGACTTTAAAAGTTGAAGTTCAGATAGAGCATTTGTGAAAGGAGAAAAAAAAATCAAATGTTGATGCGCATAAAAGCAGATTCGAGTATAAGGACACTGCTTTTTCATGGTTCGGAGGTCTATGTCTTTTACTTCATGTATACTTGCTGCCATGAGGAACTGTCACGATTTCAAGCCTCTGACAGCATGAATTCTAACCTCAGATGTCCTTTTCCTTTTTTAATTAATGAAGTTCTTGATCACAGTCTATTACCCGCAGCAGACCAGACAAACCTGTCCTATCTCTAGTCCTTACTGCTACTTTTAAGAGTCTATAGTTTCATTATATTCTAATACAGAGCTACTGGAATGCTTTTATAGCCCATGCATTACTCATGATTTCAAATTGCTCCTTTACTTGCACTGCACTTAACCTGGCACAAAGTGTCTTAGGTTCTTGACAGTCTCTTGCTTTTGCCATATTTATTGGCTTTGATTGATTTGCTAAGTGTTTTCCATACTCCCAGGTCCCTGTTGGTTTTGCTCCTTTGAGTCTGGCATGATCTTACAGACAGCTTGGTTCCTAGCAGCAGCTCCCTACATTAAACAGATAGGATTCAGTTATACTTAGCTGCTTGTCTATAGGTGACTTTAGACTCTTCATAATAAACTGGAACAGTAAGCTGCCTGGTTCACAAACTGTACGTCTGTCTTTAGACAAAAGTATCTTTTTATAATTAGATGACAACTCATATTCATTACTAATAGCAAAGTTTTGTTCTGCAACTGAGGAAAAATATCTGCTCTATTTGACTACAGAGGGACTAAAATAAATCCACAGTGTTTGGCTCTGATCTGATAATTTTCTGGTTTTCATTTAATTTTGTTTTCATTCCCCTAAATTGGCTTCATTTAATACTGAATTAATGGGCTGTCTCTCCCTTGGTTCTAATTTCTGCTTCAGAAATTCTGATTCTAACGCCACACATTGTTCTCTTTCCAAACTCCTGCTATTCTGGCAGATGTGATGATGTGATTTGATACCATGTGTGAAGGACTTGGATCAAAGCAGACTTTTATTTATACGAGGTGGGGAGACTATATCCAGTAAGATTTAGAGACTTATTCTTATTAATTTATTTTTAGTTAAATAATTATGCTTTGATATACATTCTTTGAGACTCTTTATTCTAAAGTGGGAATTTAGAAAATCATGCCTAAGCAACTTAGCAGCATGTACATTTTCTGTTTGTCTGTTCTGCTTAGGAATGATCTTTAGTCCAGTTACCTGTGGTTTTACTCTCATTGTTTGGAGACTTCTGCTACATTGCTATAGAAAGACTGAGTCCTCTGTTGGCTTGCTTTCCATTACATGGATTCTCAGGCAGTAGAAGCGTTGATTATACTTAACCTTCTCGATCTCTTTCATAGTAGGGAATTACTAAATAAAAGTAGTAAGCACTACTCATAGTGAGCACCATGAGATGTCAAAAGCATGTAACCCCTTCCAGTAAATTTAACTCTGTGGTTACACATTAGAGTTGCTGCTGAAGGAGGAGTGGGGTGTCCTCTGCAAGCTCTGTGTTGCTTCATGACTCACCTACACTTGATCACACTGCTCTTACATTTATAAGTACATGGAGGTATCTATTGTAATATGTAGCAAACTTCAAAATGTCATCTCTAATCTTGTGCATTTGTTTTGCTTTGCTTTATAGTGCTTTGCTTTGAGTGGCATCTTTTAAAGTGATACAACCTGAATGGCTTGCAAGGTAGAGAGACACAGATGGCTGTGAACTGATCTTGTTAAGGGTTTGTTAAAATAAAATGGCAGATTACCTTAGAAATTGAATACAGGTGCTGCAAAGAGAAAGTTATTACTTTGTATCTGACTTTGTCTGGAGACAGCTGGTGCTGCTTTTTTTTTTTTTTTCTATTTTTTTTTTTTGGTGGTGGTGGGAATTTAGACATTTTATTTATTCTCAACTGATATGTCACTTTCCAAACATAATTAAATGAATTAAATGGTTCTGAAGATGTTACTAACTATAATAAATAAAGATAGATTTGATTCTCAGAGTTGCCAAGTATTGTTAGAGTCACAGAATCATAACACGGTTTAGGTTGGAAGGAACCCTAAATATCATCTAGTTTCAACACCCCTGCCATGGGCAGGGACACATTCCACTAGAGCAAATTGATCAATACCTTACCCAACTTGGTCTTGAACACTTCCAGAACTCCAGTGATTTCAGTGTGTTTTTTAAAATGAATACCTCAACGAAAAAAACAAAGTGCAAGCATTTTGTTTCAAATATTTTTCTGTATTTGCACCTGAGTCCAGGCTAATCAATATAAACATAGTTGGCGATAATACCTAGATATTTTGCAAAGAAGTTGGGTTTTGGTACATTAAAATACTGAAAATTAAATAGTTTCCTACATCCTTCGTGGTCCTTTGTATCATATCTTCAACTCCCATTAACTTTTTACCCTGAACAGAGCTAACTGCAGAGATAACTGGTAGCCTTTTATTAAATCAATCCAGGAAGATTTTGTGGGGTTGTGTACCCATATATTATCACAATATAATCACAAGAAAAAAATGAAAATTAGTGTCTTTTGACTGGCTGAGCTGAAATGAGGTACTAAAACATGTTACGGGGATGTGGACCAGAAAGAGAAAAGTGACAAATTAGCTACCGATTAGAAACAGTTGTGTTTGGTTGTCATTCTGCTAATCAGTAAAGAACCTTGAGAGAAAAGGGTGTATGCCAGTTTGTGAAAGAAGGGGAGGTTAATAGAGCAGAGGTGGGAAGATCATTATTCTGCATGGAGCTGACAGAAGCAAGTGGTGAATACCTATGAAACATTCAGGGCTGGTTGGCAGGATGTCACTGGGAAAAATGGAATGTGCAATATCTTTATTCAGTCCATAACCTCTACTGTCCAGTATAATAATGGGGTTTAGTTTCCAGGCTCATATGTTGAAGGTATTTTATAGGTCTCACTTGAGGGACAGAGAGAACAGTGATAGACTGTTCTATGAAAATGGTTTCCTCTGACAACTGGATGTTTCTGTCCTCTGCCCAATTGGCTTTTCTCTTTGAGATGTGGCATTCATTTAATTTCAACCATATGACTTCTACAATGACATTCTTTGCAGTAGCTGAAATGTATTACAGCCCGAGATGAATAGCTGTAGGTCACGTAGGTTTTGATGACTGAGTTGTCCAACAATTTAAATGTTAGCTTAGGGCATAAATTGAAAAGTTTTACTCTATAATGGTTTCATGCCACTGATATTTGTGGATTTGGGGGAATTATCCCTCTAATACTGTTGGGTGAAGTTAGAATATGCTTTCTAGTCAAGGAAAAAGAAGGGTGACAGGAAATTTTCTTCTGATACATGATCTTTTATGGATCAATTACTACAGCTTAATTACCTTTTTAAGAAATAGATTTCAGAGTTGAATGATAGGTAACACTAACGCTCAGTTAAACAAGGTTGGAAGATCTCATTCATGGCAGAAGTCAGTATATAAGACTATTTAGAATTAATGTATAATTCAGGTCTGTTCCAAGATACAATCCTCTTTTGCCAGGGGAGTACTGAGTGAAAGTTATCTTTCAGTTATTAGAATCATGGAATCATTGAATCACTTGGGTTGGAAGGGACCTTAAATATTATCTTGTTCCAACCCCTCTGCCATGGCCAGGGACACTTTCCGTTAGACCAGGTTGCTCAAAGCCCCATCCAGCCTTGCCTTGAACACTCGAACGAATGTGGCATTCACAACTTCTCAGGACAATCTGTTCCTGTGTCTCATCACCCTCATAGGGAGGAATTTATTTCTAAAGTCTAATCGAGACCTACTCTCAGTAAAAGCCATTCCCCCTTGCACTGTCACTGCATGCACTTCTAACTGTCCCTCTCCATCTTTTTCAACCTTTGGGTACTGGAAGGCTAAAATTAGGTCACCCCAAAGCCTTCTGTTCTCCAGGCTGAACAACCTAAATTCTCTTAGCCTTTTTCCATATGAGAGGTGCTTCATCCTTCTAATCATCTTGGTGTCCTTTCTCTGGACCTGCTCCAATAGGTTGATGTCCTTCCTGTGCTGGGGACCCCAGAGATGGATGCACTACTCCAGGTAGGATCTCACAAGAGTAGAGGGGCAGAATCACCTCCCTTGGTGAGGGGGCCTGACATTGATGCAGGCCAGGATACAACTGGATTTCTGGGTTTCAAGTGCACATTGCTGGCTCATATCCAGCTTCTCATCCAACCAGCATGCCCAAATCTTTCTCAGCAGGGCTGCTCTTGATCTGTTCATCTTCCAGCCTGTATTGGTAACAGTAGTTGCACTAACCCAGGTTC
>JAWWES010000001.1:74176467-74199202 GCA_035583135.1 Lophotriccus pileatus
CCACTCATCAAATCCACCTCTCTTCAGTTTAGAGAGAAGGATGTTGTGGGGAACTGTGTCGAAGGCTTTACAGAAATCCAGATAAATGACATTTGTAACCCTTCCCTTGTCCACTGATGTGATCACTCCATTGTAGAATGCCACTAGGTTGTTTAGGCAGGACTTGCCCTTGGTGAAGCTGTGCTGGCTGTCTGGAATCACCTCCCTGTTCTCCATGTTCCTTAGCATAGTTTCTAGGAGGATCTGTTCTGTGATATTCCCATACACAGAAGGGAGGCTCACAGGTTGATAGTTTTAATGTGTTCTAATAAGGTAGTGCTCTCATGTAATCAAATGCTCTTATATTTGCGAACCTAATTGTGTGTCGCTTTTTCTCAGTTTTGTCTGTGTGACTGCTGGTGTTATACCTACATAATACTCTGAGAAGGGTTTATAAGCATTCAGCTAGGCACTGAATTTAAGAAACTTTCAATCATCTTGCTAGAGCTGCAGAAAGATCTCATGACACATAATTAACTAGGAGCACCTTAAAATGAAGGCATCTGAGATGATCAGTCCTCTGAAATATAACAGCTTGGTCATCATTACCAAAGTTTCTTTAGAAATTAGTGGACAAAAATATAAGGTGAAATTCTTATTTCATGTTCTAAATTTGCTTGTATTTTATCATTTGGTAGAAATCAATGTCACTTACATAAAAAATTAAATACTGTTTGTGTGAAATAGTGATAGTTTTTAAATAAGTAGAAAAAGTATATTCTCTTGAACTGATATATCTCTGATAATGGTGCTGGCAGTTCTGGGTAAAATCATACTTTGTGGATTGTACTGTGAATCTCTGAGGATTTTGATTAACCACTGGAATAAGCAGAGCTCTTCAAAACACCAGTATTGCAATTCCTATATTCATATAGCACAATAGACATAAAGATCCCAGATATTATCTTTAATTTTCTACCTAGATTTTGTGTAAGTGGTACAGACAAAGAGATATTAAGATGGGAGTTTATCAGAAGCTTAATTATTTATTTTTTTAAATTCACAATGATGCAAAATCTCTAATTGTTTGGCATAAATACATGGGTTGTGTCTTATTTAACTTTATTTTTCAATCCTGATTCATAGTCTTTATGCTGGAAGTAATATTTCCAACTACAATGATAGGGAAAAGTTTTCTTTTAAACCTGTTACATTAGTCCTTCTGAATTTTCTTTATTAGTTCTGTTTTCTGAAGTGATAGCATACAATCTGTTTACTGTAAGGATTATAAGTAAAAAGAGTGAAACTGATTTTTCAGTAATTTCACACAGTACTTATTATGTGTCTGAATTACACTGTACCCAGAAGATGAAGACTTGCTCTGCTTTGCAGTTTCTGTCTTCTTTCCCATTATCCACAATTGTTTTAATGGATTTAAGGGAATGAATATTAGTAACAAAAGCAAGAGAACTACTTTAATTGTTAAAAATAATAATAAAAAACCTCACCATGCATTTGAACCCCAAAATTAACAAAATGAATATTTCAATATGACAGATCTACTGTGGTGAAGGTTCTGAAAATTAGGAAGCAGTGCAGCGTTCAGAAGTAACCGAGTGAATGAGGAGGTGCAAGGCGAACTCAAGGAGGTTGCAGAGAGCTGCATGTTCTGTAACTAGAACCATGATCCTTTGAACACTGGATCTCTGTAAACAATAAGTGGCGATAAAGGCCTGATATACACCTTTGAAATTATAATGATAAATAATCCTTTAAATGCAATAGATAAATGGCTAGGGAAAAGAGAAGACCCTACCTTGTATTTTTGAGATTGTTCACTGCATTCTTATATGTATGTGTGATGGCTGGGTAAAATTTTTAGGAGGTGAACTGAAGGTTAACAGCACTGATTTATTCATTTTTGTACCACCAAAGCTTAGCTAACTGGAGAGGAATCACACCTTCCCTTCATCCTTATTTATTCTAGTACAAGAGCAAGCTTAATAGTGCATTCTTTCCTCATGAACTGCATTTAAAAAAAAAAAGGAGATTCCTTTACCGGAATGCAGTTGTCCATAGCATTGAGATTATGCCAGTATCATTGTAGTAGTTTATATCTGTATCTTGTTTTGTATGAACACATCTCTCCTATTGCGACGATTGAATTGGATAGGGAAGGTGAACTCCATTCCCGGGGCTTTCTTTAGCCCTGGACCTTGGAGGGGAGAGGTGCTCCCCCATCCCCCCCACCAGAGACAGCACACATAGGGCATGTAGGGAGGAGGCAAGAGAACGTTTATTGTTAGGGTGGTTACTTATATAGCTTCCAGGGGGATTCACAGAGTAACCAGTGAGAAGTCTCAGGGGACTTACAGGGACACCAATAGCAGGAAGGGGTTAACAACCAATAGGAAACTTCCTGATATCTTCTCAGGACATTCCTGAGACAGAGATAACAGTTGCCGTGGGGGGTCTTGGGAAGAAGAAGGTGAGTTAGTAAAAAACCTACATAAAAGCCATTTTGAAACATGTTTAAACAATAGTTTTTCATATACTGTAGATCTAACTGCCACATCCTATCTAGCAAAGTCCCTTAAGTTCCTTAATAAATGAAGGTCTCCTGGCTTCAGAACTCCCAAGTATGCTCCTTCATACAGTTTGATGTAAAGTCCTCTGTAGTTACTGGAAGCCTGTTTCCTTCAGTGTAATTTCCATCTAACTTGTATGCAGTTATGAGCCCTTGTGTAAAAAACTTTAGAAAAATCAGTTATTTATAATTTTTTCAAGTGTAATGACTGTTGCCATTCTCAGCTTTATTATAAGGGAAGGCTGCTTTGGTAGAGAGATTTGAGGAAGACAGATGGACTTAGGTATTGACAAGGAGAAGTGGCCTTGAACCTTGTTCTTTTCCTTCTTTAACTCAGCAAAGGTCATTTATCATCTGTTGCTCTGCCTTTCTAGAATATTATACCATGGCCAAAATGCCAAAATGCTGTTTGCATACTGTTCCAGGCCGTGACTGTTGGCAAATCTGTCCTGCCTCTATGGAATTTGAAGATTACTTTGGAGGCAAACTTGTCTTCACTTATACTTTTCAAAGTGTTTTCCTATTTCTTTTTTTTTTTCCTTCTCTTTTCTTGTTTTACTTTTTTCTTCCTTTGCTCTCTTATGCAGAGCCAGAAAATTTTCTTTGGTCCCTTCATATTTCATTAATTGTGACAGAGTGTGCCTCAGGAGACTGCGTCACTCCAGGTAATTTCATCAGTGTCAAAATGGATGTTAGCCAGTGGCCTTGACACTGCAAGTTAATCTTTTATGAAAGATTTAAACAGACAACAATAAGGTATTGGGTGGTACCTTTATACTAGACTGGGGAGAATTCAAATGTCAAAAGCATACAGCATTCTCTTTAGTGGTTTTCAATTTTTCTTGAAGGTTTTACATTTTGCAACAGGACACATACTTTGAAAAATCAAAGCTGTAGTGGTAATTTTCAATGAGTTGTCAAATTTACATTTCAGAATCTCTTTTTCTCTCCTCTTGCTCGGATGTAATAAAATGCCATAAAGTCTGACAGTCACCCACACATACTAATATATTAACTACCTGAGAAATAAAACCACAAACTTTAAAGTGCTGACTTTTAACTCCTGCCAGTGCTGTGTAGTAATAATCACACAAATGCAGTATTTTGTCTGCACAGTAAAGAACTTAACTTAGTATATGAAATATGGCAATACAGAAAACAAGTCTGAGTCTTTAAATATTTAAATTGAAATGTTGTCAAATATTATTTGGCTTATATTATTAATACAAAAGATTAAAAGACTTCTACAACTGAGATGCTTGTGATGTATGTTGTTGGAATTTTGTGTGTTATTTTTCTCATTTTGTAATAAAAAGGCATCCAAAATGTTCCTTTTTATGGAACATTTCAGATCATCTCCAGTAATAATCTGATTTTTTTGCATGTTCTGATAATTTTTTGGATAAACAAAGAAACAAGTGATTTCAACTTGTATAAAAATATCAGATAATTTTTTCTACACTTGAGTAATTTTGTTCCATTTATAAGGTTGTTTTTCCATAATAATGTCCACAAAGTCCTTTAATAATAAATGGCCTGGGTGTGTGAACAAGGAGTTACACAAGTTTATCTGTTTCCAGACTGAAACTACAATGATTTTTTTTTAAAGAAACTCATTGGAGTAGGTCATTTGCCTCTTTTTAAGAGTATGTAAATAAGGGGAATGCAGCCCTACCTGATTAGGGCTGCAGATGCAAAAAAAAAAAAAAAAAAAAAAAAGGTAGGTTCAAGATAAGATTTTGCTTAAGCAACAGATGCAGGTTTTTGGTCTCCAGGGCAGGTTCTACTTTTGTAACTTAACATTGTATTAAGAACTGTCTAAGATTTAAAATAATAATTATAATCTATCATATTTACAGTAGCTACAGAACAGTAGCCCAGACAAACAGTATCTATGTTACTTACATAATTGGCGTCCAGGCAGACCTCAGAAGATGAGACAGAATGGTGGCTAGAGGGGCACTTTATCCAAAATATCATCATCTGTATCTGCTGTCCTAACTTATGGTTTGCCAACTTGATTTAGGTGCTTTAAAAAAATTTTCTTTTTATCAGTTTTGATTATGAGACTGACATTAATCTAGGATCCCTGTTTTTGCTGAGCTAATAAGCCTCCATCTGTTAGAACTATTACTGTTACATTAGTTCGTTACCATGGAAAAATTGTTTGCAGTCTGTCTAACCTTAAAGCGTGGTATGTACTCGTTTTTCATCTGAACAGATTCCTTCTTTATAGTCCTTGTCTATAGCACTCAATAGCAAGAGTACATCTCATATTTGAATCTGGGTTTTGGCTGTTTGTCCAGTTTCTCTCTCAAACTCTCTTCTTTTGTGCATTTCTTATACAGAGGTCTTAACTTTTCATTGATCTGGTTTATCCTTTTGACATACTTATGTGTGAAAATAGCACTCTCTTCTCTTAGGCACTGAAATTATATTTACAATTTAGATATATTGTAATGATGAAAAGAAAGAAACAGCAAACCAGTGAATTTAGAAACAACGGGAAAAATGAATGGGCATTTTGCTTATTTTTAACTTCTCTAAGGATGTATAGAATTTAGTAGCAAGACTGGAAATACTTCCACATGTTTTAAACGCAAAGTCAGGGGGGAGGGGAGGGGGGAGAGAAACAAACTTGAAAAGAGAAATTAATCTGCCCAGCCTTGACAGCATCCAAAGCATAGATGTGTAAATCTCAGCCAGTTCCCATGGCTTCTTTTAAAGTCAGTAGAGATAAACATTCCAGGGAGTAATTCATTTTAGTCTTCTTAGATGTCTTTCTTAGCATGAGATTAATTTTACTTTGTTGACTGCAGAGGGAGCCTAGAATGACTTGTTGAGACTTAAATGCCCAATCTTGAGATGTCTAAACTAGGGCTAGCCAATATGTCCCATCATTTAAAACAGAAGGCACTGTTAGACCGTTTAGCCTGAATTTCTGCATATCACATTTCACTCAGTAACTAAATCCAGCAACTTCAGCTAAAGCTGACATAAAGCTGAGCCAATATTAAGGTCAGCTTTAGCTCATCTATCACAGAGGATCTTGTCATCGTGTACCAATCTGAATTCCAAAACCTGTATTAGAATGCATGCCTCTACAGGAAGCGCATGGGTAACTCTCAGCCTTCTATTTTTCTGTCTCAGATCCTAAGCTATGACATCATCTGTCTCCCGTGCAAGTGAGCCAAGTTTTCTGATTCTAAATGATCACTGCTCTACTTCAAACAGTTTTTGTTCATTGCATATGCAGTAACTTTTTTTTCTCCCAGCCAGTAACTTTCAGTTTCCTCTCAAAATACCATTTCCATGTATTAGGTGTGAAAAAGTCCCTCTGAAAGCTATGGGGTTTAATCTATTTTTGAGAATCTGATGCTTGGTGTATCTTGAGTTTCATTTTCTCACCTTCAAAATATTGCCATATTGAGAGTCAGTTAATACCAAATGCAGCAGCTTAAGTCCTGTCTGATTTGTCTGTCTCATTACATTACACCTGTTCAAAAAATCTCCTTATTAGCTTTCTATAAAATTTCTTATGAACTTCAAAGTGGCTCTTTTTTTTCCGACCTTACAAATGCTTCCACAACAGTGATCCAAGTATGCTGTGGCTCTCTGAGCACGTTTTGTCACGTGTCCCTAGTTTCCACACAGGCATGTATGCATCAGACTGTTCTTTGAAATGTCCTCATTATCAGCTGGATTTAGTCTTTAGCAGCTGTAAGTCTGACTGTGGAGTTACCCTGCGATCGATCCAAATTTAGCAAGCTGACACCATCCTGTCTTTTAAAGTCCACGTTTAAGGAAGATAGGTATGCTGGAGATTTTTAATGATCTTCTGGACCGTGAAGTATACATTGTGTACTGTGAAGAAAGCTCTTGAAGTCTGTGATTTTAGTACTGAGAACATCTAGGATTTAATTTATGATGTAATGGTTAGCATTCATCAGAGGAAATCACATGCCATATTTTGGGATGGTTCTTAAAACATGTACAGTTCCAGTAAATCACTTGCCTGTTTTCTGAGATGAGGGAAATTGAAAAGATTGATTGATTAGTATAATTGTCTCAAAATACAGGATGATTTAAAATATGCAACAGTTGCAGTGATCTGAAAGTATTCCCCAGCTTGACAGTTGACAAGCTTCCTATGCCTGAATATTATTTTTTTTTAATTGTGTGTCATGTTTTCATACTGGACTGCAAGTTTGGCAACAGGCTTTTTTTCCTATAAAACAGACTCAGTCAACCTCTGACTCCCCCAGCCAGAGTTTCACCACCAGAATGGACACAAGTTGCCTGTAGAGTTCTATGCAAATCTCAAACAATGCACACTAGCTTTGCTTAACTGGGATTTACTTCCTGTCGTTTAGCCTCCTCTGCCTTGCTCTCCTTTCACAGAGCAGCATGATCCTTCCCAGCCTCATCAACCACCACTGCCACATATATACAGAGTAATGCTGTGCTGCTTACAGCCCTTTCACCCCTGGATGCTATCCCACTTGATAAATATCAGCAACTATACACACTTGGAGTCATGGGGTTCATCAGGGCTTGGATATCTGCCAAACTTGAGCATTGCAAATTGTATTTATGTGAGTATTGCAGGACACAAGAGGGAAAAATTTAGTGAAAAAATCCCCTTCTCCTCAACCTTTACAATATTTTACTGTTAGTTATTATTTTTTCCTCTTTCTCTTTTATTCAAGCTCTGATCTGTTTATTCTGACATAAGAACTATGTCTGTCAATCAGCAGTCCTGTTAACAACTTGTACCATGGTGGCAGGGAGGATTTCCTGTGCCACCAGGGGGTAGAAAGCTCTCAACTTAGGCAGCAGCTTGTCCTTCCCACTGGCAGTGGCTGAGGCACAGGTGGGAAAAGCAGATGCACAGTTGTGGAGAAGAAACAAGGGTCTACTAAATCTCATCTATGACTAAATGAGAAATACAGAAGTTTGAACTACCAGGTCGGTGTACCTTCACAAGTCTAAGAAGTCCAGACAGCTACATATAGAGCAGAATCACAAGTGTGTGGGGGGAAGGTGGTGGTGGGCAGTAACGGGTGGTGAGTAGCAAATAACATGTAAATTCAGGAGAGAGTGAACAGGAGGTTGGCTGTCAGCTGGTCTGGTTAGTTCTTATTTAGTGGGAATACAACTACCTGGTACAAGTAGGAGGTTAGTTTATTTTCTTTGACACAGGAGTTTCCTGTTTCTACCAGTCAGTGTATTCTGACTTCCTTTCTAGCTTCATTCATTTGCTATTTATGTATTCATTCAAAAGACCACGTGTTTCCTGCTAAACAGTAACAATGACAATGCAAAAATATCTAATTAAACATATTTCCAGATGTTTCAGTGAGATTTGCTTGTGTTCATAGCTAGCCAATATAAACTTATAAATGAGAGTAAAGGTGTATTTATACTTTTTGATATATGTGTCTTACAAGTAAGTATGTAATTAAACACTAAAAAAACTATAGTAGTGGACATTACTGAATTTTTACTTAGATTTTAGAATACCTAGAATTAGGGAATGATAAAATTAAGGTCTGCACACTTGAATGATAATATAGTCTTTGCTTTTATGATCACATACATTTTTAACAGGAGCCTTTAACCAATGCCTTGTTCTCTCAGGCTGCGTTGAATGAAAATGCTGTCTGTAGGATGCCTGATTCATTTATTTTTTGATTTGAAGATGTGTAACACTAGAGATGGAACTGATGGCTGTGAAACAGGATGATGCCATCATTCATGCAGCCATGTTGAAAGCAGTATTTTTATAAATAGAGCAATTAGACAAGATTTCAGGAACCTATGCCCTTTTCCCATTCTTAAATTGAGGCGGCAGTTTTTTTAAGTTGAATACCCCTGTTGAGAACAATTGCTCACCTATCTCTCAGATCATCTCTAGTAGGAAGGGGAGGCCTATAGAGCAGAGAGCCACCAGAGGAGAAAGTAAGAGGTGGTAAACTAATTCTCTCCTAGAGGAAAGAGAGAAAAAAAGATGTAAAGTGTGGCAGAGTCCAGAGGGAAGGAAAAGGAATTTCCTGGAACCTACACCTGAATTTCAAAATTATGTCTTCCATCTAGGGATGTAACACTTGTAATTTTGTTTCCACCTTTCTGGAAAATGTGGGGCAGATTTGCAGAATTGTTGTGTTTCCAATTGTAAATAAAATCAATTCAGACTGCTCTGAATGAGGACAATGTTATAAATTAGTGTGTGAAGAAGTCAGGCCTCAAGTGATCAAAACTGCATACCCAGAATTGGTGGGTACCCAAAACTGTGATTAATTTTCAAACTGAAAAATGGCTGTAATAAATTGAATCTTAGGAATCTGTAGTTATGAAGCATTCCTTCACCATTCATTCACTAGAGCAAAACCACCACGGAAACAGTGATGAAGAAAATAATTATACTTTCAATTCAAGGATTGTGTAACGTGTGCTAAATAAGTCATGGGGTCAAATACTGAATAAAGAGAAGAACAGAAATGCCACCTTGCATAACAATGAATGCAGCTAGAAACTTTGAGGAAGAAATATAATGAGTCATGTAACTAAAATATTATGACGGATGTGTCATAGAGGTTATAAAGTTGCATATGCATAGTCAATTTTTCTGAAAATCTTCTGGTTGCGTTAATACATAACCATGACATTCTTCTCACAAAGGCTGTGCGTACTTCAGATTAATAGAATTCTGCATATATCTAACTTCTTGGAAAACAATCTGCCATCTGATCACTATAACTGTGTTGGTAATGAATTAGGATCATCAGCATTTTTCCAATCAGGGCCACAGACTGCTTCAGCTTCAGGCAGTGGAGCAACAAGTACCAGTATGTATCATCTATGTACCAGCTGCGTGGATAATGCAACATAAGGAATCCAAAGTATAAAAATATTAAGGACCTTTGAAGTTTAGCTACAATTTCTTTAAGGAAATTTACTTTGCTGATTAGAGGCACTTCTGCCCATATAACGTTGGCTAACCTGGTCCTTTGTTTCTGTGTACCTTCTGTACCTATGTATCTTTTTTTTTGTTATCAAAACTCCTGTTTCTCATATTTCTGCAGAGTATTCAGGCAATTACATCTACTCTCATTTTGCTTTTATGTCAGGGAGTAATAATATATAATTTTAGATTAATAGTTGAGATTAATACCCAGTCCTTTCATCATGGAACAGTGAGGTTGGTCAGATGCAACGTCAGCCTTGGTGATCCTGAGCTGGCTGTTCCCAGATGTTTTCTTGTCCTTCTTGTATTTGAAAATGTCTTCAGAAGGATTTGGTCTATAACCTTCCCAAATATTAAATGATGTGTATCGGTCTATAGTTTTCCTGATCCTTACTGCTGGTTTGGAAGGTAGGAGTTGGACTTTCTGCCCTGTGGGCTACTGCTTCACTCCCAAAGAATGGGACACCTGAGAGCAAACTTGGACAGTGGAAACTGAGAAGAATAAGTCATTAAATATCTCAACCTTTTCCACATCGCTAATTTTTCTGCTTCACTGGGCTGTGGACCTCCACTTCCCTTACCTACTGATATAAATATATATATATACACACACACGTATACATTCTTCTTGTTGACCTTCATCTCCTTAGTTTGTTTCAAATCCAGCTGAGCTCTGCCTTTCTAACAGTGTCCACTCATGCTCGGGCAGTGCTTTTGTATTCTTCCTGGTTAACACTTCCACTTCTCTGTACCTTTTTTTAAATTTTGAACTTGTTCAGGTGTTCCCCATCCATCCATTCTTGTTCTCTGAGAAGGTTGTCCTCAAAGAAACACAGTCCAGAGGTGGACTTGGAAATGTTAGGGAGTGGTCAGACTCAATGATCTTAGAGCTCTCTTCCAACTAAATAATTCTGCGTTTGCATGAAGATGAACCAGCTGTCCTGAGCCCTTGCTCAGATCACAGAGTTTTAAAATTCTTTTGAAGTTCAGTATTATAATTATTTTTCTTAGTCATTTGAGCATTTTAAGCTCCACAATCTCAAAGTTACTGTAATCAAGTCTATCTTTGCCTGCCTATCTCCAAACAGCTCTTCTTTGATTTGAGTAGCAATTCCAATAGACCATCTTCCCTAGTCAGGCTGTTCATCCTCTCTGTCAGGAAATTGTAATCAGCACATTTGAGGAGTCTCAGTGTTTTACTTAATGCATACAATTATTCTAGTCTAGTCTAGTCTAGTCTCCCTTCAAGCAAATATGAGAGTTGTTATGTACCATAAGTAACCAGACCTGATATCATGAGGCTTCCTCCAGCTTTCTAAAGAAAACTTATTGTTTCCTCTGTGCAAAGAGGTCGTCTGTAGCAGAAGCATATCATGGTGTCAGGTGTCTCAGTCTGTTCTCTGATCTTTACCTATAAGCTCTGAATCAGTCCCAAGACCATGCTCTAGTTGTTCAGTTGCTCCTTTGCACAGAGCTCACCTCACTATGAAAAACAGAGGTATAAGTTTTCCAGACTCCATCCTAGCAGAAAGTAGGAGTGGTGCAGAAGGAAAAAAAAAAAAAAAAAAGGGGGGGGGGGAATTTCATTTCTTTGTGAAATCACAAATTCTGAGGTAAAGAGATAATAACAGTGTCAACATTTTCATGACTGTCCTGTTACATTAGACCTAGCAATGTGGCAACCAATTAAAGCATTTAAGAAAGTGTGGGGAGAGAAAATTAAGATAGGCTAAAAGCTATGTCCTGAATTCCATGTCATCATGGCGAGGTCATCCTGTTTTGGTAGCAGTAGTATGTGCCTGGAGCAGGGCATAAAAGTATCCCTAAGACTTCAATGGCATGCAACTGTGCAGTCATCATAAATGACAGTATTCATTTATCACCATCACAATTAAGGTACATCATCTTGGATAGCCAATGAAGATGCATTCAATTAAATTCAATTTAGATCTTTCAAGACCTGTACCTTTTTGTCATAGTTTTATCATTATTTCAAATGTCATCAGTTTTCATATGCAGCAATATGGGCATAAAACCTGGCTATATCATCCATTATACCATATAGGAAAAATAAAAAAAAAAAAAAAAAACCAACACCAAACCAAACAAAAAAAACCCCAAACAAACAAAAAAACCCAAACAACCAACAAAAAAAACCCACCCCATTGTGCTTTTACCTTGATGTGTCACTCTTTAAAGAAACAGTTAAAAGGTGAGGTATTGTTCAGGAATGATCCATTATTCTTCATTCTTTCATATTATTCATTCTTTGAAATAAAGAGTTTGTAAGAACTCCAATCAGTATGATAAATTCTAAAGCAATTTTAAAACTACTGGTGATGCTAAAGGTTTTATTGTCCCATATATTTCACACCTCTTGTCAACCGAAGTCAGATTGTGTTAATCCTACCCAAACACTTGTTGGACTAAATTCTCACTCTAAAGCTGTGATTTTTGACTCCTGATTAGAGGTTGTGTTACAATACAATGTTTCTACTATAATTTATAAGTCTTGGAAAACTGCACACTTTGTTTACATTATGTTTGGTACTAGCCAATCATTCTGAGAAATCTTTTTTCCCTTTCTAATCATAGAATCCATCTCTCTCCCCCCCCCTTAATGGTGGTGATAAGTATAGATTCATCAGCATTTTATTTAGGTTATTTTTTGGAAGGAAGAAGTTACACTCCATTAAGTCTCTTCCCACTCCCTTTTAAAACAAATTTGTATTTTTTTACTATTATATGTAAGCAGGAAATTTGCTAATGTATTTATTATTTTGTGTGCTATGTGCCCTAGTGTTGAAATGTAAGTCCCAATGCAGTCAGACAGAGATGGAATTTAATTCAGAGAATTATGAAATATATCAAGATGCCCAAAGTAATTTTCAAATCTTTGTTATATTTGAGTGGCATCTTCTGCAGTGATACAGTCCTGATTCAAGGAATATTATATAGAAGGGAAGCAGCCAACAGCAATATGTAACCTGGAGGAAATATCGTACTGAAATTTGATCAATCAATTAATCAATCAATGAACAGAGTAACAATTTTATGATACAACTCCACTTTTAAAAGAACTGTTACTTCTTTCATTAAGAAGTCAACGTAAAGACATTATGGCTGCTTAACTGATTCCTGCGATAGGTCTGTTTCTGTCAGCCTAGCAAAGTGCCACAAATCCTTGAAGTCAGTGCAACCATGAGGCAAGAGCTCATGGAATAGAGACGTGCTGCTAACAGCAGACATGTAAATTTGAGTAAAAACAGAGATGGTAACTATTGCTAGTTATGGCACAGTTTGTCTACTAAAGTATCACAGAGCTTAAGCCTCAAAAATTCAATTAAATATCCAATCTGATCTTCAAGTCTTTCTCTTGGCACTATCTGAGCCTTCAGTAGATCTCAAGATCTAAGAAGCAAGGCAGATATTCATCTGTAGAGCTATATGTGACACAATAATCCCCCTATGCAAGACACTACTTAGATAGAAACACTCAGGAGACTAGGCAGCATGCCTGAAGAAGAAAACAGTGTGCAATCAGAAGTGCATCAAAGGAAGATTATTTATGTGAGATACGCAAGATTTGAGTGCAGCAAATCTTGCCTTTTGGAAGAAAAGTAGAGGGAAAAAAATTCCAAATTCTTTTCCTAAAGAGGGTAAAAATTCCTTCCAGACCCCAAATTAGCAATCAGTATGATCTTGATTTTTGGGGGCATTTATATGAAGTGTCAAGCGTCCCAAATATGATAAGCTTCTTCTAGCAATTGCTGGTAACAGTTACCCAATATTTCCCAAAAGAACCTGAGGCAGCCTCATGATTCCCTCTGAGTAGTAAGTGGTAGCAAGATATTGGAAATATAAATTAAAAAAAGGAATTTATTTTGCAGACATAGATTAAATCTGCATGCCCTTTCCTTACCTCCCATGCTGCATTCATTTTAGTGTACCATGATGTTCTAATGAATTAAATTAGTCTTGTTGGGGACCATACTTAGTCAATAAGAGAGAGAATTTTAAAAATTAAGCAATTGCTGCTCCAAATTTGAAAGTAACTCTTTAGTAAACTTGTGTGTGGTGGAGAATTAAACAAAGAAGGTTACAAATGTGACTTAGCACATGTCTTCTGTACCTTTATGAACCTTTCATGTTTTCATTTCATTTTAGAACTGTAAAGTTGGGTAAGTCTGATGAGGTTTCGGGAAGATTTCCAAAACCCTGACATTTATTGCTATGATCTCTGAATCCAGGTGTAAATGTGCTCGTGTATGTTGGCTCATCTGGACTTTTGGCAATGTCTGGGACTTGTTCAGTTCCTCCTCCTATGTGTATTCTGGCAATGCCAGTGGGTTGGGCAGCCATATGCTCCTGTATTAATTTTGGCAAGGCTAGTGTTGATTCAGTGCACATTCCACAACACATTCGTAACGTAGAACCTACTTTGTCCCAGTGGTGCTGCTGGTGACATTACTCTGAAATCCTAGAGGTAAGGCAATAGGGTTTTTTTTTTTGTTGTTGTTGGGAGGAGGAGTATGCTTTTTTTTTTTTTTTTGTTATTATTATTATTATTATTATTTTTTACTACTTGTTTTCATAGAACATGAGAACTCAAAGCCTTAGCCTTTGGATATGAGACTTATGATGAGTCAGTGCAGCTGGAGCTATACCTTGGCTGTCTGAGCCAGTTTAGAGTAGTGTTAGTAATTTCCCGGGGTTTAAGATAGAAATGCCTTAAGATTTTAGTGTTCAGTCCTGCTGCAAATTAAGCTAAAACTCTTGTTTTGCTTAAATACCCTTTAACACAAAATAGGCTTGTGTCCATGTACTTCTGCTAACTGAACTGAATGAAATGTTGTTCACATAAAATAATACAAATAAATCAGGAAAAAAAAAATTCCAGTACTTCGCAACTAAAAATGTGTCTTAATAAATGAGATGAATCAAAATAAAATTTTTGATTGCTGTAAAGCTGATATATCAGAAAGATTTCTTATCAAATAATGATGAAAATTGATATTTTGGTAAAATAATAATAATTTATGAAAGCAAGTTATATGGCCGAGTGGGGATAAACATAGTGGACTTGAACGTTCTTGCAGATTTCTACTTTTAGTGAACAATGCTGAACATAAAAATAAATTCAGATTGACTGTGGGAACCGTGGTTTATGACTTCTTGGTCTCTAGGTGTTCATAAAAAGTGTCTTAAGAGAGCACTTAATTTTAAAGGCATTTCATTCTTAACATATCTCTTTGAAAGGTAGTTTTTATTTAAATGAGAACTTTTATTGTACATGCCGTTAAGAAAAAGGTAGCATTTTAATGCTGTATGACAAATAATGCTACTGAGAAGCTGAACATATACTTGAAAATACTATAAAAGTCTAGTTACTGAAGCATAAGCATTTTAGCTCTTGTCTTGGCTTTTACTGGAATGTGAAGAAACCAGCAGTGCATCTTAAAACACTGTGGAGCAGTAAGGGATATTTTAGAATTTACTCTTCTCTACGGAATCCTACTCTTTGCCAGTACTTATGTAACGTTGATGTAAACATTCTCACGGCTACCTGATTCACTTCCTTCTCAGTAATTCAAGTTACAGATTGTAGCAATCAACTTGGTCAGTAGACTGACCACTGTGGAAAAGAGTAGACTACAGCAAAGAAGAAACATATTCTTTCTGTTGAAGAAAGCTATTCAGTTTCATGGCTTAGTATCCATGTCAATGAATATTCAAAGAATCTTCCTGAAGTTTCAGAAAGAAAAAGAATCAACACTGTGTTTTTAAAATGTTCTTTGTTTATTTCTTCAAAACAGAACATTTGCTTTTAATTTATGCATAATAATGTGGAAGGAAATGCACTCATCAATCCTGTATTGAAGCTGATCCAAATTGCTTGATTTGTGGAATAGCTTGGAGAGGAAAATCTACCTGACATTTGTCTCTGTAAATTAATGCAAGTTTTAGTGTAGTCAGATAAAATCCAGTTTCCATATATGCCTGATTAAACTAAGAGAGACTGCAGAACTGTATTTTCATAAGGGTAAAAATGTCAAAGCAGAAGTGTGCAGTTATTCAGAGGACAAGAATACATAGGTCCATCCATCCACGAGAAATATCTGGGATAAGAATAATTGATTGATTTTTCTTCTCCAGTATGATTTTGCACCACAGACCTCCAGCTGACATTTCCTCGTATTTTCCTTGTGCTCCTCTTGCTATTAAATGGGTATTGGCTCAAGACTAAGGAATAAGGCTCTGACGGTCATTGAATCTTCCATTTTGGGCACAACACTTGGGCATAACAGATGTATGGTTAGTCTTGCTACATTTCTTCCATTGCATAAGCCCACTTCTTTTAGTTGATCATTTCTGTTTTCCAGCAAGTAGCAATGACAAGGATTAATGGGAAATTCATTCAGAGGTACAAACTCGACTGTGTGAATATTTGCAAAAAAGGCTTTGAAACCATGACTGAGTCAGTAATTTTGTTTTACATTTGAATTTTGATTTATATTATAAAGTAATTGTTGCCACTGAGAATTGAAAAGGAGGGTGCACAGGAAAATATTTGCTAAGATATGTGTCTATTTTCACTAGTATTGAGCACAAAATCAGGGTAAATCTCTATGGCTGGGTAGCACTGCCCAATCTAAATGGGCTTGCAATTTACAAAGACAGTCTTGATGCTGAGGAATAAGGAAATATAAAATGTATTATCAGAACAAATGGAGTACATTTAAGGGAGGACAGACTCCACAGTATTTTGTGAGTTTATGGGGTGGAAAGGCAATGGCTAGGTGACACTTGCTTGTCTGTAAGGTTATAGATATTACTCTAAACAGAACTCCTTAAATTGTGCTGCATATATGTAGTGTGTAGCTTATGAAGAGCAAAATGTCCCACAATCAGGCTTCTTTTGAATAATTTAAGGTTATTGTTGAATTGACTAATTTCTATCAGTGAAGGAATTTAAAAGGGAATATATTAGATAAAACATTCCCTTGACATTTTCTTTCTCCTTGATTCCATCCTTATAATGCTACTGTTGACGTTCCTTCTCTGACATTTCTTTTACTTTCTTCACTAGCTATGTAATTCTGTGAAGAAATTAACAGACTTCCCCTCTTAGTTTCATGCAGTACTGTGTTATATTAGCAATACTGCTTATTATTTGGATTAAAGAAATTATCTTGTTTCCTGCCCAGAAGAAAAGTGGTAGTTAAATGATGGAAACCCAGTGGGAAAAGCTAGTCTAATTCTCAAATGTTTATATTAATCCAAACAGGTAAATTTGCTTAACCACAGTGATGCATCCAAAGCCTCAAGCTAGAAAGAATTTGGACCTTTTTCTAATTAACAATGACCTTATGTTTAAAAATGGATTAAAGATAATGCACAACCACACTCAGTAAGAGATTCTGTTCATGGCAACTCAGAATAAAAGTTAGGGTGATAGAGAATACATTTTTCTTTAGTTGGTTTAATAACAGTGAACATACAGCTTTCACAACTTAACTGGGAGATCTGGAGTAGCACAAGGACATTTTAATTTCCAGCAGTTTGACTGAACAGGATTAGGGTTTTTTTGTTTGGTTGGTGGGGTTTTTTTTATTTATTTTGTTTTGGGGGTTTTTTTGTGGGTATTTTTTTTATTTATTTTGTTTGTTTGTTTGTTTTGTGTTTTTTGTTGGTTTTTTTTTCCTTTAAATTATCTATTTTATTCTATATCTACTGCCCTGTGGACTTTTAATTTTTTTAAAAACATTTTGCTGTGGCTTCATCTTAACACGGATTTTTGGAAGTCATAATTTTGACTTCCAAACCCCAGCAGACATAATTTTCTGTTAAACTGTTGTATTTTCCCAGGCATCTTATGTAGTTTGGTTTTTAAAAGTTTTTTTAGCCCTATGTGTTTGGCTTTTTTTTTTGCTTTTGAGGGCAGTGAAATGTCTATTTTCTTCCAGGGACAACAAGGGAGAGGAAAGGGAAAGGCAAGGGAAAGCAATTTTCAGAGCAAAATATCCCACTGATTTCTGTGCTTGGCATTTCATTTCTTTTCCCAAAGACTATAAAATCTTTGGAAGCTCTTACCATTCCTTTCATAAAAACTAATAGGTGTACATCTGTGTATTGTATTTTGCAATTAAATGACATCTTAACTCAAATATTCTGAATATAATTTTCAGGAGTGTATGTTGGCCATTATGTGCATCCTTCCTATGTAAACTTTTTTCCCTATTTAAAAGAATAGGCATTAGCAGTCCATTTATTGAAGATTTTCTTTTCTCTCCTTTAATGTATAGAACCCTTTGCTCAATTGCGTCATGAAATATTGTGTTTGAAATTAGCTTCTGAAATGAACTTCTGCCCTTATTGACTGGAACATACAGATATTCTAGTGTTTGAAACAAAGTTCAATAAAATATTTTTTATTTATATTTAGTTCTCTCTGTTCCTTAATACATAAATTCATCACTGAACTATGTTTTTCTCCAGTCACCCTAAAAATATAGAGAGTTAAGCTTCTTATAATTTCAAAGGAAGATGAGTTGCTGTAAGACTTATCAAGTATTTTTCTGAGATCCAACTTTCTGGGAGATTCTGATGTTGTTAGTATACTGTAGACACATGGGAGAGCTACCAACCAAATACAGCAAGTTGAAGGAAAATCAGCATCAGAGATGAGAAAGCGTTCTTTCAACTGCCTCCCTGGTCTGAAACTCTTTAATCTCCTTCAATTTCTTACAGTCTGTGCAGAGTAGGAACTTTATAGGAACATATCTCCTCTGTATCTACCAAGATCTGATCTGCTCCATAAATGCACTTCTATGTCTGATGGAGAAGCAGAATGTTTTCCAGACACTTTATACTCCTTCTACTGTTAGAAATTCTCAGACTATGTTTCAAACACAGATAGTGATGCATAATGTGTGGCAGCACCTTTTATATAACATGGTGAAGCTTAGCAGGAATGAGAGTGTCAGAGGATGAGCAGAGGAGGGAACAAAAGCTGACTGGGATTTAGGCTGGGTGTGGAAAATTTCTATTCCTTCTCTTGAAGTGCTCCCATTGTTCAAATGCAGTTACCTAAAGAAAGAGTATGAAAGAAACACGAATCTGTAACACAGTAAGTAAAGAATGCAACTAGAATAAGGGATCTTTAGTGCTTCCCGAGGCAAGGATTAACTTTTGCATATTACGTTAAAAAAGTCACAGGAGAAAATAAAATAATTTAATAACACTTTCTGACCTATTTAAAAGAAAAGTTCTTTGAAAGATTTGCCAAGGCTATATTTGTAGACTGGTGGTAACAAATAAACAAAGAGTTTTTCCCAAAACCCAGAGCATGATACCTAAGTCCCATACGAGAAAGGATGAGAAAGGATTGTAGAGATGCCCACTGCACAGTGTTTCCCACAGGCTGGCTCAGCCTGAGCTTCAGCGTGCCAGTTGCCTTGGATCTGCTTGGCTCTTAATATTCTAGTAACAGGTCCTAAAATTCTCCTGTGCAAATAAGCCATAATGGCAGTTAATATATAGGTAGCAAAATCTTCTGTTAGACTGTCATCTTATTGTTATTTTATACCTAATATTTCCTACAGCAGGCCACATATCAAAAAAGTTATGTCTACAGACAGAAGGATTATTTCTTTAATTTCCCTTTGTGGAAGGATATTCAAAAATGTGGAGATCAGAGGCTTAAAAAAAAAAAATCAAGAAAATATAAAAAATAATAAATAAATAAATAGTGGAATTGGACCATAATTCTGCAGTCAGATTTTCATGGCTACATAGATCCCTCTCTACAGACTCTGCTGTACAAACAGCAAAGTAAAAAACTGTAAAAGGTGTCAACACTTTTTAAAGAAATAAAGTTTGTCCTAACTTAGACAAAGTGATCGAATGTAACAAAGTAGATCTTAATGCCGTTGAAAATGACCACTAGAAATATTTAACAAAAATAATAAATGAATGTAGTTATATAAAGCCTGAAATGTTGCCCATTTCTTTGAAAAACTGGACTCAGTCATACTGTCCGTGGGTACAGGCTTAGTCCCTGTAAGAAGAAATTAGTGATATTTCAACCAGTTTAATTTCAGACTAGTATTCTTAATAATTTACATTCCTTTTGATTCTGACTGTCCTCTGTATCTGGTCTCTCAAGTACCTCTCAATCCACCATGTAGGAAGACTATCTTCTTTCCCTGAATCTGGGGGCAAGGATTGTCTTGTTCAGACAGGTTTCTGAGCTGCCAAGAAGTGGAAAAGTATAAAGGCTTCAGTATTCCTCCTAAAAAGGCAATTTATTTTAAAATAACCCACATTTTTTAATACTAATAAATTCTTGGATAGAGTTTTGGGGACTGAGAGATTAGAAGTGTGGTGTATTGCAAGATGAGATGTCATTCTACATTATTCAGTACCTTTTACTAACATACAAAACAAAGAGAAGAATGAAATGTCAGTTAACTTTGATCTTAGAACTTCAGTTTCATTTGAGGAGCATTTGCTATAGTACAATTAAATATAATATAAAAAAATTATTGAAATTAACACTGAATGTTGTACCTGCAAGATGCATCCTTGTGCAATAACACTGAAAAAAATCTTGAGATCAGGGATGAAGATGAGTTAACAATGTAGGACTACAGGTAAGAAATACACTGTAGCTACTGAGAGTAATTGCCAGTAACCAGGGCAATAAATGGCACTAGGGAAGGAGTATTGCTTGGTATGCAGCATCAGTGATATTGTTGCTGAAGTACTGCATTCAGTTCTGGTGATGATGTTGTAAAAGCTGTTGATGGAGATGAATTACTAAAGGATTAAAGTAATGGTTAAATTCAGATTTGTCTCTTATGTTATGAATTTAAAATATTTCTCTAGTTTAAAAAGTAGGAAGTGAAGGGTGGCTCATTCTAATGCTTCTAATGAATTTGATCCAAATGATTTCTGCAGTAAACAGCTCTGTAACATAGCAGAAGTAAAAATTTCCTGGAAACTGAAACTAGGTAAAAGGTTAATCTACATGAAGACACTATACTTTCATGTGAAGTCTGAGAAAATGTGTTCAGTGATACGGGAGTTACCCTGTGACTTTAAATTCAAGCCATCACATTTTTCTCAGACATATTAATAACCCTAAATGAAATGAAGGCTTGTTCCTGAATTATTGCATGACTTTTTTATGGTCTGTGTTACGAAAAGACCAGATGATTGTAAGAGTTACTTCTGGCCTTTATATCTAAACTTCTGTGAAGAGGGCACTGGAAGAAAAGCTCACAGATTTTGGAACTGATACTGGAATCTAAACTCCATAAACAAAAGTGAATGTAATATTGGTATGCTGAAGAAGACAAGCATACCATTCTGTTTGCCAATTTCATCCCACATGCCTAAGCTTTTTAATTTTAGTCAAAGTACATATAAAGAACAACTGATCTTCACTGATCATCAGAGCATAGCAGTAAGTAATATTGTTATCTAGTTATACTAGCTTCTAAATCTGCCTTTATTACTTCTGTTCATTACAAAAAATATTGGATTCATGTTTGTAAGAGAATACCATAACAAAAATTGTCAGATTTTTTTTTTAATTTAAATTGCATAATTTCACGTTGAAAATGTCACAGGAAAATGAGTTGGGATATTTGAAGGTGTAGCTGTCTGGTCAGACTTGCAGTTTTCAGATGTTTTGCTTCTGTGTGTGTAGCCATGGTTTGTATAGGAATAATAGCTGAATGTTCTACTATGTTGCTCATGATCCATCCAAGATTAATTTAGATACCATGAATTGATAGCACAAGTTCTGTAGTGTTTTTTTTTTCCTAATTTATATATATGGCTAAGATACATAAATACTTAAAGCGTTAAGTGAGCCTTATGAAGATGAGCTGTTGCTCCTTCAGTAGTATCCTAAGTACTGATGAAAACTAGAAAAGCGACTCCCATTTTATGTTAATTAAAAATCACCTTGACAACTGAAGAAATCCCTCTATAGAGTTAGAATTCATTTACATGTAATTAATCAAAATGTTATTTGAGAAGACAAATTAATTTCAAAGAAACATACAAGTATTATTTTCTCTTTTAAAAGTAAGTTTGAAGAATTGTATGAAATGCAAATTTTTTTCCAGTGACGCAGGTTTCCAAAATTTCTTTGCTGTAAGCAAATGAAAAAAACAGTGGGATGCTTTTGCCAATGTCATTCTAAAAATCTTGTTAATTAATACCTATTTTCTCTTTTGTGGAATACTTTTATCATATATAAAGACAGAACCAAATACATAGGACCATCCTAAGGATCATCCTGTTTGGATGAGCATATTTTAAAAAAAAGAATTAAAACTTCTATTTATTTCCTACAACGGAATTATGTAGTGTGCCACTTGCTGACTTTCCACAAGCCCACAATCCACAAGATTGAAAATCTATGAGAAGTCACATGTGAGTGAACCCACTAACATTTAATGTGCAAGAATACTGATCAGTCATTTCTCTATCCCTTCTTTATTCTAGTTTTACTTACCAATTAGGAGCGAGTGCTGCATGAGTATTATTATACACAGGATTACCTGTTTCAATGATTAAGCCCCTTAGAGTTAGTATTGCAATATGAAAGCTGTGCAATGCAAACCCTTTTGTAGTTTTGCAGCTTTGCATGTTCACAGTAATGTTTGCCTATCCCAGCTTAATTATTTGTGTGATAATCCAAGAAATTTTCATAATACCTAATTAATTTTGTGGTTGGATATAGAGTTAGTCTTTTGTTGTTCTGTAGATGCAGTGCACATATCCCTTTAGAAGCAAGTCAGGCTTCACTGTCAGAAACAGTTTGCAATTCTAAATCATAAAGGTGTAATATAAACAAATAAGATGAGTCAAGAAAGTGGAACTAAAGCTTACTGGAGAGAATATAATTTCCCATTCTCTTTAATGTGTCAAAAGCTTTAGCGTGTCAGAAGAAAGAGCTACAAAGCAGTCATCAATTGAGTGTTCGTGGAAGAATATGAGTGGTTTTATACTCTTTTAGATCAAGCTTTTGCAGTACTTCACATTGTTTTCCAACAGTCCTATAATCCACAATCAGGTCCTATGTAAGCTGGGGGAATTGTCTTTGCATTAGGTCACTTGATGGATATTCATTTCCGTCCATAGTGTTCTTTTTGGCCCTTTGCATATGTTATTCATAGCTTTCC
>JAWWES010000001.1:74199302-74233660 GCA_035583135.1 Lophotriccus pileatus
TTATTCATAGCTTTCCAGTGATAGAAAGGTGAAATTAGGAAAATGGGTTCTAAAGAGTATAATGAACATTGATTAGTGCAAATGAAAGAGAGGGACCTCCATCAAGTGTAGGAAGCAGAATTTAGGAAAAATATTTTAAAATTTTTGCCTTGTTTTTCTACACAGTGTTAGTGAGCTTTCAAAATAAACTAAACATGTAAATATGAAAATTAAATATAATTGTCTGTCATACCTTTATTGAAATGTGTCTATTCCAGCAACTCATGTCATCATACAAAAAGGTTGGCAGGAACTCAGCTGGATTACATCATCGAGCTGCGACCAAGTGTATTTGCAGTTACCAAAGGGTAAATTCCTGTATTTATCTATGACACAAGAGTTGATGCCTTTAAATGAAAACATGAAGTGTACTTTTACTAGCCAAGCATGGCCAAGTCTGTCATTGTGTTTCACACCTGAAATACGATGTTCCCCATATCTCTGTCCTGATGCTTCTTTCTGCATCTGACAGGTGTTTCAGCACAGCAGAGGAGCAGCCTTACCAGCTGAGCACAGAGGTCTGTCTAGCCCAGACTTTGTCTCTGACAGTTGCCAGTAATGGATGATTACAAGTGTGGGACAAACAGTGATCAGTCAGAACCTTGTTTAGGCTTTAGCCCACCACTGAAAATAGCACTACTGCAGACTAACATGCAGCATTTTGACATATTTTAAAGCTAGCGCCTTAAGAACCCCAGGTATCACTTCAGCTGTTTTCTTGAGCAGTAGGAATGCTGACAGCAGCTGTACACTGAAATCTGATCTAGCTATTGTACATTCCCCCTATTTGGTGATATGTTAGCTGCTGGTATTTAGGGACTCCTCATTGCTATGTGTTTTTCATTCGATCTGCTTTTGTAAGTGGGCTAGGCTGTACACTGAGTAATTTTCCCCCCACAGCTTCTAGTGATAAACACCAGCTGTCAACAGTGAATGCAGTGACATGAGAAGCATGCAATGATTTTCAAGAACAAGGTCAAATGACAGGTAGTTAAATAATGTAGAAAGGATAATCTTCTGAACAAGCAAAAAACTGAGATTGGCGCAATATTTTTCACAAAATTTGCAATCAGCAGATGGCAATGCAGAGGTCAAGCTCCCGGACAGAATAGATCATGTAGATGAATAAATAATTTGTGTATAAATGATACTCTATGAAAACTAATTTTTGTTATTGAGATACCTACCTGACCTTGTGATGTTACTGTTAGCACTCTTCCAAACTGTTTTCTGAGTTGCATTGTAAGGTACTAGTTGAAATCATATGTTGCTACTAGAGTCAAAAGTTATATTGCTGTACATGTGTTTAAAGTTATATTGTTGTACATGTGTTTAAGGCTTTGTTTTTGGTGTTACTGTGTGTACTGAGAAGTGTCTTATGAGTGGAACATGACAGAAATTGTATTCTTGAGAATTTAAGCAAATCTTAGGTGCTTCTGGGATTTTATCTGGTTGGTCTATTACCTTTCCTTGCATATTGCTTTTTCATTTATGTCTGGCTTCCTGTGTTTCATACTGTCTCTTGAGATGTGTTCCTTTACATTGTCCAAAAGCCTGCATTTATCTGGCTAATAAGATTAGCAAAGTGTTTTATACAACTTTAGAACTTAATTTTCTCTTAAGCATGAGGTTCTTTAAATTTCTTTAGATTTCATTAAATTAAGAGCATCACACTTATTATGCAAAAGTTTAAATGAACTCCATAAATATCTTTCACTACCCTTCTAGAGCAAAATCAAATTAATGTTTTTCTAAAGTGGACCTCTAATGTAAATTGAAAAAAAAATGCAGCAAAGCAATAATCTAAAATCAGTATGTAACCATAGAACCCACAGTGAGCTGTCACAGACATAATAATATAACACTAGGGGAAGATTTTTTAATGGAAATGTCAAATACAATTGTGTTAATAGGAAGTTAGCTCCCTATGATGATGTAAGTACTATTTCATTGTCAATTGGGAGCTTAAAAGATTCCTTTCCTTTTATGTATTATATTTTAATAAAGGAAATTAAAATATCAATCAAAATCTATGATGAAATCATGTTAAAGGTTTTGAGGAGCTAGGCAATGTAGGAAAATTCACAGATAAGGCTGCCACAATATCCAGAGATTAAAAACAGTGAAACAACCCTCAAGAATTGCTTGCCTTCCATGAATTGTCAGTTGATGATGAGAGATGAGGTGATAGTAAAGTGAAATATTTCTTCCCAGTGAGCTGAAGGTGTGATATTGGCTTTTGAAGGTGCAAATATAACTTGATTAGACTGAATTTATTCTGAATTTGCTTTCTACTTTTAAAGAGACAATCTCCCTTTGAGTTAATGGAATACTAGTAAGCAGAAACTCATACATTATATTGTTTTTAAGACTCAGGAGATTCTCCAAATGTAAAGAGGGATTTATGTATTAGTACAAATACACTGATCTCAAAGATCACAATAATTTCTTGGACCGTCATAATAGAGAAGACAGTTTTGAAGATGGACTTTACAGCTACCCTACTTACTGTTCTGATAATAATTCTGTGACCTTGATTTTGAAAAGGAAGTTAATGCAGAATATGAAGAAGTGGTGGAATTTTTCTTAGTAGCCAAAAAAAAAAAAAAAAAAAGAAAAGAAAGATATTGCATTCTTTCTCTGCATTCACTTTGTTCTGGTCACATTTCTTCTTTGAGCCAGAAACTGCAAATAAACTGGATTCACATCCAGCAAAACAAGAAAAAAATGTTATTGACAGCTTGAAAATTATAAATATTACTGGTTATGAAAGTCAAGTGTTTTAGTAACTCAGAGGAAACTTGTTGCTAAAATGGCGTTATACTCCAATTCTAAACCAACTCTTTTGTAATACAACTGTTAGTAGCTACAACTTGTTCAAATGCAATTCATTATTATTTTCCTTTTTATAACATTCAAATGAGAAGAGCAAGATTCAAGTCACTGAAATGACAAGGATGAATTATATCATAATATTATATACACTAAGAGAAGCATAGATGCTGTCATCAGGTTCTAATATTACTGTTTCTGGCATTTGAAGATGACCTCCAGTAGTTTATGATATTTTTATGAGCATTGCTAGCTGGAAGCAGAGAAATTTTTTAATATATGTCTCTCTATCTGTCTTTGTTGAGAAGATTTTGGGCTCTGAAAGGGTTTTTTACTTTTTAATGCATACTTTTATTGTCACTGAAGTTGTTGCATGACACTTTCAAGCTGAAATCTCAAATAACCTAGCAGTATAATCAAAATTTGGTATTGGACATACATTTCCATGGCTACCATCAATGCTTTTGAAGGACCTAGTTATTAGCAGAAGTTGGAAATTATTGAAAATATTGAAAATCCTAGCTGTTGTAGTGAGAAGGGAGTCTGTCTACAAGCAAGAGGGTTCTCTTTGCATATTTTACCTTTTACAACACAAAGTTTCTAGCTGACACAACTCGTGTGTCACTGACAAACCTGAACTGGTAAAAAGCAACTGAGATGTGAACAAAGGGCTTCAAGTTGTGTATTCTGTAGCTTGATTTTCTGAATAAAAGGCAGTTTTTAACAACTGTATTTCCTCCACTGTTACGTTAAATATGTGCAGCTCACATTTTAAACTCTAATAGACATAAGGAATCTTTATTTCTGAATCCTGTGTGTTCATATCTGTTTTCCCGCTGAATTTTGCAATTATTATTGAAAAAAAAAAACAAAAACAACTTGTTCAGAATGCAGGTGTAGCCACATTAGAATTAAGATTCACGGTTAATTTAACTGCTCTGTATTTTTCCCCCATTTACACATTTTGATGAACCTGATGCTCCTGAGACCTTAAATGATAGTCGTAAAGGATGAAGTCTTATATTTAACTACAGAATAGTTTTAATACAGAAGCAACGAAACATGGATCATGCAACGGTTGAAATTATTTTCTCTTCATTGTGGTACCTGCTAAGAGCAGTGAGACAAGGAATGTTTAACCCAACAGCATATTGTGCTTAGTGTGGCTGTGTATAAGTAGAGCCTGATGCAATACATGTTTTCAGGAGTTGTTACCTTTTGTACATCTTTCTTGTATAAAAAAGTGACTCGGGGGATACTTACCATCAGTTTTGCGGAGTTTTATATGAGTAACATTTTAGCATCAGATTGCCATAGAGGTTTTATCAAGTAGGTCAGTGGGAAAAGATGAAAAAAAGGTTCTGATCTGAGATGTCAGGGAATTCTTTCAATCCACTGCCTTAAAAATAAACACTAAATAGTCATAAAGCCTTTCTGTTGCTCCAAAGCAGATTTTCTAATGCTGCCAATAGCGTAAAATTATTCTAGAGGTCTCTATTGACTGAATAGGGAGCCTACATGATTGGTTTTGGGTGACTACCACCAGTTATAGGAAAAGTATAACTAGCAAAGCTTAATCCAGATCTGTGGTGTTAATCAATGTGCACCAACACATTCTTTCAAAACTTTAATCTCACATAGAAATGAAGTTTTGAAAGGAGTGATTCATGGCCATAATGAAACATATCCATATATGACACCCTTACTTAAGATATTACTAGAATATTTTACAGCTCTGTTTTTAAGGATAATTTAATGATAGAGATTTATCTCCTAACATATGATAATGTTCATATTTGACTTTCACTGAAATTCTTTTAGGGTATTTTTTTCTCAGGATTTTTTTTTCCTTTCATAGAGCTACACACTTACATTAACATAATGGTTCATTATCATGCTGTATATTGAAGAAGTAGACTTCTACTATGATTTAAGCATTCAAAGGTTTAACATCTTGCAGAAGAAAAAGATGAGAGCAAGAAAAATATTTTGCTATTCCATGATGAATTTAGTAGCTGTGTGAGTTCCTGAGTGTTTGAAGAATACAAAAATTGAAGGTCCAACCTGCTGTACACAAGACAGGTCTACAAAGAGATAGGTATCAGTTCAGAATTACAAGATGACAAACAGCTGTGAAATCAGGCTGATGAACAGGGCTACGAATAACCAAGTTAAAAACAGTTGTTTCATATGAAAAAATGTCACATGAGTGAGGAGTAGATAGGCATTTCTAGATGTGCTTACTAAAAAATATGTTGCAAAATGAAATTTAAAAGGCAAATATCCTTATGGCTTTTGTTTCATATTATTACCATGTATTCAAAAGAAAGTGAATATAAATTAGCTTGAAAACAACTGAAAAGCACCACCAATAATGACAAAAACAAGGAAGGGGAAAAAAACCCACAAACAAACAAACAAAAAAAACCCCACCAAAAACAGAACCCAAAAAACCATAACAATAATATAAGCCAGAATCAGGCAGTTTGCAAACAAAATCACAACACCATTTTGTAATCCTATAAAGCAGCAAAGGTGAATGAACCTAATTATATCATACTGAAGTTTCAAGGAAATGCTCAGTTCAGACTATAACGCAGTTAAATATATACTGGGAATTATCAGGAAAAGACATTCTTTTACCATTTGCAGAATATGGCTCATATGTGGTTGGTTTATGCTGATTTACAGGATAGGGAGTTTAAGGTTCAGTAGCCCTGTGACACTGGCAATTCATCTGTCAGAAATGTTTGCATTACATGGTGGAAGGGATGTGGTTAAGGCTGCATGGAAATTCAGTGTTTGGGATCACACTTTTTCTATTTCTCAGAGTGGAGAAATTGTACAGTCAAGCTACGGTTTCCATCTTCATTTTCTTCTGTGGTAAAATCCTGACTAAGATGTGGCTAGTATTTTACTTTATTTTTTTAATCTGGGACTACTGTCTGGAGTGTAGGAGATAGCATGGGAGGAGAAGCATATAATTTGTGCTGGCATGATTCTGTATTTCAGGGTAGTCTATAAGGAGACATGAAAGGGTGCAGAGGAAGCTTCAGCTCATTTCATACACAAAACTCTGTCTTCACATTTCTTCGTCTGAAGAAAAAGTTTATCTGCTTATCTACCTTTAGCACCAATAAGTGGTTAAACATGCTAAAATTTTAACACATGCATGAGCTCACCTCTGACTGAATACATTCCGTTTGGCAAGCTGCCTTCACATCCTTTGCAGTCACATTTTTCTATGCCTTAAGTGTTTCTAGTTGTGCATGCAGAACAGTTATGTACAAAAATATCTATGTAAAATGGATAGTGCTCTCTTCTATTTTTATTCCTTTAAAACATGCTCAATATAAATATGCAAAAAATAGAAGTAAAAAGGCACAAGGAGAATAGAAAGCAAGTTAAAAATACTTGATCAGCAAAGAAGATATTGAGTCAGAAAAGTAGAAGCTATACTTCTTGTCATACATCACTTTGAATCTTTAGAGAATACTTAGATACCATTATGATGGGCATTAGTGTAAGAATACAAATATAATTGCTGTTAAAATGCATCACTGTGGGCAGGACTCCATTTCACTTATGTAAGAAACTGTGAAATAACTTATTAACAATTTCTGGGGTGACAAGGAGATAAGAGAAAAGAGAAAACTCCTTTTCTGTCAGCACTGTAGTTGTTCTTGGGCACTGGGCAAAGACACACATTTTGTTGTAATTTACAAATATGTAATTACTTAGTCATTTGTTGGTGGTGGTGATAGTCAACTAATTAAGTAGTGTTAGTATCTCTGAAAATCAGAGCATCCAAGACCATACTGGTTAAACAGTTTGAAGAAGCTGTTACGACACAAATGAAGAACATGGTGCAGGTAAAATGAAAGCATATAATCATATGCTGTGGATCCAAAACAATTACCACTGCATATGTACCTTTATCTTGTTTTCTACATGTTCACATGGACTGCATGCAGCTGGTGAAAACTATATGCTGTACTTGTTGGTTTGAAAGAATAGGGTTAGTCTGAAACTGAGTCACTGCACCTGGTGCATTTAGACTTCCCAAAGCAGCACTTAAAGGAAAAACTGCAAACTTTATCTAGGCCACTGTCAGGAAGTGATGAATTAGGTCCATCGTGGTGTAGCCCCAATTCGTTTCCCATGGGTTCAGTTGGCTCCCTTGGAAATATTTGCTAGCTGGTTTCAGAATAGGCAAGGTTTCCTACCAAATATCTGTGAACTGATAGCTTTTACAGGCCATCTGAAATGTTTTCTTGTCAATCAGAAGGGAACGTGGAATGCAGCTGTGTACTGTTTTGAACAAGCCATATAGTACTATATGTCATGAATAAAGGCAGGAAGTATTGTTTGTTAATGTATGAACATGTACAAATTCACTCATCACACTTCTAAAAGCTAGCATCTGCATTATAGAAAATTGGAAATTTGACATTTGAATAATTTTTAAGCATTCTGCTAGCTGCCTCTCATGACTTTTTGAAATACAGACTTTGCGCTGGAATCAATGGAGATATGACAAAAATCGCAGAGAGTACGTGATACAAAAAATTCCCAGTAACATTACCTAATGTACATTTTTATCAGCTGTGAAAAGTAGCAATTAACCATCTGATTTTTTATTTGATTTATGCGTTCTCTTTTGAGGGGGGGAGGCTGTATTTGTGCAGTAGCAAAAACGAACTACAGACTGAAAGAAATGAAGGTTAAGTTTGCATTTTTCCAGTAGTCAGATCAGAGTTTAAAAGAGCTTAAGAGTACAAAAGATTATAGATCCTTAGGACCTTACATATAATGGTCCTGTGTTGTGTTGATTTCAGGTCAGTGTAATTCTGTCAGTGACATGGGCATTTATCTTCAGAACAGAAGGAGATAAAATACTGTGTTTTCTGAGGAGTCCTATGCTGGAATAATGTATTTCGTGTTCATAAACTTGGTTCCACATATCTCTAAAAAGCATCACTAGTGTACATAAATGTAAGGAAAATATGTGATGTAGGTCTGTATTTATATACGGCAAACACATCTAAATTCTTGTGATACTCAACTTCGTATTTACCAGTGAAAAACAATGCTCCCTAACTGTGCTCTACTGCTAGGAATGTATTTTTTATCATTGCCAAAACCATAGCTTTACAAAAAGAAAACAAATCAGGTGATAAAAAATTAATGCATTCATTATAGTGGTCCTTTTTCTCCCTACTGAAGAAATCCAGCACCTGTTAACAGTTCTTAGACAAAGAGGGAGAGAAAATGTAATTTCAGTGCACTATCCATTAGCAGGAGTTTTTAAATTGTCAGCAGAAAGATGACAGTATCCTTTGATTTCCTCCATGGCTATGGAGGAAACATGAGAAGTTTACAGTGAAATCAATATTGCAGATTACATGGTGATAATATAGTCTTTTAAAAGGATCTTCATTTCTTATCATCTTCACTCCAAATAAGAAAAAGAAAAGAAACTCACCCAACAATACAAACAAAACCCCATCAAAATACATATAAGTCAAAATGGTAAGAAAACAAGGACTGAATTTTAACAGGCTGAAATAGGGCAAAAGTAAGTTGCTGTGAAGTTATTTCAAAAGGCACGTGGCTTTTAGTTCCCATACTCTGTTTTGTAAGATTTTTGACTTTTAGAAAAGAATGAAAAAATAAGAAAGAGAAGAAGGAAGGTAGAAATGACTGACTGGAGGTCTGGACTAAGTACTGTGTTTCTGAAGCCCTTCTGCTCATTAATGACATGCAGTCTCTCATACCCTGGTAGTCTCATGCTCTGTAATGCATAAGGCCAAGTGTGATCATGCTGCTATCAGTATCAGCAGATTTAGATGTTAAGTGAAAGAAATACACCAAAATCTTACTTTGCATGGCAAAATAGCAAGAGGTAGCAGCGTCTTTTAGTGATGCTGAAAACCACAACTTCCCACTAACTTTTAGTAGGCTCTGCTCAGTTAATAAGAGCATATTCAAAATTATTGACACCTCTTTTTGCCCAGCGTGCCTTCTGTTGGTATTATTTTCTTCTTTGAAAATTTAATAGCACACCCTATTCTTTCTTTACAGGAATTTTTTATGTTTTGGCAATGTGAAGACTCTTTTTCTTGTTTCCTCTCCAAATGGCATAGGGCTTTGCTTCATCATCCAGACTCTTCAAAATATTATAATTGGGAAATGTTTGACTTAGTTTTCAGCCTCCTCACTTTGTACTCAGTTCTGAAGACATTTAGTAATAGTAAATATTGACAGCAAATAAATTCCCTTTTTATTACATAAAAAAATAAAGTTTATGTTCTCAGTTTATGTGCTGTTTCATGTAAAAGCATGCCCACGCTTTTGTGCTGTTTGTACAGGAGTATACATATATGTGTACATTCAGAGAGAAATAAAAGAACTTAAAGACCTTGTTCAATTGAATTAATGCTGAAGATTAATGAAAAACCTGATGTTCATGTTGATTTGTATTATAAAAGATCTTAAAATTACATGTTCTGACATCTAGAAGGATTTTTTTGGTTCTATTTTTTAATTGCAAATGTGGCCTCATAATTTTGAAATCACATTTTTTCTTCTATTTTAACTTTCCCTTTTGAATGCATCTCTTTCTTTCTTCCTGTACTCAGCCCGTTTGTACCAGCAGTCCCTTGAGTCAGAAAGAAACAACATGACCTTGAACATAGATCAAAGCAGATGTAGTAAATTTGCATAGTATCATGCAGTTTTCCTTGAAAATATATCACCTAGTGGAAAATGGGGACATACGCTCAGACAACATGAAATGAAGGATAGCTTTGGCCAGAGGTCTTTGACATATTAAACTGTTCTTTATGAGAAATTACAAACTTCTGCAACTTTTTTTTCCCTCAGAAACTCTGAAATAAAAGTCAGTAGGTTGGTGGACTGAAAATGTGGTGCCAAGTGGGACTTATTCACACCAGGAGGAACCACAGGGTTTTTGCACATCTCTATGTTGCTTGGCCTCATGAATTTAAAAATCAAGGGCAGTCTCTTTTAAAAAATCAAATCAGTCCCTTCCTTTTTCTAATTCCTGCCCTTTACCCTTAGTGCAACATGCACATGCCAGTATCCAGAACAGTTTTTTACATTTACTTTCATGTTCTCTTTAATTAGATGAAACTGTGAGCTTATATTTTTTTCATGCTGACCGAGAACAGCATCAGCTGACTGACATCATGACATATGCTGGTGTGTGCTGGCTGGGTGATAACACTCCTTGTGAAACAAGTTGGGAAATACTCTATGTATTTTCTCTGTTAACCCCACTACACCACATGCCTTATATACAGGAGTCAGTAGCTGGAATCTTTCTGATGGCAGAGAAATAGAAAGAAAGCAAGTCTCTTGCGGCTACACATGCTATCCCAGAAGTACCTCTGAAATCCACTTGTGTTTTGAAGGTTCAGATCGGTTGAGCTGGATGAAGTCTATCTGCTGTTAATATTGTTAATAGCAAGTGATTTCCCAGTTAGCTTTGTCCCCATAGTTTGTCAGGTGTTTGGAGAGAAGAAGAAAATCTGAAGATTTGTTTTGGAAGACCTCACAGGTGGATGAACAGGATTAGATGCAGTTGAATCAAATTAAGAATGCTAGTTTTGACACAGTGCAGTTGTGTGTTACATCAGTGCAATGCCTCAGTCAGTCAAAAGCATAGTTGACAGAAGATAACAGAATCAAACCTCTACACCATGTTTTTTATTTATGCGTATTGGCTATAATGATAAGAAAACAGGAATAGGTGATATTCGGTAGCTGAATGCAAATTCAGTGTACATGCAAAACTGTAGTTAAGCACTTACCTTCAATTTGTGTAACTTTCATTTTTCCCCACGGTGAACTGATCAGAGCCTATCATTTTGCAAAAGGAAGTGTGGAAAATGCTCTTTACACTTCAGGTCTTAAGAAGTGAAAAGCCGGTATGTTAATGCTATAGGTCAGTGGATGCTGCCAAGATTTGTGGCAGCCGGTACCATTTACAGATGTCTCTCTTCTGTCTTTGCTATTGTTTTTTATTCCTGCAAGACTAGGCAACAAAACCTGGTAGACAGTTCAGACTTTTGGCCAACAGAGTTGTATTTGTCTAGCAAGGAAATTGAGCTCTAGCAGGGTGTTCTTGCAGGATGCAAGGAAAATAAAATTAATGTCCCTCTTGAAATAGAGTGATACCGATGTTTCTATATTATAGCTACTTTCAAACACCAAATGCCAAACTCCTTTGAAACCAACAATGCTTGTTGTTGAAATTATACATCAAGCAAATTGTATACTGAAATATGACAAGAGTCATTATCATACCTGAAGAAATCATCTCACATTTCAACATATTTGACTATGATATGGTGTTTCCTGGACAGTTTCTGAAGTAGATTAACTTGATACAGATATGCTTGGGGTTTTTAAAGCATCCTCCATATTCTGCTTATTTATAACATTTGGAAACACATATAGGGAGTAGAAAAATACTTTTTAAATTTTATGTAGATTAACATTGAACGGCTATTTGAAATAGAGAATAAGTTGCTGCTAATCAGGTATGGTCCATATATCTGGCATGTGTTGCTTTTATACATGTAAGCCTAAATTATTTTTAATCTGGTACTTTAAAATGGTTAATTCTGGTGACCACATTGTATTGTCGCTATTTCTCAAGGATCTGGTCCAATGCTCATTAAAGGTTAGAATCAGGTACTAACGGAAACCTGGTTATCTCTCCCCGGACTCAATTTCTGTAAATAGCATCTGAAAAAAGGAACTTGAGTATACTTGAGTATATGTTCATTGTTTTGAGGGGAAAAAAAGTCCTTGGAAATTAAACAAAAGGAGGGAAAAAAGTAAGATTTAATTTATGCCTTATCTGAATTCAGAAATGATTTAGAGATTTCCACTAATGAAAAGATTTGATAACTTCATAGGTATATTGGAAATTGCTGCTCTTTAGTAGTTCTGTGAACTTTTCATGTTATTTAGTGCCTAGGTTCTTTTTCTGATGATATGTACCCAGTCTTCACACAAGTGTTACTCTTTACATAACTATTTTTCTGGTTTATTTGTCTGCCAGCTGTTATTTTTATTATGGTCACAGGCTTCCAAGGAGATGAACTTTTATAGTAAACTAAGCTGTCAGAGAGGCACTATATTTTTCTTTTCTTTTCCTTTTTTTTTTTTTTTTTAATCTGTGTAATGGAACTTTATGCCTAGCAGAAAGATTCTCCACACTTAACTAAAGAAACCTTTAAAACAGATTATGCTGGTCAGAGAGTTGTGACCTTTTTTGGTCATTTAGACAAAAATTATGTACATCCTTAGGAAAGGTGTGAATACAGAGCTGATACATTTCTTGTTGCAAGGAATGAATGTATGAAAAACTCTGAACTTTATTGCTGCTAGTAATGGAGAGTAGGAGGAGGAAGAGCAATTTCAGCATCTTTATTCATTGATTTCCAACAGTGAATCGTACATTCCCTCGCAAGCTGTTCAGAAACTTAAGTAATCCTGCACTGATGTCTTCTTAAAACTTTAAAATGAAAACCAAATGAGCAGTTGGTCAACTTTCAATCAAAGTCACACTGAGACCCTTCTTCATCAGGGTTATCGACATTAAAACATGCCTCAGAGCCAGAGCATGAGTAATTCACTGGTACACTAGTGAAAAATTATAGGGATGGGCCATCCTTTGTCCAGCCTGGCCTGTGGAAAAGCTAGGCTGGACCTTATGGACAGGCTAATACTGCTGAATCAAAGAGGAACAGTTCCTGTCCCTGAGAACAAGTGACATGAACTGCCTCACAACTGTAAGAGGACATGGTCTTAAGCCCTGCCAGGGGAGGTTTAGGTTGGATATTAGGAAGAAATACTTTACAGAGAGGGTAATCAAGCATTGGAATGGGCTGCCCAGGGAGGTGGTGGATTCTCCGTCCCTGGAGGTGTTTAAGATGAGACTGGATGTGGCACTGAGTGCCATGGTCTAGTAACCACGGTGGTAGTGCATCAAGGGTTGTACTTGATGATCTCAGAGGTCCCTTCCTACCCGGCTGATTCTATGATTCTGTGATTCTATAATTCTGTACTGCCTATGACTTCACTACCTCCCATGCCATTGGTTTCTTGCAAAAAAATGTTTGGAACAGTTCAAAATGGAATCAGAAAGTAGACTATCAATAAGGCAATCTGGTATCTGATGACATGACTTGCTTGTGTGTTTTTTTATGCCCTTAAGCCTAGCCTCAGAGGGACATTAGTGTTTGCATCACCAGCCACAGATGGCTTATCTTTTCACATCTACCCAGAACTTCTTCTTCCTCCCAGGCAGTCTTTGCCAGTCACATCACTTCACAGTGCACATCCCTACCTAAAGTACTTGGACACATTTCAACAGGAGAAGTTTGGTTTTTTCCTACCATAACAGCTTGACTACCTACCAACTGCAACTTCAGTTTGTGAGGCTCCATATTACGTACACATATTTTACCTTGTTCCACCATGTGTGCTTACATGTGCTGGTGTGTATTTCCATCTCATATGCACATTTTGTGATTATGATGTCTTAAGGACTGTCTTTATAGAAGCTAGAGTAGACTCATCAGATTAGAAAAACTACCTGGATTTGGTAGCCTTTTAAGCCTTTTCCACCTCTAACTTTGTAATTACAGGTCCTGGTAGATAGTACACATACAGGTTAGTATTTTTCAGTACACATACAGGTTGTTTTCATGTATGTTTTCAGTACACATACAGGTTAAAACGATCTGTAGAGCAGCGACTATCCATTCTGCTGTTGCTGAACAATTTGAAAATATTAGCTCACCATTTTCCAAACATGTACTTGGATAAAACATAATAACTTGAAATGAAAATAGGAAAATGACTCAATAAAAAAAAATGACCTAGTGAAGCAGACTGGCTTCACTGTTTCCTGCAGCCACAAGACTGCATTCTCCTCTGTAGAGAGTGGAGACCTCTATGAGCACCCTTATTCATCTCGTAAAAGTTTCTCAATCATCAATGATAGAAATAGTATAATAAAAGGTCAGGGCAGAATCAGGTGTTTCCATCTGGGAGAAATCTTTTTATGTAGCTCTGTCTGCAAAAGCGCCTTCTACATTTTCAATGGAGGCACTAGCCTCATTTTTTCCTGCAGCAATAGTCATGTAAAGAAAAATTCCTTTCTCTAGTACATCTCTTCCTTTGTTACAAGAAATGACCTCTTAAGCTTTCAATATTGACATTCCTTTACTCTTTTGTGTTGCTATCATGTCCTCATCATAGAAGTGCATGTACTGTGCTTGGAACAGCACATAACCTAGGAACTTTTCTTGCAAGTAGCATCACTGTCCCTGATTACTCCTCTGTAGCCCAGGACAAAAACGTTATGGTGCAATTGATTAATCTGCAGGGTTTAGAGCCTCTCCTATGGACAGCTTTGTAGCCCAGAAGCTTCTAGATCTGGCCAACATAGATCTTTTATGGGAAATCACAGCTGTGCCCTTAGAAAGCTGGCCATCACTCTTCCTGCCTGTGGGGTAATGGTGGCATGGAGAGCACTTTGTATAACCCAAGACAACCAAGTTTCAGAGTCTTCATCTAAAGCATCATCGGTTTCATGAGGATTTCCGTAACTTAAGGGTTTATGGAACGCTATTTCTTTTATGGGTAGTGTAGCCAATTTGTGTTGGTCAGTAAATCAAGAAGCTTCCAGCAGTTCTTTCTTATTTCTACCCATTTTGCAGCACTAAGCTCATGTACCAGTGAAACGTCTCGCTTACCAAATCTGAACAAGTACAGTTGCTTGCTTTTTTAACTTGAGAGAACTCAGTGAAAATATACTGAATGTTTTTAGACACACATATTAATGAGTATATGTAGAATTAATTAAATTATCTTTCTGAATAGGATACTAGCAGATTAAAACATAATTATGAAGTCAAATATAATTTTCAGTGTATAGATCAATTTTTAATTGCTAGACTAATTACAGAAAGACAAGAGACCTTTGAAATCATTTGACTGAACAATTAATCAAATGTGGGGTTTGTATTTTTCCACTCCTCTCCCTGTTCCTTTAAAAGTAATACCAGTCTTCCCATAGACATGTCATAAAAGCTTTTTATTTAATCATTTAGAAGTTTAACTTCTTGAATAACACCAGTGAACCATTGCATTAATATGCTAATTTATACTTCTAGGGGTCTGAAATTACTGAAGTGTTAAAATATTTATTGCTGTTTTGCTTTCAGCCAATGTAGGAAGCGAACTCACAGTCTAAATATAAAGATTTGTTTGTGAAAAAATTCTAAAATAGTGTTATAAAAACAATTCTGATTTGGGTATTTCAGCTGCTTGAATATTTTTTACTGAAATCAGATAGTCTCTATTGGATAAAATTTCCTTCTTTTGGGATATTTTTGCTAATTAAGCCAGCTGAAATGTGAGACAGTATCATTTCAGCAGCTCAGGCTTTTTCTCTGACTGTGAAAAATAAGACAGAATGTTAAGGAATTACAAGCTGTATCCTTATGAAAGACTTTTCCATCACTCCATAAGTGAGGGTCTATGGGGCTCTGTTACAACTCATGAACATCATAGAGTATCAACGTGAAACATACAGAATAGGCTGTAACTAGATCACAGAGATAAGTATATAAATATATAAGTATATAAAATATTTTACAACTACGGGAAAAGTAGCTTCCTTATAGAAAATCAGGATTAGACTGAGTTTTGAATTTCTTTTAAAAATCGGATTCTCTTTTGTGATAATATACTTTCAATAATCTATGACTTAATGGTAAGTTCTCTAAAACAGGAAATAAGTACTTAAAATAGGCACTGCAGGATTCATTGTCATTAAAAGGTACAGTTTAAGGTCTCCTAATCTGGTTACATAATACCATCTCTACAGAACTGTGTGTGCTTTCTGAGCCTCTTTGAAATATTACACTTAATAGACAAGAAGCGTGCTGCAGCTCTTTGTGAAAGTGGTTTGTGAGAGGAGGTGTCTTTTTTCAGAGGGAGAACCAGGTGTCATGATTTTCAAATTACAGAGAGGGAAATACAAGAGACAGATGTTGACTGTGATAAGGAGATGATGATGTATATGTGATTAATATATCACTAAGTATGTTTTGGGGCAGTCGTATGACCTCTTTATTCAGATTAAAAGCATGTGCTCTAAATAACAGTAGGCTTTTAATTTAATCAGCGTTTGTCTTTATACTGCCAAGACTCAAATGGAAATGTCAGGGGCATTTAGGCTGATGGGACCTTGCAGCTACTATATCACTCTTGTTATGAACAGTAAATGACTACATATTTGACCTTTCCTGTTATATCCTCTTACATTGTAGATAGGAAAATTATAGGAGCTGTAAAGGTTGTCATTATGTGCTTTGCTAATACAAATCAAATCCTGTTTTGTGAATATCCACTTAATTGATATTCCTGGATACTATCATTTTTTGTGCACATGAAATTATAGCCTGCCCTGCTTTAAGGAGACTAAATTTAACCGTATATGAAAAATATATTGTTTAACATAAATGCTGCATGTCAGTTAAGAGAGAAGCCAGGTATTAGAAGTTTGATATAAAAATACCAGGTTTCTCATAAACCCAGCAGAAATTCCATGCCTTGGAAATTAAATTGCATGCCTGGAAATTAAAATCTTAAGTTTTATTGAAACACGGCATAAAAAGAAATCCCAGATATAGGACTTCACCTCACATCAAAACGCATACAGGAGCATGTTATACATGACAAGATTTTGGGATTTTTTAAACTTCTTGTCGTGGGTTTGTCTAGGTGACAATTTTTTACCACACTCCCCAACCAAATTGTTCTAAGCTATTCTAAGTTGAGAGAAGGTTTATGCAGACAAAACCAAATCCAATGGGGAAAAATAATATTAGGATTTATTACTACACAATAAAAACTAAACAACTATATCTACTACAATACTAATTAAGTAAAAGCACTATGCATCTACAGTTTGAGTCCACAAAAACACTCCTCCCCCCTTTGAATCAGTTCAGGAGGAGAAGCAAGCAAATTCTTCTAAGGCACTCTGCAGCACTTGTCTCTTCTCTGCTATCTCTGGGACAACTCCTCTGACTTGTTGCAGCTGGAACAGTTTCTCTGGCCCTTTTCTCCTCTGTGTCGACGAACAGGGCTGAGCTTACCTCCTTCCTCAGCTAAGGCTGAAGGCTGGGGTTACCCAGGCTCCTGTAGGTCCCCATGGAACTGCAGGGCCACACTTGCTCTCCATGGTCTTCTCCACAGGGTCACAGGGAATTATGGCTTTTGAGTCCACCCCTGTTTCCTGTGAGGTCCCTTCCCACGGGAATAGTCCTTGATAGACCTCTCCGACGTGGGTCTATCCCTCGGACAGCAGTTCTTCCATTCTCTGCTGTCCTTCGGGGTCAGCAGCTGCACCACCATCAATTCCCCACTGGAATTACTCCAAGCCTTACCCGAGCCGACTTGTTCCAGTATAGATCTCAGACGTGAGTAGCTGCTCAGATTCCCTGTGGGATCCCAAAGCCTTACACGGCCTTCTTGCACCGGCATAAGGCTTTTCTGCGTGGGCCACAAGCCAGCAAAAACTCCTTCCATGGAGTCACATATTCTGCATCTGTTCCATCATGGGCTCCTTCGTGAGCTGCAGACAAGGATTGTCTCTGCTTCCCAATAATCTTCTACAGGTGGCAGGGATTTTAGATTTCAGTCTTTTTCCCTGCTGAAGGGTGAAAGAGAGGAAGGGGGGAGAAGGAATCGTCTCTCTCCCCGCTTCGAGGCTTCTCTCTCCAGCTGACTGCTGCTGTGACCTTGAAGGCTCTGCTATCTCTCCGGCTGCAGTTTCTAAGTTTCTTTTGCAAAGTCCTTTTAAGTCCTTTTTTTTCCTCACTCCGTTCCATGTCTGGATCAGGGGGGCTTCCATGGTTGCTCCAGCCCTCGGCCCAGGGCCGGGGGAGGAGGGAGGCTTGGCCCCCACCTGGGGCCAGCTGCCTCTCCCTCACATGGCTACTAATTACCAACTGCGCAATTAACCTTCTCGTCCGATTTTCTCAAAGATGTAATTGGCAAAAGGCGTTACCAAAACTTCTGATTGGTTTTGTCCCGGAAATCAACCTGGACAAACCACCTACAGTCCCTCAGGGAGGGGGGACCCTTGCTAACCCACAACACTTTTTTATTCCAAGATCAATCAAAATCTGTCTTGATAAAACAAGAAAACAGCCTTGTTATATGTTCTGTAAGTTGTATCATGATATAGACAAAATGCAAGTAAAAAAACTGCTTTTAGGACTCAGAGAGCTCTGGTGTTCTAGTGGAAGTCAGCTATGTGTGCACCTCTATGACAATGCAGCCTGCTTCTAAAAACCTAGATAACAGCTTCTGCAGTCTTACAATGCATCACTACCTTGCACTGGATTGAGGTGTTTAAAGGTAAATGCAAGCATTTGAATTCAGTCAAGTCTACATTACATCACAGTTAACTAAACCTAGGAACAATTCAGTTACCTAACCACAAGATCCAGTGCCACATGAACTGTTCTTTGATACCTACTCTCACACCAGAGATCTCTCCATGGTGTTTTTATAGATCTTGAACCATAGCTACTACTCCCATGTGATGATTCTGGGTACAGGAGAGGTCTCAAATGGCAGTGAAAGCCTGCCTTTGTAATCAAGAGGGTGACTCATCTGCTTGATTATCAAAGAAAGGATCCCTAGAAATACTTCTGAAGTCAATTGCAAGAGATGGGTAACATATATGACAAACTTACACAGGTAGCTACTTTTTGGACAGATAAAATTTGCTTGTCTTCTCTGCCCTTAACATTTTTTAACAGTAGACAACACACCACTAATCTAATAATTTGTTTTCCAACCAAATTATAGAAGACATGATCCTTGAAAGAAGAGAGTTCACACCAAGTGAGTTTTTTGTACAATGAATTTTTTTATTCACCATCAAATTCCTTTGATTAAAAAAAAAAAAAGATGCTGAAGCAAATCACTTTTACTTTGTATCTGCTTTCATCTATGTGGCTTTCATTTGTAACCCTAATGCAGATAAACAAATATTTCAACCGTAGTTCACTGTTGTGAAATTTCAATAAGAAAAAAAGAAGTCAAAGGCCATTTAAAGTTGGACCACATTATTAAGATATTAAGCTCCTGAGAATACAACCACAGTAATCACAAAGAGAGAGAATGAGACAAATCACTTTTCTGAGATGAGAGTTCTCAGAGATAAGAACAGAGGGGAGGTTTTCACTGGCCTCTCTGCAGATAAATATATTTTTTTATAACAAACATGCCATTTTAACACTCAACCCGTTTTCCCAAAGTAGGGTTTCCTGAAAGACTTCTGAGATTCTTTTTGTCTTGAGATGATTTACAAAGTCACTATGGGTAAAGGGACTGTCATGTGACTCTGTATCTCAGAAGTATAGGAAAATAGACTAAAAATTGAAATTTCTGAATATATTTAATAAAATTTTCAAAGCCCAGAAAATACACTAGAAGTAATTGAAGCCTTTAAACAGTCTTATAATAAAGTTCATGCAGGGTTTAATTATACAATCCTCTGTGAGCATTTTCAGGCTAAATACTACAGTAGGAGGGTTTTGATTTTTTGGAGTTTTTTGACTGTAATGACATTTGAAAGAAAAATCTATTTAATAAAATGTGAAAGCATGAGTTTATGAATTTCAATTCATTTCTACTTGTCAAAATTATTTTATGCTATTTATTCTGAGAAAATAGTCTTCCTAATTGCTCTGATGTATAGACTTCATGGTAAGTTAAGAGCACAGACCTCTCCAAATCTGGTTATATGGATTTCTTCATTCAAATTAAATTTGCAATTGTGTAACATAGAAAAAACTTCAGTGGTTTTGTCAAAATACAATAGAACAGATGGAAGTTAGATATAAATCTACTGAAAATCATGAAAATATTCTCTAGAAAGGAAAAGAATGCTATAAAAGTCTGTGTCAGAAATTTGAACTGAAGCTCTTCCATTTAAAAGGTCTTATTATAACAGTAGCTTTCATTTTATTACTGTTTACAAAGTTTAGGTTTTTTTGTTACTGAGGGAAATTTCATCGTTTCTTTCCTCCAGTGCTTTTGGATTGTGATAGAAATGAGCATGAGTATGTGTCCTAGTGAGAAAATGGGATTATCTGCATGAATGAGAGATAGGTCAGACTCAGCATAGTGTTGTCTGGTTTGTGCATATTGTATCCATATAAATGTAGAGTGCATACCTTCCTTCATAACAATGAAATGAAGAGCAAATCAGAGTCCCTTTCCCCTTACTCAAACTATGCCCTTTCCCCCTTCTGTGGTATCATCCTTTCTGACCCTCTATCTTCCATCTATCTACAGCTAACCTTTCTGGAACTGTACTAAGGTTATACCAACTGATGGTTTCATAATAACAGAGGGATAATTTTTCTCCCTTTTGGTTAACTTTCTTCAGATAGATCTTGACTCACAGCAGTGTGAATTTCCCAGTTGAAGAATTTCTGATTGAAAATGTGTTCTCTCAATCTTTTCCAAGATGAAATAAATATAGGAGAAATAAAAATATAGGTGGACAATGTGAAAGTTTTTAGTTTAAGAGCAAAAAAAGGTTTGATGAACACAGACTCTCTCATCTGAAATATTTCTCTGCTAGGTTTTGGTGCAGCGGGCTGTTTTGCTATGCTTGTCACTTTCTTCAAACGTACAATTAAGTAGGGAGCAGGGAAGCAATATAGAACTGCCTTGACTTGTTCCACAACTGGAACTATACAGTTGTGTTGGTATAGGACTGCATCCGAACTCATCAAAACTCCTCCTATGCCGCAAAGTTAATTAGGCCCATGCTAATGAATTTAGAATCCTTTTGGGGCTTCAGATGTTCAGTTTTTCTTCTATGCCATGCTCCATTTAAAAATATAGTTATGCTAAAGAAAATGTATGAATTGGGTGCTCTCAAATATGTTTGTCAGAGATTAGAATATCAATGCGTGATGGAATATTGCTTTAAAAAAAGTAACACTAGTTAAGACATGAAATGTTTTTGGCTGATTTATGCAGCTCTAGAGTAACATTAAGATGTGTAAATGTGTGTGCGCACAATTTGTGGGTGAATTCATGTAGGTGAACGCAGATATCTAAAGTATAGATGTCTTCATCTGAGTTAATCATACTTCCACTTATAATCAGTGGAAACAACAGAACTTCTAGAGTGTGATTCACTGCATCCTAAAATAGACTTCTAAATCTGACTATAGGATTACAGTCCTATTTCTCCCCATCAACTATACGAGGATCCTACAGTGACTAGCACAGATATAAATTACACTGCAGATTACTTAGGTCAGAAATCCCATCCTAAATCACCAAAATAGTTTCTCTCAGCACATATTATAAGGATCTGAGGTTCCCTGGAAATGCCATGGTAATGAATAAGAAGTGTAGGCATTAAAATAGCTAATTAACTCTAGTGATAACATACCTGCTGTGTGTTTGTCAGAGTGCTTATGAAAATGATAAATACTTTTAACATTTTCCTAAAATATATGTTAGGTTTTCTTCAAATTGCATTAAGAATTTTCAAAGCAAAATATCTGTACCACATTGTGTCAACAGAGTATTGCTTTAGAACACTTCAGGTGGATCAGCTCGAGTGAATCTGAATGCTTGCAATGATAATAATATTATTAATAATATTAAAAAGCAATAAAAGGAAAATTAGAGGAATTGTTATACAAACATATAGTAATGGACTCTGTGATTTTTTTTATTTACTGGACTAAAGGATGACCTCTATGCTGGCAAAGACAGACTTCTGGCTATGCTAAGGAAACCTAGGAGTAGGCCATTTCCTACTTTTTTTTTTTTCCCATTTTTTGCCTCTCACATATCTACCTAGTTTTTAGAATACTTGATTCAAGGGATGGGATCATCTTTTGGAATAGCAGCATGCTTTTATCAGAAGAGACCAAGAAAGACTTTTCCCAAATTACTTTATAGTGCTTATGACTGTACTAATCATTTTTTTCCAGTATGCAGAATTATCTGACTTGGACACATTATTGCAAATTTATACGAAAATGAGGCTTTAGAACAAAACCTGAAATCTACAGACTCAATGCTAAACACCTTTTCTGATCCTAAATATTGTGGGACAGTATAGATAAATACTTAAGTATATGTAGATATAAACATAAACTCTCCTGTAAGAAATATGCAGAATTAAAAAAGGGTGGCAGAGGGCTGAGCAGCTGCTGTATGGGAAGCATTTAAATAAATTGCTTAGACAATTTTAGCAGACCCCAGCCCTAACAAATGCCTACAAGTTTGAAGTCTGAGCTTCAGCTGATGACTAGAAGTTTTAAAGCAGGCATCTCTAAAAGTCTGTCTCTTTTTGGACCCTTATTTTAGAATAAATTCATTTCCTTTCAGATCAATCTTCAGAGACTGTGAGGAGAGTTTAGGTTACTAGTTCAATTTTAAGTGGGTAGCTTATGTGCTCCATATTGGAGATAGCATGCCCAAAGCATAATTCAGGTGCCTAAAGGTCAGTCAAATGAGTAGGAGTCCGTTCCAGACTAATTTTCAGAGATGTTATCACTTTCCTCTCCAAAACTGAATTGGGCTGCTGTGAAAATTATGCCAAGAGCAAAGTGATCAGACTTACAGAAGTTAGGGTTATAAATTAGCCAGAATGGGGCATGGGCTAGCCTTTGAAGCAATTGTTATTAGTTTCTTCTGCTCTTCCATCATAGGTTGTAAGCTTTATTCTTTCTTTTTCCTGTTCTGTGTCCTCTTCAAGGCTTATCTATGTACATCTTATTGTGAGCTACTTTTCTTTTGTTGTGCTAAGTGTAGTTTACATAATTTCCTGGAGTCCTTTTCCATAAAGGAAAACTACATTGCTATTCAATATACAGTCTGGTATATATTGTGCTCTTGAGTTTAAATATCTTCATGTCTTATATCACTCTCTGTCACGATTTTTTTTTGTTTTTTGTTTTGTAGGTTTTGGGTTGGTTTTGTTTGTTTGTTGTTTTTGTTTGTTTGGGTTTTTAGTTTGTTTGGGTGGGGTTTTTTGTGGGTCATACTGGTGAAATGAACACTGAAAATACAAACAAGCTGTCTTTCTGGTGAATGTAAATCTCGGGGGGTTGAACTAAAACCACGATTTGTTATCATAATGATTGCATGAAAGAAAAAGATGAAAATAATGATGATAAAAGAAGCCCCATGAATAAGTGATAGCTGAAATGATTTTAATCTCTGATGTTAAGTAGTCTCTCAACCTCCTCCTCCTTTTAACATTTTTTTTCATAAATCCTATACCTCAGCTTGGTGTAGGGAAGCAAAAAAATTTTTAAAAAGAAAAAAGTCTTCAGTTGTAACTGGTAATATAATAAACAGTGAAAGAGATTGTCTTTGGTCCAGTCCTAAGATATAATATTTATATTGCTTAGTGGCCAAGCAATGGGCATGTCAGTGCAGGGAATCTGCAGCAGAAATCAATAGCTGCTTTGTATACAGAGGTAAATATAAAAAATTAGATGTAAATAAACTAGGATACTAGACTACTAGAAATTATGTGGTTGTTGGATACATTTTTTATAGACAGCTGACAATGGTGCTAAAGTTCCTATTACAATCAATGGTTTCAGTCAGTAGCTGTGAGGCATCAACCAGCATTTGGTTTCTGCTAAGGGTAGATATTAGTCTTCTAAAAGTTTTATTCAACTTTATTTATGGCCCTTTCCATACCTTACATTCTTGAATTTGAAGTATTACTTTCCTTATAAGAAGATTGGAAGTTTTCATATTTTATATGAATTGTTAGAGATAACTATCAAAATATGTGCAGTGTTTGCTATGCACTGTCCTACTGAAATACCTAGAAAACTTGCACACTTGATTTCAAAAGAGAAAAAAAGTGAAAATACTGTTATGATGAAATTTTTAGTGTCAGAATATTTCTTTGGATTATTTAATGAAGATTTGTGTAGTAGCATTATTTACACATTGAATCAAATTTTCACTTTTCTTGTTAAAACTACTTATTACACTTTGCCCCTCTCTTACACTCTAAATGCATATTTTCAGTAAATAGATTCTATAAACTTATTTAGATTTTCCTTTGTTTATCAGGTTCTATCCTTGCAGCTGGAAAAGATGACTTTGTAAGTGCCATTGTGCATTGCTTCTACCACTCACAACTTTGGAAACCTTCTCTAATAAAGAGTTTTCATTATTTGTTTTAGCTGATATATCACTGAATAATGTTACAGTAATAGAAACACATAAATAGGAAGATTTCTTTGTCTGGCAGTAGGTGGAAATATTAAAAGTAAGGCTTGCCTTTTGTGTCAGAATAAAACGCCTTACTGTTTGACAAAAACTCCTGTAATTGTCGTATGTGGTAGCATTTTAGGGGAGAAAAGACATTTTATCTGGATATGGTATCAAAGGAGCTTCACTGATACTGTAAGTGAAAAGGAAGGAAAAATTACAGTGAAGTATTAGAAGTGCTAAATTTCTCCTGAGAAATCAGCTTACTTATGGTTAGCCTTGGAAAGAGAAACTAAAAAATACCAAAATATTCTGTAAACTGACGTGTCCCAGAAAAAAAAATGCTTTCTTGTGGATAGGGAGAAACAGCTAATTCTGTGGTATAGAGATGTCTTTTCTGCCCAAGTGGCCAGAGTGTTTTGTTTCTCTCATTTACTCTTGCCATTGTTCAAGCATACTGTGTGCACAAGGCACGGAACATCAGGTAACCTGTTTTCCAAATTTTATTTGTTCTTCTGTTGCTGATGTAATATCTTGCCTGATTTCAGTGGTCATAGTAAATACTGATTTTTTTAGGGAATGCAGGAAAAATCCAACAGATTATCTTCTTATACCAGCCACAGGCAAGACAGACTAAAATATGAAGTGTTTTATGGAGCACTAAATTGAAACTGGCTTGGCTAAAATACAATCAAATGACAGTGCACAGGCATGCTTTATTTTAGCTCATTTCCAGTCTGTCAGGAAAAATTGGGAATATCAGTCCTCCTCTCTGTTTGATTATTCTATTATCAAAAGAATGAGGTGTGCCAGAAACATGCATGTTGATTTAGTGTTGCACTGATGAAACCATTCAGTTTGTGTGATGTGTCATTTTTCATTGCCTTCTTATCAAGGTGTTTCAGCTGCACCCATCCCAGGTCTTGTAATTGCTTCAGTTGCTTGTGGCAAAGTTATGTCAATGTCAATTGCTAAATAACTTTTGAGTGCTCTGTGTTGGATCTGTTAAAAGAGAAAGACAGTGCAGGATGAACTTTTACATACTGATCGTGTGTCAGTCTGGATTGCAAAATAAGGCTTTCTACCAAAGAATGTGGTTGCTAGTAAACATATTAAACATAAAGTATTAAACATGAAACCCTGATATAATGTTTAAAGGAGCGAAAAAATACATTTATGTTAAAAAGAACTGTAAAGTCCTGTGGAGATTGGATGACACATCTGTAAAACATCAAGTAGAAATCTAAAGGCAAACCTTGTTATCCATCCTAGGTAAAGCTCCTGAATTTCAGCAATAGATATGTCCCCAGCTGAGACTCAGTGGACACAAAATGCTCACACAAAAGGCAGAGATAATACCCATTTGGTATTCCCGCATTGCTTTGATATGAGGTGGCAGTGCAATAGGGTAAGGGTGTGCATCAGTGGTAATTAGCAGTTACTGGGATGTGGAAGATTGTTCATCCTGCTGTGTAGACAGCTGCTGAAGCAGATTTAGGAGGATGCCACAATTTTTCCTGAAGCACACTAGGTACAGGGAGCAAGCATTTCAGCCATACATTATTTTAATATCGTATAGCAAAATGAAAATGGAGAAAGTCTGAAAACTAAAATGTGTCATGTCAGACAAATCAACACAATACAAGACAATATTTCTCTCTTGAAGTAGTCATGCTAAATTTTTAACATACTAAACTACATGTGTACTTGTAAAATATAAGAGAGGGACAAGCACAACTAACTGGTTTGCTCTGTGACAAGGTAGGAACTAATAAGTTGACCATCAATTCCCAAATTGCATTTTGTAGTGACTATATGTCAGAATACTAACTGGAACATATTTCTAAAAATAATTTTCTTACCACGCTGAATTTTTCATGTCTGTGACATTCGCAAATTGCTACAGCTCAAATAAGACCATACTCAGCTTAATGTCATTTTGTTTAGGAGCCAAGAAGCTCTGACATGCCAGGAACTGGGATCTCAGGCTATTGTGAAGACACACAGCAGAAGCAGATATGGGAAATCGGGGAAAAAGGTAGAAAAAAAAGAAAGGGGCAATGTCAGATTGGCTTTTAATATAGGCCTATGGAAAGAGAAATAGATTTATTGACATGACCACCATTGGTGTGACCATCTCCAAGACAGTGACCTTTGCCAGTAACCATTCAGATTTTCTCTGCCTTCTGGGTTTGGCATAGCTTACGACTGGGAGCTGCTCTGTCTTTGTTTCAGAGAACCTGAAGACCATAAAAGCTGAATCACTGAGTTACCAGACTGATCACAAAATAAAGATAATAAACAGGTATTACCATACATTTCTAGGTGGCTTTGCACCCTTATTTGAGCAGGAGCAAGCTCCTACATAATGGAACCTACAGTGCTTGCTGAAAACTACACCTTGTTTTCTTCACATCCACTGGAAGACATTACATTTACAAAATAACTCTTGCGTTCTTATAGCTGTTGTGATATCTGGAACTGATTAAAAAAATATAAATACATGGAAGTGAGATCACAGCTAATATTCAAAGAGGAATAGAAAAGGGTTTCCATGGCATAAACTGGACAACATGTTCTGGTAGAAGCAGTATTTCTTGTCTCTGTTTCATTTTCTGCAGCTCTGTGGCTGAAATCACTACAGACATTTAGTTTTGCAGAATCTGGCCTTTAACTCAAAAGTAATGTGTTTCCTACACACAGAGGGGACTCCAATAGAGCTTGCCTCCTACTGCTTGCCTATCTTTTGAGGGAGGTGATTATGAATGTATTGTACCTACTCAAAGGGGCCCTACAATCCATGGCAGATGCAAGAGCTAAGTAGGTAATTGTACCACCCGGGGGAGAATACTCACTATGGCACAGATTTTCTTTCAGTCTGGGAAGGAACAGTAAAGATACAGAAGATATCCTTTTCAAGGTATGGTACCTATGTGAAGATGCCAGTGCTCCCAGGCCATCCAGGTGCTCTTCTGCCTTCTGTATCTGTATTTAGCATCCCAATTCTGCTGCATAGAGCAGGACAAATGATCTGATTTCAACTTCCTGGTGACACCAGAAACATATTCTTCTTGATTTCTCCAAAACAGTTAAGCATTTTCCAGAATCCACTAGCTTTTATGTAACCCGCTCAGCAACCGATTTGAGTTGTTGTTGGTGTTGTTGTAAATTATTGTTGCACATATGTTACAGCATATGTTATCCCCCAAAGTAAAATCAGTAGAGCCACCGAGGATACTAATGTAAAGATTTAGACTGTGTTCAAGACTCCTGGGTAGGGATCCATGTTTGTGCTCTTTTGAAACAAAATGGAACCATTTCAATTTTTCCACATTGGAACAACATTCAAGATCCAGTTGCTGTAATAAATAGTGACATTCCCTAGTTAGATGATTTATATTTTCCGAATTAACATGAAAAAAGCCGAGTTTCTGTTGCCAACTTGTTGGAAATTTAATTTAAACTTTAATTACAGGAAGACATTTTAAAATTCCTTTAGATTTTTTTTTTTTACATTATTCTGAATTATAGGCTTGTTATTTCATTCCAAACGTAGTTTTAGAAAGGATATTCTTCAGATTTTAACTGAATGGAAAATAAGTATTTGAATACGCCTTCTTTGGCAGGATTTCGTTTTTCTTTGTTCATTTAGCATTTCCTATTACATCTTCAAAAGTCTGTCATTTCTGATCCATGAGATGACTGTAGAAACAAAGCAAGCTATATCTCAGTTGGATCAATGCAATACAATATTTCTTTATTACTGTATTGTTTGTTTTCAAAAATTTTCTTAAGTGACTACATTGTAATCCCAGAGTTTCCTGAAACTGTACTTTTCAGATTTTAGAGCACTTAACTTGCCCATACATTGATAGTCTCTATATGTTTCAGTGACTTGGAGACTACTTTTATGTGCTCAATTATCTTTTGATTGCCTTTGATACCTTTTTATTCACTTAACTCCAGTTAATTGCATTGATTTTTCTAGTCAATAATTTTGGAAGAGCAGATTTTCAGTTTTTTGCTGGAACAAGTTGTGGGAGTTTTCCCTGGTGATTTTTAAATGCTTTACTTTTTCTAAACTTTTTTACCTTTACTTTGACATGCAAAAATTTGTACATGCTCCAAGATGTTTATAAAGGCTTTTTTGGTCTTTTGGTTTGAGACCAAGAAAAAATGGGAGATGTAAATATCTTTTTCTAATCTGTATCTGCCTTTAATCTAAAGAAGCTGTCAAGGACAATTAAGCTTATGCTTTATTTCTCAGTCACATTTCACTGTGCAGTATCAATAGTTTACATACAAGCAGTGAAAACATCAACATTTCAAAAATGTTGAAAGTATTTCATTTTAGTTGCCTGTCTTTTACTTAATATGAACTGCTCAGCTGCTCAGAGTGGTTGATGTGTATTTCTACAGTAGATGACTGAATTCGTCTTTCCTTTTAATTGTCACCCCACAGTTCCAGTTTGCCATTTTCCTACTTTTGACAGGGAAGCATTTAAAAAGGTGTTAAGATGGTGACAGCTGTGCACATTGAAGTATTTTGAATAACCATAAATGAAAGAATAAAACTTTGTTATAAGTTAAATAATAAACTTCATGTATAAGACTAATGTCAAATATTGTTATAAAACCAATATAAGTATAAATATATTTATAACTCCATATTTTTAAAAGAGAAGTAGCAAATTTTCAGATATTGTGTCTACTACTGTAGATTTTGTAGGAGGAGAACTTGTAATTGTTGCAAACAGCAAGACAATTATGGATAAATATATTTTTTTAATGCATATTCTAATGAAGTCTTGAGGAAGACTTTATAGCATTTTAATTCTGATCAGAATTATATATCACATTATAGTCTTCCTTCAAGATCAGGCAGGAGGGATGTGTGATAAGAGGAGTCAATCATGCCAGTGCTATGGATTTATGCTGCTCTCACAAAGCCTGCATCTACACTGTCCTTTTGAATGATTCAATTTTTTCAATCCAGAAACCTGTTCTTCCTGGTTTTTCACACTTCATGCATGCAGAATGACTCCTGGAATCCATTTTGGAGTGGACCAGCTGTGTGTGTTTGCAGATAAGCATCAGGAGGGTCTCTTTGCAGGCTGGTCCAAGGATCAATCCTGCAGGCCGGGAGGATTGCCATGCTTTTCAGTGCCCAGCACAGATTTTCAGCTTCCTGCTATTGAATCAAAACTTGACAGGTACCAAGGAAGCCATTTAGCATGTCCATTCCATATAGAAATATTAATTTTTAAGCACCTGTAAAAATACTTCTACAGTGTTTCATACCCTAAAATTAAATTGACCTCAGTTAAGTCCTTCATGAGATCCAGTGTCACATAATGAGAGAAATGCTATTCATGGTGTGCTGAGTATGTTGAAAAGGCTTGTGAAATATCTATTACATCCAAATTATATATAGCCTGAAGATGCATGTAAACTAATTCATGAAGAGCAGGATGGGCTTGAATCATTCAGGACTGGTTTAGCCTAGGGAAGAGTCACTCCCTGGAGCATATCACCAAAGCCACGTAACCCAGCTGTGTACATACATCTATATATATGTATATGCTTATTGACAGAAAGGCAACGCTTGGTTTTAAAATCTAAAGATGTGTCCCAGTTGCAGGCAAGAAGAAATGAATGGTTCTTTTTCTTTCAGTAAGACCGAAGTGTCAGTATGACAGACATCTATAAAAGCCACAATAATGTAAATACGACTTACCTTTTAATAGAAATATTTGCCCTTTTACCTGTGATTTTGCTGTTGGTAACGTTCATTTTCTTACCAAAGGTAACAGTGAAAGTTTCACCAGATTTATTAATTTATGATGACATACTAATTTTTTCTGTGTAAGCTGGAATGGAATCAACCCCCAGACATCTAGAGCAAAAATAGTCTTTCTGGAAATAAGAACATTGGACTCATAGTTGGATCAAGAATGACAAGTTTTTGGCAAAACCATCAAAATTCATGTAAAAATATATAATTCTTTTTAACTTCATAAGGTTAGCATTAGAGTTCCAGTGAATCTTAGCAGTCAATTAATGTTGCCCTTTAGAACACAGTGATAAATAACAGCACTATATGTCACTACTGATTACTATAAAACTGCTTCAAAATTATATACTAGCAATTAAAAACCATTGTATAGAAAAAAAAAAAGAAATTAGTAGGCAAACAATGATGGGGAGACTGCATAGTTTTTCCTTCAAACATGCCTAGGACAGAAGCTGCCTTGCTCCAGTTGCTGAGGTGATACTATTTTCAGTTGTCACTCTTTTGCTTCATAACTTTATGTTACTGTATATGTATTTATGCATAGCTTAGTGCCCTGACTTATATAATTACCTTTAAATTTCACTAGACAATGCATGACTTCACAAAATAAACATCTTCCTGAGCTGACTAACCATAACACAGTATATTCTTTTTTTTTTCTATTTTGCATATATGTAGATATTTTCTACAGCAAAGAAGATTTCTTTCATAAAATACTATATATGGAACTTGTGGTTTTGTGGTTTTTGGGGTTTTTTTCTGGGAAAAAATTAGTATATCTTAACTAAGCACTATTCAAATAGTTGAAGTGTTAATGGAGAGTGAAATTATGAAATATATAAACATTATACTGCAGAGTGCTATCAGCAGCGTCTGGAGAAAAACAAAACCAAACATTCTCTAATTGCTTATTTATAAACATTTAATAGACTAAAGTTGGTGAATGAAGGGAAACTTGATGGCATAATCCATTTTCACTTTGAAAGAGACTCCAGTGAGGTCCTTCACAAGTGGCTGTTAGCGATAGGGTGTCAAGCACAAGATTCAGAAATAAGCTCAGTGATCTCTGACTAGTAATTCAGAGGAAATATTTCCATATTTGAAGGTGATACAGAATTATTCAGGATATTCAAGAAATAAAGAAATTAGTAGAACCCCAAAGAAAACTAGAGAGATTAAGAAAATGGGATCATGGTTTTAGATAAGTTCACTGTTGAAAAATGCTAGGAAATCTATTTAAAGAATATGTGAGGTGATTAACAAGCTCAAACTTAATTGCTTAGCTTCAGGAGAAAGAGGAGACAGAAAAGACTTTGTAACTTCTGTTGAAGAAATCAGAGAGAATGGACTAGAGCAGATAAAGCTACTAAAGAAAAAGGCTTCTCACTTGAAACATACAAATGAAAGGATTAAAACTCTGCACAGGAAGGGGGAGAGGGGATAAGGACAGGTAGAATACAGAAAATTGATCAGAAACTGTGGACGAGATACAGTGATCTGTCCTATATTTTAAAATTTGCAAGCTAAAAATATAATAACATTTGGTAGAAGAAAAAATAAAGATTCTTTCAAACTATAAGCTATATAGGTACATTTTTGTTCAAGTTCTGCCAGAGGAGTTGAATTTAGAGCAGCAAAAAATGTGTGCATATGCTTGGAAAAATCTTCATACCAGGAGTAATTTATCTAATTTCTTCTCTCTGTCTCATTTACTTACTAGCCTGGGAAATGTAGCAAACTTTTTTGAAGTTCATTGTCACAGAAGCATAAGGAACAGCAGAATTTTGTTGCATGCCACAGAGTAAAGGTCAGAACCTAATAGGCAGAGATATTTTTTCCTCCGTAAACATCTAAGAACATGATACATATACTTATGTCAGCTTAAAAAGATGAACTTCCTTTGCAGATAAATGCAAAGGGAAAGAGAAGTTGCATTTATTAAATAAATAGTTCATTTTAAATGAGGATGCTTTAAGAGTAAAACACCTTTCTCATATTCATTCACTGAAATGCAAATGAACTGAAAATATTTTTATATGACTGGGAGATTGATAAAATTTCATGCTTCATAATTGCAGGTTTTATGTCTGTGCCTTTACAATATTATTTTCCCCTTCATCTGTTTCTTTCTTCCTATATCCACAGAGTAAAAAGTCTTGGACCCAAAATCAGCAGATGTGGAATGTTGCAATATTATCATCCTTATTTTAATAACTATCAAAAACAAACAAGCAAACAATCCCCTCCCCAAAAAAACTAAAACACCCAAACTCAAATTATAGTTGCTGGGTTTTTTATAGTCCTTGGAATTTTTTATATTTTAAAAGAAATCTCAAAGTATGTGCAAGAGCACAAGTGAATTATAAATATGTAAAAGATATAAAAGGCCTTTGCATAAATCTGTATGTCAGTTTATACTCATTGATTTCTTTTAATGTTTCCACGTGGGCTTTAACAATAATCAGAATAATAAAGAAAGAAAAATAGCTGAGTCCCCAGCTTTACTTTTACTGCCTGCTTCAGTCATGGCTGAGTTGAATTGCTTTCTCATTTCTGTTTTAGGAAGATTTTGCCAGTCTCTGTATGATTGGTAAAAGACAAAAGACCTTATTTTTTAAAGTTTGAATAAGAAGTTAGTTTAAAATAGGTTTGTTCTGTCAATGACCACAAGAATGTTTATATCTCTAAATATCTTCATCATGTTGTGTTGAGAATTATTTGTTCCCATTTCTCTTACACAGAAACATGAAAACTGTTGCTATGATGCACTCGTTCTTTCTGTTGTCTCCCTAGTGTATTAGAATGGACTATGAGAATGTACTCATGAAGAAATATCCTCTTCATCATCTATTATTTATTTGGAAGCAGAGATTTACTTTTCTATTAAAACCTTGGAGCCTGAGGGGAAGGCCTGAGATTCAGTTTGCCCTTGTAGCCTCAGGACCATACACCCTCATCTTTACTTTAAAAGGTGGCATTTGCACCCTTTGCTCTTCCTTGACACACATCTCACACAAGCACAGAGCCTGCTGCCAAGGCACCCTGCATCCACCTTGAAGCTGCGTCTCATGGGGACTCAGCCTGGATTTTCACCAGCGGGGAAAACACTTTAAATCAGTTTTGTGTGCAAGCACAGACTGCAAGGCTATAGACCAACTGTAGATACAAAGGAAGTTTTTACCACACAGGAGCCACCTGTGTGCCTTCTTCATTATCCCTGAAAATGCAACTCTGGGAGCAGACTCCACCTATGAACTGCAGTGTAAAGTGTGGTAATAATTTACCAGAGAAACTATGCAATTTACTGTATGTAATGTCTACATACAGACTCTCTACTTACATATGCATGGTGCCAATAGCCATGCTTGACATTTTTTTTAATGCTCTGCTAATATGAAGGGATATAAAAAAAATACATTTTGCATGCAGAAATACTATTGTCTTTAAAAGATTAAGGTGATCTGGTTTTGTAATGTCTCTCCAGCTCTACTGAAGTTTTATTGAGATGTTAGTTTCACGTTGTTTCATTGTGGTTTAGAGACTGTAAAATTGGATAGGGACTAAAGTGGTCTTTTGGGGGGTTGATTTTTGGTTTTGGTTTTGGTTTGTTTGGTTGGGTTTTTTTTCCAGAAAAGTCTGTGGGACATTTGAATTCTCTTAATTTCAATGGCAGATGTGCAATTTTAAGAGGGTTAGATTTGTTTTATGTAAGTTTTTGTAGACAGGAAGAATGAAAATTGATGTAGTATCTGAATACTTACAAGTATTGGTCTCTAAATTATTTTTGTAGAAATAAGAGAAAACTTCATGTCTCATTACTTTATATTATGCAAATCTATCTATCTGACACTCTCTGGATCTTTGATTTCCACTTCACTGTAAGGCACAAAGTGGAGATAATTTTATAAGAAAGTGACTGAAAGATCACTAGAAACATCAGAGGGTTAGAGGTATCAAAGGTCAGGTCCACAAAAGCAGCAAAGTGTTTATGGAGAGAGAATTTTTTTTTCTAAAATAAATAATTACCATCTCTCTAGGGAAAAATATAGTTGAGAATTGATAGTTACACTGTCAGAAAATTGCTTTTGTTACCATGAGCTTGTCTGAGCTAAACTTGTGAGAGGTCTAACTCAACAGGGTTTTTATACTTAGATGTGGAACATTTACAAGTAAATGTTAATTAGCAGAATAATTTCTCACATAGTCCCAGTAAATAATTCTTAAGTGTTTACCTCCTCTTTACACATCAGAAAAGATAAGTATAATCAGTATGAGTCACCAAATGTGGGACAACCAGCTTTCATTATTGTTGTCTATTGTGTTTGTCTTCAAAACGGGAGTATGTTTT
>JAWWES010000001.1:74240656-74251007 GCA_035583135.1 Lophotriccus pileatus
GTGACTACAACATGGCTTTATTTGGAAACAGATTTCCTTGTATCTTCAGATGGCCTTACGTGTTCCTTGAGTAAGTCCACTGAAGTGAGTGAAAACAAACTTGACCACACAACAAATATCTAAGTATTTAACTTCTGAGTTTGAAATACAGTTGTAAAGATGAAAACAAAATAACATGTGTCTCACTGAACTCACTGAAGTCTTCCTGTGTTACTTTCACATTTCTGAAAACTTTGAGGGAAGTAGCACTGCAGAGTTCTCTGAAACTGCAGTTTCTTACTGAAATTGTTCAGGATATAAAACTCCTCTACTACCTTGCTCATGGCTTTTTAAGAAATTTCTTCTAGTTCATATTTATTCTACAATTCAGTCAGAATTTAACATTACTAGGCCATACCTCTTAAACAAGTATAAATCAAACAACTCTAACTTCTTTAAGCATTGATCTTTAAAAGGAAAAAATGCACATGCATCATCACCCTTTGACTATGGAACTTCCTTTAATATACCTTTAATCATATTTCTTAGGTAGCCTTTGCATACTAAGCTTTTTTCATACCACTCAAGGCATTTTCAAATGTAATAAGAAGCAAATAATAGTAAGTACTATGTAATAATAATAAAAGTTTATAAATAAATTGTGTCTTTTCATGAGAGTTGCCTGCCACACTTCAAACTGAAATAAAGTTCTAGTCATTAGCATCTAGAATTAGATGAAGATGATACCTCTTAGCCATAGAATTAACCAATTAGGCACGAGAGCATGCTTTCCTTTTACCTGCTTACCTCCATTCTTTTACCAGTGTCATAGTCTAACCCCAGATGGTTAAAGTCTGAGCTCTCTCTCTACATATATGTATATGTGTGTATATATGTATGTATATGTATATATTTAATTGAATGAGACGAGTTCCTAATACAAATATTTTTCTAAGATGGTGCATATTTTTAAAAAATTATAAAAACTCATTACTTCCCAGCTAATAGAAATTCCTCTGTAAGAAAACAGTTATAGCTAATTTATAATTAATCAGTAGCAGTTAACGTGGCAAAACTTCATGGATCCTTGAATATCTGGTCCCATTTCAGGCAAACAGTTCTGAAATCAGGTCAGAAGCAAATCAAAAATACACATCATGCCCTCAAGCCAAGAAATATGTTATTCATTTACAAAACTTCATTAAGTTACTTACAAGCCATGGGTAGGAAGTTATAGCAGAAAAAAAAAAGGTTAGAATAGAACGAAAGTAATTAGAAGATACTTTAGCCCCACATATGCCCCACAGAGCTTAGAGTTGGAGATCAGCCCACATTGTGAGTGAATCTCATTTAAGCTTCCTTATCTTGCTTAGGAAATTAGGGAGTGAAAAAAATATACCTTGTTAATAGACATCAGACTACATTTCACCCCACTGAAAATCTTCCTTATCATATGCTAAATCTTATTATCCATATGGTTGTCATTTAGGCCACAGCTAACCCATTTATCTTTTATTGTTGTTTAATTTTATCCATACGTAAAAGTGTTTCAGAAAACTTTATCCATGTCATCTATGACTACATGTAACGAGCATAAAATTAACTAAAGAAAAGTGTAGCTTTGCACAGATGGCCAAGTGCTGTCTGATAATGGTTCACATGTTGTCTTTCATCACCACCTGGATATATATTGCTTCTTAAGTAAAATATAAATACGTATGTATAAATACATAAATACTGAAATGCTGTCATCTGCCTGGCATGAAACCTGATTCTAATATGCAGATCAGCTTCTTTTTTTTTTTTTTTTTTTAAATCTACCATAGCCACAGTTCTATAAGACACTTAACTCAGGTATAAAATTAAGAATGACTATAGGATTACACATAGGATAAAGGCAAAATGTATTTCAAATTAGAAGCTTTCCTTTGAAAGTGTTTGGACCTTAATGTTAAAATAGCTTAAGCGTTTTGTGGAATCAGACCTGCTCCAGAGAAGTTCACAGGGTAAAGGAGTGATTACCTCCATCTTCTAAATTTGATACTGTACCATTCGGTTGTACACAGCAATGGTGATGGTTTGCAGGAATCCTTGACAGATAGATAACACAATCAATCAATTAAGTAGTTATCATCTCATCACTCTTTGCTTCACTTATAGCTCATTTTAGAAAAGAAGTTTATATTTTCAATGTCTTTAAATGCTTTAAGAATGTTCAAAAGATGTTCTTTAGCAATTGCCCCTGGGAGTAATATGTACTTTATGTATTATTTCCATGGTAACTTGAGAGAATGGCAAAAGGGTTGTATGCTATGTTACATCAGTCTTAATTTAGTTTAGGACATGTTGTTCCTTGTTTTTTTGTTGTTGTTTTTTGGTTTGTGGTTGGTTTTTTTTCCTCAGGGTCAGCGTTCATTTAAGAAAATATTAAACAGCCTGTAAAATGAAGATTGAAAAGGCAAATGTCCTTTAATATAATACTGCACTGAAGTCCTTTTTCACAGTACATTTACTTTCGTCTTAGAGTAAAATGAGAATCTTTTTATTATTATTATTATTTCTAGCAAAGCAGCAACTCATATCTCTTGCAAGATTTTTGTGATGATTTGAAATTTATCCTAAATCTCTTGGAAACTTGCTCCCTGACCTTTTTTTCTGTGCTATTCATAGTTAATGAAGGTACTAGTCATGGACAGAGGCAACTTTTTTCATGTGAATCCAAGCAGCTGATTGAGTTGATAGATCCTCAGGAGACATCTTCAGGTGCTCCTGTCTTTGCTTCTTTTTAAATTACTACATTGAAGCAATTTTCTCTGTTCCTACCTAGCTCCGCAGCCCGCACATTCTATCAGTATAATTAACAATTTTTCCACTCTTCATCATCTGTAAAGCAAAAAACCATACTTTGACCACAATGCTTTTAATATTTGGTTCCCAATACACAGGACTGGAAGGGATACTAAGCAAGTTTTCAGATGATACAAAACTGAGAGGAGCTATTGACTGCCTTGAAGGCAGGGAGGTCCTGCAGAGAGACCTCGACAATTTAGAGGACTGGGCAATCACCAAGCATATGAACTTCAACAAGGGAAAGTACCGAATTCTGAACTCGGGATGAGGCAAACCTGGATGTTTGTACAAACTAGGGAATGAGATGCTGGAAAACAGTGCCATGGAAAAGGACCTGGGAGTCGTGGTCAATGGCAAGTTGAATCTGAGTCAGCAGTGCCCTGGCAGCCAGGAGGGCCAACCATATCCTGGGGGGCATCAGCTGGTTGAGGAAGGGGATTGTCCTGTTCTGCTCTGCACTGGTGGGGCCTCACGTTGAATACTGTTGCAGTTTTGGGCACTGCAATATAAGAAAAATATTAAGCTCTTAGAGTGTGTCCAAAGGAGGGCAACAAAGATGGTGAAGGACCTTGAGGGGAAGCTGTATGACGAGCGGCTGAGAGTACTTGGCTTGTTCGGTCTACAACTTCCTCACGAGGGGAAGAGGAGGGGCAGCACCAAACCTGACAGAGTTCAAGAAGCATTTGGATGATATTCTCAGGCACTTGGTGTGACTCTTGGGGATGGTCTTGTGCAGGGCCAGGAGCTGGATACTTGTGGGTCCCTTCCAACTCAGCATATTCTGTGATTCTGTGATATAAAAAAATAAATGGGACTCCCTTTTCACCTAATATTGTTACTTAGTATTTTTGCACAGGTAATGTAATTTTCTTCAGACTTAGACTTTTTATTGGTTGTCTTCATATGTATATCCCTTGGTCAAATACATATTCATTTCTAAGTAGATGACATATGAAGTACTGAGATAATGAAGAATCTGTAATAAATGAAACTACAAGAAATGAAAACAGCAAGTACTACTGCTGGAGATAGTGACATGCTAGCAAAAGACATTTATTAAAAGATTAGATTTCATTTCTCTGTTTATGTTTGTCTCCTCCTAAACATTAAGAAATACTATGTTAGACACCATACAACTTCATCATGAAGCTGTCAGGGGAAAAAGCACGCTTTGCAGATCCTGAAATACAGTGGATGGAAGGCATTTTTATAAAATATCAATAGAAAATATACTTCAGGGAACAGTTGTGCTGTGTAGAGACAGAATTACATTATAGTCGTCTCCATTAAGATGCCAGGAGTCACGGATTGATTCCATGAAGTCATTTCCTGTTTACAACAGGGGAAATAGCAATCAGCTGTATGATGGAACAATTGCATTTAGTTACACATATTGTTAACTTATCAGCAGTTTAATGACAGTATTTCAGGTACAGCTTCAGAATATTTGCATGTTTACTTCACACTGGTGCCAGTTTTCACAAGAAAGCCTTGGGGGCTTAGTAAACAATAACTCTTCATTTTGAAATTCGAAGTGAATTGGGCTAGAAATTTTCAAGAAGGGTAAATGGGTTAAAATTAAAACAGTGTTTTAACAAAACTTTTCAAAACTGAACATTTCTATATGACTTCTTGTATTTTTCTAATTCCTGTAGGTGGACACACTTGAAATTCCTGATTTGTTGTGGGTTTTTTTTTCCATCTTTGAAATGTTCCTATGTGTCTCTTACTCAGTTCTGTTGTAGAATGCATTGGTTTTGGCACATGGTTTCAAGTCTGTAAAAAAAATTATGTGCCTTAACATGGAGGTAGCATTTCGTAGGAAGTGTTTTCTGTAGTAAGTTACAGCTTCATCTGTAAAGATACTTCTGGCTTTCCTCATGTCCCTTCTCTTACATCCTCTTCTCAGTTCTTGCAGTTGCTCACACTGTTTGTTCAATTTGGGTTCTAGAAGGGAGGCAATGAAAAGGCTTGAGTATAGTTTTGCTCATTTTATGCCCTTTATTTTGTGTTTCCTTCTCATACTGTATTTGGGGTTGAAAAAAGGATAGAAAACCACAGCTAACATACAGGCTAACTTTTGTATGGAAAAGTGATCTCTCATGAGTAGCTTTTAGAGAGGGGGCAAAGTCAGGAGTTTGACTTTGGTGATCTTTATGGGTCCCATCCAACTCAGGATATTCCAGGACGTTGAAAGCAGGGTCATTATCTTTCTATTCTATGGCTGTGATTTTGGAAAAGGAGAGAAAAGAATTGTGATAATTGGTTATCAGTGGAGGTACAGCATTTGTACAAGTCCAAATCTCACAGGACCCACAAGGTTTGGATATCATGGTAAAATAAAAATACTAGTATCAAACAATATACAGCAGAATATCAGGGATTTTTATTTTCTTTCTGAGTCCTGGTGAATAGGTTTTTGGCCCATCCAGAAATAATATCTTGCTACTTCATGTTGGAGAGCATTACACAGAGGAGATCACCAGGGGCACCCAGACCTACCCACAGCAACTCTGAACTTCAGCTGGAAGTTGAAGAAGTCCTGAACTTTGCATTGTACTATGCTAATATAGATTAAATCATCTGAGAGCTTAGAAATCTAAGCATCTGCTAAATGTAGGAAAATGTAATCTTTCAGAACTGTGTAATTTTGACTGAATGTGTGTTAGGAGTGACAGAAATTCCTCTCTGGCATAGAGGCTATGCAGGTGCCACTCCATGTCCTGCTTGCACTAGGTTGGAAGTGGGATCAGTGTTTCAATTTTCAACTCTTCTTCTAGCTTTTAAAATTATTTCTGCTCTTTAATATTTTGTGTTCTGTATCACCTTTTGGGGCTATTCTTACCTGGAGTGAAGGAACTGTCTGCCAACCCTCATTAGGGTACATTTACTACCATTTGCAAAAGTAAAACTGTGCCATTAATCCTCCCTTATAGTGTGACCTCATTTGTATATTGAGATGGTGCTGCTGCTGTTGCTGGTATCAGTGCTTTCCTCCTGAAGGTGACAAAATGCCTTGAAGATGCTAATGAAGTAGGAGTCCCAACACCCCTGTATGATAATTAGATAACTTTATTCTGCATTATAAATGGAAGTAATTCAGGTGCACAGAGGACTGAGGATTTTCTCCAAAGGGCGTAGTATTTTGAGACGTAAAAATGTATAGGTCCAGATTTGAACAGAAGTTTCTGTACAGCACTGTTCACTCCTATCATGAAAAGATACTGCAGTGCCATATTTTCAATGTGAGAATGTTTGAGTTCTGCTTTTCCAGTCATTGCCTGTAAATTCAAATGTATATCAAGATGTTATCAAGATGTTTGAATTGTCAAAAAAAAACCCCAACTTATTTCCGTAATTCTTCTTGGGTCTAGCTTAAACAAAATTAAATAAATCTTGGTGGAATCTCCCTCTGGGGAGATTTTCAAAACCAGACTGGATAAAGCTCAGAGCCCAGAACCTTAACTGACCTCAAGGCTGACCCTACTTTGAGGAGGAGATTAGACTAGAGACCTGCTGAATTTCCTTTTGTACCAATGTTCTTATGCCGTTTACTACTATGCTGCATGCCTATGATAATTACATGCATGTATAGTGCGTGTAGGAATTGAATATTTAAAATGGGATTAATGGAGAATGCATTGTATTTATTGTAATATAATACCATAACACTAGAATTTCTTTGCATTACAGAAATCATAGCATATTTTAGAACCTCTCCTGCATTAAATAAGTGTATGACTTAATTATAACTAAAATATTTCCTAATGAAAACAGGTAATAGTTATGAAAGCTGGAGCTAGAGAATGTAAATGTAAATGGCTCAGAAACTCTTCTGGGCACCTGTAGTGCATACTTTCAAATTGATTTAAAATGTATTACAAAATGGAAATTATGATTCATGTATTGCTTCCATAATAATTGTAAAATATGTTTTGTCTGTGAAGTTTCAAGAGGTTATGCATAACATTTATGCAAGGCGTGTAGATGAGTTTACATTGTGAATTTATCATTAGCTTGCATCATCCAAACCCTAGAAGCCGAAAGACTGTAGCCTAAATACCATACCTTTTCTGCAGATTAATGCATTAATTGGCACACAGTGTACATAAGCTTGTTTATTTAATGAAGTTCATGATGGTCTCTGTGGGTGAATGCACACATTAAAATACTACAAAGCATGCCTTATACTTTTTCTTCCTTTCATTCATGGAACATTCTTATGTTAATTCTTTATTATTTTCTGACCTCTTTAAGCTTAAGGCAGAGCTAATCCATAATAAGGGAAATCGAGGGAACCCCTGGAGTCAGGGTTGTGCTCTCTGTCTGTCAACCTTACTTGGACTGTGTCAACAGGGAACTGAGAAGAAACTATCAGGATTCTCTGCGAAGTTTTGGCAGATGAGGATGCTGCCCTTTGTATTTAAAAGATTTTTTTCACCTCCTGCCTGTGTAGCAAGCTATCTTAAATGTTGGCTGTCTGAGGGTGAATAGCTAGATCCAGGCTATTTTACAAGGTCCTTTCACAGACAGAAAGAAAAGAAAAAGACCGAATGCCCCCATTTGAATGTGCAGTTCACAGTGCAAAAACTGCAGCCTGTCAATCTAATGAGAAAATTCAGCCATTGAAGGTTGCTACAGGAATCAGTACAAAGAGAGTGCCAGAATAGTAGCTTACTCCAGAAAGTAAAATGAAAGGAAAAGTGATGTTGTACTAGGACAAGCATGTGTTGCTAGTTGCTGTAGCACATTACTTGTAAAACTTGATCCAGAGGTCGAACCCGTTTAGTGGTGACTGCCTATAAGTAGTGTCAGGATCTGTTTGTTCTTCAGTGAATGACTTTAAAGCACAGCACCTAAGAAGATATTAGGTAAAAAATGGTGTGACTCTGGTATATCTGAACTCTATCATCCATCCTCAGCTGTCCAAGTAAAACCAGTTATCTGATTTGGATTTTGCCAAGGACAATATATTTGGAAGAGGTAAAAGAGAGTAACAGAATGCAAAACAATTGCCTCCTTTGATTTTACTTATATGAAATATTTATAACTTGCATTCACTTTGTGATTTCCACTTATGTTGAAAGCATGCAACTTAGTACTGATGTGAAAAGCATAGATCTTAGTATTTGTCATCTTGTGAACGGACCAGAGTAGCCATCTGAAATCCGACCTCATGTCTGTTGTCTGGCTGCTTAAGTGGAACTGTTGTGGAAAACTCTGCATATAAAAAAAAATGATTGAAATACTCTAATATTTTTGCATTTCTTATGTATATTTGACTTTGATAATACTGGCAATACAGCTATGGCCAGCTGGAAGCTTCTTTTTCCTACAGTGAGATATTTGGGTGCCAGACCTTCCCCGATCAGAGAGTGCTCTGTGACAGAAGGCCTGTGCCATGCTCAGGCAATGTGTTGACTGGCCAGCTTGGGTATCCTATCTTATTCATTAGATATTCAATGAGTACATCTGGACAATATGGATATTAGTCCTGCAAAAGAACACGTGCATGTTTAACACTTAACAGACTTTCAGGGTCAGGTCCAATTAACTTAAAACCCTGGCAGCACCTAGCAAGAAACCTGTGCTGGGGCACTGACCTTGAAGAGGTTTGCTATACAGCAAGACTTAAGGATTTTTTAATTTTTTTTTTTCCCCTCAGTGAAGAGCAAGATAACTGGAGGTGAATACAATTAATGACAAAATTAATCTGTAGCAGAGATCCTCTTTAATTTTTCTTCTGACACAGCTGGACCAGTCCAGAAAAGGTTTTCTCCTGCCACCACTACTCTTCCCCCTTTTCCATGTATAGCTCTGGCCACTGTGCTCTTCTGCCTTCCCCAGTTTACCTCTTTTTTCTTCCTCTGTGACTGTTGGGAATGGGCCCAGAGGGGATGGTCCTGTGCAGGGCCAGGAGTTGGACTCGATGATCCTTGTGGGTCCCTTCCAACTTGGCATATTCTATGATTCTATGAAAGAGGCACAGCGAGTTGGGTAAGCCTAGCTGTCCCTTATTCCTCATTCCTCCAGAAGTGGCACCCTTGAAACAAACATATAGCAGATTTTTCTTCCCTCTGAGTGATAATGGTAAGCCCTCTGAGTGATAATGGGAAGCCCTGGTTGTTTGATAGTTCTTCAGAGAGCAGACCAAGAAGGAAAAAAAGGTAACAGACTTGGCAATTAGAGGGTTTTGTCAGGATAGCCATGAAAAAAATCCCTGCATGATTCTGATGTGAAGGCTTTGCAAACCACACAGAGGGATTCTGTGCTGGTGTGTGAATCTTTCTTGCTTTCTTTCCGTAGCAGCCAGTACTCTTCAATACATTTCAACTAGCTACAGAGGCTTAAAATAATCAGGCTAAAAATCTGTAGAGCAGCTTTTAGTGCTTCCCTTTGTCAATTTTTATCTTAAAAAAACTTAGTGAAAGTGAGGTAGAGAATATTAGTATAATTCAGTTAGATTAAAAAATTCTTCATTAGGGTTCTTTCAGTCTTTTCAACTACTATGATTTTGATTTAGCAAGTCACCACTGAATTCCTGTAGAAAACCAGATTGCAACAAGCAAGCTATTCTTTGCAACTAGTTGGGCTTGGTGGGTGGATTTCTGTCATCTGTTGAGTTTAAACTTGAGATCAGACTCACATGGGCTAAGGTAATGCTTCATACATGATACTGTGGGGCTTCTTGCTGTATCAAATAAAGCTGATATTAAAGGTTTAGCAGTAACATGGTGTTTCTGCAAGAAGAGATTACTAGAGAAAGAGAATATGAGGAATTACCCAAGTCCAACATTTACTGGAATGGTGGGTGACATAAACTCAAATCTGTTATTTCTTGTCTACTGGGAGTTTGCATTTATATTTTCCTATATCCTGGTCATATCTCTGACTTCATGGACACTCTTATGAAAGACTTTACAATTTATCTTTTGAAAATATGTTTACTAATCTTGATCTATTTCTCAAAGCACCAACTTTGTTGCTGGGCATCCTGCTCTTCATAGGATTTCTGTAACATTATTGCATCTGGTCATCTAGAAACTTTCAAAGTAAATAGGTTTCAGCACAAGAAGAATGGAAAAAGAAAACCAGTGGGGTGGGGAGTTGTGGTTTTTTCCTTTTTTTATAGAATCTTTTTTATAAAATCTTTTTCTTCCAAGAATTTATCTTCAGTGAGATCTTTCTCATTGCTGGATGTCCCACTTGAATTAGAAATGCAGAAGCTTAAATAACCTATTTGTCATGGGATTGTCTTGGTGACAATTTTTTTTACCACACCCTCAACCAAATTGCTCTAAGTTGAGAGAAGGTTTATGCAGACAAAACCAAATCTGATTGGGGAAAAATAATATTGGAATTTATTACTACACAATAAAAACTAAACAAGTAAAAGCACTATACATCTACAGTTTGAGTCCACAAAAGTATTTCTCCCCCCCTCCCTTTCATTAGTCCAGGAGGAGAAGCAAGCAAATTCTTCTAAGGCACTCTGCAGCACTTGTTTCTTCTCTGTTATCTC
>JAWWES010000001.1:74251107-74288341 GCA_035583135.1 Lophotriccus pileatus
TGGTCTGCTCCACGTAGTCACAGGGGATAATGGCTTTTGAGTCCACCCCTGTTTTCTGTGGGGTCCCTTCCCACAAACATAGTCCTTGATAGACTTCTCCAACGTGAGACTACCCCCTCGGACAGCAGTTCTTCTGTTCTCTGTTGTCCTTCGGGGTCAGCAGCTGCACCAGCATCGATCCCTCACTGGGACCACACATGGCTTCCTACCCAAGCTGACTTTGCTCCAGCGTAGGTCCACCTCAGCTGCACCTTGTTCGGATCCGTCTCTGAGATCCCTTTCTCCTCTGTGTGGGCCACAAGTCAGCAAAAACTCCTTCCATGGAGTCACATATTCTGCATCTGTTCCATCATGGGCTCCTTCGTGAGCTGCAGACGGGAGTTGTCTCTGCTTCCCAACAATCTTCTACAGGTGGCAGGGATTTTAAATTTCAGTCTTTTCCCTGCTGAAGGGAGAGAGAGAGGGAGGGGGAAGAAGGAATTGTCTCTCCCCCCCGCTTTGAGGCTTCTCTCTCTCCAGATGCTGCTGCTGCTGCCAGGTCCGACCTTGAGGACTCCGTTATCTCTCTGGCTGGAATTCTTAAGTTTCTTTTGCAAAGTCTTTTTAAGTCCTTTTTTTTTCTTCACTCCGTTCCATGTCTGGATCAGGGGGCTTCCATGGCTGCTCCTACCCCTGGCCCAGGGCTGGGGGAGGAGGGAGGCCCCTGGCCCCCACCTGGGGCCCGCCGTGTCCTCCCTCACATGGTTCCTAATTTCCAACTGCGCAACCCCCTTCTCTTCCGATTTTCTTAAAGATGTAATTGGCAAAAGGCGTCACCAAAACTTCTGACTGGTTTTGACACGGAAATCAACCTGGACAAACCACTCACCATCCCTCAGGGAGGGGGGTACCCTTGCTAACCCAGGACACTATTGTAGCAATATTATACTACTTAATGTTTCTGTTTCTATTTTTATCTTTTGAATGTATTTCAAAGTTCATGTAAGTTTACCATATGTCTAAGTAAATTTTGGCATATAGAACAGTGGATCAGATCCCATCTCTTTGAAATTCTCATTATGATCCTGTACATTTAAAATGATCCTTTGTTCTTACTGGGTTGAATACACAAAAGTAGAGAATAATTTGTCAACATGGAAGGAGTACATTATGTTGGTGAAACTTCCATTTTAGCTGGCATAATTAACATCAGCAAGTCAGACATCATTCTTTCAGGTGGGTGTGGGAATAAGGGTGACATGGTATCCTTCCCTATTCTCACCTGAAATCCAAACATCACGTTTTCAATGGCTGTTGTTGCGCAGTTTCTAAAACATTGGTTTCAATAACATTGCTTTTCATTTTTAATAACCCACAATTAACTGAATCACCAATCTGTCTTCTAATTCTCCCTTATCTTTTTTAAAAAACATGCACACTGATGTGTTATATCTAGTATACGCTAATATGCTGTTTCTGAGATACTTTGATTTGCCATACTGGGTGAAGCACCAGAAAACAATCTCTGCCTCCTATTGCAAAAAGTCACTCACATAAAGAACTGCTTGCAATGTGTGGATAGATGGGCAGTGATCAAGCCAGACTATACATCAGATTTATGTCTCAGAAATTTTACTATTAATAATTTTTACTGTCAACTTTTAATATCAAAGGAGAAAGTACAGCACAGTGTTTTAACACACTCCAGAACACTTTATTAAATAGCATAGCAGTATGCTGCTGTAAATTGAGGTCAGCAGGAAGGGTAGCAGTACTTTACAGGCTTAGGAACTTGATATTCTGGTGTACCGCTGGGATAAGAGTCTCTTTTCCAAGACTGTTTGCAGCTGACAGTGTATTGTGGTTTAAGCCCAGCCAGCAACTAAGCCCCTCAGAGCTACTCACTCACTCCCCCAGCCAGTGAGATGCAGGAGACAATTGAAAGGGTAAAAGTGAGAAAACTCATGGGGTGAGATAAAGACAGTTTAATAGGTACAGCAAAAGCTGTGCACAAGCAAAGAAAAACAATGAATTCTTTCACCATTTCCCATCAGCAGGCAGGTGGTCAGTCATCTCCAGGAAATATGAGTTCCATCACAGCTAATGGTGACTTGGGCAGACAAACACCATCACTCCCAGTGTCCCCCCTTCCTTCTTCTTCCCCCACCCTTATATGCTGAACAAGATGTCATATGGTGTGTGATATCTCTTTGGTCAGTTGTCCCAGCTGTGTCCCCTTCAGCTCCTCGCACACCCCCAGCCTACTTGCAGGGTGGATGAAAAGAGAAAGGGCCTTGACTTTGTGCAGGCACTGCTCAGTAATAACTAAAGCATCCCCCAGTTTCAACACTGTTTCCAGCAGAAATCCAAAAGACAGCCCCATATAAGCAACTGTGAAGAAAATCAATTCTGTCCCAGCCCAAACCAGCACACAACTCAATCAACCACTCCAGCTCATTATGATAGCAATAATAATAAAATTTTTAAAAAAGAAGTAATTATCAGAGATATAGGTAAAAACAATGATTTTGTTTATCTCAAGCAATAAAGGCAGCCAAAAGGGACCCCAGAGACACCTGAGGGAAGAAACTCTAATGCTAATTGGCATGATTTAAAAAGATGGTTCTGTTATTGCCAACAGTCTAATTTAGTCATTATCTCCCCAATGTTGTGGCAATCAAACCCATTATAATTTTAGTAGATGGATAACAAGGCATGCTTCAGTGTACAGATGCTAGAAGGTAGTCTAAAAGAATGTGAAAAGAGCTTTCTAATAAATACATTTTGTATATCTTTTTATGAAACACCACTTCTTAATGTTATTTGTCTGCTGAATGAGCTTCATTATATTTTATGCAAATATGTAGTACCAATTTGTCACAAGGTCACAGAAAAGCAGCAAAACCAAACGGAACTGTCTACATCTCCTTAATTTTACCATTTCTCAAATTAAAAAGCTTATATTTTTAGAGGAAAAAAACAAATATTTGTTAGAGGGAAATTGTTCTGTGGCTTTTTTGTTCCCTATACTGTTTACTTTTTTTCCTGTTTTCAAGAAATGTCCCTGTATTAAAGACCTCTGATATTCACCTGGAAGTTGTCAAGGCTGTAAGAATTGAAAAGCAGATGTACTTAAAGATTTGCTGCAATGCTGTCCTCACATCTGTTCCCTGAGTACTCTTCCTGCTCTGAAAATGTCCTGTCAGTATCATGCATTTTTTCTAAACTATCTGACAGTGTTGTGTAATGTGTAACACCTGTTTCAACCAGCCTCTTTGCTAATTCATATGTGGTTCAAATGAAGAGCAGAGGAATAAAAAAATAAAAAGGCAAAATATATATATAGAGAGAGAAATGTCTCTTTCCAGACCTCCCTGCTGCCCAGAAAAACTCTCTTTGCACCTTATATGAAGTCATTGTCTTTGCTTGACTTTTCTTATTAAACTCACGTTTACCCTTTTCAATTGGTTTGCTACAACTCAGAATGCCTGTTGTATAAGGATACGCCTTGAGAGACGAGAGAGCCTTTAACTTTGGGAAGTTTTTGAAGTATGCTCTGCTCATACAACACCTTGATGCTGAAAGTAGCAGTAACTTTATTCCTATTAAATAAGAGAGTTAGGAACTTGGAACAGGATTTTCTTCTTCTTTGTGAGGCTTGTTCATGTCCCATGCAACCCTTCTGCTGCATGCTTTGCTTGACATTTGTCAGGAAGGGGATAAATACAGGCCCCAGTACTGCTGATATTCTGCCACCCCAAAAAAGAGCATGGTTTCTTGGTTTCTTTGCCAAGAACGTTGATGCTTTGAAATCAAGACTCAGTCTTAGTAACAGAATTGGGTTATTCAAGGAACAAATTTCTGAATGAGAAGGGGAGTAGGCAAAAGGTGTTCTTAATTCCATGTGGAGATCAGAGGTTCAGTCTTTAACTCAAGAACATATATTAATGTCCCTATTTCCAAATTCTTTAAATGTAAAATTCTGAAAGGTCAATTCAAAAGTTCGAAGTGGACTTATTAAATTAGAAGTCCTCAAAAAGATTGAAGTTTGAAATTAAATGCTTAATAACAAATTATTTTTGTTTACACTTAGTTTTGCGCTAAACAACAGAAAAATACTAAAGATGAGCTTTTGAAAGAAATCTCTTGTTTGCTTATCTGTTTGCTTAACTGCCAAGAGTTCTAGCAAATTTGATAGAATTAATTCACTTCCGTGACATTACTACAGTTTATCCCTGTATGGGATAAATGGGCCTTAGAAAGTGACAGTGCCAGGAATGGATTAAGACAATTAACTTGCATAAGGAGTCAAATCCCTGACCTCTACTTTGCTTCACCTCTCATGAGTGCCTCAATCCACTGATAGAAAGATGGAAGTGATAGCCTTTACAGAGCAGAGCAGATGAGTGCTCTTGTGTGTAGAATGGCTTCGAGGAGTTGGATTTCATGTGGGTCACTCCAGTCACAACTTACTGCTGTCTACTGCTAGGGCAATTTGCATAGAGGAGATTTTTATACAGCTTGTTAAAACAAGTGTAAAGGAGTCATTGCCAGACAGGATTATACACAATGGGAATATTAACAAGCCAGCAATCTGTCATATGCTGTCTGATTTTTTTTTTTGCTAGTAATCTTCAAGCATAAACTAGTCAAGGTACAGAATGAATATGTACCATACAATCCCTGCTTACACACAAATACCTCCAGTTCTTCTTGAGAAGAGTAGAACTATTGCAAAAGTGGGTCAGTAAGGCAGAAGCCGTGCCCAAGCAGTGGTTCGCCCCCTCACTGAAAAATTTGCCAGTGTACTTTGCTGGTGCCTTCAAAAGGAGAAGGAGCAGCAGTAAGGACGGGAGGAGATTTCTGCGACTGGAAGCAAAGTCATAAGGCAAGGTTGGATTTCCATGAGGCTCCTGGTTCTGGGAGGGTAAAAACAAGCACAATGTGGATGAAATAACAGTCATTTAGCAGGAGTTATAAAAACCCCACAATTCACAGTTGGATGTCAGCAAAACATTTTTACCCCTTGATATTAATACATTTTAGTAGATAGTGTATGTGTAACAGAGAGCTGCGAATAATTAAGTATGTACTCTCTGATATTGGAAACACAGAATGCTGCGGCTGATAAGGGAAACATATCTATACCTCATGTAAAGAGACACTTGTAAAGATTTCTCTTTTGGCTCTTGCGCAGAGTTATAATAAATTTTTTTTTTCCCCAGTTTTGGGAAGAGATTGAGCTACAACTTGAATCTAACGGTTCTGTTATTTTTAGTTTTATGTCGTGACAACTGCTGAATTTTGCTCCAGGAAAGTTTCTCAGTTTATTGAGAGCATATGTCTGTGCTGCTGGAGGAAACATCCATTCTTTTGGGCAAGGGAATCCCTTGGCCATGCCATAAGTTCCCTGCCAAGTGGGCCCTCAGTTATTCTAGAGCACACCTATTCTGCTGTAGTTTTGCTTATGCAACTCCTATGTAGTAAAATGCTGTTTCTCTCTTGACCTTTCTTTATTTGTATACTCAGAAGACAGCAGTCCTCGGCATTAGTGCTGTCACTGCTCATTTGCCCTGTGACTTGTGTTCTCAGTCCTAACCTCCAGTGCAATGCCCACCTTGTGCTGTGTTAGCTGCACACACCTAAACCTCTCAGTTAGCATGTAGCACGAATGGCTGTAATAGAGAAACAAAATACTTCCCACCACCAAAGAAAATTCTAAACTTGTCATTCAAAGTTAAACTATGTTTGTACATAAACTATGTTTGCACATAAACTATGTTTGCTTGTAGGCTTATTTCACTTATTTTATGTTGAGTCCCATAGATAAAAAAGAGTGGACTTGAATAGAAAGAAGTTTTATGGGATCGCATTAACTTATAACCATGAACATTTCACTACAGCTTTCAGCTTTGGGTGCAGGCGGCACCTGTATTCTGCAGAATTTCACACATCTCATCAAACTCCTAGATAACTCGCCCACTGCACTGCCTAGCACCTTTGTCTTTTCCTAGTTGCACTTTGGGATGTAACTATGATGTGCAAACATGCAGAATGTGTCACTAATTCACTGTGTTCAGAAGTGCTCTAATGCAACATAGCCACCTTAATGAAATGTCAGGTACACCGGTCTTGTTATTGTCATAAAGAGTTAGGTGATTGTAGGAAAATATGACCTTCTATAAAAAACTGTCAGTTATCTTCCTGGAGCTTGTATGTATTACTGATGATGAAAAAGGTGAGGGAGTGTTTTTGAGTGGTTTTTTTCCTTAACTTTTTTCAATCAGGAAAGAGTTAGAGCTCATGCTTATGTTATTCTTTGTTCAGTAAAGGCTGTAAGAAGTCATTCACATCTAGATGATAATTTTGAAGGAGAAAATTTACACAAAATAGAACTTCAGAAAATAGTTTTTCTGGACTGCTATTAAACAATAGAAATACATGTTGCATGTTTTTATTAAGGGGACATACTTTAGCCACCACCAAAAAGACATTAGCATAATGCCTTCAAAACATGTGAAGGGCTGCGTAGGCATGCAATAATGAGTCTGCCTTGGAAAGGTGAAAATCTGTCTGGATGACAAGTAAGGGTCAGAACAATACACTGCACTCAAGGATCTATGTATTACTATATATATTTGCATTTCAAAGTTACAACAATTTTCATACTCTTCAAATATCTGTAATACATATCTAAAATTATATTTTTAGAGTATATAAATGAATACATTTTGTTACAGTTAAAATGCAGGATTCCTCCTGAAAGAAGTCTAGTTATGACAATAATCTACCCTTAAATTATTTTCTCTCTCAGCTGTTGGCCTCAAGCTGCACCAGGGAAGATTTAGACTGGATATTAGGAAAAGTTTCTTCAAGCGGAGAGCTGTCAAGCGCTGGAACAGGCTGCCAGGGAAATGGTGGAGTCACCATTTCTGGAGGTGTTTAAAAGATGTGTAGATCACTTATGGACATGGTTCAGTGGTGGACTTGTCAGTCCTGGGTTAACAGACAAACTAAATGATCTTAAAGGTCTTTTCCAAACTAAACAATTCTATCATTCTACTAATATTTCAGTTGTCACTATTTGTGCAGTGTTTATAACTGCACGAACAGTGCAGGGCCTCTACCCTTTAGGTATTTAAGCACCACAAGAATTTACATAGTTAATCATGATAATTATAGGAGGTGTATGCTTAAGAAAGCACAGTGCAATAATTGCACAACACATGACAAGGGCACTGCCAATGGTAAAACAGAAAGCAAACAAATGGGGCAACAGCCTTGTTTTAATGTACTACATTACAAGATGCGAAAGATAAGCCTGAGTGCAAGTAGATAAACAATCCAATACTCCAGTGGGATGTTGTGCATCAGAGACAGAATGCAGTGAAGATCCTTTGAGATAAGAGTCATCTGATCATATTTCTTGAGTCTCAGCAGAAAACGAAGAGCAGTACATTTAAGCATGCAGATAGATATGCTGCAATTAGAAACCGTTGAATGTCAGCAAGGAATGGGCAAGGTAGAAATATGAAAGTAGGAAGAACATGACATCCTCATATTCTCCATGTGAAAAGGTAAAAGGAAATCTGACCCTATGGCTATATTGATCTGAAAAATGTATTTATTAAGATTAAATGCAGTCTTCTATATATGTGAAAACCTGCAAATATTCACAGAATAACGACACCATTTTACTGAATGGCAGATTAAACCATATCTTCAATAATGAAAATTTCCAAATATTTTATTTAAACAATTAATTGCAATACCATTTATGAGATATATTAGGAGGAAAAAAACCACTAGTTATACCTTGGTGGGCCTTTGAATTTTCAGCTGATATTTGTGCTAATCCAATACAACTATAGAATATTTTTATGGTTTGAAGAAAAGCAGGGAAAAATGGAAAAAAGAGCAAGTAATAACAATTCATCACATTTTCTCTGTCATTTCCTCCATAAGAGTAAATTTGTGACTACTAGTTGTTAAAGGTGCCTGCCTATCATAGAGTCATAGAATGGTTTGGGTTGGAAGGCACCTTAAAGATCTTTTTAGATCATCATATCCATAGGACTTGATACTTATTGCCAGTAATACACTGCAGATTATTCTCACATAAAAGGTTAATCATGTGCATAAGTGTTTGCAGGAAGAAGCTATTAAAACAGGCACTCTACGTGCCCCAGTAGCAAACCTTGAAGAAAAATGAGACAGAAAAATTCCATTCTTTATACCTTGCTGCATCTGGCAATTTTTAGCTGTCAGCTCACACAGCCGCATCATCAACAAAGGGAGAGAAATCAGCACTATAATTATTTGGAATATTTCATATCAAAACTTATAAAGTTGCTAAGAAGCAATCAGGGCCAGTGTCTCCCTGCTAATACATGAGTTGGATCTTCAAGGTTGAATGCACTTTACTCTCAGTGATATCAGAAACAGGACACTGAACTACCTGCCTTTTACCCCAGGTTTGGAGAGTAGTTGCTGTGCAGCAGCTAATACCCTGTTAACATTTGTGCATGTGTAAAATTTCAGACCCAGTTTTCAACCCACTGCCCAACTGAAGTAATCACACAGTCCATTCTCACCTGTAACTAGCACTTCCCTCACCTTAATTTCCCACCTGAAATGTTTTAGAATCACCAAATTCACTAAGTAAAATACCTTTCATATTTTTTATTTTGGAATTAAGTGGAGGAAATCAAAACAATGTGTAGAAACATGAGCTGCAAAAGCTAAGCACAGATTGTCTTTGATTCTAGTAGGTATGATAGGATTTTATCTAAGTATAAATATTTTCACAGCTTTTCTTATAATCAGATCACAAGTGGAGGATGGATCCTAACTCCTACATTTCTACACTTGGAGTTCTCAGCAGGACACAGTAGCTCATGTCAGGCTAAAATGTTTGATTTCTTAATTGCTGTGAAAGACCTGTCTCTCCTGGTACATTGTACAGAAAGCATTCCAGCCTTCAAGTATTTTCCAAATGTCTCTGTGTCCTAGTTTTACTGGTTTGTTTGTTCAGGTTTGGCTTTGAAACCAGTCTTATGAAATATTTTTTTCTAAATTAAGCTATGACTTCCTCTCTCCACTTCCATACTTGACCGAGGAAGTTGAGCACATCGGTTATCTATATAATGAAATATCTAGGTAACACTGTGCTAATCTTTCAAAACACTTCTTGTGAATTTGCATTTGCCAGACAAGGTTTGTTTCCCCTTCCTCACTACTTGAGCCACCACAAACACAGGAGCATAACTTGATTTCAGACTCCAGGCACAAACCAGTCTGTGTAAGGCTGAAGGGCCTTAACATAACAAGAATACGCCCAGTGTAGCTGGTGGGGATTTTCCTAAGGCATTTACAGCCCTCATCATGCTAATATATTGCAGAACACTTAACAGCTTTATAGGCAGCACACTTGATAGAGACAGAGCAGAAGTCCCCAGTATAAGAGAAGATGCCACATAGTTTCTGACAGTGGGAATGGGCTCAGTGTCAAATCGTTTTTTACACAGCTATTCCCACAAAACTGAACAGCTACACCCACTTCAGATTCAAATACAAAGACTGTGTTATAAGCTGCCACCATAGAAACCACCTTTCCCCTTTAATTAAACATGAAAAAAGAGAAGAAAAAAGTCTCAAGTGGCTGAAAATGCACAATATTCAATAGGTCTTGCAATTCTAATGTCCTAAAGAGTTTCTAGAATAAAAATCCTTTCTGCTCCACAGTTTTTAGGTAGCAATTCTGATAGCCATTACTGTAAAAAGTTGGCTGACAAGGACAGCAGCTTTCACTACTCCAGTCCTGTCTAGTTTCTTTGAAGACTAAATGAATCAAACAGATTCAGAAGTGAGGAAAACAGATAGCCAGAGCAGAAAATATAGCATCAGTGATGAGGCTTGAATGGTGCATCATAGCTTTTGAAAAACAGACAGGTATTACAGACAATCTAGTCAGATAGTCTGACACTCAACAAACTTGTGGCAGAGTCAAACTGTTTGAGATATTATCATTAGCTGTCTTTCTAGTGATAAGCTTATTGCAATCAAACAAAAATAGAACATTTTGAGCAGCTAAGGCTAGCAGACTTGAAATGAAATGGATTAGAACTCATAATCGGCTAAACGCATCTGTTTTGACATTGCCTGTTAACAAAGTGTGACCACTCAGCATGTGGCTGTGGTAGCTGAAAAAAAGGTATTTAAGCCACTAGCAAGAACCACAACCCAATATGCTGAGTGTTTCCGGCACCCAAGTCTATGAAGAAAACCCCTACTCTGGGATTTTGTTCATTACATCAATAAGTAACTGAGTTGGTGGACGCAGTTGTACAAATACAGATCTGGTCATCTCTTTCAGCCTTCCTGTTTTACTTGCACTTAATTTTAGGTCTGTTTTCCAGTGTGTTGTTTTTCATGTTGATAGACAATATATTCAGGGTTGCTGGTGTGGCTCTGCAACTGGAAAGGATTGGAGATAAGAAACATGAAGTGAATATGAAAAGGATACAGGAAAGCAAGTGATGTTAGGAACGTAAGTGTTGCATTTCCAATAGAGCTGGAGATCTGACTGAGGCAGGGAAAGTGAAGATGTCCTCTATGTGCTTTTTCTCTTTTCATCTGGTCAGGTCATTTCTAAGCATGAGGGTGAGGAAGAGCAGTGTTAGGTTTGGTGGGATTAAAGAGAGGAGAAGAAACTCCAGGAGGTAGCAGGATCTGTGGATAATTCTCATTCTGTTACTGCCAGCTATAAATCCTGATGTCTGGTACACTCCCTTCACCTTTTATTTTGTTCACTTGTTAGATCCCATATTTTGATATCAATTTAAAGTCAATAGTTTCTATTCCACAGTACGTATGTTCTGTAGCCATTAGGTGATAGATGTAGAAAATTTAGCCTTGGTTCATTCTGTAATTGCTGATGGACTTTACAAATTACTTCATGCAAGTAGATGAGCTGGGGTTTTTTGTCACCTTGGACAACTAAAATAATAATTTTTCAAAAATACAGTCTCCTTCAGTTCTCTGCTGTGAATTTCTCTACAGCTTCATTGAAATACATTTAGATTAGACACCATTTCCTCTGTAGTCTCTGAAAGACTACTTTCTCTTGGGAAAGAATCCAACCAAATCTGAGATAAAACTACTGAACAAGAAATAAGCTCAAGTTTAGCATTACAGTTAGGTCAATGTAAAACTGACACAAACTCATAAGCATAATGGCAGCCCCTTGGTATTGAATTGGAGAAGTATGCCAACAGAGAAATGCTTGGTAAAGCTGAGAGAGAGGGAAGAAGACACCTAGAGGAATATCACAGTTGTACTCAAAGGCACCTAGCCAGCAAGTCCTGCAGAAGGTCTGTTGCCTTGACAGACAAAAAGTCCAGAAAAAATTGTTGCCATTATCATTCTCCTGCTGAAAATAGCAGGGAATTCTCAAATAGTGCAAGAGAAAACACCACTGGCAATTGCAGACAGAGATAGATGATAGATTGATGAAAGAGTCTTTAATTACTTTATATGATACACCTCACTGGATCCTGGAGGGGTTATTTGCAACCAAGTCCAAACAGAGGACTTGCTAAAATGCAGAGAAGGGATATAAGAGATTTTTTTCCAGAGACGAAAAAAGCTAATAGAAACCTGGAAGAGTTATAAAGAAACTATCAGAAGAATTGTAATTGCAGTGTAGAAGAAGTGGTTTAATTGTTATTCCCCTCCAACTAATAGGCAGTGAGAGACTCTGAAATTGATCATCAACATCCTTAATTTTTTTTTTTAATTATTGTGGCATTTCGAATTATTGTTTCTATTACCTGTAAACATATTATGAAGTGGGTCTTGGATATATATTATACTCCTAGTCATTGCATTAGTATATCAATATTATAAAAAGAAAATTTTTTAAAAAGTCAATTATTTCTGGACAAGATGTTTCATGACCTTTTGAAGAACCTCTTAAGACTAAGAGTCTGCTGGGATTAAATGTTCCCCAAACAGACCCTAGGACTTTTTGAAACCCCAGCTGATCAAATTCCTCTCTAGGCAAGCCTGAGACTTGCTTAGGAATACACTTGGTCTTTCTGCTCTCCTTGATATTATGTCTCTGACTGCCAGCAGTATTAAATTCTCTTTGTGAAATCAATAGTGATAAAGGAAGCATGCAAAGCTTCATCATCCAAGTTTCACTCCATAGAAGCACCCTGTCCTTCTATTCTCCTGTGCATCACTGCCTTAAATCTCAAAAACTTGAAGTGCCTTGTCATTAAGGTATCAATCTGACTCCTTCTATTTTATGGAGACATGTAAGATTTATGAATAAGGTGAAATCTATAAGGTAAGACTTTTTTCACGGTAAATTCCAAGGATAAATAAGGATTTCTAACAGGGCTTTTTTAGAAATGATTGATTTTGAGAGATAAAATTACCTGTATTTTAAAAAAAAAAAAATTTGAGAGTGCTCTGAGTTGAAAATTAAAGAAACAGAAGACAGGCCATAGAGAAAAAGGTTTGGTTTTAAGGTAAATAGTGATTACAAATTTATGGTTTCTGAGAAATGAATTAAATAATTGAATCTCTGGCTCACTACAAATTTTATTATACTAGTAAACAGACAAAAACAGAATTTGAGGGGGAAAAAAAAGTAAAAATCAGTAATAGCTTATTTCTATTTCTGGAAGACACGCTGGAAAAACTGTCTATTCTGCATCCATTAGTGAATGGAATGCATAATTTGTTGGTTTTGCTTGGAAGAGATCATCTCTTTCTGTGACAGTTTTGATCAGAACAAACCATCAGACCTCTAAACCACCTGCTGCTGCGAATGACTATCACTCAGAACTATAACAAAGCAAAGGAAAAACAAAAACCTCAGCATATGTTTTTCAAAGCTTACTAGCCCCAGCTTATGTCTTCTTTCATAGTAAAGGCTATATTTTTACATGTATGTCTCACAATTTTGACAGAATCGTAACAACCATAATGCATACTTTACTTTTCATTATCAATTTTAGGCACTTTGCTAAGGTGTCAAAAACTTTACTGGATCCTTTTTAAGTGTTATAAATAGATGGAGAATAAACCTCAACATTTTTAATACTTCTGTTAATTTCTTTGAAGCAATTGTGTTGTTCGTGACTGGTGTAGAGAGGTATCTTTTCACCCATTTCAGTATAAATGCATGATAGTTGTATAAATGTGTACTACTCATAGTTAAAATTATGGTTCTTTGCTTTGTTGTTGTTGTTTGGTTTTGTTTTTGTTGAAAGATAGTATTTTGGTGTTGACTTCATATCATGTATACAAAAACATTGTCCCAGACAAAAGTAATAAAAATCTCCATTATAAGACTGTTGTCTCTGTTCAACACATTAAAAAAAAGAAAATCTTTCAAATAAAAATTTTTTAGTAGTATTTTCTAATTCATGTATTATGTGTCTGTAATTTATGAACATTCATGTATTTGTGAATCTGAAATTATTTCAGCTGGGAGTTAAAAACATCAGAACTGTGTTATTCTGCATCACTTTAGGATCTAGACCAGCATTATCATCTTTAAAATTCAATTAAATGTTTTGGGGCATTAAAAATTACACACATTTTGTCATTAAGGTAAGCCAAGGCAAATATATATGTATTAATAGAAACTGACTCCCAGTAGAGTCTATCCATATTGTTTCATTAACTGAATGAAGTATTAAGCATTTCAGATTGTGATGGATTTTAAAAGCTACCCTAAAATAGCAGTATTGTATTGCAAATGGTGACATCTGTCCTTCGGATGTGTGTAATCTCTAATGCCCAAAAACATTTAATTGAATTCAGCACAGCAACCCACACATACAAATTCTGTACTGGCAGAAGTGCTCTCTGGATCAAACCATTGTTTGGCTTGAATTAAATATCCAAATATTTGTCATTTTGTTGCCTGACTTTATTTACAGGCCTCTTGCTATTTTGTCAATTTCATATAAAATAAACTGTCATTTTCATAGTTTTAAAATATTTACACTTCTTGGAATTGAATTTTGTGACTTTCTAGAACTACATGGAGTGAATAAAATTGCGATGTTCATAGTTATGATGGCATACATGAGAGGACCCATAGCATCAGGCTTGGTGTTTGTTCTTGTGGAGGAATAACAGTAATTCTGTTTTCTAACTTGTGTTTGAATCACTGCAGTGCCTATCAATAGAGAGCTTGTCTAATTATTCTCTGAATTGACATGAGGCTTGGTTTTCCATTATACAGCTGATAGAAATTCACCACAGTAATGTTGTAAAATAGAGGCACTGTTTCTAATAATTAATTCTAATCAAATGGTCATTCCCTAAACCACATATACCTGCTTCTTACAATATAGCATATCAGTTGATGAAAGACAGAATTCTGTTTGCTTTTTATTTGTTTACCTAGTCCCATCACCCTGATTTTTGTAAATATTTGTGAATCGATAGATTTCTTGTTTACAAACTCTCCTACAGAGCTTGAATACAAATCTTTTTATGTGAGTCTTGGGTAAATTATCACACATTATGATAAGCATAAAGAATTGAGTATTGTTCATTTACACTGCAGTCATCTTACATTCTATTAGACATATATTAAAAATCTCAGTTGGGCGCTCTTTGAGAAAGTCAGGGTTGTAAGGTCACAGATTTCATGTTGAACAAACCCCACATTAGCTACAAAAGAGACAGCCTGTAGCTGGGAAAAATCTTGTGGTTGGTTTTTGTTGGGTTTTTTTTGAGGGGACCAGCCATTATCATACTGCATTTGCATCTTGGAACTTCATTCTAGCAATGATATCTTAAGGTTAATCTGTACAGAAACTGAGTTTTCTTCAGCTAGTTATTATTCAGTGAGTGGCCTGGCTTGGACTGCTGAAGAATCCTTAATCAAGTAGTTTTTTCATTTCAAGTCTTGATGTTGTAAAAAAAGAATTGGTCAGTTTTGAAAAGGAATTTTAGATGATTTTCTCCTTCTTCTCAGAACCCAGAACAGAAAGATAGGTTATTCACAATCTCATCAAGGACTGTGACAGTTACTGTTAAGATACATACTTGCAGTTACACAGTTATTTGGGTAATGTTAGATGATGACTGAGCAATGTACCTTTCAAACCTACTACTGACATTTGTGAATTAATTCTCAAATCGATTCAGTAAACTCTCATACATTAACTTGTAACTGGCCCTAATGTTAGAGATGGAATTGGTCCAGTAATTGTTTTGTGCATATTAGAAGTGGCCAAGAGCTTCATGACAAAGTTTTGGTTGTTTATTTTAGCTGTAAAATCCAAATAATTGAAACAGAAGCTCAGCACTGGTTAGTGTCATTGTAAGAAGTCTTTTGCTGGCAAAGCTGCCTCAGCTCCCCAGTGAAGTTACAGGTCAACACCAGTAGTGAGTGAGAAATTGGATTGAATGTGTAGGGTTGTGGTCTCCAGCATGAGAAGAGAGTGCCACGTTGACCAGGTTATTAATTTTTCTGGATTAGTCTTTTCCCAATTTTCCTGCTGGAGCTGCTCCACTTTGTGTGCCTAATCATATATTGTTTGATGAATCAGTGTCATCAATGTCCCAAGTAACTCCCCTCCCTACTGAATTTATCCTTAATAATTTTATTCAAGGTAGAAGTTCTTCAAAAAGGGACAGGCATAATAATTAAGATCCAAATGCAGTAACCTCATCACACAGAGCATCTATGAATGGGGTAACAAAAAGGGACTTGAGCCAGTAAGAGCAAAGAGGAAATGTTACTGTTATTCAGAGCGTCTTGAAGGCTGAAAATGACACATCCTCCAGTCATCAGAGCAGTGATGGCAGTAGGGCTGAAGCAGAGAATACTGCATTTGAGATAATACTGTATGACACCTGAGATAGCAAAAATTAAACTCAGCTCAGTTAGACACTGTTCAAAATTACCCATTTAATAAGGATCCCTATGTACTGCCTTGCCAGCCTTCAGCAATGACTCCTCTAATAAGGATTTCTGGCACATATTATGCCCCCAACTTTATTTCTTTTCCTTCCTTTTGGGACATTTTTACTGACAGTCATTGATAAAGATTTTTACTCTGCTCTCATGTAACAAAATAGGAGAGATGTTGAATTTTTGGGAACTAAACCTCGAGGTAATCCACTAAGTGGGTTTAGCAGAATGACTGCAGGATCTTGGCTGAGCTGCTTCCACGAATAATGACTATAGATTAGATATCATAATAACAGCTGTCAACAAGCAGTGTGTAGAAGAGTTTTTTTGAAGTCACAGTTACTCAACAACCTCTGTTGCCTTCATGTACCAAACCCATGTTTGATGTGCCATCTGTTGCCCTCCCACCTCGCATCACCACTGCTTTGGGCACCATACATGCTTGCTGATGCTTGCAAGATGAGTCAGGCAGTTCAGCAAAGCATATCCTTCAGCTGTGGAAAAATGCATAAAAGTGATACCAGTATGCTGGCTGTGTGGGATATACTAAAACTAGAGCCTTTTCAGTTCAGCTGGAAGCTGTTTTTCTTTGCCTTTGGAATTGGTCCTGGCGGGAGGTTGGAAGTGACCACTCCATGATAGCTTTTGTCTGTAATTGGCCTTTGCTATTCTGATATAGTTGATCTCAGTGGGAATAAATTAATCTTTCAACCACTACTCCACTGGGTAGTTGGAGTTTAGAGACATCATACAGAATTGCTGAGTCACAAAAAAATTGGCACAGGGATAGGCAAGATGAGAAAGGATAGAGGTCTTCTACAAGGCCAAGCGGGGAGAGCAAACAGTACATTCCTTTGCTTTCCTTACAGAGTAGCTGAACAAAGTGTTTTTTAAATAACAATCTAAAATGTTTGGCTGATTAAGATGTACTGTATGGAGAAAAAAATATTATTTGCTCTGTTTAGAAGACAGATGTCTAACTGAAAGGCAAAAGATGATTTTCCTGGCTTAAAAAATTATAAGATAGTTAACTAAAAATAGGTTCCCTGTAAGATGATTTTAAAGGAAGGTATAAAAAATGTCTTACAGCTCCAGTAATGTATTTTTTTTTTTGCTGTTGCTTCTCTCTGTATTTAAAGTCCATCATTTCAAGTCTTTTAAATGACATAAATCAAGAAATCCAGTATTCTGAGAATGCCTAATGTGCACGAGGATACACATTTTAACAGTGCCGTAAGCAATATTGATTCAGCCAGTTCTTCTCAAAAAGCAAATGCAAGAGGAAAAGGCTCCCAAGTGCTGTTTCTTGTGCTCCCCATGTTCCAGTCTTACATGCAGAAAGCCATTTGTAGTGTGGGCGTTACTGTTTTGGGCCCCCGTTACATCTCCTCAGTTGCTAAAAGCAGGCAGCAATGACTAAGAAAAGAAAATGTGTGTGTTTTTAACCTTTAGTTATTGCTGTATCCCAAAGATGAGGCTACCCGCACTCACGGTGAGTGGCAGATCTTTTCCACTGTCTGAAACTTAGGGAGATTTTGGAAATCAGAACCCCGCTCTTTCAGCCTGAGTGGATCAAGACACACTGTTAAAATTCTGTTTGAGTTTTCATAAACCTGTGGTACTTGCATACAGATTTAAAAAAGCAAGAAGAAAAATGGAAGAGGTCGAGTCAAGAAGGAGTTAACTATCTTCTACTCTTCTAGAATTTGAACACATCCAGAAGTCCATCCTCATACCTATGGGAATTTGGATGGAAATTTAGTCAAAAGTTTTCTAAGCCAACCTTCCTGTCTGAGTAAATAGGATTTTCTATACAGAGAGTTTCAGGAAAAGCACCTTAACAAATGACATAGAACAGAATAAAATAAAATAAAATAAGATAAAATAAAATAAAATAAAATAAAATAAAACAAATTTTAAAAAGTCAGTCAGCTTAAACATACATGGCAGAATGGATTTAGTTCCATTAGTAATTTCATGGAATTAGTTATCTTCTTTGTAGATAGTGTACTATTAAGGTGACTCAGAATTTGGGGCTGATCCTAAAATGAGAATTTACATTTTGAACTGTTTTCTGCTTTCATTTCTAGATTATTTTTTATTAAAAATTTTTATTGTTATTAACTAAAAATGTAAGTGGGGTTTTTTTTAAACCAGATCTTCCTTTCAAAATGAATATATTTTAACTTGATTAAAAATTATTAAAATATTAAGTAAAAATTGTTTTTCCTTTTTTCCTGTGATTTGCCAGAAAAGCACAAAGGCATTTTTTGCAAAGCTCCAGTCACAAAATATTTAGTCAAAATATTTTGACTCGACTTAAAGAAATAGTACAACATGATTTTTACTTTTTCATAAATTTGGATCTGAATGTATTATTCTTTGTATTTCCAGGCCAGCAGCTCCAACAGCTGAAGTGCATGTAAAATACTATTATGAGGAATAGATATTTTTGTCTTTTTTCCCCCTCATTTGAATTTCGTGGTCTTGCTAGCTTTACTAATGCAAACAAATTAGAAGGCACTAATAGGTTTAGTTTGGGGTGGGTGGGGGAAGGAGGAAAGAATTGATTTTCAGACTTTAAACACACTTTTTTTAATATATATTTTTATTTTAAACAATGAAATGATTGTTTTGAGGGGAATGATTAAATGGTTAAACCTTCTGGAGTAATTCTTTCAACTCTGCAAGTATGCATAACATCTAGGGGTAGTTGCCTCATGGATTCATGTATTCTATATGTGAAAGCCTTACAGTCTTCATAAAGTAATAGGTAATCGTAAGATAGCAGTAACAACAGGTAACTGTAAAAAAAAAAAGACTAAAGTGGTAATGATAAAAGAAAATACAGTGCTATACAGAATTCAGTTATTTCAGTTTATAGCATCTTCTACTTTTCTGCCTAATAGAGCTTCTAAAAAATTTTAGTCATTTTAAAACTATCCAACTAAGAAAAGATATTTTATTGAAAACTCAAGGGCTTGGCCAGGTTATCCGGGGTTCAGATGAAGCTCATGAAAATGAAACTTTATCTCTGATATTTTTGTAAAGTCTTAGCAACATTGATTCTTTACATTTTTGTCTAAGCTTCCTTGGAGATCTTGTTAAAGTTTCACAACTTGCTACTTGCTCCCTTCTGAGGTTTATTGTTTCTCTGTGCAGTTAACAAAATTGGTTTCAAAACACTGGGGTTTGGGATTTCTCTAGGGTATGAATTAAGAAATTCATGTTACTTTCCCAAATCTTCCCCATGGACTTCCAGGAACTTGTTGCTATTGCAGCTTCACATCTTCTTTTACTTTAAAAAGCAAAAATTTACTTTTATAGCTGCCCACTATTAAGGTAAAGAAAAAAATGGGCCAGGAGATGAAGGTTAGAAACCTGGTATACCCTTTGGCCATGTCAAAACTATTAAATCTCCATCATAGAACTAATCTTTTGCTATTTTTCCCCTGAAGCAATAGACTGTGATCTCATTGTGCTTACAAGCTAAGAAAGGTCAGGCCAGCCTCCCCAGTCTTTGGATGAATGAAATCCTAAGAACTCGTCTGTGCTTAGGATGATGCTGATTAAGTTAGTGCAGAAACAAACAAGATCTAGCTAGAACAGTTTGAATTTACTTTTCGCAGCTGTTTATTGCCGCTTCTCTGGGTAATCATTACAGCCCCCGCAGCTGAGGCCCAATAACAGCTTGTGGGAGTCCTCCCACAAAGTCTCAGGGCGAAACAGCTGTATTAATTTAAGTCACTGTGGAAGATGGCTCAGGATAACCCAAATGGTGACTCAGTAGTGCAGCTCAATGTGGGAATAATGAGGAATGGCTGTTAATCCTGAGAGCTAAATCTGCTATTGCTGCCTTCGAAGGGAGTACTGCATGGTTCTTGAAGGTACACTGCTACATAAAGGCAATGGCTGGAAGAAGTCCTAGAGTGTTCCAGGTTGTATAGGAAGATATGATTATTAATTTTGAGACCTTTGGTCCTTTAAAACAGGACAATGAGGATTTCTGTGTAGCTTAATAGTGCTAGAAGTCACAGTGGTTCAAAGAGTATAACGTTTCTCTTTCGGTTAAAAGAACGGGTCCTCCCTTTCAGCCTCAAAAGAATGAAGTGAAACAGAAAATATTTTCAAGTAAAATTAAAATTTCTTAATTGATATTACTTTGATTTTATTATTATTTCTCTCCATACAAGTGAAAAGTAATGCTGTTTAATAAAAATAATCAATTGAGCTCATTTCTTTAAAAATAATTTAAGATTATTTTACATACTTTTTGTCCATGAGTAATGCTAACTTTATGATCAATTTTGGACTAAAATACAGTTTTGTTTTTGTTTTGTTTGGAAAACATCCAACTTTACATAAATGCAAAAAATTATTTCTTTCTTTTGTTTCACAGTACTGCATGCTGTTGATGAATGCTGTGAGACATAATCCTCATGATCAAAGACACCTATGTTGCTAAATAAAAGAGACCCAGGAAATCAGCCTGAGCATTCAGCCCCTGTTCATCCCCACCATTTATTTTTAGGGCAGTCTTCTGGTCTGTTTTGGACCTTTTTAACTAGCTCTCTCTGATAATCTTTAGCATTGTGAACACAAGACTTACGAGCAACAGCTGTTTCCTTTTTCTTGCCTTTTCAAATGCTGATATTTTAAGATAAGTTAACTGACAGAAGTTGTATACTCACTTCATTAGACTATTTGTGTATCTGCTTATTTAAGGGCTTATTAAAGTTCAGTTATGCCCTGTCATACAGTTTCTAATTATCTTTATTCCTGAAGTTTCCTGAAAATCATCTCTTTCTTATGACATCTGTTGCCTCTCGACATATGGAATTATTAGTTATGGAGAATAAAAGGGGGAGGTGAAGCTTTTCCTTAGATAATTTGTGTGGAGCTAGGGATAGATGATAGCTCTTTTGACTCTCACAGATGAAGGAGTATATGCGATCTTTGCAGTAATATCATTACTTATTACTTATTATCTGAGACAGACACCACACCTCTGGCAAATGACAGATTGAGTTGCTGCCAGAACCATCTTTCCTCTGGCCATTGCTGAAGGGCACATATTTATTTCCTCCCAGGCTATTTTTGTCACTGCTTCCTATGCAAGGTAACTAGAAAAAGATACCTGATAAGTTTCTCCCATGTGATCTCAAAGAACACTGCAAGACAACTGTTGGGGATAGGTCAGAGCCGGGAGCTGCGTTTGAACTGTGGAGGGATGGTTTTACAGCACAAGAGACCAAGATTTAGGTCTCTGCAGCTCCCTGAAGCAGCTGGCAGATAACAGTTAAACAGACAAGGCAGCTTGGCAGATTTACTGACCTCTGTAACCCAATAGAAGTATCTTTACTTATCTGTAGTACTAGCCCTAGTTTTGTATTTACCCTATCCCTTAAAGAAGTTTTAAATAACCACACCTTATTTCTAGGTTCTTCCTTAGAAACCCCTATAAAATACTGTACCCTTCTTAAATAAACTAGTTCACCATTGTTTCAGCAACCCTGTGTGTCTCCTCATTCCATCAAGCTGCAGCCTCTGCCCCCCCCACGGGCAGGGCCTGCTCCTCGGAGGAGTACCGAGGGTTTCCCCGGTGGAGCACCGAGGGTTTCCCCGGTGGACTCGAGTGACCCCTGAACCCCAAACCGGGTCAGACAACCCTTGGAGGGATTTGTAATTCCATTTGTAATGACTGAATTGCAATTTCTTAATTATTAAATGATGCTTATACATACATTTTTGTGCCCAGGTATATATCCATGCATATATCTGAGCAGCTGCATTTATATCAGGGAAATAAATGTTTTGTGATAGATTCTGTCCATTTTCTTGTAAACAGTCAAAAAAGTAACTATCAACAGTAGCATCTGTTTAATGTTGGCATTCAATTAATGATGTACTTTAGAGTTTCAATTTCAACTAGAATTCTGTTAATTTGTTCTTATTTCGCTCAGACTGGGGAGAGGGCCTGCAATATTCTGTGGATCACTTTGTTCCTTTATTTTATGGGACTGCTGAACAGCAGCCCCATGATCCACCTGTGTGGTAAGGTTCGTACTAATTGTGATTCATAAATGTTATCCTCCCATTGTGCTATTTTAGAGCAACACTCAATCCAGGTAATTATGTTCCATTGCATCTGCTGCAAGCAGACACTATAAATCCTTCAGCTGAGGTGGTCTTGTCAGGCTCAGGATAATGTGCAGGTCCTCAGAAAGGATTTATATTCAAGGTCCATTTGATAGGTGTGTTTTCCAGTTTTTCATTTCTCAGAACTGATGACAACCCAAACTAGTTGGTTATTCCCCACCAATGCTGTTCCAGCCATAAGATGATCAATAATCTGTGATTAATTTAGAGTCACTTGTATGCTAGTACTAGGCAGTTTTGACAGCCTTACTTTCAGTATTGATTTCTTGTATAATTTACAAAAGAGAGGCATACCAGAGACAATGGTGCTTGGAAAGTTTTTGTGTTCTTGTAGATATACACCAGCACTGCATCAAAAAAATCCCCATGATATAAAGTTAATTTGAATCAAATAGTCTTACCCCTGCTCTGCTGTCTTTCATTGATAATGGATTTAAATTAATTTTAAAAATAAATTAAAAAATCTTTCACCAGTGTATGAACTACAGTCAGTCCCAGCTACTGAATGTCCAAGTGGTATTTTGGTTTTATAAGGTCTCACAGTCTAAAAATCTGAGAGATGAAGGCATGTTTTGCTTTGTTATACATGCAAACAAAAGCCGTTTTTGGTCAACATAACTAAGGAAGTATAACAAGGAAACGTTCCTCTCTGCTAATTGTGATAAATGACTGCTTTAATAGTGGGTTAATCTTCCCTGACATCTTCAAAACTGTGAAAATTTTTAAAGGAAATAGAAAAGATTAGTGGTGAAAATGAAACTAATTCATTTCCCTTTCTTACTACTGGAATCATCAAACTGTAAGATATGTTAATCATTTGGCAAAAATAATTACCTTTGGGGAAATTTGCTAAAATATTTTTAGTTAATTATTCATTTTAATTTACATAATGAAATTATTTACATGAAGCTAAATAATAACAAAACAAAAAAACCCTGTAACATTGTATTAAAACAATGGACATAGTTTTGACTGAAATCAAACAAATATGCTGCTGATAATATTAAAAACATTGAGCTCATTTTCTGTTCTTAGTTGTGACGCTTTTTTGATTCTTAAAGTGCCCTGTGGGACATGAAAAGAATACAGGAATGAACTAGTCTGGAATGGTTTGATTGATTGTTTCGAATTTTTTGTTACCAAATATCAAGCTGAATGTATTAGTGCCTATATCATGCTGTTTTGCTAATACGTGTCAAACTGTATTCTATATAGTACAATACACAAGATCACAGAAACAGCAATATACAGGTAAATATACAATTGTACATACAAAATGAAATTAGAATGTCATCTGCAAAGCAGCCATCCAAACCCATGGAGAGTAGAGACACATTTAATGTGATCTGTAGAGCTGACATTTTCAGCAAAGATGCAGTATATGCAAAAATGGGAGTGTCTTGTGACTGGTTTTGATTGAAATGTCTTTTGCCTATTCTTGACCAAACTGAAGGCGTTAACCACTCCGCCTTGGTGAGAGGACTGCTGTCCAGTATAAAGGCTATGTACAAACTATGTTTCTGCAGGTATGGAAAGGTCCCAGCTCAGGATCTAGTGGCAGGAGGGTGGTAATGGAGTTTTGTGATTATGGCTCTCTCACCAGTACAACAGTTTTAATTCTTTCCTGAGTGAGAATTAACTGCTGCTTTCACAAATGTGCACATCTCTGCACATCCTGCTCTACTCTGTGCCCTCACCTTGAGTACCGTGGGCAGTTTTGGGTGGCACAATTTAAGAATGATATTAAGCTCTTACAGAGTTTCCAAAGGAGGACAATGAAGATGGTGAAGGGCCTTGAGGGGAAGCTGTATGAGCAGCTGAAGTAATTTGGTTTGTTCATCTCGGAGAAGACTGAGGGGAGACCTCATTGCAACTTCCTCACGAGGGGAAAAGGAGGGGCAGGTACTGATCTCTTCTCTGTGGTGACCAGTGGTAGAGGACCCAAGGGAGTATCGTGAAGCTGTGTCAGGGAAGGTTTAGGTTAGATATTTCGAAAAGGTTCTTTACCCTGAGGTTAGTTGGGCACTGGAACAGGCTCCCCTGGGAAATGGTCCTGGCACCAAGCCTGACAGAGTTCAAGCATTTGGACAATGCTGTCAGACACATGGTGTGATTCTTGAGGTTGTCCTGTGCAGGGTCAGGAGTTAGACTTTGATGATCCTTGTAGATCCAACTTCCAACTCAGAATAGTCTAGGATTTTATGATCTCAGGTGACGAAGGCTGTGCCTTGTGTCTGTAGGGCTCCAGTACTAACCACTTTATTTGAAAATATTATGATAAAAGTTCTTGTTGGTAAATGGTAAATAAGGGCATACTTTATCCACATTTTGCTGTTCATTATCTGTAATATCAACTATAAGTGCCAAATCCTACCACCATTTGCTGCCTGGCATGATTATAAATAGAACAGCACTACAAGATATTGTAAATGGTGTGGAAACTTTTCAAAGCACTAGATTTAGGCTATATTTATTTTAGAAGGACTTTAATGATAAGAATCCTTATTCTCTTCCTTGATGCAATGAAGCCTAGGTTTATTCCATGTAATTTAGGCATGTGACCAAATTACAGAAGTCAGAAAACCTTTTCCCTACAATCCCACAAAGTCAATGAGGAGAAAGAGATGCACATTCAGTGATTCAGATCTTATATTTCGACAGATTGCAGAAAAATCCGTATTGTACAAGAAGTCTAGAGAAGTTATGTTCTTCTAAAACTACTAAAAGGAAGGTATGTGAATCTGGTAGCACTGTACATTGATCTATTTTGAAGGCCCATACTTACATAGTTATAATAACTGAAATAATTTGTAGGATTTAACCGAAGGTACTCTTAATCATACTAAATATAAGATTGGTGTCAAAATTCTGAAAAAAATATATATCTCTGCCCAACAAATTATCCTGAAGAAAAAAATGTATGTCAAACTTTGCAGAACAAGTGATTTAAACTGTCAGTGAAAATGTTCTTTATGTTGTAGGGGAGTTCATGGAATTCATGAAGAATTGGACATCCTGGTTGTTGATTTTCAAGGCAGAACAGATATTTTTCTAGTTAGTATCTGTTACCCTAGCAGCTGCCTTTGTTTTTTGTCACAGCCTGCTTTTGAGTGCTGGGCAGCTGGGTAAGGAATTTGCACAGGCATGGGAATAGGAAGGTAAGGGTTATGACAGCAGTGACCACAACAGCATGAAATCCCAGGCAGGGAATTTCATTACAGTGTTAGTTCATATTTAATGCTGTTCCAGAATGTTTTTATTGTACTTATTCCTAATCTTTTTCATATTAAAGCAAAGGAAAGGGAAATGACAAAATATAAAAGGTAGATGGGACAGACAGGAAGGTTAAGGAGGTTTTTATCTTCAATATGGATCCAGCAGCCAAGGTACCCAAGGATTTAACGCATTTACCGGGGTATGCAAGTAGAAGTCCATCTGATGGCCCAGTAATGAAATGACATGCAATATTCTGTGTTTGCCCTCAATTACCCTATGCAAAGCAAGAATTAATTACTGGCATTGAAAAAATTCACCTTTGTCCCTCATTTCAGGCTCTCATTTGTACTGAGTGTTTCTCAGGTGATAATAATAGCAGTCCACGTACTTGATAGCTGGCTTTTTTCCTTGTAATGGAGCTGATCCTCTTACATGATAACTATAGTCTAATCAATCAATGGCTGAAGTAAGCATTAAGGTATATACAGAGCATTTTAAAAGTGCTGAACCCACCCATGTACTGTTTGGCACTTTGTTGTCCAAGATTGTAGTACACAGGATGGTTAATTTGATCCATTTGTTTTACAACAAGGACTGCCACCACCAAGTTATTTTAATGTAATGTTATAAATCAACTTGAAGGCTGCATAAAAAAAATAAATAAGCCAAATAAAACCAACATAGAGATTCATCACAGAGTCTCTGTTTTCCCTTGTTGAATTAAGAGATGCATTTCTAAAAGAAAAACAACACTAAATGATCATTACCCTAGACTCCCTTTGATTCCCAAGTTGCCAGTGTAAGTATTATATTGGTGGAAGAAGCTGGTTGCTTGCATGTGATTTTAAAATATATTCTGTCTGTACATATTTAGTACAAGTCTATTCATAAATGCAGAGCTGGAATAAGAAATTATTTTGAGCCAATTATTAGAGCCAAACAGAAATTACTCAAAACAAAAAGTTATGAGAATAATCATATTTTTCCACTTCATATTTATTTTACAATTAGTTTTACCCTTTATTCAGGTCTAATTTAAAAGGTAGAAGTGATGCTGTAGTAATAGAAGAGAGTGTCATGATACAAAAGAATTGACACTAACATCTTTATTTGGTTTTATGCATTTTCTTTCAAATAAAAAAGGCTTAGGGGGTGTGTATCTGTACACATGGATCAGTCTGAGTTGCACGAAGATTTTTTTGTGTACTCTGGTATAATAGGCAGGTGCATGCTAAGGCTGAAAACAAGTGCATAAAGAGCAAAGGTAGCAGGTTGGAAATCAATTCTAAAGTCTCAGTAACTTTGAAATTTCCAGTCCCCAGTGTCAGCTGGAGAGTGCTGATAGCAAACTGCTGGTGAAATGAGAGCAGCTTCTGAAATCAGTTGTTCAAATTAACCTGCTTGACTCTGCTGTGAAGAGTACTGTAAATAATCATTCACTCAGGAAAGAGTGGGAGGAAATTTCAAAAAGCTCTCTTTGGTCTTTCAAGAAAAATCTCATCTATTTAGACATCTCTAATGTATTGGCAGTATCTGAAGCAGTCATTCAAGCTTCCTTTATAGAAAAAGAAGAGGTGCTTGTGGAGTGTGGTTCCCCTTATTTCTTGGGTAGAGATCTGGTGCAAAACACTTTAATAGCTCTGTAAAGGTTCGTGCTTCTCAGTACCACAAGGAAAGGAGGTCTAGAAAACTAAATTTGTTGTAGATATCTACAGAAATCTACAGGTGGATGAGATAAATCCCATCTCCGGTAAGTGACTTAAGAGTGCTTTGATCCCATTTGGTGCTAAGTCAGACTGGTTATTTGGAGTGATAAAAGGATATTTAGGAAGCTGATCCTAGCCATTTCCAATAGGTAGAAGATTTCAACTGAAAAGCATTTAAAATAAGCTGTTTGCCTTTGCACTGAAGGGGACTGGAATATATCACACACCAGCTATAAACATGAAATGCTTCAGAAAGCATCTCCCATTGAGAAAGCAGTATTTGATGGTAACAGTGTGGGTGGGAATCCGTGTGAGTTTGGCATATTAACCTGCATATTATGAAGGAATTGAGGCTAGACAGCCAAGTCACCTAATCGTGCAAGAGTGTTCTTAATTACTTTCTAAATAAACGGTAGCAACAAAGGTGCTTCAGCAACACAAAAACATGATCAGATGCTAGTTGGAATGAATACTCACTGAAGGCTTGCTTCATTTTATGTATATACTGTGTTTTGTCTCTTCTTTAGCAATTTTTAGTTTAATATTGGCAAAAGATGCCTTAAAAGTTTGGATTTTTCCTTTTTCTAAAACCTCAGTATTTGCTTCAAATTCTCTCTTATTCACACTGTATTATGATCCAACTTAAGGAACTATTTTCAGAATTTTTTTCTGCTGAAGTGAAATATTTTTTTTCCTTTTAGAAAAGTAGAAAGTATACAAACCCAAAGGTTTATAGAAGTTAGGCCACAACTCTGGAGCTGAGGTTCTCTTTTCACGGAAGGGAGGATTAAAATCCTTCTCTTTCACACATTACAAATTGAAGTAAGTTTCTAACCTAAACTGCAGCCTTCACAGAAATATGATACAGCTGGGGAAAAAGACAAACTCTGTAGCTGTGCATGGGTATTTTTGGTCGTCTCCCCTTGTTTTCTACCTACATCATTATGAAGCAAGTGGAAGAAATATATATCTGAGACTTTGTAATTTGTTTTAATGAGCTGTGATCTCTTCAGGAATCTCACTGACCACCTTCAAAGATAGGCACACTAGAAATTTTGCTGATCCGCAAAATTTCTAGTGGAAACATAGGCTCAGAAAAATACAAATATAAACAGAAAGAATTTAAATCCTTGGATACTTGTGACTAAATATCCCCAACAGAGTAAATTGTCATTTTTTTCCTCACTTGACTTAATAGAGAAAAGCTGTGATAGCAGGGGAATGGGCTTGGTGAGAGAACCAGGCTGGCACACTGGTTGATGTAAAGTTATGTATAGGAATAGTGCTAGCAGAGAGACCTCTAACAGAGGAGGTACAGAGGGTATCAGCAGAGCATCATATAAGAACACTGAATGAGTCAAAACCACAGTGCTTTCTCCCTGGGCAGTACATAGTGTTAAAAGCTTCTTCTGTAGTCTTTAGAGAGGGGTGAGAGAAAGGACTGAAAGGAGAGCAACTGCATATAATCACAAAAGCACATAGCTTGGTGTGGTAGGTCAGTGGAAGCACTTCAGTTGTTCTCACCCTAGGAAAACAGAAATGATGAGGTCAGCAGAGACTTTCAGTGAAAATCAGAAGATGATAGTGTCTGAATTACTCCTTTTTTTAAGAACGTGTGAGGTGGCAAAACGGTAGAGGCTTTGTAGGATTCAAATGATAAAAGTTTGCAAATTTTTGGTTATGAGATCATTATGATTGAGAAGGTACAATTTTGAAGCCTGGTGCCGAAAAAAACAGTAAGTATTTCTCTGCCCTTCAGGATGAGGTTAAGATGAAACTTTAAGGAGAAATTCAGTGTGCCATTAGAACATTGTTAGTATCTGACTGTATTTCGCTTGTAAATGAATAGCTTTCTACATAGACAACTAGTAAGAATAGAGATTGCTGAAAGAATATATTTGTTTTCCATTGTTTTTCAGGAATCTTTGTATTCAGTGAAACATCCCTAATGAATGTTCAATCTCAACACAAAACAGTGAAGGTTCAGAGCATTAAACACAAATGAGCATTGAACACAAAATGAGTGAAGGTTCAGAGCATTAAATTGTGGGCTACATTGATTTTCTGACCTGCATACACAGTAAATTTTTCACATTGAGGCTACCCACAAGGTCTTTTGTTTTCCACTTCTCAGATTTCAGTTTGAAATAACCGAGAAAAAGGTTTCAGAATCTCTTTCCAGAGTCATCTTTTGGAGGTGACCTTTGACTTAAAAGGGACAGTTAAAGCAGCGCTTCAAATACCAGAAAATTACATAATTTTCAGGGATCTTTTACTGTTGGTCTAGTAGCTGAGATGGTGAAAACATAGTATTAAAATAAAAATTGTCTGGAAAATTAGCAATTACTTGGTTTTAAAATTCCCTGGACGATGATTGAGGAAGAAATTAAAAATGCAACCTTCTCACTGAAAAGTCAGGGTTCCTTCAGTTAATATGCTTTCATATTCTGTGTGTGATTGACACAGGGGTTCTGTATGTAGAGGTTTTGATTGGTATGTAGAGAAGAGTGAAACAGAGTTAAAAATAGATGTCAAAGTAGAAAGCAAAATTTTGTATAAATGCTTAATCTTTTCAAGAGAGGCCTCCCAAGATAACAGTAGTCTTTTTGTAGTTTATGCGTAGTGTGATTTTAAAGGGATTACATTCCATTAAAGCTTATAGGAAGATAGGAAGCTTTGTGTTTGGTCTTCATACTGCAAATAACCAATTTTAATGCAGCTGTTCAGATCCAGCTCTTTTCCTATATCTGTTAAAGTTTTGGGAAAACAGCCTGTCATTTGCATCGCAGACTTAAGATGTGAGTTTTGACTAAATTACATGTTTTTGTATTTTTCAGTCTTCACTTTTCATTGTAGGAAACTAGACTTCAGGAGTTTCTGAGGAAGGAGAGAAAAGCAAAAAATAAGACTAAAATTGAGGATTGAATGCATTACCTCTGTGAGAAAACTCTTTCCTGTTTTGTAAAAACAGTGATTACTGAGACTTACAGCATATTTTCATGAATGTATACTCTGATTTGGTCCAAGAGGACATTTAGGGCTAATCTGGTAATTATTTTTTTCTAAGAGAGATTATAAATATAACTTATGGCTTCACTGTCAAAAGCTGGGTTGTTATCATGGAGTAACAATCATATATCAGCTGCAAAGTATAATATTAAGGTAAAAACAAGCCAGTGACATTTTATTCAGAACTAAATAAAGTGAGTACTCTAAATGACTAATAATTAAAAAGAACAGGAATTGAATTCTATTAAGAATTCAGTCAGTGAAGAGTAGTACACGAGTAGTCTCATGGTATAGTACACGAGTAGTCTCATGGTAAGGGAAAAAAAAAGACCCTTGTTTTCTCTAGAAGACAGGATTAGGCCACAGTAGAATTTATTTTAGTTTTGGCTTTTTGTTTGTTTGTTTTCTTTAGTCTGACTGAGCCTATAGTGATGTTCACAGCAAACAATTTCAAGGTTTGGTTAATACCTTAAAATGTTTTCCATCCTGGGAGTAAAATTTTCCACTGAATTAAAATTAAAAAGCTTCTTACAGCTATACAAAAATTTCAGTTGGACTAGATGATCATTTGATCCAATTAAAATAGCCTAGTCTATTCTATTTACTAAAAAAAACCCCTCTTGTTTTCTCATGGCCGCACCCTAAGACAGACAAAAGTTTGAAACTTGGGACCTGAAACAGTCTCCAGCAAACAGCTGTTAGCATTTTAGGGTAGGGGGGGTAAAAATTGTACTGTATTTGCACTTTTGGGGTATGAATCACAGGCAGGAATTAGTCTGCAGCTAGCAATTAACTGTAAGCTGGGGAAACAGTTTATGCAGAAGAGAATTTTACATTTACAACAGAATTTGTTGTTCATGAGTGACAATTCAAAACTACCTATTGTGCAGAAATACAGTGTTGCTTTTGTCCTAGTTAACTTCTGAAATGTGTGTTTTCTCAGGCTCTGATATGCCTCTGAGTCATTCAGACTAAGTCCAGGTAAAATTTTTTCGATTTGGCAAATCAGCTTCCTGCTAATGTACATTGTTAGGAAGCTCTGAAAGCTGCTTTCATTTCTGTAAATAACAACAGATCATATGAAAATGACTCATCTGTTATAGAAGACTTTATATAAACCAAAGTATTCATTTCAATCTTTGGATGCATATGGTGATGTGGGAGAGTTCAAGCATTTGGACAGACCTGTTAATACAGGAGTGAAATCCTATGGATTATATTGTTAAATGTAAATTTCACTAGATTTTAATTTTTTTATTAAAAATTGCCTCAACTTCCATGCTAAAAGTGATATTTCAGGAATACAGAAGAGCAGACAAAATATGTCTATTAGAGCCATTACAAAAGAGAACAAAGAGAAGATGCTGGAGTTTGGCAGAAGACTTTTGAAATACGAAACTGTGCTTAATCTCTGTGCTGACATTTCCACTGACTGTACTACAGGTCCAGAGGGTCTCAGAGGCATACAAAGCTGCCTAAGTTTGATAAAAGTTATTACATTTATGAAGAACAGCTTATGCCTTTTGAACTCTTTCATACTATTTTACACTAGTCCTTTTGTAAACTAATGGTATCATATAAAATAAGGAGAAAAATTTTCCCTTGAGGACACCAACCCTTTGGTGAAAGTGTATTAGACCATCCTATGCCTGCTTATGGAAGATATGAATAGTCACAGCTCCCAGATGCAAAATCTTGCAAAGTGCTTTTTTTTTTAAAACAAGATCCAATAAAAGAATTTGGGCAGCATTCAAAACTGTAGTTCTGAAGTTTTGCATGATTTTCCTGCCCTGTACTTGGAGAAATAGAGCTCCCATCACAAGCACCTTACTTTCCGACCTTAAACGTTTTCACGTCCACACCACTCAGAACAGCATAGATCAAATCAGAATCACAAAATGTAAATACTCCTCCAAATCACCAGAAATTACACGTAAAGGTTATTTGTGGAGCATTGCTAGTACAACCTTGGGATGTGTTTTCTCACAAAATGCAATGGGGATTTCTCCTTCCTTTTGTTACATGGAAGGCAGAAGCAGTGGTAATTGCCATCGCAGTGCTCCTGCTGTAGCTATTTGTAGCTGAAGCACTTTCCCAGAAAAAACTGGCTTCTGTATCTGCTTTTGTACACACAGATACAGTTCTGTATTGCTGAGGTCCCGAGAAGATTGATGTTTCAATACCAGGGGACTGATGTTTCTTCTCTCCAAGGTGTGTGATTGCACAGAGAAAACAGGGAGGAAACCTGTGTGTTGGGAGACTAAGCAAAGGAAAGGAGTGAAATTTCAGACTTGTTTCATTCTTCAACATTCTCTACTGTGGGAAACATTTGCCTGACTGTAGGGTCCTTGTGTAATATCTTGTGCTGTCAGATACCACACTTCATCTCCAGAATTCTGCCTCAGGTATCTCAAATGAGAGATAAATATTGCCCGCTGGGCTTGCCATTGATTAACCTGATGCTAAGGTAACTCGGATATGTATTTTGCATATCATTTACAAGAGGTGTCACTTCACCCACTGTGGGTAGCTGGTAACCTTTCCAAGACCCAGCCCTTGGGTCTGGAAAGCCTCTATTCAGTGAATTCTGTATTCCATAGAGCTAAGGAACAGAAGCACCTACTATGATAAGCTTGCCTATGTTTGGAATTTTCATTAAGGGTTTGGTTTTTTTGGGTTGTTTTTGAGGAAGGGTAGTTGCTCATACTTGGTAAGTACATTTTAAAGCTAATTACACTTTAGCCTGAATAGCTGACATTCTTTTCAAATAAAATGCTAGAAATAAACTTAATTTGTATTGAGGGGAACCTGGCCACACTGTAACCAGTAGTACTTAACATCCTTTCTTATCTTTAAAAAATACTTTGCCATGATAAACACACAAGAGATATTCTTTAATGTGAATACTATTCCTGAATATCTCAGTCAGTTGTGGTTTTATGTCATATATATATTAAAACATGAAAACCTGTTACTAAAATTAATTTTTTCCTCTCTTGTCCACTTTACTGATGAGAATATGAAAATTTCTGTTGCCTTGGAGACATTCTGCCGATTGCTTAGATTTTTCAAGGTAGAGGTCACTCAGTGTTACTTTTGAAGGCAGATCAAACCTAGCTTTAGTGCTAAAAACTTTTTTGTATGTTGACAATGAAGAACCACTTACAGGGAAGACAGCACAAGGAAATACTTCCAGATAAAACAACTTCCTTTTGTTTTTAAGTAGGTTACCTCTTCAAAGTTCATTTAATTGCTCTTCCCATCCCCTTAAATGTATTTTTAAGGAGATGAATATGAAATGCAGACTAAAGAAGGCCACTGCCAAGCACTTTTTGTTATCATGTTCTTTTAGAACAATTGGTTTGAACCTTGAAAAGAAGTACTTCTTTATGCCTTTACCTTTTGACACTATAGATGTTTCCTAATGTTGGCAAGCATGTATCAAGAAGTTGAATACTCTAGGGCAGGCAAGCACATTGACATCCAAGACTGAACCCATTAAATTAAGGTACATAAAATGCTGTATCACATAACATTAATATAATAGAAATAGATGTTGCTCTTGTAGCTCATAGCAGTTCTTGTCTGTATCAAGCATCTGGCATCTACAATATCCCTCTGATGAGACTTGATTGACAGCAGTGAGGGAAATATTCAAATTGACAAGTATCTCCTAAAATGTCAGCTTGCACCCATGAACTTTTCTTGGTGACAAATGAAACTCTTTTGCCCACTCAGGAATATCAATGAAACAGACAACATTTTCCTTAGAGAAGGAAATTCTAATGAGTTTAATAAAAAGGGTAATAACAATTAGGTCTTATAAACAGAACTGTGACTCTGAGCTATCTGATTGCATTCCCTTCCTTGTTGCAACCTTCACTTCAAGTTTAAGATTTTTCAGTTTTGCTGGTACACAAAGCACAGTTTAAACTGGATAGACTTTTTTGGCATTAAATGTTTTTTCTAGCCCTTCCCATCTCTTCATTAGTGGCTCCCTTTTGCCATGGTTTCCACTGCTTATCCCTCTGCAAGTTGTCACTTTTGGAGCCTTATGCTGCCATGTACTCCTTTCCTTGGAGTGCTGACTGTGCCTTGCTCTGCATTTCTTGCTCTTCCACCTGTACCAGCAAACCCTGGCAGCTGGGTTACCACTCTTTTAAGGGTATAGGTAGTATGAAGTATCAGACAGTTTCTCAGGTTACAGGAACATCTTTACCAACTTCTCTCTCACTCCTCTGTTCTCTAAACTTTTCATTCCAGTGTTGTTAACTGCTGCCTTAGAGTAGGTGGACCACTCATCCCCAGCTGTCGAAGATCATGTGCTGATAATTGCAAATTTTCCTCCTTCATATTAGTCTTCTTTTCACTAAACAAGATCAACAAGGTATGTCTCATGTCCCTTTAAAAAAACATGTTTTTCTAACTCTATAGAGGTAGGTTACAAAATAGCCACATACTACTTTGATTTTTTCGTCAACCTTCTTTCTCTCCCCCAGAAGCCAAGAGAATCCTCCTGTTCTAAGGCTCTTTCACCTGGAGCACTCCTAAGACAAGGAATGTATGGTTGAATCTGTGCAAGGAGGGTTTGTCTCAAGTCCTGTCCACCCATCTTATACAGATTTCAGATAACTTGTTTCTCTATCAGTATAAAGGGTTCATAATTTGTGCAGTAGTATCACTGCTGGACCGGACCTTCTGTAAATGTGCCTAAAAGAAGAGAGGAGATCTAGGGTTTATGCTTTGTGAAGGCCTATATCAGAACAGAGGTAATATTTTAAAAAATGCAAATAAGGTCAGTTTCCAAGCAGGAAATCTTCAAGTAAGAAATCCATAGAATATAGATTAATTGTTTTAATTACTACTACAGTGTCTTTAGTAAAGGAGGACTGCAGAGCTCTTGAAAAATAATACCTTGTTCCCTAAAAGATCCCTTTAGCAGTAGTGTTGCTGTTGTCCATGGCTTTTGCTATGTTATCATCCTGACTGAGGGAAACACAGGTCCGGCCTGTCTTTGGGAAAAGAAAGGAAAGGAACACAGTTCATCATACCAGAGTTACTATTTTTTTAATGTTATAATGAAAGCTTTATATTTTGTTTGGTGTGTGGCATGAGTTTACAGCGATGTTTCAAGTAACTAAGATATAACTGGTGGAAATGATTTATTTGGGTTATTGATTACACTAATAATACACAAATACTCAAGCCCACCTCAGGATCTTAACTGACATGAACCTCTGACCATCACCTGCTGCTTGAGCTGTAGCACAGCCTTTACATGAGACAGAAAGGGTATTCCTTAGGCTAGAGCAATATTAGACAGTTTCAGTATGTTCTTGTGAGTCTTCAGTTCCAGACTTTATATTGTCTGCTTTTAGGTATTTAAAAGTTGGCATCAATATGTGATATTGTATCTATTGTATCTATTGATTTTAATCAGAAGGGACCTGGGACTGGATTCAGTTGCCCTTCTTGGCCGTTTATGCCCATTTGATGTGCCTTAGGGTACAGACAGAATAGCTAGAGCTCTGTATAGCTCAGTTGCTGTGGCCTATAATTCATGACCAGAATTACAGTAGTGAGTAGATAATCTGAGATACTATGTGGTACAATTATGCATCCTTAAAGTATGGGCAGATAAATAAGAACAGAAAAAAGGAAAGGATTCCTGATAGAAGAGATTGTCTATAGGTTGCTGTGTCTACAACAGAGCAATAGGAGCAACTATTTATGCTTCAGCACTTACAAAAAAGGTAACAAAACACGTGGAATGAAAATTAGTTTCAGGATCTACTTGAAGTGCAGAAAAAAATAAAGAAAATCTACAGGAGTCCATACTGGGACCTGTGTTATTTAGTATTAATGACATAGATATTTAGTCTTAATTGCATAGACAAAGGGATTGAGAGCACCCTCAGCAAATTTGCAGATGACACCAAGCTGAGTGATGCAGTTGAAGGATGCCATCACACTTCGTCACACTTGAAGGATGGAATGCCATCCAGAAGGACCTGAACAAAATGAAAAGTGGGCCCATGGGAATCCTATGTGTTTTAATCAGACCAAGAGCAAAGTGTTGCGCCTGCATTGGGGCAGCTCCCAGTACTGGATCGAGAGCTCTGTGCTGAGAAGGACCTGGGGGTGCTGGTGAATGAGAGTCTGGACATGAGCCAACAGTGTACCCTTGCAGCCCAGAAAGCCAAAGGTGTCCTGGGCTGTATCAAAAGTGGCATGGCCAGCTGGTCAGGGGAGGTGACTAACCCCTCTACTCTGCTCTGGTGAGACCCCATCTGGAGTGCTGCATCCAGCTCTGGGATTCCAAGCACAGAAAGTACAACAACCTGTTGGAGCAAGTTCAGAGAAGGGACACCAAGATGATTAGAGGGATGGAGCACCTCTCCTATGGCAAAAGATTAAGAGAATTGGAATTGTTCAGCCTGGAAAAAAGAAGGCTTTGAGGTGACCTAATTGTGGCCTTCCAGTACCTGAAGGGAACTTTAAGGAAAGATGGAGTAAGGCTATTTACAAGGGCATGTAGTAACAGGACAGAGGGTAATGGGTTCAAATTGAAAGAGAATAGGTTTAGATTAGATGTTAGGAAAAAATTCTTTACTGTGAGGGTGGTGGAACAGGTTGCCCAGAGAAACTGTGGATGCCCCATCCGTGGAGATATTCAAGGCCATGCTGGATGGATCTCTAAGCAACCTTGTCTAGCGAAAGGTGTTCGTACCACAGCAGGGGCATTGGCAATGGATGATCACAAAGGTCCCTCCCAATCCAGACCATTCTGTGATTCTAGGATTCTATTACATTCCTTGTAATTGTATTTTGTATTTTGTACCTTTGTAAATGTTGTACTAATATTTCAGGCTATATTTTTAAGAAAACATGTAATTCTAGCCTTAGTATAATATCTTGAAATGGACTTTTAATGATTTACCACAGCTCAAAATTCTATTCCTGCAAGTTTTCAAATCCTTAGAAAGAGGAGTCTGAAGATCTGCAATCAAAGAAATTGACACTTTTCTTCATAGTAAAGAGAGCATTTCTGAATCCACTGCCACAGGAGCTCATTTCAGGGTAATTTGGCTGGATGGTTTGCTATCAAGTTTGACTGTCATTCAGTGGTTGACATAAGGTATGATGTGCAACTGGGAATCCTCTTGTGCTGCCTACTTCATAGAATTTTAGTATCAATAGCTGTATTGGGGGTTTA
>JAWWES010000001.1:74288441-74311153 GCA_035583135.1 Lophotriccus pileatus
TATGATGTGCAACTGGGAATCCTCTTGTGCTGCCTACTTCATAGAATTTTAGTATCAATAGCTGTATTGGGGGTTTAGTGTCTGTTTCACTTCTCTCTGTAGATGCATTTCAGCAGTATTTACATTAAAGAAAGAAATGTCAAGGGGTTTTTTGTTGTTTGTTTGTTTATTTGTTTGTTTCACTTGGTAACCTTACTAGTTTCCCTCACTCAGGAATTCTTGCAGTTGGTGAAATGAGAAAAACTGGAATTATGGAAAACAATGAACTCTGAGTGGGTTCAGGTACACTAAGGATCTGTGCTGAAAAGGTTTGCATGGAGAAATATTTAGGGCTACAAAAATATGTGATAATTTACATATAAATTGATTTTTTTAAAGAAAAGGTTAGCTTTCAGGAGTTTGAGGGAAGAGGCATAATGTAAATTTTATTTTGTTGAGTGCTGAACAAGTGCAAAAATTAAATTATAAAAAAATAAATTATAAAAAACCAAGGACATTTGTAAAAACATGTTTCCATAAAAGACACGGAAATTAGTTGTTAAAACGATGAGCCTCAATTTTCAGAACTTTGACAAAAGTAGAAATTTTAGTAATGTATGATAATGTTCAACACAAGTATTCTGGATATGGAGCCAACTCAAAAAACAAAACTCTCAAACTCAATTGGGTTGGGGTTTTTTTGGCATTTTCCTTCACATTCCTATATTTAAGAATGTTGAAATGTCTTGTGCATAGAAGATTGTTCAGAAGTTATGACATAGAAAAATTGATATCTCAGTACCAATCCTTATCCAGTATGTATACTCCTAAATCAGAAGGGAAGATTAATGGTCAGCATATTTAAGAGCTAAGAGTTAGTGCAGGACATGTACGTAACAGGAAATGTGCCTGGGATTAGTTACCAGTTCAAACTTTGTACTAGAAATAGAAATGCCCATTTTATATTTACCAGAGCTGGTTGCAATATGGTGCTTTTCAGAGGGATTGGGAAATCCTCACAGGACACTGATATTAACTTGGGAAAATTGCCTATTTTAAGAGTTTCACTTGGGAAAGATGGCACTAATAGTTTCAGAGAAACATGTTTAGCATGTGGTGATATGGTGACTGAATAAAACACGTAGCTCTCAAAGCAAAGTGATTTTCTCTGCTTTTTGAGCCCTGCGGTTCTTGAAAAAGCTTCTGCATTTTTGATAAATAAACAAGACTCTTGAAAGAAGAAGCCCCAGTCATTTCATTTCTTTGTTGCTAATGCTAACAATTCCCCCCATCTTGGAGTAGAGTTAACCCCTCTTATTAAGAACAAAAGTCCTAAATAACTGCTTTCAGCTTCTGATTACTAAGTAGGAGTAAAATTAAAAAAAGAAGATTCCTGTCAAGACAGGGTTGTTATTTCACCACAGTAATTTTAACCAACATTTCAGAAAATATTGGGCTAAGTATTCTATTTTATCCTCTCCCAGTTAGCTAACCTGAATCTTAAGATCTGTCTGTTGTTATTGTTGTATTCATCTAAATTCAAGCAGGACAGCCTAAAGTTCCTAATTACCTGTTCAATTCTCAGTTTTCAATTGCACAAACAGCATGTAATGCTTCCCAGCGTGTAGCCATACAGGTCTTTCTGAACATGACAGGAATTAATACTTGCTGAGACTGCTGTTCTCAACAACTGTGCAGCAGATCTTATTTCCTCTTCCTTCTTCAAAGCTATGAAGTTCAGAATCACTATTAAGGATAAGAGGTTTGAGTTTTAAATCCTTTAAAATCAGGTCAAGCAACCAACACCTTGTAAAACCAAGATTAAACAGCAAGTGATAATGTTTAATCCAATTCTGTTAGATTTTACAACAGAATAAACACATAAGCGGTGTGCTGCATTTTATTCCAAGACCCAAATTTGTTTGCTGTTCCTTCCCCAAGCTATATTAAAAATATTAAACCTTGGCTACAGTAAATGTTTTTATAGTGCTTTACCTTCCTGAAGTATACTTTATGACTTCTGTCACTATAATACCTAAGTACTTCACAGACTGGTTGGGTATGTTGTTAAAGCTTTCAAATTCTCTCTGAGGCATGCACAGTCTGGCTAGCCCCACTTTTCTGATGAGGAACTACAGCATAAATTTATGCATAGATCTTTTGCAAGCAGACATCTCACACTGCTGGACCAACAAATAGCCTCCTTAGTAGGATCTTTAGGAAAAGTCAGTGTACTTCACTTCAGCATCTGCTGAACCAGAATGCAGACAGATGTCATTTGCCTCTGCTTGTAGGAGCTTGTGTGCACAGCTGCAGAGAAAATCAGAATAAGAACTCAGTTTTCAGCCTTGAGCACCTACGTTTGAGGCTGCACGAACACCTGATATTGTTTTTCTCTAGTGTTACTTAAAATAAGACAGAGGTACTTACTTGCTACTGTACATGCAGCAGTAGCAATAATTGTTTAGTACTGAAGGGCAGCAATATCAAATACTGTATATAATGGGATTCCCATACGTATATGCATTAAAGGGATGAGTCGTGATCTTTTATGGTCAATACATGCTCTGGAAGTGTACAGAAATAGCCTTTTACCTATATGATTACTATGATTTCCCTCACTCTTATTCTGTATGGTAGCAAAACACTATCTTCTCCAAGGATAGTGAACTAATGGTAATTGAAATAACATAAAGAATTTCATAATAAAAGGCCTTTCCATAACTTTGTGCTATAGAAGAAAAAATAATAAAAAAAAAAGAAAAGTAGAATTCAGGAACTAATCTGTATCTCTTTTCCTTCTTCATTGCTATTCTGTCTACAGTTTGTTTCTTAGTAGCTTTTGTTTTGGGATGCATGTCTTTGGAATAACCAGATGTTGCATCACAATTGTTGTTGATTTTTCATAGGGTATCACACTGTTGGAAATCCTAATTACACATGTTTTTCACAGTTCCTGAAGCTAAATGATGACTTTTCCTACTGCAACTTCTTTGTATCTTTCTTTCTTGCATACTGTGGTTACAGCAAAAAATATACTTGAAATACACAAATTCAGTTGCATAGCTAAAAAAAATGTAAAAGGCTGTTTTCGTGGCTGAGATCTCATTAGCAGTTGGAGCAGGTTAGCTATGCTCACAGAGAACATCTTCTGGTTTAGTTTCATTTCAAAGGACTCCAGTGGCACAGTCCAGGACCATCCTGCCATGTGAAAGAAAGAGTTCGTGCTGATCCAAACTAAAACATCTCATGTGGATTCCCCCCTGAAATGTAAAGAATAGTGTCCTCAGACAGACACAAACTTCCTTCTTCTTTCATCTGCCAGATTGTCACAAGTATTAACTCCTACATGTAGTGATGTTTTTGGATGGATGGAAAAGTAAGTGAGATCCCTAGGTCACCTACCACAAACGGATGAGGTCACTGGAATAATAATAATAAATAAATAATACCTATTATGTCAGAAAGTGGCTTAAGTAAATACTGTAGGGCAGGAAAGGAGGAATATTCCTGCAAAAGACAATAGAAAAAGATGGCAGTGCAACCTTATTGAAAACCTAATTGGTACTTATACAGAAGATTTTATAAAATGGTAAATTTTCTAAAATATATTTTGCCGCAGTTATACCTACAAAAATGTGGAGCTTTTTCTTGTAACTTCTTTTATCTGTGAAGCAAGTATGCAAAATATGTTTTATAAAATAAGGACAATTATCAGTGTAAACAAAGTCGGTGTTAACATCATAAGTAATAAGTTAGAAAACAGGCTCAGTTTTATTCTGTATATATGTCTTATCATAGACAAATAATTTATTTTGGAAATATTTATAAATATTTATAGAAATTGAAAAACATTTTTTCGAATTCAGTTTAGTGAGTAAAAAAATATATTGTCTGTTTTTGTCTGCCAAGTGACCACTGTCTTCTAATAGCTCAAGGAAAGGTACCTAGACAGCAAAATAATCTTTCTTTTGTGTGTGTAATATGGTGTTGCCAGTGTTTTCCAATCATCATTATGTTAATGGTTGAGGGTAATATTTTTTTAACCATTTGTAATGCAATATCTTGTATAGATAATATTCATCAGTTTTCAGTGTAAATCAAAATATAGTAGGTCTTACATTCTACAAAATAAAGTTCTCTTCTTAAAAGCCTTCCTCAGCTTTGTTGTCCCATTAGTTTTATTGGAAATTCCATACAGAAATTCTTTACTTAATAGATATCATCTAATTCCTAGATGAGCTGTATTAATGGCCTTTTGTTCTTGTGCTTGTTTTAGCCATCATCTTAAAAAGCTGTCTTTTCTCCTTGGTGTTTAACACTCATATGTACTAGAGAGTAATCACATCTGGCCCCTACCCAACCTTTATAATGTTGGATTAAGTATGACATGCTCTTTTAGTGTTCTGTGCTATGACAGGTTCTCTGTTCTTTTGATTATCCTAATGGTCACGTTAAAATGACCAATGAATCCCTTGCTGATATTTTTAATTTGTTATATTTCTTTTTCAAAGTGCAGAGAAGACAACCAAAATTAAATGAAATCAATTCACTGCACATTCCTTTCAATGAACTTTTCTTCCTGTCCTTATTTTAATAGAAAACTAGATTCCCTAAATAGCAAATAACCCTTGCACAATTATGACATTCATAAGCTGTGGTTATAATCAAAAGAATAACAGGAGGCAGCTGTGATTCACCAGTTTGTTGCTGCCCACTGGGACTCTTTTCTCTTTATCAGCCATCAAATCAGCAACTACTAGAGCTGTTCACACAAATGTAACTCCAGTACAAGAAGTTTAACCTTATTTTTATCCAGCTCCAGCACAACAATTCCTTGACAGTTTGTTTCCCAAATTGCTATCACCCACTATATTTTTCAGCTACAAGTCAACAAGGTCTGTTCCATGGGAAATCCCCAAACGAATAGCCTGAAGTTAGAAGCAGCGTGTCTGTTCCCTGAAGAGAATGGCTCATGTCATAGAAGTAGATTTGCTGGTCAATCAAACCAATTAGCATGTGCCTACTTGCCTGTCTTATCTCCCATGATTTGCAATGTGTCCTGTCATCTTTAGACGTATTTGCCAAGACTGTGATTGTAATTTTTTAAAACCATTTACCAGAAGTGTGACTGGTAGAATAAAACTTCCAATGGTAATGCCATAAAAACAACAAACATAACTGCCAGAGCTAAGATTTTGGTCTGGTTTGGGGTTTGTTGGTTTGGTTTTTTTTCATTTATAGAAATGCTTCAGAAGCTCCCATAGTTGAAAACACCTTCTAATGCGCTTTTAATGTGCTTTTTGGAGGAAGAGCAGTAAATAAATGCAAAATTTTAGTTACTTTTATTTGGACTGGAGTCATGCATGAAAATAATATGTTTATTTACGAGGTAGAAGAAGAATTTCAATACAATATGTAGATTAAATATCTTATTAATACTATGCAACTGATATAGATGATAGACAATGTATGGACAAAAATACAGTTTTAATAGCCTAATATTGCTTTTCTGTTCTCGTTCATATAACTGGCTTGAAGCTTCAGAATCCTCTTGGAGGGGAAAACTTGGGAACACTTGCACTTTTAACATGAGGTAATAGTTGATCTGAGCATTCTGGACAAATCAACTAAATAAAAGGTCTGAAGACTCTGACAGATAATCACAACCTAGTTTTCAATTAGGAAGAGTGAAAAGTGAGTGCAATTTACATGACTATGTACATTGTAAACATCTGTACTGGTCACTCTTGGTATTTTTTTAGTCAATTAAGACAAAAAAGCACTTCAAAGTGCAGCTTATATGTCTCTAATGTGCACTCCACGTCTGTATTCTAAGTACTAAGCCTACTCACTAACTAAAAGGGGACTCTACTGTGTCCACAACTTCTCTGGGCAACTGGTTCCAGTGCCCCACCACACTCACAGTGAAGAATTTCTTGCTAATATCTTACCTAAATCTATCCTCTTTATGGGTAAATTCTACTATGAAAGGGGAAGGGAAATGAGACTTTGTGAGGTTTTTTACTAGTTTTATCAGTAAAAAAAGAAAAATTTACTAGCTTTTTCTCCTATTAATTTTAGCAAGTTTGTTTGTTTGTTTGATTGTTTGTTTACAAGCTGATCATTGTAATCTGGATTCTTTGTAACTATAATAGATATCTGCATAACGAAATGCTATTCTCTATCACACTCATTAGGTATTCCTCCAGAGACAGTTTAGAAGTGCTGTATTAGCAAAATAAACATTCGGGGGGGGAAAAAAAAAAGGAAGCAAGAGTCATAAGAGATTAAGAACTCAATAAAATTTTAACATTTAGTCCCTGACTACAAAAACTTAAAGTACTGTCAGTGATGATGACTGAAGAAAAATGGCTATCTAGAAATAAAAGCTCAATCAGAAATTCTGATGATATATCTGTAGAAATAAACATTTTCTTTCCAACTAGACACTTTTATGGAAAGGAATAAATTTTTAAATTTTGTAGTCTATTCACTTAGAAGAGGTCTACAGTGTATGTTATTCCACAGTGGTGAGTTTAAGTCAAGATTTTTACCATTACGTTTATTTTGTCATTAATAGGTTTACACTTATAAGTTTATAAGTGTGGATCCAACCTAAAAGATGGCAGTGAATCAGTAATCAAGTCTATTTTATGTCTTAGATTTATTACTTTCTGAAGGTTTATGAAAAAGATCTAGAAATACTCTAATTGATGCACATTTCTGTATTTTTATGCTTACTTACTAAAGATTGCTGTGGCTAAGTACATTAATGTGTATAAAAATGTATAATACTGATTTTGGAAGTAAAGTCTCTAGCACATGTATAAAATCCACAGATGAGAGCATGCATGGAAGATGTATAATAATATTAGGGCGATGACTACCGTATTATCTGCTTTCCCCAAAGTTTTAGAGTCACATGTTATACCACTGTCTTCAGTAACAATCTTATACCACTGACTTTACTAGAGTAAGTTACATGTTAGGAGTTGTGCTGAGTGGGAAATGAGAAAAAATCATTTGCTTTGATTTCTGTGAGTGTGCACAGTTCAGGTTGATTTGGGCCTCCTCCTCAGTTCCTGGTTTTTGTTTGTTTGTTTGTGGCATAGGTTTTTTGGGGGTTATTTTTTTGAAAAGGTCAGTCACATGCTTATTAAAAACCTAAGCATGATTCTTCTTACTTGGTGATAATCTTCGTTGTTTTGGATAGTGATGGGTGTAACCCTCCATTCAAAGTTCCAGACCTTCAGCCCCAAAAGAACTATGTGAGTGATAATCTTGCTATAATTTGATACAAACATTGCATTTTATTTCTAAATGCTTTTTTCTTTCCTTTTGTTTATGAACAGCTTGCATTATGAACATTTTTAGCAAAATTTTGTGGAACAAAAACCCAGTATGCTTGATTCAAAATAAATAGTATCTGATTTTTTATATAACATTTGAAAGTGATCATGCTGGTAACACAACCAGTTAAGCACATTTGACAAGAATTTTCTGCTGAAATAGGTGTTTTTTCTCATTCATGTACTCACAGACACTGCCCTTAGAGCTTGCTGGAGCAAGGTTTTAATAAAAAGGAACAGAGAAGGGAATCATATTTGTTCTTTGGCTGGACACGAGTTGCTAACACAATCCAACTTTTTAAAAACATTACCCAAAATGTGTATTATTATGTGTGTTTTATTAATGTACTAGTAGGAAAAACCTAGTAAAGCTGTTAAGAAATTTAAAGGTTGTGGATCAATATAGCCAAGTGCTGTCTTTTGGTGCTTTTTAAAGTGTGTTTTTTATATGTGATGTCTTTTTATAACCATGGGCACAATAAGCTCATCATTTTTGAGTGTTCTTTCTCCCCACACTTTTCTTGACCTATTTCTTCAATGCAGAGTCTAATTAGGTAACAAGAGGGCCAGCCTTTGATATCAATAGCAACACCCCTAACACATATCTGATCAGCCATGCTTGTGCTGTGTGCCAGGCTGTTTGGGGCTATGAGCAGTCTGATCTAGTGGAAGGTGTCCCTGCCCATGGTGGAGTGTGGGGGGGTTGGAACTAGATGATCTCTAAGGTTTCTGCCAAATCAAACCATTCTATGATGTTCTATGTTATTATATATGTGTATGTGAGTTACCATGCTGATGTAGTAGCTCTTAGTCTGAAAACTCCCATATAATAATTCCATCATTTCTGGTGAAGAGGCATCATGAAGTGAAACTCTGTCTTAGTAGTTATGGAGAGGTCTGTAATTGTTGCTTTGTGTCCACATGGTGAATTGAAGAGACCACAGAAGTCTTGGATTGTATTGCTGACCTAGTAGCATGTCTATTAAAGATAATGAAACTCAGGTTGCAGGACTTGATGTGCAAATGAGTAGCAAAATGGAACAGCAAATGAGTAAAAGACCTGACAGCCTTGAAAGGTAGGAATCAGTTCTGGCACTTCAGAGGACCAGCACCTCCCTTTTTCCCGTCTCTGATCTTTAGAGTCTCTCTTCCCCGCCCCCCCCCCCCCCCCCAGCTAATCCTTAAGGTGCATGAGAGACAGTCTCCCAAATTACATCATTAAGACTCAGGAATTTAAAAGCATGTCATTACCAGTTTCCTGAAATAGTGGATAAAAAAATAAAATAAAAATCAATTCTTATGCCAAGATCAATATATTCTTGGACAAGATAGGAAAGAAAAAGAAGTAGTTTTGGGATGGTTTTTGGCTTCCTTCAGAAATTAAATTATTTGCAGCACTTACACAGTTTGTTTTCTGAGCTTTTTATATCTGTGTTTTAAATCCTCTTTAATAATAACTGCTACAATTATTCGTTATCCTGTAGCTGGATGGCAGTGGAATTGTTGACATTTTTTAATTCAGTCTTGGATAGGTGTATCATTTGAGTGGCAGCAGTTTATCATCAAATCCACATTTGTTCATTTGCTTGTTTTTTTTTTCTTAAAATATGACTTTATTAGTTTAAAAAATATGGGGGGGCAGGGGAGCTGCTGGGATTTTTTATTTGGTTGGTTGGTTGGGGTTTGGTTTTGATTTGTTTTTGCTATTGTTGATATTATTTGACCAGTCCAAGTTTTCCCAGACGTGTGAGCCTAAGGTGATGTGTGGTCCTTAAGCACAAGTTTACCATCAATGTGCATTTTGGTTCTGCATAACTTTTTCCAGCATTTGCTCAAATGCCTGTGGACAACAAAAAATTGATCTGAGAATATTGTGCTAACAAGAAGCATTGCCAGATGATAAAATATTAATTCTTTTACTTTATATGCAGATATGAGAGAAGCAGCAATTACCCCTACTTTAATTGTTTCATAGATGAGTACAATTATTATGTTATTCATTCCATCTGCAGACTGAATGTAAAAAATAACATCGACATCATATAGTCAGACATTTCATTTTAAAGTAAACCTTACCAGTGTTAGATATATTAAAGCAATAAACCAAGAGATTAAACTTTCATAAACAGTAAGAGCTCATTGTTTTGTAAATGGATGTATAATAACGTGTTTGTAGCTCAAATGAAACCGTAAAAGTGACTGGGTGCTTTAGTCTCTCTGGAAACTTTTGATTTATTTTTTTTAATCACTTGTTAGCATTTTTTTATGGCAATTAAACATTGAAAATGGGCCTCAGTCTTCTTGCTGCATTACTCTTCTCTCATTGAACTGCTGTCATTTCTTTATGATGACAAGCAATTTAAAGGTGCAAAAAACCCCAGTTAAAGTGTATGTGGCTCCCACTGCTACAGGTGTTTGTTACTAATGAATGAAGAGATAGCTGGTGTTGGAATGTGAGGTTTATCTTTCTTTATGATTTGTGCAGCAGAGAGGGATGGAATACCTTTGAAAAGCTGTTTATGAACTGTCCACAATCACAGAAAGGCTGTAGCTAGACTTTGTATCTGTAACGAGAGTTAATGTTAAGGAAATGTTAACTGAATTTGCTGACTAGATTGCAGTTTTGAACCTGACTATAGCTACAAATAAAAAACGTAATACAATAGTTGTTATGGTCAATCCATTACAGGAACCTGCTAATTTTGTGAAGAGTTTTTTAAAAACACACCTAATGCTTAGATATACCTAACTAAGAAAAAGAAATATAATGACTTATAAAGAACATATGTGCTCTAAAAGAATTAAACATTCTATAAAACTGCTTGCATGGGTATTGTAACAGCCATTAATACAGTAGCTATACCTAGGATTGGGAAGAGGTTCCTGAGAACCCCCATAGTTCTCCAGCTATGTCATACAGTCAACTTTTTCTTTATCTTTTTTTTTTTTTTTTTTTTCTGGGAGACAGAGACTGCTCATGCCTACCAAAAATTACTAGGACATTCTCTGCCCCCCTCTGCCATGTTATTGCTTCAGGGCTAACAGGACCATAGAGTGCTAAGAACATATTTTGTCATTGAACAAATCTGTTGACTCAAACTGCCATTTTTTGTGGCAACTTCTAAGAGTCAAGCAGCACCCTAGAGAAAACTACTCTCTAGGAGAAGAAAAGTAATAACAGCAGCAGAATTTCACTTCTCATTTCCCACTACCATCAAGATACATGAAAATATTTTCTTTCGCTGTACCCAGTCCACATCGAGGAGAGAACTGTAACCTGGGAATATTTCACTGCTGATAGGATCGAGTCTTGCAGATTTTTAAACGCTAAATGCCCTCAGTGACTTTTTGTTTCTTCCTTTGCTTTTAATTTTCAAAAGCCTGTCTTCATTTTTTTATTAAAATATTTTTGAGTTTCACATTCATAAATTTAAAAAGCATTATCTTAGTCTATCAAATCAGTTGCTATCTGCATCCATTAATGATTATTTTCTGCCAAATATAATCAGCATGGCTCTGCAAATAAGCATGACCTAAAAATAAAACAGATAATTTACATCTAGATATTATGGAAGAAGGCAGTAAATCCTGAAATAGCATCATCTTTGAATGCTGCCTCTTTAGATGACTTGCCATCCACAACTTGCATCAGTCAGTCTGTGTGTTGACAGGGCATCCCTATTGCCTGGTATTTACTTTAATAACTTTAGTGATGTGCTGATTATGTAAAACTGAATGAACAAAGGAGAATTTCGGAGCTGAGTCTGAGATTTTGGCCTTCATTTGTTTTAGCTGCAGACAGTATTTGCATGGAGCTTTTGTGCTATAAATGTGTTTAGTTCTGCTGACATTGTAGTGGGTTAGCAGCACAGATAATAACAGATGAGGGTTCCTTTTGTGGAAGTTAAGAACTAGCTGATTAATTGTTATTATGTTAGCTCTAGAGGAAACCTTGTAATTAAACCACAAAAAGCTACATTAACATAATGTTAGGCATTTGACTTAATTCCACGAAAGCAAGACAATTCAAAGTTAACGGTAAAGAGGGTAAAGTTACCTGTTTTAGGCCAAGTGCTGTTCTTCAGAAAAGAGGTTAGCCTGACTATTTCTGACTATCATGGCTGTTTTTCTGTGTGATTATGGTAGCTGCATTGAAATCAAATTAAGTCCTTTGACTTTTCTTTGCAGATCAGGCTTTATCGAAAAGGTTGTTGAGCAGTGAGCTCAGCAGTTACCTTTGGAACTAGGTCTGATGTTAGATTTCATGCTTCTAGACACCTAGTCCTGTCTTCGATCTAGAGGATGTGCTCCTTGGTAAATTTTTTGTTTGTAAGTATAGTATATTTCCTGAAAGCCTACCAGACTTGTTGGTACTTCTATGTGGCATATTTTGACTTGCAGTTAAATGCTATTTCTTTATGTGCATGATTTGGAAGTAGAAACACCTGGTTTATTTGAATGAGTGCTTTTCTAGAAGCTAAAATCTTCCAAGTTTTAATAGACGCTCTGTTCAGGAAATAATTTTGAATTATTTCCACAGTCACATTTCCCTGTCCTGCTTTCTGTGTCTTCAGCTTTTTTATCTCACCCACATATACTGACTGAAGATTTCAAAGCCCACAGGAAAGTCTATGCAGACATGCTCTCAGAATGAAATGTAACAGTAAAAAGTCCATTGTTAAAAGTTTGAGGCAAGTTCAATGATTAGTTTGACAGGCTGATCACGGTGACTGCTTCCCCATCTCTCCTTCCTCCATCCCAGCCCTTGACTGTTGGAGTTACAGCACCCATCTGCAGCCTGCATTGTTAGTTGTCATACCCGTCTTCACAGCAGCTGATTGGGAGCTTTCATATTCCTGAAAGGTCTTGATTTGATGTAGTCCTCTTTTATGTGAACAATTTAGGTAACACAGACCTTAATTCTCTATTCTCTAGCCTGTGTGATCCTGTGGCAATTTCATAGTCGGTTTTGTATCTATTATGGGTAAAAAATTACACATTGGTTGATAGAGTTGGCAGTGAAGTGGCAAAGGCAGATGATTACCTGAAAAATTCACATCCTCTAATTAAAAGACTTCACTCCCCAAGTATGGGCTTCTTCCCACCCTGTATGCCTAAAGATTACTTTCACATGTATTTCCAGAAAATTAATGCCTAACGTTTAGTACTGTAGCAAGAAACAGAAACATGTAAGTGCATAAGTCCCTGAATTGATCACAGGATTCATATGTAGTGAGTTATTTCTGGCATTTTTAAAAACACGTACTATAAAATTAGTTTCCAGAGCTTCTTACTTTGAAGGACAACAATGGCAAGTGAATTATCTCTATGAAAACTTTATGAAAACAGAAACAGTTTTTGAAATATTAAGAACTCACTCAATTATGAAATTTAAACATTGTAAATGGACTCCAGAGATACAATTGCAATTCTTGGAATAGACTAGTTTATGAGCTGTCACAGCTAAAACATCCAAAATGAGAATACATTTTTCATGTGGTTCTAAGGCTTTAGAAACAGTAAACTTGAACTTCATTTTCTAGTTTCCAGATTTCAGAGTTAGTCCAGTACACATTTTAAATGCATATGCCATGAAATCTGTCCTACTTAGTTATCATGCAAACTCATCAACCACTGAATTTTAAATACAGTGTAGTCATCCTTGGTTTGGGAAGCTAAAAGCACGCAATCTTATTTCCAACGAGTTTGTTATTCTAAACTCCCACTCCTATAAATATGCAACAAGCAAGTTCTATAGAAGAAAAACAGAGTTTAATATTTTTGAGCAATTGTTTTCTTTTCATTGTTTTGTAGTTTTTTTGTTTGGTTGTTTTTTGTTGTTTGGTTTTGGTTTTGGTTTTGTTTTTTAATTTCTAGAGCATACTCTTTTTCAGTTCTGTCTGGAAGCTGAATGTATAACATCCCTCTGACTTTCTGCAAGCTTTTCTGGTTCTCTTTATGTGTGCTTCTGATGCTTTTTGTACCCTGTCTCCCTCTCTCTCCTGGAGTATAATCCAACTGCTATCATCTGCATAGACAGACCAGCCTCCAAACTACTGGTTAACTCACTGACATGCTGTAATTTGTATGCAATTGATACACCTTCAGTTTTAACTGTCTGGTTTATATGCGCCTTTTAATTATTTTCATCCTTCTCCTAGATGACGGCCAGATATTATACTACTGGCTTCAATAATATTTGTTCTCTGAGCAGTCTAGTTCTAATTATTTAATTTTGCTCTATTAAACCACAGAGCTAGGTCAATTAGTACTATTTTTAATAGGTGCAAGCTATAACCTTAGAAATTGCAGGAAATTTCACCTATATTATCTTCATGGGATCCTAATTGATGTATGTAACACCAAAACTGTCATATGGAAGAATCTTCTTTCAGCACCTCTAAGAGCCTTGTCTTCGTGCCTGTAGAGACTTGACTTAAATATTTGATTTGTAAACACTTTGGCATACTGGTGCTTGACAAACACATTAAAAATGGTCGCTCATGAGCTACAAATCTCTTGCCTTACAGCAACTGCCTGTATCGCACAGCTGGCTGTCATGATGCTAGCAAGATTTTAGTTCTTTGATCAGACAGGAGTTTAAAATTCAAAATGTTCAAGATGCTTATCATGATTGTCATTTCTATGCCTTCCAGAAAATGCTAAGAAAAACTTTTCCACCATCCAAGCCTAAGATGCACTTTTAGAGAAATTGCCAGCTCCATGCTGAATGAGTACCTTGCTGTTTTTGCTGAAGTTAGACCCTTGCTGAACTCTGCCTGTTGGGGCCCACTTAATATGAAATAGTTGGAGCACTGCGCAGAAGGCAGACGCAGGAGGACACAAAAACTACATTGGCAAATGATCTGTCAAGTGACCCATGAACAAAATCGAGATTGAGTTGCCCTTTGAAATAAACCTATTTGAATTTTATTATCTCTAGAGCACCTTGTGTCTCTAATCTTGTGAAAGGTTAGTATTCCATCCATCAGAGCAAGATTAGAGCTCTAGTTGATGCCTGTGCTTGATGATAACTGAATGCAGTATTTGGGGCTAGAGGAAGGAGATTCATTACTATGAACAGTTCAAAGAAAGATTGTGTAAACAGATGTTCAGGGAAGTGCATTCACAGTATAGACCACATGATTTCCAGGTCAGGATAGCAGAAATCAAAGGAGCAGAATATCAGCAAAGATTTTAACAATAATTTAAAGGGAGCAAAGTTACCTTATTCCCATCCTTTTACTTCATGTCTCAGATTACCTGACCCAAATGACTGCTGTTTACTAGGTTAGTAACTAGGCTGGTAGTGAAATGCTAGTCACTTTCTTGGTGTATCTATAAAGAAAAAGCTAAGACTAAGGGAATAAATGAGAAAATAATAAATGAAAAACATCCATGGCTCATGGCCCTCATATGCATAGGCAGAAGTGAAGAATGCAGGTTCTGTGATGTTAAAGAATAAAAAGCTGTGATTTTATTCATTCAGTCAGTTCTCCTTCTCTTATGTCTGGTAAAAAATTATTTCTCAACTTTTATGTCTTTTTAGAGCTTACCTGACATTTTGAAAGAAGCTTTGGAGAACAGCATCATTCTTCCATGTCTTTGTTTGCCTGAACTTTCTGAATTTTATATTATGCTCTGAATTATATATGTGATTATATATGTGATTAAGTTAATAACAGTGGTGACCTTACTTCTTGCATTAAAAAAAGAAATATGATTAAGTTCTTCATTGTTTTGTGTCAACTCCAGACCTTTGAATTGCTTCAAAAATATAGAAGTAATTCAAAGGATTAAAAAGTGTATATTTTTCTAATCCTCTAGTTCCTCTTGGTGGGTCTGGATCTGTGCCTCTGGCTTTTCTATCTGTGCAGAGCAGACCATGTATTTATGTTCTCACATTTGGCTTTGAAGGATAACAAGAGGCCCTTTGGACTTGATGCCAATGTATCAGCCAGCAGCAAAATAACATGAGACTGAATTTTTTATTTGCTGTCAAACTTCATAACATCACAAAGGAAAAAGAAATAGAGGGTAGGTCTGAGATTTTCCAGAGACAGACGTATGTTGAAGCAGTAGAAATAGTTGCTATGCAAGGTAGGAGCCTGTTTAGTTCTTAGGTAATACCACAGTGTAGCCACAAAATTAAACAAACAAACAAACAAACTCCCCTCAAAAGCAAAACACACAAAACAAAACATACAAAAAATTCAAACTACCAAACAAAAAAAAACCCCACAAACCACAAAACTCAATGAGGCAAAGTAAAACAATGCCAAAATAAACTTACATTTGTAATAGATTATATTGATACTCAGAGTACCAGCAACCATGATTTTTACATAGGTTAGCTTAATTTAAAGCCTGTGACAGAATGTATAAGCCCCTAGGAATAAGTAAAGATGTTTAGAAGAGGCCAATTTTAAAGTAAAACCAGATAGTAGCAATAAAAGCAAACAAAACAAAAAATCCAGGGTGTTATAAAATATTTCTGTGTGACTCTTGATTCCAGAGACAAAAGCAGCTGTTTCTGTGTAATTAACAGAAAAGATTTTTCAGTACCTCCTACAATTACATTTTCAGCTACTTAACTGATTTTTACTGTATTAAGGGACTAACAGTATAAAATATTCCTAATATGTGGTACTTCATATGCTTAATTAATAAATACGTATGAGGTAGGGGGTATGGCACCTGTTGCAATTATTGTGACATCAAACATAAAAAAAATCAATTAAAATGTATTATACATACACATATTACGGGCAAGTCTGAGTGAACTTGTGGTCTTTACAAGAGAGGAATGTGTGAATAATAAAATGATGCTTCTTCACTGAAAATGGAGAATACTTTCTAGATAATGAGTTGAGTGAGTGAAACAATTTAGTGTTGAACCCTGATATAAAAGTCACCTATTGCCAACACATTTATAATTATATGATTAGTAAATGTGGGAGCACTTGAAGTATAAGGCCATCTAGGCTACATAAAATTATAATGTACTTATGAAGTTTATTATTATGAAAAAGGAACACTGTAATTAGTGTCACCTAATATGTAACATACCTAATATTTTCATTTTTCAGAAGTTATCAGTGTTTTATTGTGAGTTTGAAAGTCCTCTCACAGTTATTTCGGTCCTCATAAGAGAATGTTTAATGTAATCTCAATTAAAAAACAGAAAGTGCGTTCTCTCATACCCTTTTCAAAGGAATCCCTATTTTTTCAATCTGTACTGAGTTGTTTCACCCCATTCCTGTCCTATGTTTGCTGTTTCTCCCAAATGATTAAATATATATACATTAGAGAAACTAATAAACAAAGAACTTATTGGATAAAAAAGTTTACAGTAATTTATTTTGCTTCTGTATCTCACCAGACCACTAAAAACTTTAGTCTTTCAGATAATGCAGTAGTGGAAGCCCTAAAATCACTTTATCAAGCAATAACACGTGTACTCATATGTGTATTAAATGAAAATACTAACCCTGATCCAGTGGAGTTGATATAAAGGACAGGCTCCTGCAGGATGTGAAGGGCAGCCTGCATTTAGAGCCCAAGCCAGACTTCTGATCTAAAACCTTCTTTCTCTCCCTGTGGAGAACGTAAAGGCAGAGCTGGACCAGGGCTTCATGCCAAGGGTCTTTGTTTGGGTATTTGGGGTGAAGCAGTACGTAGCCTGATCATGCAGTTTTTGGGATCCTTGTTCTGCCCGTGGTTCAGGGAGATGGTTTTGGTGATATTGATAGACTGTATCTGAGAAACATCTGGATTAAGTTTAGCTCTCTTCTTACCACTTTTTCTGTTTCTTTCAGTTGCCAGTTCCCTGCTTTTCTATCTTCTCTCCAACTACTTTTGTCCTCTGTAATTTTGCTTTCCTATTTCACCTGTACTGCCTCGTTTCTTCATGTCTGTTCTCCCATATTTTAATGTTTCTGCAGTAATGTAGTACAGGAAAAGAAGTACAAGGCCTGTAGTCAGTGTGGGTGACCCTGGCCCTTTCACTGCCTGCTGCCCAGTAGGACTGATCAGCTTTTCAGCTTTTTCTTCAAACCTCAGAGGGCAGTAATTCTCAGATTTATATGATTTATATGAAAAAAGATTTATATGAGAAAAAAAAACCAGTTGGGTTTTCTTCCCAAATGTGCCACAGCATTAATGTTATGGCCAAACAAGCTGGAGAAATACCCAAATATTACACAAGGAAATAGCATCCAGTAGTAATTTTGGGGACCTTGCCACCAAAAGTGATCCAGAATATTTGCCTCAATTCTGACTCAGAAGGAAGCATTTGACAATGTAATGTGAAGAATTACATCCATCTGAGGGAGAGGAATGAAGACTGTATGGTAGGGAGGGAAGACAATTAGGTCTCAAGATTACAGAGAAGATGGAAAAAATAGTAAACAGCAGAAGGCCTGGAAGCCCAGTGACTTCTTTGCAAACCCCACGTCCCCCCCACAAAAAAAAAAGACAAATATAAAACCCATACAGAAAATACAGAAATAGGTTCTAAATTTCATAGCTCCCACTGAAGCACACCTCTTCATTTGTCACAGAACCATAGGAAGAAGTCAGAGATATTGTTTGCTTAGAAAGACAACAGCTTGGGGGATTATTAGAATATTATATGTTCAATAGATTCAGCAACAAATCAGCAGACCAGAAATGGAAGCACAAAACTTTGGTGTCACTACATGGACATATCCATTTAGATGGAAACATCATGTGCAATATAGCAGCTAATAAATGGAAACAGTTCCCGAAAGAAACTTAATCTAGGAGCTTGAAGGCCACTCCTGTGTAGTTTAATCAAAGAAAAATTAGTTTATACTGTTAAACAATCTAATGTAACCCTAAATATATACCAATCTTTTAAAGCTGCTTTTTCAGTTCATCATACCATATCTTATATATAAGTTTCTTTCTTACAGGAAAGCTTTCCCACTAGACACATTTTTAAGAGAAAGAACCATTTCTATTGAGAAGGTAGGTCAGATAAAAATCAATCATGCAGCATCTTGATCCAGTGAACTGATGTCTGTAGATGAAGATTTGTGTTGGCTTTAAAGCTATTCAAATACAGACTTCATTTTTTAATCCCTGATCTATGAAACATGCAGGTAGGGAAGTTTATTGACTTCGCAAAGCTCCATTGGGGACCCAAGGTCTTTATACCAGCATATGAATGTGGATCCAGGATCTGACAGACTGTTTTCTTCAAAGCAATAGATCTTTTCCTACATTTGTAGCTTCTTTGAAGCCAACTTTATTATCCTGAACCTTAATCCTTAACCTTATACTTAATCTAGGGTTTTATGCATTGCCTTGTTTTAAGTCACTTTTTTGCCCAAACCTGATCTATAGGACATTAGTCCTTAACTTTCCCACTATTACTTTAGGAAAAAAAAAATCATGCCTCTAGCAGAGAACATTAAGTTGATTTCATGACATTTAAGTTAACTTAATTTGATGCCATAAAACTAAAAGAAAGTTTGCTGCTTCAGTGAAGTTTAACCATGTAGCTCAATTTACAAGCACGAAATTCAATCACACCTCTGTATTATTGCAGTAACAAATAGTACTGTGCTCAGTGTCCAAGTCAAGAAACAACTGGGAAACCACTGTGGATTTAATACTGCCTGGCCTTAACGGTGCATGAGGTTCTCTTGAGTGTAGATGTGGAAAAATTGGATAAGCCCAAAAATAAGTAAATTTTCTTGGATCTGGCTTTATATTTTTTGCTTGTGGTGCTAAACCATAACAGAAGTTATTAACTTCATTCAGAGGTGTCTGCAAAAACAGTCAACATGATTTCATTACCTCTTAAACTGCAGACTTATATACAAAATTGATTTTGTGTACATAATAATTTCAGTAGGAAGTCAAACTTCAAACTGCTCTTAGAGCAGGCTTCTGCTGGTTAGTTCAAAGAGAAGTCTTTGCAGATATTTCAGTAGTATCTTTTTCAGACCTAACATCTTAATAGGGTTGTTGTGTTTTTTTTTTTAATGTAGTATACTGATTTCTTTAAAAGTACTAAAATGAGCCTTCTTCAAAGAGTGAGAAGGGTGAGATGAGATGGAAAGGAAAACTGCAATGGATTAACAGCGCTTACATTATATAAATACAACTGTGTTTTAGCTCTCTACACTTGGAACTGTGACATGAAAGAGGCTGCAGTTCTAATTTTAAATATACCATGATGCACCCACTCTGATCTGTTTAAAACCTGTCTTTCCACACTGAGATCCAGGACCTGCACTTCCTACTGGATACTTCACTGAATTGATCTAATCCAGCAGATGCTTCAGCAAACAACTCTTTAATGAAGCTGAATAAGGCCCTAGAAATGGTTTTCAAACACTTCAATGACAGTTCTTCACTGTAGTCTATTTTGCTTAAAAAGGGAGAAACAAAAGGCAGTATTCTAGAATAGATGAAGAAACCTTCCTCAATGGCACACGTGCCTAAACCCAGGCTGAGATTTCTGCCTCTGAAGGCCAGTTCCCCAGTGTCACTGGCGTCAAGTTGTGGCTGATCACCCCATTGTAAATAAAAGTCTATGAAGAGTTCAGTGTTTTCCTCTGGCCAGCAAAAGCCTCCTTCCTGGTGAATGGCTCCTGCCCTTAGTCAATTCAAGCTGTCTCCTGTGAGAACAGATATGAGGGCAAACAGTGACTTGGGGGCCACGTCCTTCCCAGCACAACACCTGACCTTTGAACACCACAGGACCGAGTCAAATAATGGCAAATGTTGCTTCTGGTTAGGGACCTGCTTGTCCAAAAATTGCCTCCTTTTTTTTTTTTTTGTTTTCTTTTTTTTGTTTGTTTGTGGGTTTTTTTTTTTGACAGAATAAATAAATCATCCTGGCTTAAATCAATTTTATCTGGATTGTAGCAAGGCAATTTTTTGTTACATTCCCCCTTTGTCATCTGGTCCACCTTACATTTCCCTATATTAAAAGTCAACAAACTTTTAATACTTTTAGAAGATTGGTGTAGAATGCCGGCATGGCAAAGAATTTTCATACGAAGTGTTAGTTGGTAAATCTCCTTAACTGTTGAACTGGATATTTAATAGCCTCTAGTGATGCGTAGTGAAAAACAGTACAGTCTCTATATTTTAAAACAATTGTTGCACTGAGTCCCATAGTTTATATATTGTTAATATAATTTTCATGAAAGCTTTAAATGTTTTTCAGAAGAAACTGTGGTGACTCATGAATCTTTCACGAGGTGTTATGCATTTTTATGAACATATAATGTAAAATTCATCATTCTGAAATTCACAGATATCCATGAAGTGCTACATGTCTCTCTTTGGTCATGGATATTCATGACAGTACTACTGCTGTAAGCATTTAAATGCCCATTCATAAATATTCTAGAATGTAACCTTCTGATGCCATGTAACATTTTGCTTATATTTTATGAGTACTTCACTTGGGCATTTCCCACTTGATAATGAAAGCAGAACCTTTAGGGACAGTTATTGGTGTATATATAAATTATGTGTAAAACTATCTTATTGCTTAGGTTTTATTCCTAGCATTTTCTATCTTTGTTATTGCTCTAAGATCAATGAATTCTTTGAAGGCATCTTGGGAATTTCAGGTTTCATATTTATAGTCAAGGGTACATCATCAGTATAAAGCACCACATGCGACAGAATATGAATTGAGATTCTAGAGTGCAGTAAAGATTTCAAAAAGTGTATGTTAATGCCTAATATTTCTCATGTAAAAGTGATGTGTTTCAGGTAGTATCTGTACAGAATCAATGGCAGGATCAAGTATCCTTTTTATACATACTCAAGTGTTGGTAAATGACCTTTTGCAATGAAGGAACAGTAAATTTAGCATTTAAAGGTTGCACCTGCATCCCCTGAAATTGTTGGTAATGTTCTCATTGATATCAGTGTTGTGGAATAAAGTCTTATAGGCCTTTATCAATGCATATAATCAGCTTTGAGTAGATGACAGATCCTTTAACTTTATATTAGTGTTCATTTGTACAGTAGTTTCTTTGTGTATGGACATCAAATAATGCCTTAAATTCTTCGTCAGATTAGGTTCCCATTTTGATAATGGCTTTTGATGTGTAAAAAGCAGCATAGCTTTTTTTCTGATTGCCTGCACTGGCAAACAGAATCCTGTCCCACCTAGCCCATGACAGATGTGCTTGTGTTTCATTCCCATCCTCATGTCCCTCCTTTCAGCGCAGGACAGTCCTGTTTTCATTGTCTCCATGTTCCACAGTGGGGAGTGGTTCAGGAGGAAGCCTCAGTGGTTTTGTCTTCCCCTGGGGTCTCCTTCCTTCCTTCCTTGCAACAGCCTGATGCATAAGGCAGAAAATGTCATGGACTGTGGAGAGGAATCAAGGAGAAGAAGAGTGCAGTGAATTATCTTCTTTACCAAGCTTTGCTATAGTCTGAGAAATTGAGGGATTAAAGAGGGAAGAGAGACCCTCATCTTTACTGTCAACCTTTGAGATTGCACTGGCTTCTAAATTTAGTAGCCTCCAAAAGATTTCTTAATATCTTGGTATTTACAGCTATAGGACATTCTAGAAAGGTATCAATATCCATTAACAGCTATGTAACTTCACATGTAGGTGATTTTACCCAAGACATAAACAAGGATGTAAATCAACTACTCTGAAATTTGTGGCTATCGGGCACATTAATTATCAGACTTGAATTTCTCATCTTTAAATGTGATGTATATATATTCAAAATTAGTTTAAAAAGAGGAGCAGTTTTCAACAGACCTCATCACACTGCAGCTTTTGTTTTGTCTAATGGGAGCTGAAATTTGTTTCCCAGATGAGACTGTTGAGTGTTTTTAAAGGTCAAAGCTACAAGGGAATTTTAAAATTAGTTATTCAGGCTTACTAAAAAGTAATACCAATGCACTGGTAGCCTTATGCATACAATTTGTTTGCTCTTGAATATAAAACAAATTTAATGTCGAAACCAGGGGAAAAAAATCATCTGCTGTAAGTATTCTCCTTATAGCAATTTTTTTTCTCAATCGTGAAGTTAAATTGAGTTCTTTTTGGTTTGTAAGGTTAGTTATTGTTAGAAGAAAGTCTCTGGAAACTTAAAGCAGTTGGAAAATGAAAAAGCATGGAAACCACAGAGGTTAATTTCACTTGAATTTCCTTGAGATAAATCACAACTTTCACTAATTGATGTCATTGTGGAATATCTTTAAGAAAAGAAAAGAAAAAATAAAAAAAAGAAATAAGAAAAAAAATAAAAATAAAAAGGAAGGGGTTATAGGATACAGGGAAGGGGGTAAGGGATACAGGGAAGGGTTATAGGATGCAGGGAAGGTGGGCTGGGATGCAGGGAAGGTGGGATGGGATGCAGGGA
>JAWWES010000001.1:74321096-74333261 GCA_035583135.1 Lophotriccus pileatus
AGAAAGCGTGCTATCCTTTTCTTTTTCTCTGTAAAAATATAACATATTAAAATATTACTGAGTTTTAATTTATTCAGTTTTTCTTAATTTTTTTTTTCTGGATAAAAGACATAACTTAAAAAAAAAACAACAACCAAACACCAAGCCAGCTGTCATTTAGTATTTAATGTTAAACTAGAGAAACTACTGAAAATATTTCTGAAGTTGCTGCTATCTGTGATTAGCAATAATGTGATAGAAAAGATGTATGCATACTTTTCATGTTCATCTTTTACTGTGTCTGAACTCTGGATACTTTGTAAGAAAATAATGCTAAGTTATTCTTTCTGACTCTAAGCAAAGCATTCTCAGTAATCATAACACTCTCTTTGAACTGTCACTGAGTTCAAAGTGGAGAATGTAAGTAAAAAAACATGTGGGGAGAATAAAGGAATTAAAATTTTTAAATTGAAGGGTCTCTGTGATTTTCCAGAATATATGATTCCTGAAATACTTTCCCCAAATATATTAATAACTGAGTTACAACAATTTTAAAGCTAATTATATTAGGATTTTTTTTTTCATTAAATAAGGAAGTGTTCTGGACCTAACATGGCATGTATAAAATAGAATTAGTTTCCAAGAAAAGATTAAGACTGAAGCTAAGGGTATTTCAAAAGATAATCTAAATATCTAACCAGGTGCAAAATTGCCAAAAATATTGTACTAGTTGGTAAGGGCAGTGCTGGTTCTCTAACAGGGGTGTTGTCCCATCAGGTTGGCATTCCAATCAAAGGAAATATTTCCTGGAAACATTTTCTTTCCATTTCTTTTAATTAAAATAGATAGAAAACAGGAGGGGGGGGGGGGGGAAAAGCAAGCACATTTTTTATGTTCCATGAGCATAACTTCTCAAGTCTGGCTTTTGCCAATTTCATGTGATAACCTGGGTAAATTCATGAGAACATGTGAGTTCAATAGGAAGACGCAAATAATGAAGCCTGGTCAGCCTTTAGCCAGCTGTCTATTACCTCACTGCTGCTCAGAGCTCTGATTCAATCCCAGGCAGACAGTTACATCTTCATTTTTTCCTGCACTAAATCTGGCTCACTAGGAATAGCAACTGGGTGCAGAGCATTTTGTTTAGAGTGATCAAGGGTTTTAGTTATTGTTTGCTAGTTTTCTCTAAGTTTGCCAAACTTTTCTCTAAGTTTGGCGGTTTTGTGGTTTGGGTTTTTTGTCTTATTTGAGCACTTTCTTCCCATTGTATACTGGGATAAGGACAAGAAGAATTGGTAAGAGTTTGACTTTGACTTTCACACTTGCAAATTGACGCTACTGGCAACAAAAGTAATTTTTATACCATGAGTAGAGTGAAGCTTAGCTGAGGGGCATCATTAAGAGCAGTTAGTGATTTTGTTAGTGGCATAAACATCAAAGATTTGTGACCTAGCCACTAAGAACTTATTTCATTAATACATTTGAATATTAATTATCATTTATTACAAAATAAAAAGAGGCTGTTGCAATACTTTTCTCATTGTGTGGCATAGGCTATATGTCTCCTTCTTTTTAAACCAATTAAAACCATTCATTCCCTGAATATTATTAAATTATGTTAATATCAGACTTCTTATTAGGAACCTGGTGATATATGGGCAAAGTGAAATAAATTCAGTAATACAATTATAAGGTTAAACCTAAGATAAGTAGTGAAAAGCACTCTCTAGTAATTGCCTGTGATTACTTCTACTCACAGAATGCCAGGCCACTGCTTTTCTAATATGCTGAATCAATATTGTTACAAACTCTGCTTTTCATGGTTTATAAATAAACATTCAACAGTTTGTGAGAGACATAAATAAAGGCCAATATTGAATGACACATTGATTCAGACTGTAATTATTGCAGTGGGGGAGGGAATATGACATGGTGATAAGTCAGGTAATTAAAGCCAAAACGAATTGTACTTTGAAGCTGGAAAATGTGATTTGCAGGGTGTGACAAATAAAGAGCTATGTGTCTTATATATTTTAACTTCATTTGCTGAAGAGATTTGGCTTGTTAAAGCCAGAGAGGAAAAAGAAGATCTAAAAAGGACTATATTTTTCAATAGAATTAAATCCTTAGTTCACATTGTTAGTTTACAAACAGCCCAGCTGAGCAAGCATAGCTTTTATCATTGCATCTGTGTCTATTTTTTTAAGTTTTTTTCAGTCATTCATTGTTTGAGTTTTCATTGAGTTGGGTTCTTCAGCTGTGCAGGTTATCTTTCATCCTTTCTTGGAAAGAAAAGGCATATAAACTGATCTAGTTAATTGCAGACATTTCATGGAAATATAAAACAGATGCCTTCCAGATATCCCAGACTTACCGGAGGTACACTGATCTATTTTCTGTTTTGTGTGCACTGGAAACATCAGATGTTCCAGAAGAGCAGCTCAGAAGAAAAGGCTTAAAATGAAACAGCAGCTCCAACAAAAGGAAAAAGGAGATAGGAAGTCTGAAAAAGCTGTGGTCTATGTCCTACCTATTAGAACTGTTCGATATAATCCAGCCTGGCCTCTCTGTTTCATAGGTCTTAAAATTTCATTCAGCTACCTTTGTATTGAGCTTAATAAACCAGAGTTAACTGAGTCATGCTGCTCCATAAGACAGTCAGTCTTGCTCTGTATCCCTGTAGGTAGGTCTACCAGCCTGGTTTATTCCTGCTATGTGCCACTTCACATCTCAAACTGTGAAGTAGTCCTGTGTTTTTGGTTTTTTTTGTATCATTCATAAGCAAAGACCTTCTTATTACAATGCTTTTGCTCAGTTTGTGGGGGTTTTTTTAAATGCCTCTTGCACAGAAAATACCCTTTAGTTCAGCTTTACATGAAACTTCTACCTATATATTAAGAACCATAATGTAAGTATTTTAGTTTAACAATGCCATTATACACTGTCATGACACATCAGAAAATTAATTACTTGGATTGAGGTTTTCTTTAGGATTTCTGAAAGGCTTATATTTTACACAAAAACCTTTAAAGTTTGAACACCAGTTGTATTTACTGCCTACAAAAGATGTTGGTACGGCACCTGCAGAAGCTATATTAGAGACAATTTAGAACTTTTTAAGAGGTGTTCCTAGGAAAGAAGGATGTATCCCAATGCATGATACACAGTCAACTCATGATAAAACTAATAGTAAAGAACCAAAGCTCACCTAGGAGCTAAATTTAGAAGTTCTCTAATTAATATTACAGCCAGTTTTACATTTTTGCTCTTTTAGCGCAGGAGAGTGAAAGAAAATTCAGGAGGATCAAATGGATATAGAAGGGAGATTAAAAAGTCTGAAGGTTAAGCAATGCAAGGAGATCTATATTATCTTGCAACTTGACAACCTTTTTACAGATTATCTTAATCCTGTTTTGAAGGCAGCCTATGGAAGCAGTGTTTTCCAACCATGATTTGAGAAAAGCAATTCATTTTATTTCTCAGGTGAGCCAGAAGCAAAAAAAAAAAAAACCTAATAGGTTATTCAGCCTTCAGGTTTCTACTGAAAACATTAGTCAAGGAAGTATCTGATTTACCTAAAGCATATCAGGAATACTAACTGGAATTTAATATAGATCTCTTAAGGGTTACAGTCAACAAAGTCATCAGCAGCACACTGAAAAAGTAAAATTTCTTTGAGATTTTCAAATAATGAAGTCCGAAATCAACAATGTGGTTCTAAGTTCAATTCTCAGTTATTCAGGGGTCAGTGACAATTGGCTTCATGGTCTGTTTAGGTCTTGCATCTCAAAATATATCTCAAACAAAAAACAAAAGAATACAAAATGAATCATTTCATTGTCAGGAAAATAGTTCTGGTCATCTGTAAAATTTTAAACTTACCCACATTGTCCAGCGTCTGTTTCTTATGAAAGTTTTTTTATGACATGAGCTTTCTGAGTTTTTTCCATAATCTTTTTTGAAGATGAAATGGCACTTTTGTTAAGTCCACATGTTTAAGACTATCATTGCTTTTGCTTCTTCGCTTTTCCTCCTTCTCCTTTTATCTTTTAAGCCCTTAGGAACAATTCAATTCTTCAGTAAAAATTAAAGGTACCAGACAAAACTGGAAAAAGTAGAGCTTTGAATAAGACAGGAGGATTTAGCTGACTTCAGCTATACACCTGTCGCCTTTATGTGGCCAAGAGCAGAAACTAAGAATACAGAGAGAGGATTTTAATGCAAGACATGCCTGCTTGTCCTTCATAATTGTTTGCCATCTGTCAGCCACTGGTGTACAAGATTTTGCCTTTCCCCAACACCTCAGTGCAGTTTTAGCCTGCAAACAACTTCCCCAATCTTGAAAATTGTTTTTCTTTTAAAACTGCCAGAGATGTTTTGATGTTCAGGTCTGTCCCAGTACTGTGCAAGTGTGACTTCTGGTCTTCCATTTCTGAAGATTTAGCAATTTTGTATGAACATACCAGTAGATAAATTACTGGATTTCTTCAGGAAGCACATACAGACTCTCCACTTAACCCCTGCTTACATGATCTTAAGTGTCACCAAACAACAGTATTGCATCTACACTTGCCTATTGTGGTTTTAATATCATAATTATTTCACTGATGTTCATATGTTTGCATCATCTGTGGATCCAAAAGAAAATGTGTGTATGGCAATATCTGGCAAGCTGACAAAGTTAATTGGGGCTAGTACACTCTAATTCTCATTTCCTGAGTAAGTGTTCTGTATACTGACTTGTTATGCAAACCTGTCAGCAGTTTTCTCCGCAAGGAAGACACTGATCTAAGTGTTCCATTTCCGATGGAGGTTTTTTTATCTAGTTGGTAAGGGAAGCCTGAGCCACCAAAGATACCATCTGAATTTCGCAAAAGTAGCCTTCAGTGATTAGATACAAGAAAGAGAGAAATTACAAATTGTGTTCTTAGAAATTTGCTGGCTCAGCAGTGTCACCACTCTATGTTGATATTATGGAACACTGGGTCAGCTGTTTTTCAGACATGTCCCAAAACAAGTGAAAGTGTATGGATCTCAGATCTTGGTCTTCTCTTCTTGGGGAATGCAATAATTGGCCTCCTTTGGTCTGAGGCATCTAAGCTGCATTAACTCAAACCAGCTCAAGCCTAGGAGCCATGGAAACGTGAGGAAAAGCTTCTCAGCTCAACTACCATCTTCTTTTAGGTCTATAGTCTTCTTCTGTAGGAATTAGGTTGGAGCAAGTCTGACTTAATTCTCACCTGTAAATATGTGGTGCCTAACTCTTCCCTTTCACTATACCTTAAAGAAACTCCTCCTTGTGTATCCCACACACAAAACTGGTAAGCATTTGCCATGTTTGCAGTTTTTTTCCTGTCGGAGGACTATGTTCTTTTCAGATCTGGCCACAATGCCTTTTATACTTGCCTATTTCCCAGTTGATGAGGGAACCCCTAGAGGTATTTATTTGTCTCATTTCTTCAGGCTATATTTATTATTTTGTTGTTGCTTTACCTGATTATATTAATATTAGAGTGCCAGTCAATCCACTGTTTATTTGAAAAAACTATTTAATTTTGTGCACTGTTGTACAAACGGTAGGATGACCCAAAAAAATAATCAGTTCTCCTTCAGTCTAATTGTTTGTTTTGAATTGACACTGACATTTTATTCGAATAAGATGTGGCTATTTCAACAGTTAGTATGAAATCCCACAGACAAACAGCTTAGGGCACACTGCTGCCTTTAGTCCTGGAGATTTTAAGGTAAACTTCAAGAGAGTAACCTGCTACCACGCAGAGCATAGGAAGACAGAACATAAAGATGTTCAGAAAACTCCTGGCAGTGTATCCCTCATAAGCAAGATGTATTTTTGTAGGAAAAGTAAGCACCTGTGTATTTTTCATCATTGCACATCTGCTTGTAAGGAACAGTGCACATCTGCTTTTCAATGACAACACATAGAAAACAAACCACAGGACAAACAGCTGTCAGAAACTTCCACAGGGATCCTCAAAACTGAAGTTCTTTTGGGAGCCCTCGGAATATTTCCTGGCCATAAGTACAAGGTTAAAGAAATCTCTCAATTCAATACAACATTTTTATTGTTACACAATTGTATATAGCATTCAGCATTTCCAAATTTATTTGTGTTCTGGAATTTTCAAACATAACAGAGGAATTTAACTGCCAGTCTTTTCCACTATGCATTTACTTTTTCTTTCATATAATTACAAGAATATATATATAATATAAAAATCATCAATAATGTGAAATAGTATACAATAAATTTTATTACAATTTATAAAAAAAAAAAAAAAAGGGAGAGGGTCAGGGAGACAGAGAGTAACATGTTAAAACCAATATGGCTCAGCTGTCTTATTTTTACCCTGTGTGATGGTTAAAACCCTGACAGCAACCAAGCCCCAGCAGCCTCTCACTCACTCTGCACCAGCAGGATCAGGGAGAGAATTGGAAGGGTAAAAGCCCAAAATCTCGTGGGTCAAGATAAAGACAGTTTAATAGGGAGAGCAAAAGCTGTGAACACAAGCAAAGCAAAACAAGGAATTAATTCACTGTTTCCCTTGAGCAGGCAGGTGTTCAGCCATCTCGAGGAGACCAGGGCCCCATCACACCTAAAGGTTACTTGAGGGGACAAACGCCATCACTCAAAATGTCCCTCTCTTCCTCCTTCTTCTCCCTGCTTTGTACACTGAGCGTGATGACATATGGTGCTGAAAGGGACTTGGGAGTCCAGGTTAAAGTTGAATATAGTCAGCAGTGCCCTGGCAGCCAGGAGGGCCAACCCTGTCCTGGGGGGCATCAGGCAAAGCATCACCAGCCGGTCGAGGGAGGGGATTGTCCCGCTCTGCTCTGCACTGGGGTGGCCTCACCTTGAATATTGTGTGCAGTTTTGGGCAACTCATTGTAAGAAAGATATTAAGCTGTTAGTGTCCAAAGGAGGGCAATGAAAATGGTGAAGGGCCTTGAGGGGAAGCCGTATGAAGAGCTGCTGAGGTCACTTGGTCTGTTCAGCCTGCAGGAGAGACTAGGGGAGACCTCATTGCAGTCTACAACTTTGTTGTAAGGGGAAGTGGAGGAGCAGGCACCGATGTCTGTGATGAACAGTGACAGAACCCAAAGGAATGGCCTGAAGATGTGTCAGGGGAGTTTTAGGTTGGATATTAGAAAGAAATTCTTCGTCCAGAGCGTGTTTGGGCATGGGAACAGGCTCCCCAGGGGAGTGGTCACAGCACGAAACTGACAGAGTTCAAGAAGCATTTGGGTGATACTCAGGCACATGGTGTGACTCTTGTCCTGTGAAGGGTTAAGATTTGGACTAGATGATCCTTGTGGGTCCCTTCCAACTCAGTATATTCTGTAATTCTGTGAATATCCCTTTGGTCAGTTGGAGTCACCGGTCCCAGCTGTGACTTTTCCCAATCTCCCATATACCTCCAGCCTCCTAGCCACTTGACTCCTAAGAAAACATCCTATGGCCATACCTTATTTTCAGTCTGATTCCCCAAAACTGCTTCTGAGAGCAATGTCATCTAGACTTAGACTAGTACTGAAGCACTGTGAATGAACATGTATCACTACAGTGCATATTTTTATATGTAAATGTCTATTCTCTATTTAAGATTCAGTCTGTGCCTCTCTCTCCCTTCTCATTTTCACTACTTTCACTCCTTTTCACTGAATCAGTAAAAGGTACCTTAGCCATTGACTTCAATCTGAACTTGATTAGGGTCTGATTGTTCAGATTTATATAAAATCAGGTAGAAAACAAAATTTTTAAGGCAGAGGTCTTTACAGAGAAACTGAAGAACTTACTGATGGAAACTTATTGCTGAGGAAATTTGGGTGGAATAACAGATTTTCAGTCAAGAAATGACTATTTAAAGGCTTACGAACAGCACTATGAGTAAACATAGCTAAAATGTTTACAGACTATCAGTTTATGTAGCATAATTCACAAAATCATAATCAGTCAAAATTCACGTGATTTTCTTTAACACACTGTAAAAGTTTAATACACTTCTGAAGCTTATAGCCTTATATGCTCTAAACTGGGGAGCACAATGCTTGCAGTCCCTAAGGGCAATTCCTGTGGCCTCAGCAGTTAATTACAAATAGAAAAGCAGAAGAGATTATATACATGAAGAACATGAACAAAATTCGCTTCTCTAAGTGACCTAATGCATTCTTGCTCACTCTAGTGAGTCAACTGGCTGCCAGGATTTGGTTGCCACCTAGGAATTAGTGCAGGCATAACACATATATAGAGCACTGGAAAGGATATACCTATGCAAATGAATTGGGATCCATCGTCTGCTTTTTACTCATCGGTAATTTATTTCTAAAAAACTTTTTTCTCTATGAGTTAAAATGTTTTGCAAGCCATTTTTTGAACAATAGTTATAGACTATGTAAAAGAAGCGTTGGAAGAGAAAAGCCCAGTTAGAAAACTGATCTCTTTTAAGTTTTGGACCTTTCTCTTTTATCATCTCATCTGGAGAGATTCAGTGTTACAAGGGCATTCCCTTAGGAAATATCAATACACTGGGAGTCAAGACACTTTACGAGCCAAGACTGGTCAACAGCAAGCTGAATATGGGCTGGCAGCATGCCCAGGTGGCCAAGAAAGCCAGTAACATCCTGGCTTGTGTCAGAAATAATGTGGCCAGCAGGACCAGGGCAGTAATTGTTTCTCTGTACTTAACAGTATTGAGGCCACACCTCCAATCCTGTGTTTTGGGCCCCTGACTACAAGAAAGACGTTGAGGTGCTGAGTGAGTCCAGAGAAGGGCAGTGAATCTGGGGAAGTATTTGGAGCACAGGTCTTAAGAGGAGCAGCTGAGAAAGCTGCGGGTGTTTGGCCTGGAGAGAAGGAGGGAGAGGCTGTACCACTCTCTACAATTACGTGACAGCAGACTGTAGTGAGATGGGAGTCAGTCTCTTCTTCCAAGTATCAAGCAATAGGATTAGAGGAAATAACCTCACGCTGCACCAGGGAAAGTTGAGATTGGATATCAGGAAAAATTTCTTGATAGAAAGGGTTGTCAAGAATTGGGACAGTCTGCCCATGGAAATGTTTGAGTCAAAATGTGTAGATTTGGCACTCAGGGACGTGGTTTACTGGTGGACTTGGCAGTGTTAGGTTACTGGTGATCTTAAAGGTCTTTTCCAATCCATACAATTCTATGATTCTATCATTCTATATACATAAAAAAAAATAAACTAAACCAAATCAAAACAAAACACAAAACAACCCCCCAATTTTAATAAACCTTGACAAATATATTGTATTTATAGTGCTGATATTGTGAGATAGAACCTATGCAGTGGGATACGTAAAGCACTAAGTAATTCTTACTTCTGTCTAGGATATGGCATAGAAGAGAGTGTCACTTAGTGGAAGAAATATGTTAACTAAATGTATTGATTTTTTTTTCCTTTTTACAATCAAAATTCTTTTCCTGGAGACTGTGTGTTGGTTGTTGGGAGGAGGAGTAAATACCTACCAAGGAAAGATTCACATAGTGCCATGTCGGCAACTAAAGCAGTGGGAGAACTTAACTGTGTTACAGGAGAGATGAACTGGTCGATCTTCCTTTGCACAGTTTTATACTTGTTGAAGTTCACTAACCTCAGGTTATTCAAATATATTTCAGCATACTTGTAGAAAGAGAGGACTAGGGTGTATGTAAGCCTATGGACACACAATCTAACTGCAGGCAATAGCATACAAATGATACTATTTGAGCATGTAATGGCCGTGTGTTCTTACAGCTATTAGATATTTATGTGCATATCATGAAATGTTGATATATTTATACATAGATCACAGAAAGAACTATTTGGTCCAGGATCTTTGGAGGCAACCTTAATACAGAGGAAAGCATTCAGTCAACAAGTACAGAAAATTACTTTAGGTTTTCCATACCATGTAGATTTAGCTTTTGTAGCTTTATTTTTGCCTTTTGGGGTCAAAGCTGAAGCATTGCTAAGAGTCACATTTTCTTGCTCATTTTTGTCAGTGACTAAGGGCTAAACTATTTTATGCTGTCAAGTTGACGTCCTTTAAAAACAGTGAGAATAAACAAATGCATTCTAATAGAACCATTTTTCACTATTATCTTTTAACCTAAGTGTATTTGCAGCATCATCCAAAAAACCTCAGAAGTAAAATGTTTCTTAAATGCTCTAAGATACTCAAATATAATGCTATGTTTAATGTGAAAGTGGGAAATGGACAGGGGTTGAGAAGAATGGAAGTTTTGGCAGATTAAAATGCTTATAAATGTGTTTATAAGTAAGAAAAGTTATGGGCTTATAATGCAGAGAATATTATATGAGTTGAGAAGTTGCTGAGAAGCATGAAGCTTGATGTGGAAAAAATAGAGGAAAGATGTTCTTGGAAGCTAAGATAAAGAGTGATATTTAATAGCAAGAAATTTATGTCACCTAGGATAGGCAATTGTCTGAAGTAAATTAAAAATAGAGCGACCTGATGCTGTTTCTGCAGTCTCTGCAGAAAACTAGGCATCTCCAAGGGGAGATCACATCTTATGAAGGTTAAATCATGTTCTAGAGTTACCAGTCTCTCTCCAGCAAAGGAGAGGGAACAGAGAGAACCACTAGTAGCCATTCAATGGATGGACCAGCACATAACAAGTCCAAGATAAAACTGGCCTGTTAATGTGGACAGCCCATGAATTTAATTAAACTTCCTCTGCACCCTAAGATGGGAATTGCCTAAGGTGTTCTTGTCTAGGGTGTTCTTCTATTGATCATGGAAGTCTTCTGTTCTTTCCTTTCCTTTTTGCTCAGCTGCAGAAAACACACCTGTGCATTTTACATGTGAACATTTTTTTTGGTAATGAACTTTTAGTTCAGGTTTTAAAGGGCTCTTTATTTATCATGCTTAGCATTTCATTAGAGAAGTCAAGAATAGTGTTCACATACTTCTTAGGAGTCCAGAAGGCTAGTTTTGCCTCACATATAGATCTATTGTAGTTATTTCTTAAAACAACAAAAAAAAAACCTGATCAAATTCAGAATTTTAGTTTATTCTTTATTACCCCTATTCATCCAGTTATTCAATATCTCAATGATTTTGCTAATTTTGCAGATAATGGATAAAGATTAAAAAAAGATAGAATCAACCTTAACTTCTTTATATGTAAAACGTGGTGCTTCATAATTTATTTTCCTGAAGTCTGACTTGAAAAGTGGGACTGCTGCTGAATTGAAATGAAAAATGTCCTTTTTAATCTGTTGCTTCAGGTTATTCATTATTGGTATAAGGAGACCTTGTAAATTAAAGAACATGTGACATGACAGAAGAGAAGAGAAAGTCTCTGGTTTATAGAGTTCAGCTGCTATGTATACTTGTAACAGAACTGCAGTTTGATTTTTTTAGCAATCATTAGGGAAAAGAACTTCTAAACTAGCAACATTACAACATAACTACAAATGTGATATGTAAGAAACAGCTGTTGGTTAGTACCTTCTGAGACGAGAAATGTCTGATTATAGAATTTTTTTTCAGCATTAGTACTATGGAGTTAATCTTTTTCCAAGATAGGACCCTATACCCCAGTACAGAACTAATTTTTGTTCTAATTGCTGTCAAATGTATTTCCTAAGTTTTTTTGGCATGAGATATAAAGGGTGGTCAAAAGGAAATAATGGTGGGAAAAAAGTGAAAATTTCTATTCCCTATTCCTTTACTGTGAAAGAAGTGGATGAGAAAGACTTTGGCATGCATAAAGCATCGAAGAACTGCTCTTGTCAATAAAATGGTAGTGTTTGCTGCTGGTAGGATCTGAAAACAGATGTAATTGTAAGTATTAGTACAGGCGTTTTTTTCTAAATGTCAGATTACTTAAAGCATATGTCCTCAGTAAAAAAACCTAAAAATTGTGCAGATGAATGTGTTACTTGAATATCAATATAGTTCTGCCTTGGTATTTTTAGTTTCCCAAATGCTTATGCTCCATTTAGCCAGGTGGATTTGCCTATGAATATTTTTCACTTTGAGGAGATGGTTGTTTTTTACCCTGGAACCATATTTTTCTTTAGGTGTTTTGTTTTGTTTTGAGTTTTTTGGGTTTTTTGGTTTTTGGTGGTTTATTTTTGTTTTGGTTTTTTTTTTTTTGGGGGGGGGGGGGTGGAATTTTGCTCCTTTTAGTTCCAGTC
>JAWWES010000001.1:74335410-74357680 GCA_035583135.1 Lophotriccus pileatus
TTTTCTTTTCTTTTCTTTTCTTTTCTTTTCTTTTCTTTTCTTTTCTTTTCTTTTCTTCTCTTCTCTTCTCTTCTCTTTTAAGAAAGAACTTGATAACTTAACCAAATTTAGACGGCTTATTGATTGGGAGCTCAGTTACTTAAAATCAGCACTGTGGGTATAAATCACATGTAGCAGTGCCGCTATATGCAGATAAGTCACAAAATGAATCAAGCTCAAGACATGAGTTTATGCAGTACTACTGCAGTACCTCACTTGTTGACCACATTGGAAGTGCTTAGGTTTTATTAATCTTTTTACTGCTGACTTTTGGTGTGTTCGTGGTTAACACTCTGCAATTATCACAGAGGTCTTTGTAGCACTTACGTTAAAAGCATAACATTAGCATGAGTGTTAAGTGTCCTGGGAATATAGTTCGTGTCTGCACAACTTAAGAATTTATATTGCTGGGAAGGTTTTTAAAACACAACTTTAAAGAGTTATATAAAAAGTTATGTAAGTACATAAAAGGACACATAACTTTGGTTGGCAGAAAAAGTCATGACCAACAGGAACTGTAAACACAACTAAGGTGTGAATATCATAACTATTGAAGTCTTTTTTTGATACCTGGTATCCCACAATCAGTCACAGCATGTACTTGGACTAAAATTTTTCTCGAGCAAGTGTAATCTGTGAATCTGGGCTCTGTTACTATAGCATATCAGTACATGAGACAGTTTTCTTCCATAAACATATGTGTATGAGCACATGAGTAATGTGACTTTGGCCTCATATTCTGGACACCTGTGTTCTTCACAGGCTGCTCAGGGTACCTACAGCATTTCCTCTCTTGGTGATTTTTGAGTGATCTTGAGATTCCAGAGAGGTCCCAGCTGACTGGAAGCTAGCAAACATTGCCCCAGTTTTCAAGAAGGGCAAGAAGGAGGACCCCAGAAACTACAGGCCTGTCAGTCTCACTTCAGTGCCTGGTAAAGTTATGGAGAAGGTTATTCTGGGAGGTATTGAAAAACATCTGCAAGGCAACACAATCACTGGTCACAGCCATCATGGCTTCATTAGAGGAAAGTCCTGCTACTCCAACCTGATTTCCTTTTATGACAAGGTAACTCACCTCAAGGGAAGACAACTGATGTAGTCTCTTTGGATTTCAGTAAAGCTTTTGATACTCTCACAGGATTGTTCTAGACAAAATGTCCAGCACACAGCTGAATAAACACATCATGTGGTGGGTGAGCAATTGGCTCATGGGTCAAGCACAGAGGGTAATAGTGAATGGGGGAACATCAGACTGGTGACCTGTCACTAGTGGGGTTCCACAGGACTCCATCTTAGGCCCTGTGCTCTTTAATATCTTCATAAAAGACTTGGATGCAGGACTGGAAGGGATACTAAGCAAGTTTTCAGATGATACAAAGCTGAGAGCAGCTGTTGACTCTCTTGAAGTCAGGGAGGACCTGCAGAGAGATCTCGACAAATGAGAGGACTAGGCAATCACCAACCATATGAAGTTCAACAAGGGAAGTGCAGGATTCTGTACCTGGGGTGGGGCAACCCTGGATGTTCATACAGACTGGGGAATGAGATGCTGGAAAGCAGTGCCATGGAAAGGGACCTGGGAGTCTTGGTCAATGACAAGTTGAATATGAGTCAGCAGTGCCCTGGCAGCCAGAAGGGACAACTGTGTCTTGGAGGGCATCAGGCAAAGCACTGAAGGGCTTGTCCTGCTGTGCTCTGCACTGGTACAGCCTCACCTTGAATATTGTGTGCAGTTTTGAGCACCTCAATGTAAGAAAGATATTAAGCTATTGGAGAGTGTCCAAAGGAGGGCAATGAAAATGGTGAAGGGCCTTGAGGGGAAGCTGAATGAGGAGTGTCTGAGGTCACTTGGTCTGTTCAGCATGAAGGAGACTGAGGGGAGACCTCATTGCAGTCTACAACTTCCTCATGAAGGGAAAAGGAGGGGCAGGCACTGATCTCAATGGTGACCAGTGACAGAGCATGAGGGAAGGGCCTGAAGTTGTGTCAGGGAAGGATATTAGACAAAGGTTTTTTACACAGGGGGTGTTTGGGCACCGGAACAGGCTCCCCAGGGCAGTGGTCACACCACCAAACCGATAGAGTTTGAATGGTACTCTCAGGCACTTGGTGTCACTCTTGGGGATGGTTGTGTGCAGGGCCAGGAGCTAGACTTGATGATCCTTGTGGGTCCTTTCCAACTTTGGCATATTCTGTGATTCTGTGATTTCAGCCACTCTCTGGCAGACTGAAGTGCCTGAAACCACCATGTCATCCTCTCTTCTGTTGTTCTTTTGTCTCATTTTGGCTTGGGCATTTGGCACTTCCATGCCACTCTATGAAAAAACACTGCTCTTCATATAGTTGGGATGGCCTTGGCAGTGCAGTATGCTCTCACCACCTCAACTCACAGTTGACTGGCATCTGTGTCCTGGAAAACTGGCATATTACCTTGCAAGGGGCATATTGCCATCCACAGAAAATCCGGCACCTCAGCAGCAAAATTATCACAAATGAATATCAGCTGCTAACATTCAAGGACTGATTCCAAGTCACTGGGGTTGGCTAGAAGCATGAGGTCTTTATTCTCTTTATTGCTAAATGCAGAAGTCTCTTTTGCACACAGCCTGCTGTCTTTCACATAAATAAGTCTAAATTGAAGAGTAATTCTCCATACAAAATTTACAGCACAGATATCTGTGCTCTTTCATGAGTAGATAGAGATATACAGTTTTCAGGAATATTTTGAATTGAAAAATAAGAAAAATAGGTTGAACATTTTTGGCTTTGATGTCTTATCATGGCCATGCTTTGGAGAAGCAGTCTGTGGTCAGTAGTAAGTTAGACTGTTATCAAGGTTAATAAATGAGTGTTTCATACCTACCACTGTGTTTTCAGAACAAAAGGTAGGACACAAATCAATGATCTGAGTCTTGCCCATAGACATGGGTGCAGACCATACCTTTCTTAATCAGGGAGTCAGATAATGCAATGAAATAATGCAATTAAAACTGTATGCCAGGCAAGCATATGTACCATTTAGAAATGTGATTTTGATCTGAAAAAAGTGCCCAAAGGCATTTTGAATTACTTTTTCTTCACAAATTTATTTATCACATTTAATCAGATTTCTTAAAATAAAATAGAAGGAACTCTGAATTAGCATACCTGAAAGTTAAAATAAGCTCACTTTGGCTCTTAATGAAGATTCACTGAGCCCGGTTCCCTACATAGTTCAGTCTTGTCTCCAGGTGAATGGAACATTTGCAATAAAGATTAGGATGCTACACTGAACGCTTGTGGAAACCTGAAAGCAAGAACAAGATTGAATTCATTCTTCCATATTTCTGTGCAGTTTTAGGGCTACGAAGAGTGAAAAATACCAGTCTTTGATTTTGCTTACCAGACAAATATGTCACTGAATGCATATAGCTGGCTGGAATGTTAATACCATGCTGACATTTTTGCATACTGTATTCTCAGACTGAAAATGAATTTTGATTTATCACATAGTTTTTAGGTCAAATTTATTTGACCTTTTCTGATGCTACCTCCATTTTTTGCTGGGCATCTGACAAAGTCTTCTTTTCCCTGTGACATCGTATTAGTTAGAAAATATGAAAATCAAGGTTGGTTTTAAATTACTGGCTTCACATAGTTTTATCACGAAAAAAGCTAATGAACTGCCACCCTCCCCATCCCCCAATTTTTCGATATTTTTGGAATATTTTAATTGTCTTTTCTTTTTTCAGTGTTACTTTTCCAGTGTTACTTTTAGTCAGTCAGACGCAGGTAAACAGATAAATAAAAAGAGGGAGACTGAACACTGAACACTGCCTCCAAAGTGGCACAGATTAACTCACATTTGTATGCTCCTGTTACTATGTGGAGCCTTACACATTTATGCACAAACTAAATTTATTTTTTCTAACACAGATGAGTAAGCTTGGATCCTGGGGGGAAAGAAAAAAAAAAGAAAAAAAAAAAAAAGAAAAAAAAGGAATGTTATGTTCTGGTTTTCAGCACCTCTATGTCTTTTCACAGCAAAATGTGTTATCATGATCATCATGTTGAGTTTCGGCTGGGCTTTGTGTTGTAATTGCCAACAGAGTAGTAATAAGCTGGCTGCCAACTGGGCTGAGAAAACTCACAGCAGGGTGGGCAAGTAGACAAGAACCCCATGTGGAAGGACACATCCGAAACACAGCTCTCATCTAGCCTCTCTGTGGATCTCTGGAGCGCAGTTTCTCCAGCTGCAGGTTTCTCACAAACACAGTGCAAACAGTATGAAATCTTTGGGCATTCCAGCAAGGAACAAATTTACAAAAGGGAAAGAATATGCTGTCAGCACTTTGCTCACAGCACATTATAAGGTTAGGAGGAATCAGGATTAAAAGCCATAGGACTGTCACTTTTTGAAAATAACTGAAATGTCAGTAGATGGAGGTGTTCAAGTTTATCCCCCCTTGTTTTATAAAGTCAGCCCACATTACTAAGTGCACAAGGTGAATTCACTTTGAGAATTAGCATTCACTGTTTGCCAAGTTTTCCAGGTCTTTATTTCAGGGAGTGGAGATAGTGCTAATTGCAGGGAGGGGCCCTGTGCACCTGAGAAGATGTAGGAGTGCTATTGTGTGTGGGTACCTATTACACATTCTAATGGGAAGGTTAACGCTCCCTGCTCTCTGCTCCCATCACGATAAATCCTTTTCTGTCTGGATCAGCGAGCCTCTCCTCAGAGACATCATGCCTATGGATAATTCTGGCAACATTTTAAAGAAAATCAGAGTTTGTTTTTATGGCATTTTCCACACTATCCTCACACAGAAAGGATTATAGATGTCAATTATTTTATCTTTTAAAGAGAAAGATGAGGTATTCTGTACATTTCTTGATCCACTGCATAGATGGAAATACTGTTACCATGAGTTTACAAGACCTCTAAGGCTGATTAGGTGCATATAAAATAGTAGCATGAGAGCATCCTGTTAAGAACAAAGAAACTATAAAATGATCCAGATGCAGCTGCATCTCAACATTACTTCATATGCTGGCTATTAAACATCTCACAAATGCCATTGACTCCTCTTGAATTCACTTCTTGTTAACTGTACACTAATCCTATTTGTATTCAGTGGCTATGTAAATTTCTGTTTATAGAGGTGTGTTTTTTTTTATTTTCCTGGCAAATTGCATTTGTATGCAAGAGATCCTGATGATGTTATCATAAGAGGAATAAATATATTACACCCAGAGAGACATGACAATCAATGCAAAACAGCATTATGAATCTGAGACTCTTATAGCTTAAAAGCAACAGAGTAATCTCTTAATAAGACTTTTCTTTGAATATGGCATTCAAAGCATTTTTTTTTTGCTCTATCCAATGAGCATTCTGGGTTTTCGTACTTTCTGTTCTGTTTCTATTTGTAACGTGTTTCAGTATGTTGACTTTGTACATTAGTTCTGACCTGGCAAAAGACGTAAAAATGTATTAATCTTTAAATCTGAGGTACTAATTCAGAACTAAGGACATCACAAATACTTTTTAATGCAGGGCCATGGTCTCCACAAATACATGTAATATGTATGTTGAATTTGCAGAAATATATTTTTTTTAAAGTGAATAAATTTTGTAACTTTCACAGAGTGGTTTTGGAGTGTTTAGCTACTATTCAGCAGAAAGCACATAGAAAGAATAAGCATTTTTTCTACAGTCAGTGATTCATGGCCTCTAGAATGCTAGTGTAAGATGGCACTGTTATCAGAAATAATTTTAAATAATTAGTACCCAGAGAGTATTCGTCATGCTCATTGTTACGACAGACTAGTAAGGATTAGAGATAAAATGTATTTAACTTTTTATTATATTAATAAAAGTAAAAAGATTGCTAAGTCTAAATCTTTCATATTTTAAATAAAAACAATGGTTCTTTTTTGAGGCTAGTGTGCTCAAGAATTGGGACTACTGTGACATTTATAATAAAATTATTGAATTATTTAAACTGATGTTTTGTTAAAAATTAGATTTTTCTAGTGTTTGAGAGAAGCCTGAATCTCTCTAATGCGAGGTTTCACTTTTTCATTGTGTTGTGGTTTAGGACTGGTACTCCCCAATTTGATGCTCCCACTGAAATCATGCTGCCACTTGCTCCCCCCTCTCCCTACCCCTACCACCCTCTGTGGTGGCTGGAGAGGGGCATCAGAGGTACAAAAGGTAAAGATCACAGGTTCACATAAGAAGAAATTACTGCAAACAGCAGTGAGATAAGAAAACAAACAGTAACAGCAACAATTTTAATAACAAAAGTGTACAAGAGAGTGATTCACATGCAACATGCTCACTGAGGAGCCCAAGCCACACTAACCCCACCAGACGGGAGTCCTTCTCACCGGAAGAGACTCCCTTCCTCCTGCCCCCAGCAATGACCCAAGGTTGTACAGAATAATCTCTGGATCCTAGCCATGCCCCCTCCTGGCTACTACAAAACTCCTGGCTGGAGCCAGGACATGGTTCAATACTAAATTAAGATTCACTTTGGGAAATTACACAGATGCCATTAAGCCTAAGAGTTTTTAAAGCTAGTAGAGATTTGTGTGGTTCTGTCTGAGACAGGACAGAAGTGGATTCCCTGCATACTGAAACTACTTGGTAGTTTCTAAAAATTAGGACTCTGAAATGTTTGTTATCTGGCCATCTGGATTTTCTAATTGTACTAAATTATTAGCTTGAGACAGAGGAGATTTTTTTCTCTAAAATATGTAAACCTTACTCTAGGAAACTCCAGACTATTTAAAATAAGGCATGCCTAGACTTCTTGTCTATATTTGTTTCACTAGGTCTTGCAAGCTGACCTGATAGTTTTGGGAAGTTCTCTTTCTCCTTATTTTGAAAGTATTTGCGTGTTTACACATAACAGTTTCGGGGCTTTTTTTTTTTTCCCGAACAGTTTGGTAACATGAGCATCAGGTTGGGATGTATTAAGAACCAGCAACTTGGTGATTAGAGGGGGAGGATCTTAGAATAAAACTTGTTTTGACTGATATATCCTTTCTGAGTTGTTGTTCTTTGTTTCTCCTATGTCAATCCAAGCTAAAAACATAGAATTCTTATTGACTAGTTATGAATTGTTCTATCTGTAAAAATCACGCCGCTGGCCTTAGAAAAACAGAGATGGATCTCTGTACAGAGAAAGCTTGTGACAGCATAAGTACAGTGACACAGCTTTTCAAATGATTGTCTGTAAAATACAGAAAAAAATAGAGAAGGAGCATAGGGGACTCCCTGCCTATATGGAAAGTGCAGAAACAAGTCTTTTATTTCTGAAGAATAGCAGTTAGCAACTTTTCAACTCGGAGAGGTTGCACTGGATGAAAAGGATTGATTACTGACTAACATGAATTGATGGTAAAATGAAAGAATAAAATTGCTTATATACAAGTGGATGTAACTGGGTTGTATTTAGTTCAGTCTGAAAAATATTTGGCCACATCCTAGTTTGAATTGAAAAAGTGTTCCCAGTATCCATGTATCCACAATACAAGAAAGATATTGAAAAAGTGATGAAGACTCAGAGGAATGTCATAATAATATTTAGAATTAATTAAAATATGTCCCATGGGAAGAGACTGAAGGAGTGCAGTCTATTTCTTTAAGGGGAAAAAAAAAAAAAAAAAAAAAAAAGCAGTGTAAAAAGTGATTTAATAATGGATTTTAAGCACACAAGTGTGGAACAGCAGTTTGATGATCGAAGAGGCTTGCTTTTAATTGACTAAGATACATAAAGATCCTCTGGCTGGAAGCTGAAACTACGCAAATTCAGGCTTTATTCACTACGCACATTTTTAATTGCAAGGGTAATTATCCATAGAAATAGCTATTCAAAGGCTATGATGGCCTCCCTAGCACTTGAAATTTTGAATATTACACTGGATATTTTTTTGAAATAGCTTTTTCAAAAAGCTCTGCTGTGTTTTTAACCTAGTTATTTGACTTGAAGTAGGAATCCATTCCAAGGAGACTTTTTGGCTATGTTTTGCTAGTTTTGAAAACAGATGGCTGCAATGGCCCCTTCTGGATTTAAAATTCTATCAATATAAAGGGAAAGTACTGAATAGAACTACTTTAATAAACTTACGTGAAAACTTAGCCTGATCATACTGATTTACTAAATAATATGGCCCACTTACAGCACCCAGACAAGATGGCACAGAATAAATTCAGTGAGGGAGATTTGTCTTGAAGCCATTTTTGTAGTATTTTGATCCTACGCTCAAGGGACCTAAAAGTCTCTCACAGAATAATTTTACAGTCTTTTAATTTAATATAGTAAAAGGTATGTGAACTATGTAGGCTGTCTGATATTATTATTAATCAAAGAATCACAGAATGGTTTGGATTGGAAGGGACCTTAAAGATGATCTGGTTACAACACCCCTGCTGTGGGCAGGGACACCTTGCACTAGACCAGATTTCTCAAAGCCCAGTTCAACCCGGCCTTGAACACTTCAAGGGATGGGGCATCCACAACTGCTCTGGGCAACCAGTATCTCACCACCCTCACAGTAAAGAATTGCTTGCTAATATCTAATATAACCCTACCCTCCTTCAGTTTAAAACCATTCTCCTTTGCTCTATCACTACACGCCTGTATGAAAAGTCCCTCTCCAGCTCTCCTGCAGGCGCCATTTAGATGATAGTGGAAGGCTGCTATAAGGTCTCTCCAGAGGCTTCACTTCTCCAGGCTGAACAATCCCAACTCTCTCAGCCTATTAATGCTGATAATCTGTAATTTTATAATATATATAAGATCTCAGTCCTAGACTACAGACCCCATGTGCTGGGTGCTATACAAATACAGATTTTCCTTTCACAAACTCTGTGTGCGAAGGTACAAATATTCATCTTGCTTTGTCTGCACGACTATGCCAGGACAAACTACGTCTCTGCAAAGAAAAACCTATGCCTCATGTTGTTTCTAATGCAGGATATTATTGTTTCCCATCCAGGGTAATTGGATTTTATCAGCTGTGCCCACAGCCCATGAAAGAAAAAAATCCCTTCCTACTGCTTTTAATTTCATAATGAAAAATAGTTCTTTATATCATGGAGGACGTAATCTCCAAGACCTCATCTCCAGGGTAAATCTGGTGATAAGAGGTAGGGCCTTCCAGTTCACAAAACAGGAGCTGAGGAGCTGTACCTCAGAGTAGAAACTGAATTAATGCAGCAGAATACACCGTTGAGAGATTCAAAGTGTACTCAAGTTTGGAAAGTGTACTGTATTTGCAAAGAAAGAATTAGAACAATAAACATTTTTTGATTTTGATATGGCTTTTGCTTGAATGAAAGCATAGAACAACAACTCCTCTTTCAGTTTAAACCTTTACAACAGTTTAGTTGAAAGGAAAATTTCTTTATTCAAATTCCTCCCCCCCTTCAAAGGGGCTATTAATAACTTTTTTTTGGAAAAAAATCTCCTTGCTACTTTAAAAAACCCCTGTGTTATCAGGGGTACACAAATTTCTTGTTCAGTGAGTCAGTTCTTGCAATGTTAAGTACACAAACTGCATGCTGGAGTTAAAAAGGGAGAATGATTAGGGAGTCAACTAGTCTAGAAAGATGCATGCAGATGCATGCAATGCAGATTAGTTTAAAAGATATTTTGGATATGCATTTAGCATTGGTGACTGCTCAAACATGAATATTTGAATCAGAGGGACAATTTGTTATTTATGCCAGATTACATAAATAATTTGAATATAATTTATGATACTAATGTCTGAACAAAAAACAACCTAATTGTATGTCCCAAAGTCCTTATGAGCATTTAAATAAATGACATCATCCTTGGTACTTCAGAAAATCAGGTCACTTATTTCTACACCAGTAATGACTTAAGAGATTTGAATGAGGTGTTTGTTATCAAAAAGCTTGCATAGGATATTAAAATGACTTATGTAAATAGCATTTGCAAATACACAGAATCATGGCATGGTTTGGGTTGGAAGGGACATTACAGATCATCGAGTTTATTGAAAGTAAATGTAATGCATACCATACTGCGTGATATTGTATCAGGTTGATCATCCTGTTGCATTTGCCTCTGAGTGAGAAGCATGTAAAAGTTTCAGTCTCTTTGCTTATCCTTTTTAGCACAAAAGATACATCATAAAAACAATGATTATATTTGTATTGTTTGCTGAGAAGCATCAGGATTTTTTATTTTTTTTTATGTTGAAAGCAAGAGCAAGACAGACACAAGGCTCCGTGGGAGACTGTAGACACTGAATTATCATAAATTTGGAAATACTCAATAATCACTTGTGTGCAGACTTCTCTAAAGTTTTTGTGAATGCTCTAGGTGCAACACCAAACATTATTTTCAGTCCTTTGCTCATTTTAAAAAGGGAGCAAAAGGTTGAAATCGTTGAAAAATATGCATTTGCCTTCAAAATAGTTATTCTTCAATGCATTTAGAAGACAAATGTTTGAAATTTCATTAAATATTAGCAAAGTAAAAAAACAGTTGTTCCTTACAGTCTGTTTTTTAAGTAATCCACAGAGAAATGAGGTAGGAAAAAAAGGCAAATAGGTAGCTATCTTTAACTAACCAGATAATATAATTTAGCAACACTTATGATCATTATATATTTGTTTATTTTCTTCCGCACTTGTTAGTATGAAAAGTAGTGCTACTGAAATAAATGCTAATGCAGGCTACATTGGTAAGGGAAGAGACACTGTCTGATTTGATGTAAACTCCTCCAGGCATATAAATAAAGCTCAAAATTTTGGCTTGTACTATTCACTATTCAACACTAGCACCTTAAAAAAAAAAAATTACAATGTGCTGTTATCTTGTCCACTGCAGAACATGGAAAAAGTATCAGGTAACCTTTAATACTGCAAGATGTGATTGCACTGTTCCTTAACAAGGTTCAGGCTCAACTTTCTTATATAACCTTGGGACCCTATCACTCGCAAGCTGTCTCTGGACAGGAGCACTAATTTTGTTTCATTATCTTAACATGTGGCTCTGTTTACATCCTGCTTTTCAGCAAAGGTTCAGCTGTGGGCTGTGGCCTTACCACGTGGAAATGCACCCAAAGTCAGCCAGGAGGCAGATGGGAGCAGATTCTCTGGGTTGTGGCAACCATTAGTAATTGTCACTTTTCAGCTCAGACCTGCATAGTTTTCTGGTTCCAGATGGCTCTGTTAAAGTGTTTGGGTTTAGCCCTTATTTTTGATTGCCAAGGTTGCTGGTTAGTTCTTAGGAGCAGTGTGGAAACCAAGCCTTTGCACAATGGGGCTTTGGTGTCAGGCTGGGCACTGTAAAATTAGTTCCCATCCAGGACGGGAACCTGATGACACTCATCCTCTTCCTCTGCTCTGTGCCCGTGGGGCCTTTCTCTTTCAGCAATGGTCTCACATTAGAGAAGAGGTAGTTAGAAGTTGTCTCCCATGAATGGAAAGGTTGTAAAGCACTCCTCTAACCATGTCTTCTTCTCTGCTGGGAAAGGACAGATAGAAGCTGAGGATAGATGAGAGCTGAGACTTTGCATCCACCATGTGCATAAGAGCTCGGCATGGATGGCAAGTTTGCCTTAATGACTCTGGAGATTTCAAAAGAGATGCTTAAGTGCTTAGCAATCAAATGGTGTGCACTATTAACAAATTAGGATTTAAGCCCAAGCTATGGCCCACTGTAAATATATTATACTGTGGAAAATATTATAAACCTATGTATATATATGAATAGTTATCTAAATAATAACACTTCAACAGTCAGATAGCCTTTGGTTCTCAACCAGGGCTTTTCTTCTTTCTATCGTTTGTTTTTTGTTTGTTTTTTTTTTTGTAACCACTCATCCCCCTCTTTTGTTATGTTTTCAATCCTTTATGTGAGTTTTCCTGAATGTTGAATCCTCTAAGAATTCCATTTTCCTTGTCCATTTCTTTACCTATACCCTCAGCCTTATCTCCAGCTCTATTTTTTAACAGTTTTATTCCTCTATTATTTTCTCTGCCACTGTATTCTCTCTTGCCCTTGACTGTGAATCCTCTGTTTGCAACTGAAGAGTACTTTGGAAAGTAGCTTTCACACTGTAAACAAACTGTATTACAAGAATTATTTTTACAACATAATATCCCTTGGCACTAGAATTAATTTATATTCCTGGAGTGCTTTGTTTCCCTTCCCTCTGGTTCCTTTCTGCTATGACACAATCCCTCTTTAATTAAGACTTTATGCCCTCTATCCTATTTGTTTCTTTCCATCTGGTAATTGGTTATTAATACATTTATCCAAATAAATATCAGCGCGGCGTTTGTGACAAGTGAGACATTCTAAAGTCAGTAACAGATTCTCTGATTTCTCTTCTTCCCCTGTCTATATTGTTGCCATTTTTCAAGCTATAAGTATTATTATTTTCCTGTTGTCTACATATACTTTCACTTTGAGAATTTTGACTATTTTAATTCCTTTCTTGTGGACTTTTCAAGAATTTTCTCACTCCCAAGTGCTATATTCTGCTCTTAATTTCAAACATCAGAAATTACTCCAGAGTTCAAATCAGTATCACTCTTCTGGGCTCCAGATGCACTCTCCTTATGCTGTATAGGTTGTCAAGGTGTTGGTAAAGAAATCAGAAGGAATTGCTTTTATCCACAGATATACTGTGGACTTTGCTTCTCTGAATTTCATCTGGTCAACTGACAATAGATTCTTGTTCCAGAAAAACTAATCCTACTGTCCTCACTGATCATTTTGTACAAGTGTTTTGAGAGGGGCTATTGTTCACAGTTGTCCTGTGTTGAAAACCATTGTGCTATTTACAGCTTCCTGTCTAATGCTTTTTTTAAGGTTGACAAAATTGAAGTTACTTCATTTCAGTCAGAAGAACAGTGAAGATAATCTTTCTTAGCTTCAAGATAAAACTATTTTTACAGTACCAGTGTGAAACACTTCTGGTCTCACTTTATCATTTTTTGCCTTGCTTCACTAGGAGAAAGGGCAAGTAATGTAGTATTGCTATCCTGTTATTCCTTCCTCCTACAAAATATCTATTTCTACTGTAGGTGGCAGTTAACATTGTTTGTCCCACTTTATCTCGATTAAAGTTGTGGGAGGAAGTCATGTGTCCTGGGGAGCTGCTGTGTATATAGCCTCTCTCTCTACTAAGCGAGTGGGTTGCACTTGAAGTTATAACATGCTGTCTTTTCTTCTACTTGAAGGTCAAGGGGACTGCCTGATTGTTAAATAATGTCTTTGTCCACTACTCTCATGTGGTTCAAAATTGCAGCTTCTGAGGAGGGAAGAAAATCAGGAACAAATGGAGTTTGCTTTTTTTTTTTTTTTTTTTAAATGAAGAACAGTAAACTATTATAGCAAAATTCTATGGCTATTAAATTATTAGGGCTACTTGCAAAGCAGATTGCCTGAATAGGGATGACAGAATGTAAAATGTTATCTGCAGAATGGGAAATACATCACGGTCATCATGACTCTGTTAACACAATTCTTCTAGTAAGTAAAAAAAGATACACAATGAAATTATGAAGGCAACTTACTCAGATAAATAATCAGAGGGCTGGAGCATCTGTAACATAGGGAAAGGCTAAGGGTTGTATTTTTTCATCCTGGAGAAGAGAAGGCTCTGTGGTGACCTTGTTAAGGACTTTTGGTACTTAAAGGGGACTTCTAAGCAGGATATGGGCAAACTTTTTAGTGGGAGTTGTAGAGATAGGACAAGGGGTGATGGTTTTAAACTAAAGGAGGGTAGTTTCAGAGTAGACAGAAAAAAGAAATTTTTTATGATGAGGGTGGTGAAATGCTGAAACAGGTTGCCTGGAGACATGGTAGATGCCTCATCCCTGGAAATATTCAAGATCAGATTGGAGGAGGCTCTGAGTATCGTGGTCTAATTGAAGATGTCCCTGCTTATTGCCAGGGAGTTGGATTAGATGAAACCTTCCACTCGACCAGGTTGCTCAAAACTCATCCAACCTGGTCTTGAACACTTTCAGAGATGGGACATCCACAGCTTTTCTGGGCAATCTATTCCAGTGCCCCACCACCCTCAAAGTAAAGAATTTCTTCCTAAATTCTAATCCAAACCTGCCCACTTTCAGTCTAAAACCGTCACTCCTTGTCCTATTGCTACACTCCCTCACAAAGAATCCCTCCCCATCTTTACTGTAGATCATCTTTAGGTTATGGAAGACTGTTGTAAGATCTCCCTGGAAACCTCTCTTTTCCAGGCTGAACAACCCTTAACTCTCTCAGCCTGTCTTCATAGGAGAGAGAGCTGCTCCAGCCCTCTGACCATCTTCATGCCCTCCTCTGGACCCACTAAAACAGGTCTTTCTTATACTGGCATCCCCATGGCTAGACTCTTACAAAAGCAGAGTAGAAGGAGAGAATCACCTTCTACTCTTACATTGATGCAGCTCATTCTGTTGATGCTTTCTGGGCTGCAAGTGCACATATTCAGTTTTTCATCCAGCAACACCCCCAAGTTCTTCTCTGCAGGGCTTTTCTCAATCCACTCATCACCCAGCCCGTATCCATGTTTGAGATAATCTGACCTTACATTTGAACTTCGTGAGTGAAGTTCACCTGTCTAGGTGTCTACCTGTCAAGACTGAGTCCACCTGTCAAGGCTGCCAAGGTCTCTCTGGATGGCAATCCTTCCCCCTGGAGTATGAATCACACCACACAGCTTGGCATCAGCTGCAAATTTGCTGAGGGTGCCCTCAATCCCGTTGTCCATGTCACTGACAAAGATGTTAAACAGCACTGTTCCAAATACCAACCCCTGAGATGCGCCACTCATCACTGGTCTCCACCTGCACATCAAGGCATTGACTACAACTCTGACTGTGACCGTTCAGACAATTCTTTATCCACCAAGTGGTCCACCCATCAAATCCACGCCTCTCCATATTAGAGACGAGGATGCTGTGTGGAGCAGTGTCAAATGCTTTACATGAGTCCAGGTATGTGATGTCAGTCTGTTCCATTATCCACCAATACTGCAACACTGTCATAGAAATTTGCCATTAAATTTGTCAAACACCATTTGCCCTTAGTGAAGCCGCATTGGCTGTCACCAACCTGTCACATCTCTTTTCCATGTGCCTTAGTATAATTTTCAGTGGGTTCTGCTCCATGCACTTGCCAGGCCCAGAGGTGAGAGTGATTGGCCTGTATTTCACTGTGCTTTCCTTTTTTTACTTTTTAAAAATGTCAGTAGGAAGTTCACCAGCATGCCACAATTTCTCAAATGTGATGGCCAGTGGCTTAGCAACTTCATTATGAGTTCTCTCAGGATCCTTGGATGTATCTCATCAGGTCCCATTGACTTGTGCACATTCAGGTTCCTTAGATGGTCTAGAACCTGATCTCCTATCATAGGCAGTAATTAATTCACATATTCCCAGCCTTTTGATTCTGTGAATCAGGTGGCATGACGAGGGCATGTGCCAGTGATGACCTAGGAAAAAAATTCCTGAGTTCACAAGGTTAATGTCCACAATGGACAGTAAACATCTCTAGTGATGGGTTTTTTTAATATGTGTGTATTGTCACTCGAATTTCTACTCACTCAATGCTAAACTTCTACAATCTGGAGGGGGATCTCACTGACCAACTTCAAAATAATTTTGTGCAAATGTTATCTGAAATAACCTGTGGATTGGATACTATGTTATGACATCTGGAACACTATCCCCAGCTGTCTTTGGAGTCAGTGCTCATGTGGCATCAAAATTAAGCAAAGCAAGCTTACTCATTTACATATTTTGCATATTTATAAAATCACCATTTTTCTGTATCAATAAAAATTAGGTGCAGAGACAAATGAGCCTGGCTCCATTGATTTTAAAGGGCCTGATGTGATTGACACCAGCTGAGATTTTGTCCTGCTATGTTTAGCTCTGGTTTACTCTGAATCACATAAAGCCAGGAAACGTGATGTGGCAAATGAGTAGACATGTTTGAAATCGTCTCTTGAGAAGCTTCTGCACAACGGTACTAATTTCAAGTCCACGAAACTCTACAAGCAAAAGAACTGGGATAAAGCAAAAGCAGCACAGGACCCATGAAATAAGCCTGAAAATTATTTGTAGCTGAGAGTACTGGGACGTAGCTAGTGAAAGCTGCCATGGCATCTGAAGTTACACTGCTGTGGTCATCACATAGGTGAAATGGGACCTCCAAGATCCATTTCTGCTGGAATATTATTTCTTGATTTATTTTTCATCATCCCCTGCAGCTGGAGACTCTCCCTCAGTTTTAATAAAAATAAAAACACAGCTGGGTAGGAACATGATCTCCTGGAAAACAATGAATTCTTCACACTTCATGGAATAACATAAATAAAGAGAACCCACAGTAGGGTATCAAAGATTACACAGAGGAGTTGGTGACTGACAGAAATTAAGTAAGGAGCTCCAGCTAAAAACACAGGCTTGGGGAAACATCGTCTCATGGGAGGTTTTTCTGAGTAATGGGGGTGACTCCAAGTACAGTTTCCTGGAGAGGGGGATGAGGTGAGGCGTGTAACTTCAGCTGCACTGGTGTGCAGGCTCATGATATTCTTGTCACCTGCAAAAGCCAGGACAGCCCTGAAGATCTGATAAGGAGTTCAGGAATGGTAGCTGTTGGCAGCCATATAACTGATCCTAATGGACTTTACTGCAGATATTTTCTTACACATATGTGCATGTGTGTGCATGTACATGTGCATTATATACAGAGATGCACACAAGTGTCTATTAAGATTGTTTGTATGGTTATCCAAAGTTTAACAGTGTAAGTAAATAGGTGGAAGTACTGTGTTACTGACATGACTACGTGATGTATTAATAGATTTGAATATAGTTTTTATAAGAAGACATTATCAAGTTGAAATCTCACTTGAATCTGAAAGTATTTTTACTGTTTCAAGGCATGCATTAAGTTATAACTGTCAGGTAGTAGAGGCTGAAATATTTCACCTGTTTTTCTGTTTATTTGGTCTGTTTGACAGCGTTTCATATATGTGGGTTTCCCCAGCTAATCAATATCACCTATCACTGTAGAGATCTTGGAAACGAAGAGAAAAATCATTCTCAAGGGAAAAATTTTTGTGCCTTTCTCTCTTTACTACTGTCCTCAATTCCAAAAATATTTTAAAACATGGCTCTAAATGTAAGCATAAAAAAGCTGAGGAAAATTATTTTATTTGAATGTTTTAAAAATAACATTTCTTTAAAGTTCTTGTCAAGGTCGGGCCCATTGCCAGTGTAATCAGTGGGCAGATGTAGTCCTTGGAACTCCTTTAACTCATCTCTTGAAACTGATTCAGTTTTAATTTGATGATCTCCCTTCAATGGTGCTTACTGTACAGTCAGTACTAGTTAATAGGAGCATTCCCTTCTTTGCCAGGAGGTGGTTTCATGTAAGGTATTTAATGGATATTTCAGACCTTATGTCAGATACTATGATACCTGAGAATTTATTATTGCCTTCTTAAATGCAGTAGTCCCTTGAATAAACTCTTTGAAATTTGAAAAAATGTTGCATTATTTTTCAAATATGTGGAGATATCACAGAAGGAAATAGTGCTATCATTACACATTTAACAATGCAGCTTACATTTCTTCCATTTTTACAGCTGAAAATGAGCCCGGTTCTGTGATTATAATATCTTCTGATCCTTTTTATGTGACAAAAGGGCATATTTAAATTTTATCCATCATGATGAACTAAAAGTAAGCCTCGGGAAATGCTTGTATTTGCTAGAGGTGATCTTTGATTTGCACTAGAAAGAAATTGAGGCTTTGGTGCTCCAAAGGTGGATTGCCTTTTAGAATCAGTGCTGTCTCCATACAGCTGTGTTTGAGATCTGGTTTCAGTGCAGTAATGATTAAAAAATGTAGAGGAAAGGAGGCAAGTGATTCTGAGAAGGAAATAGACTGAAGTTTATTTTTCTTGAAACAGTGTGAGATTTGGCTCTGCTCTGTACCTCCACAAAAGAACCTTTATTATACTCTCAGGAATGGCAGTTTTACTCTTAATTTCCCACACAGTTTTTCAGCAACATCCCTTATTAGTTTTCCTCTTTTTTCTTATTTTTAATGAGCCATTAAAAGAAGAATACCAACACTTTCTAGCTATATGTAAAATTATGAGGTCAAGGAATTAGAAGAAATATTTTATTTTTATTTTTCCCCTAATTATATCTCTTGTATTGGATTTTTGGTTCCATTTAGGCAAAGCCCTCCCCAAATTCTGGAATATTGCACCATTATTCATAAATGGAGCAATTGCAGTTTGTCAATCAATTTGTTGAAAGCAATTTGTTCGGTAAGACTGTGGGAGGAATAACAGTGGAGTGAATGAGCTGTGTGAAAGACTGCAGTGCCTGTAATGGGAACAGGCTATGAATTACTTTGTTGTGGAGAGAAAGGCTTCTGTTAAACTGTTCAGGGGGAAAAAACAAACAAACAAAAAAACAACACACACACCAAAAAAAAAAACAAAACCAAAAAAAAACAGTCTGTCACTTCTTATGTGGTTTATTTCGGGTTTTTTTTAGGAGATGTAGTTCAGATCTCAGAGACCATTTGCCCTTTTGGCTTTAGTTAATGTCTTTATTTTGTCTCTATATTTAAATAATTGACAAGTCTCCAGAGATCAGGGTAGTTAGGAAGTGTCTTGAATTGCTGCTTGGTTTTGGCTTCCTTCATAATAATAATAAGATAAAATGACAGTGTTTCATTACTTACATAGCAGTCAAAGTACTGTCAGTAAGACAAAATATGAATTTCAAGTTTCAGGTTCAACTTACATAATAAAAAAAAGAGAGAAACCAGGAAATACTTTTTTTAAAATTATATTTTTATTTAAATGGTACATCATAAAAGACTGTTTGCTTCAACAGATCCAAAATATAATTTATAGATTATGTTTGCTTTATAACATTAGGCTGCCCACAGTAATAACAACCAACAGCTGAAGCAAAATGTGTTGTCAAGCAAATAGTGGAAGAGGGAATTAAAGGGAACACCTGTGTCTTGTTATTAGAAATCATATCCATGCTGGACTTGTAATATCCTAAATAATACAAATTTAGCTAGAAGGAACAAAGCAGAGGGGAACATCTGTATATTGTATGCTGTGACAGTTATTGGTAGAGTATCTGGCCCTGGTTTTCCTCTTGGTAAACATTATTTGCATAGTGGTTTTCATCCGTAACCTCTTTAACTCTTGAAAAAAAAGTTGATGTCTGATTAAGCTAGGATAGTTTATGTTACAGCATTAGTACACGGAGACAGTCTGGTCCTGGTACAAGTAGAGATGTAATTCATGTAAGTATAATGAACATACAAATGGGCATAAGTGGGAAATACAACGTTTAAACTTTCTTGAATATACCTCTTTCTCACTAAGTGGAAAAACTCAGGAAAAGGTGTTGTAATGCCGGGGATGGCTGAGATGACAAACAGCACATCAAATGCAGCCAGTTTGCCACATCCCCATAAATAAAAGGTTAAGTCAAAGAAATTTAGCTCTCCCTAACATGAAGTGTCTGTACTGGAGGTACAGAGAAGGTAAGCAGGCTGTCCCATTCTACTCAGTGCAGTCAAAGGAACAGGGAAACCATTCAGCTGGGCAAGTGTCAGTATCTGTTTTAGTGAGAGCTGAATATCTCTGCAGCCTCTATCAGCTGTATTGATTAGGTTCTCCTCTGTCTTTTATGGGAGCTTGGACACAGACCTCCCTTACAGACACTTAGGTGGTAAGACATTTTAAGCTGAATGTCCAAAACCCAAAGCTGAATCCTACTTCTGTAATTTCTGGACACACAGATTCAGTTCCTAATATGACAGTATTTTCAGTACATCAGTCACTCTATCTTAAATTTTAAGAGAACTTAGAGGATTCCTGACAATGGTGGGAAAGGATTTTTTTTTCTGCTAATCACACATATTTGTGCCTATACATTTTTTACCTAATGTCTTCTCCAGACAAGATTTCCTCAGAGAACGGAAAGAAACCCAATAGCATCAGTAAAAACAGATCATATGCAATGTGTGAAGTGTACAGGACCTCAAAATGAAATCTATGACTCTTAGTAAAATCACTTTGAGGAAAATTCTGCAAAGGAGAACTCTTTAAAAGTGTTCCCTCCTGATAAAATACTAAAAGAAAACCAGTGCAATAAATCTCTTAGATACAGATTTTGTTTTTCATTTTTCTAAGATGTATCATTAAAAATTAATTTTTTTCTCAGCTGCAAGGTGTTCTGTCAGCAGGCTGAGACAGTTGCACACTGGGCACACTGGGCCAGAACAGCGCTAAGATACTACAATGGCAGATTCTAAATGAAACCCTGAGATAGATGAAGTTAATAATACATGGGATGATGAAAAAATACATTTCTGTGAGTGTTTGATGACACATAATATGCTGTTCCCATAAATACAGAATCTGCTGTTCCCATAAATACAGAATCCTTTTTAAATTCTCCCAGTGTAGTTGTCTCAATGATTTCTTACAGATGATCTGTAGAGACCCTGTTTTGCTTAATTTATGGCTTTGGGTTGCTTGCATATATCTATGGCTAAGCATGCTTTTTCTGATGCAAGAACAATAGTCATTATAATTGCAGAAAGAGTAATTTTTTACTGTAGCTTTTAATTCTGCTGACTTTATTAGTAAGAAAGTAATGCATTTTTCTATTCTTCATCCAGTTATTGAGCATGTTATATGATAAAAAGGAAACATACTACTAATGAAATTACATTTCTTTATGCATTATTCACCAATCTCCAGGGTTTCAATGCTATTTTGTATTGCTAAACACTTACTATATTCATTATTTAACATGCAACAAAAATGCAGATAAACCAGGCCATTTGGGTGGTAAATCAGAAGGCAGAAAATATGATTTAGCCAAGGAATGTCTTTTCATATCAAATCTTACGAGGTTCTACCACCAAATTTTAAGAAACACTGCAAAAATAAAAATCTCTATTTAAAAAAAAAAAAAAGAAGAAATAAAAAACACACCTTCTTGTATTCTGACCTGTTTATTTTCTTCCTCGTTTGGAAGATAGCCATGGCTCTCTTCCATCTCTAGGCTCAGAGACTGTCCTGTCACTGTTTTCTGGCCTTCCTTATTCTGTATTTCCAAGATACTAAACACCTTCCTAGATCTCTAGTCTCTGCGTATATGTTGCTCATAGGTATTAATGACAGTTGTTGACAGATTTCTGCTTTTTTCTGCTTAATTACTGTTAGCCTTTGTGTACTATTCTTTAAATCATTCGTGGCAACCAACTTGGCAAAGCCGAGATGAAGGCAGGAAAACTATAAAAATGAAAGAAGAATTAAGAGAAAAAAATAGTAGTGCTTTCTCTAAACCAGAGAAGTTTGCTGTTGGAAATGGGAATTTAAAGCGTTCTGTGTTTTGTATCACTTGTGTGATACAGGATCCATGATTCATACATCACATAGTGCCTAAACATCTCCAGTCATGACACTGTACAGTTACCCATTTTATAGAAATTTGGTGTTTAATCCAGACCCTGTGCCATTGATTATGGGTGGGTTATGCTCACTTATGGTTTTAATAATCAATCCTTGTGTTTCAGTTAGGGCATAACACTCCTTTAAGATCAGGCTTCTAAAGTTTCATAATATTTTGAGATGTTCCTTTGTGGCTGTTGTCCTAGACACTGGTATGACATTTTTTATTTAGTCAAGAACCAAACCTCCAAAATATTTCTTTATGAAATCACTGTAAAACCTAAAATTCTTTCCTCTTGAAAACTCTTTTCATGTGAGCTGGTCAGTTTAATGGCAGAGTGCCATTCCATTCCTGTATCCACATTTTTTCCCACCATTATTTCATAGAATCATAGAATATACTGAGTTGGAAGGAACCCATCAACATTATCCAGTCCAACTCCTGGCCTTGCACAGGACACACCAAGAATCACACCATGTTCCAGAGAGTATTGTCTAAACCTTTCTTGAACTCAGCAGGCTTGATGCTGTGATCACTTTCCTAGGGAGCCTGTTCCACAGCTCTATCACCCTCTCGGTGAAAAACCTTTTCTTGATATCCACCCTAAACCTGCCCTGACTCAGCTTCATGGCATTTCTTTGAGTCCTGTCACTGTTCACCACAGAGATCAGTGCCTGCTGCTCCTCTTCCCCTCACAAGGAAGTTGCAGACTGCAATGAGGTCTCCCCTC
>JAWWES010000001.1:74357894-74368589 GCA_035583135.1 Lophotriccus pileatus
CCCCAGTGCAGAGCAGAGCAGGACAATCCCCTCCCTCAATCGGCTGGTGATGCTTTGCCTGATGCCCCCCAGGACACAGTTGTCCCTCCTGGCTGCCAGGGCACTGCTGACACATATTCAACTTGCCATCAAAGAGGACCCCCAGGTCCCTTTCTACAGTACTTCTCTTCAGCCTGTTGTTCCCTAGTCTATACACTTAAATAGGATTGCCTCATCTTAGGTGCAGAATCAGGCACTTTCCTTTGATACCTTCATGCAGTTGGTGATTGCCCATCTCTCTAATTTGTCACGGTCTCTCTGCAGGACCCCTCTGTCCTCAAGAGAGACAAAAGCTCCTCCCAGTTCAGTGTCACTGGCAAACTTAATTAGTTTTCCTTCAAGTCTTGCATCCAGATCATTGTTGAAGGTGTTGAAAAGAACTGGGCCTAAGGTGCAGCCCTGTGGAACCCCACTCATGACTGGACACCAGCCTGATGTTATATTGTTCACTGTAATTCTTTGTGCCTAACCTCTGAGACAGTTGTTCACCCATCACGTAACATGGTTATCCATCTGTATGTTGGACATTTTGTCCAGCAGGATACTCTGAGAGACAGTACTGAAAGCTTTTCTGAAGTCCAAAAAGATTATATCTACTGGCATTCCTAGATCACCTGGGTGGGTTTCCCTGTCAAAGAAGGAAATCAGGACTTTTCCCTCATGAAGCTGTGCTGGCTATGACTGATGACTGTATTTTTCTCTGGGTTTTTCAGTACCTCCCAGAATAATCTTTTACATGATTCTAGCAGGCAGTGAAGTGAGACTGACAAGCCTGTAGTTTCCAGGGTCTTCCTTCTTGCTCTGCTTAAAAATCAGGACATTTGCCAGCCTCCAGTCAGCAGGAACATCTTTGGATTCCCAAGACTGCTCAAAAATCATCAAGAGAGGCTTTAGGATGACATCAGCATGTCTTTGAGGATTTTTTTATTAATCCCATCAGGTCCCAAAGATTTGTAGGGAGCCAGCTGGAACAGCAGATCCTGCACAAGTTCATGATGGACTGGGAGTTGATCATTCTCACAACCATGGTCCTCCAGCTCAGGGCACTGAGACCCCCTTGGTCTGCAAAGAATGCATTAAACATCTCTGCCTTGTCCAGTTTCTTTTTGTAAGGGCACCTCATCCTCTAAAGGGCCAATGTTATTTCTACACTGCTTTTTGCCATCAATGTATTTGAAAAAACTCTTCATTCATATTTTTTTCCTGTAGTGCTCTGAATTATATTTCACTCCTCTGTGTGTCCTTTTCTGACCTTGGTGTATTTTCTAAAAATCCAGTGGTTTTTGACCTATGTGTCAGAATATTAGCTTTCACCTGAAAATATTTTTTTACCTTCATAGTTAATGGGGGCAGGGAGGAGGCAATAACCCCAACGGCAAATTGTGACCCCTCTAAGCCCCAGAGATTCTGAAATTCAAAGAGGAAGACCCCAAAACCATCAGTTTAATACCCAAATATGAAATGAAAAGGCTGTTGAATAAGAATGAGCATGATTTTGGAGGAACTGACTCACTATTGCTGAAGTCTCCCGGCTGGCAAGGCATGAGTGGGAGCACCTGCAGTGGAGCTCCTGCTGTGCAGTTAGCCTCCTGCCAGATTTTCCCCATGTGGTGGTGGAAGCAGAACCTGCAAATGCTCCACCAGGATTCCTACTAGGTAAGTTGTCAATGAATTTCATTTTGCAGGTGAGCTCCAGAGCAAATTATATTAATAAGGATTCCTAGAATGGGTATTTGGGAAGGACAGCATTAGAGCATAATGATGGATATTGCAATGAATATGTTAATACCTTATTAGATAACCTACTTATATACATCTCTATAGCATCCATTACTGGAGCAGCTGTGATCTGATTATGTCAACAATCTGAACTTTATCAAATCATTAACTTATGGCATTAGTAGTTTGGGAAGAGAATCACAAAATAAAATGGCTGGCATTGCTGTTATCGTAATACATGACATAGCACAGTTGCAACTGATAATTAACCATGTGATCAATCCCTATTAAAGTTAATACCTGTATGTTTGTCAACCGTGGAGCATTATAGTTTTAAATAACTTAACATTTAGTAAATGAGACTCTGGCTGAAATATAATCTCTTGAGAAGAAACTTTATAACTGTGAATTAAGCTCTTTGGGAAGCAAAATGCAGTGCATGTGTTAGCATGTACCTGGTAGGGAGTTGCATGATGTACATGAAATGACAGGGCCCCTGTTTGAAAATATCTCCTGCAATAGGTGCAAGAAAACATGTGCTTAGTGGACTGTGAAAGAACTCACACAAATCAGGTGGGACTCCTGTGTTCCTGAAAACAACTGAAATGTATCTGACATTGCTATAATTTAGGAAGTCTGGAAGAATGTGGATTGAAAAGCACACTTTTTTTTCACTTTCTGTCCGCTGCTGTGAAGAACTTGTGTTTTGTTGTGCTGATGGATAGTGCACTGGACAGGCACTTAAAAAATTCTGCTTAGTCCCTACTGCCATCAGGTCTGGAGGGCAGCACTCATGTTAGATAGGGCTGAAATCTGGATTGCATTTGTTTTTCAAAATCAGTTATGTTGTTATTCAAGAACATTTTATTCTCCCTCACTAGAACCTAATGGCCTCATCTGGGGTTACAGATTGAGTCTGCTAACATTCCCTGAGTGAAATGTACCACTTCCGAAAGTGTTAGACTGACAGCAGTAGAAGATTAAGCCATTGGCATATCCACCAAACAGGTTCTGTAGAATCAGTGTCACCACATTTACTAACACGTATATCTAATCATAGTTTGATTTTGCTTTTTCACACTAGGAAAACACAACATGTAAAGTGCAGCCTCATGACCCATAAGCTCCTGGTCATTCCACTTCAAATCTGCAGCAGTCTGCCCCTGTATTTTTTGTGTGAAACAAAGCTGATTCATTGAACTCATCCACTCAGACCATCAACTCATTTAACGTATGTCCACAAACAAGTCTTGCTCTCAAATATCAGGAGAGAACTAACATTGTGAAGGATAGGACACAACATTATTTATCACTCTCCTTCACCAGATCACATGTTTTTCATGCTGTCCTGTTTGTAAGCTTCCTAAAGGAAGAAACTAAAAATGACAGCATAAATGTTAGCATATTCCCAACCTACAACATGAATAGCTTTTCTTCTTCTTTAATATCTGTTCTTTTAATTAAGAAAGAGACTGTCTTCCCTGTCTGCACTCCCCAAAAGATATTAATTCAAAATTACATTAAGACAAAAACCCAAAGTCACTCAACAGGAAATTCCACTAATCGCATTCTCTCTTTCCAGCACTATGGTCCTGCAGTGAAATGGAAAGAACCAGGCATCCCACTGGGTCTTTTATAAAACTGCACAAATGTTACATAATCCCAAAGGCACAGGAAAATGTGATAAAACTGTAAGATTAAACCTATGTTTTATCTGTTCATGAGGAACTCATAGGTCTCTGTGATATTCAGGCTTTTCTCTCACGCTTAAAAGTACTTCTGTCCTTGGAATCTAGCAGAACATTTCTGACCATCATTTTGATACCTCTGTGTCTGACTGTAAAGACAACTTCCTTACATATCTCAGGCTGGCAGAGCTTGCTTTTTGGTTGACTGTGCAAAAGTGCAGTAATTTTTAATTTTCCTATTTCATTTTTTGTTTGGTAACAGTTGGGGGATTGGCATTTCTGTTATTTTAGTGAGTATTTTGTGAATGTACTTCACTTTAAATGAACAAAAGGCAGTTACTGTTCAGTGGGTGTTGCAGTGCTTGCATTGATACTGCTAGGTTTTTGTGATTGGGTGGCATAAGCATACATATTAAAGAAAGTCTTAGTGACCCTGATCCAGTAAAATGTTACTAGGAGTCTGATAGTAAGAGCCAAGGTTTTCTTAGTGATTTCAGTAAGATAATGCAACAATTAATTTTTTTTCTGAATTGAAACTATAGTGGATTACTCCATGTAGAGTGAAGAACATTTCTAAATGCCTATGCAAGCATATTTTTTTTGCCTAATATATTATCTAAGAAAGAAAAAAACATCAAAGCTACCATATCCCAAATTAAATTTGCAGTTATTATTCAGAAGATGCAAAAGGATTGTTTTTGTGCTTTTCGCACTAAACTGAAAGCTGATCCCTCCTCTGCCCTATGAAATCCTACTATCCCCTCACTGTGGAGTAGGTAACTGAAACCATGAAACATGAGGAAAACTTATTTAAATTAAAAAAATGAGGGTGGTAGATTGCCTGAGTAGCAGATTCTTGGTTCAGTTCAACTGCTATAAACACAAAGAGAAAGAATATGGATGCTTAGGCAGAATCTCTCTCAGTTTACACTCATAAAACTAAGACCAGCTTCCTCTTAACATTTCGTTTTTTAAGAAAGAATGAAGGTCATCTTTTAGCACCATTAGGGACAGCATGTTTTGTTTTTGCAGTGAAGTCCAACTCCAGTCTCAGTCTAGAGAGTACTTTGTGCGTACTGTTATTCCCATTAGCAGAATTAAACAATACAGTGGTAAGTAGTTTATTACTTTGAGTCAAAATGGAGAATGTTTAAGGAACTCTTGAATGGTATGTAGAAAAGAAAGTTTTGAAGTTACCTTGCATCCCATAAATGTTCTTCTAAAGATGGCTCCAAGATGGCTAAGGGACACTAGAAGAAGTAAGCATTCTAGGTGTTTGATTATTCATGTTAGGGTCATGGATGAAATCTCAACACCCTTCACACTAATCAGCTTCAAATTCTCTGTACTTTACAGATATAATAGAAAATAAGGTCACCACATGCAACCACAGCAACTAATTGGCTTGTTTCATAGTCTTTACTCCAAAGAAGAAAAATTAATTATCTTGGGGTGAAAAATGACAGTTGAGGATGTAAGTTCTCTTTAAAGATGTCAAGATACAAGGAGCGCTGTGCACCCTTACACTGCAACATGCTTTATGGGTTTGTTTTCCTTCTAATACTCTCATTTCTGTTGGTTTGCCATCTATCCCAGGTGTTGCTGCAGAAATGAGCAGTTTGTGATTGAAGAAAAAAGAGAAGTCATCATCAGGGAGATGGCACAGAAATCCAAAAATCCGAAATGAAATAAATGGCAAAATCTTCTCATTGTTTACATGCCAAATTCTAGCTAAAGAAATCAATTGCAGCTTGAAAAGAGTCCTGCCAGAATTTTTTCTGCAATCAAATCAAAATTCAGACTTTGTCTTGGAGACCCTGTGATTTTATTGTCACTCGTGCATCCCAAGTAAGCCACCAGTGTCTAAACATTTCATACATGAGGCAATTTGTCAGATTCTGAAGATGACAACATAATTCCCATAGCATATTTTTGTAGTGACTAATGTTTTCTGCACCTTATTCAGTACCATGTTTTCTGCATACAAATAAGCTCCAACATTCAGTGCTTCGGTGAAGTGCTTTTCCCCTTATTCGTAAAAAACTTTGGAACAATGGGGACAGATGGGGATGAGTAAGGGAAAGAGCTTCTGTTTTCACTAACTAACATATGCAATCGTCTCCTGGGTTTCTTCAGACAAAAAATTTCCTTTCATGTTCACTGAATACCAGCTATGAGCAAACCTGGCACTGGGACAGTAGCCAAGGCAGACCAGAAGGCCCCAAATAGTAGATAGGAGGAGACAGCCCCTCAAAACTCTGTGGGAAGTGTTTTCCCATATGGAGGAGGAATGGATGCATGTTAAACATCATAGCACTGCTATGTGTTCATTCATTTGACTGAGTCTCAAGCTTGCAGTCAGTTGAAATATGGCCTTCAAAACAGCTCAACATTCATGTGAATGGAACACAATTAGAGCACGTTTTGAAGTCTGCAAAACATTCAGACATGTTTTGTTTCAGTGGGGTTTTTAAATTGCTCAAGTTAAGAATCAAGTTTTAGAAATACAAGGTTTCATAATTAGTTTCTCTGATATCCCTTTTAAAGGATGTCATAAAACTGAGTTATCTCTGTTAAAATGAATTTTTTTAGGCTCACAGCTGACCCACAAGATGGATCTTTGTGTTTTATCATGTTTCCAGCAATTTACCTTTCTGCCCTGGGGTAAGGCAGTTGCAGGACATGGGCACACCTTCTTTCTTCCTTTAAGTAGAGTAAAAGTCACAATTTTTTCAGGTCGTAGAAGTAAATCAGGAATTATTCTTTCAGTTATGGGAATGTTTACTTGCAAGACTACAATAAAACTGTAGGAAAGTATGTCATTTTCTAAGTAAGTCTGCTTACTGTAATTGAATCTATTCATATTTTTCTAAGCAAAATTCTTTTCTTATATTCAGGAACCATGAGACATTTCAGTTGCTAAGAACGTACTCATGTACATATAGTGTTGTAGTGTCATTTTGTTGTTTTAAAAAATGGAACATCCAAGTGGTTAGACATTTCATATGAAACAACTGTCAGACATCCTAAAACCTTTTGTATTCCTTCAAAAAGTTATGATGGGTTTTGAGACACTTTATCAAAACTTTGCACACTGTAGTGGTTTGACTCTGACCAGATGCCAGGTACCCACTAAAGTTGCTCTCTCACTATCTCTTTGCAACTGGACAGAGGAGAGAGGAAAAAAAACCAGCTAAGGATTCATGAGCTGAGATAACAGCTCAGACAGGTTCCTTACTGATTACCTTCACAGGCAAAACAGACTCAAAGTGGGGATAGTACTTAAATTTATTACTAACACCATAAGAACCAAAGAGTGAGAAATAAAACAGTCTTAAAAACACCTTCCCTCCGTGCCTCCTTCCTTCCATATTCTCCCTCCTTTCCCCAGTGGTGAAGGGAGACAGGGAATAGGGGTTACGGTCAGTTGTTGTTTCTGCTGCTGCTCAGGGAGAGGAGTCCTTCCCCTGCTCTGCTGGGGTCCCTCCCATGGGAGACAGTCCATGATGGACCTCTGGTGTGAGTCCATCCCTTGGGCAACAGTTTTTCCCAAACTGCTGTCCCAGTTTGGGGTCACTCCTCCATGGGCTGCAGTCCTTCATGAATGAGCTGTACCGACGTGTGTCCCCCACAGGGGCCACAAGTCCTATCCGGGAAAAACCTGCTCCAGCATGGGCTTCCCTCTCCATGGGCTGCAGATCACCAGCAAGACCCCACTCCATCTTGGGCCTCCCACGGGGTCACAGCCTCCTTCATGCATCCACCCGCTCTGGTATAGCCCCTTCCATGGGCTGCAGGTGGGTCTCTGCACCTCAGTGGTCTTCCATGGGCTTCAGGGGCACAGAAAAACACACTGTGCAAAACTGAAAAATAAAAGGTTAATCTTGTTTGTATATGAGAGCTTTAAAAAGTGATATTTGGCTTACCAAAAATGTTCAAATTTTGTTAACCTGTGTATTTTAACAAAAAAACACCTCTAAGGACTGCAGTTTTGTAAATGTACATAAAATTATTCAGAATGAGAATTAATGTAGTATGGAGATCATCTGAGAAAAGAAGCATAAAAGTATAGCTTACTTTCTTTCAAAAATTGAAAATTATTTATGAAAACCTTTAAAAGAATTAGTTCAATTGCAGTATTTAAAAGAATAATGTAACAGAAAACATGTATCTACTTATTCACAGAACTTCACTAAGTGAGGAGATCCTGAAGACAGAGTTATGTTTTTGGTGATGGCAAAAGTAAGCATCTCATAGGGAGAGATTTGCCAGTCCAAAAAATGCTTATGGGAAAGTGTATCTGGGACAATTTTCAAAGCTCATTTATTGGCTGGATATTTATGAATGCTATATATACTCTGAGAAATTACTCTAAATGGAAAAAAAAATGCTGTTCAAAGAGGAAAGAAGTAGAAAGCGTTTTTAAAGGGTCCTCTAAGAAAATAATTTGTATGCTTAGCCTGTCTTTATTCAGTGGGATAAGAGGTTGCAAGTAGCATAATATGTCATTTTACATTTCTGTTTTCTCCTTAGGCTTGATAGAGAAATATTTCACTGTTCACTGGGAATACCAGTAAGTAGTGTAGCAAAGGAATACATGTCTAAAATTAACACATGTTGTTGTGAAAGGTAATGATGTGAGAAGGAAATTTGGAGGAAAAATAAAAGTAAAAAAAAAAAGAAAAGAGAGAAGAAATTCATAAAAAAGATGCAAGAGTGAAAGCAAAAGAAAGCAAAGTAAAAGGGAAATAAAAGATAAAGTTTTATTGGAAGCTATTTCAAGTTTTCACTTCTGCATTGGTAATTTCTAGTCTTCATTTGTTTTGATTCTTTTTTCAATGGAATTTCTCTGTGCAATTTCTCTTTCTTGGCTGTTCAAATAGAGATACTTTGACCATTTTTCTTATTCTGTTTTCTTCACATTTGTCATCTCTTCTCTGAGGAAAAAATGGAGCTCCTGAGGGTATTTCTTCACTCGTTTTTCAGGATTCTACTAATGAAAGGGTGGTTTCTTAAGAGCTCTCATAGCCAAAGCAATTGGTCCTGTGCCCAGTTTTCTACTCTATTTTCAATATACTTTCACTCTGGGATTTTTTTGGGATTATGGTGTTTCTCTTACTGAGCAATGTATTTTATGTTATAGTCCTACCAGTCTTAGTAATTTTGAAGAAGACCTAGGTAAGAGTGCCAACCTTCCTTATCTGTAAGCCACATGCCTAAAAAGTTGAAGCCTGTCTTCTGGTTCAGACAGTTACAGACCATGGGCACAGCCCACATGGGGCAGGGAAGAAAAAATTTCCCAGGCCTTTTCAAACCAGAGAGAGCAGTGATTCTCATGTCATACCATAACACTGCAACAGGTGCTGAGGGTTGGGCAGGGGTTGTTTGCCAGGATGACTGACCCAAAATATTATCATCAGAACCCTCCCTGTCTTGTGTCCTCCTACAGGTGTGAATGACATCATGCAGGAGCACATTGCGTAATAGGAGCATGAGAGAACATCTTTGTTAGAAGTGAAGAAGTCCACATACAAAAGGGTTTATATTTTGGCCGAAGTTTCATCAGTTAAGATACTTTTTGCCCACTTGGTTGATCAACTGAGCTGAATTGACCTTTAGTCAAACAAAATCATAAGGCTTTTTGTATGCTAGAGATCAAGAGTATACACACATTTGCACTTGGTGTGATAGTGACTCAGCTGAAACAGCAATATAATTTTCCTTATGTTAAAAGTAATTTATTTTGTATTAAGTTCAACATTACCCATAATATAAGGGGAAGCAAATATAAGGGGAAGCAATTTCAGTTTAAGCCAAAAGATACCCATTTAGTTACTTTGGTCACTAAATTTAGTGCCACAGCTTCTTTATTTATAATAATTTATTATATATTTATAATATATATAACTGGGGTAGCTCAGCTTCTTTCGAGAACAAAATGGTAGTCAAGAAAAAATTAATTGTGAGGTACTTGAGAGGGAACATGAAAGGAAATGCAGCACAGATGAGTGTGAGGTACTTTACATTCAAAGCAGAGATGAAAGCATGGTGAATTTAAATTAGTATAATGACCTACAGAAACTACGTCAAGGTCTCTGGAATTATTCAGCCCTGGCAACCAGAAGGTATTCAGATTTTATTTTATTTGGAGTTCAAATTAAGCACAAGCACTGGTAGCAGTCATTTCACCCTTCACATGGAGGAAGCACTGTTTAGAACTTTGTTTATCTGAGTAGAGCCTGTTGCAGTGCTCCACATTGTACCGTTGGAAAGTAGTATTGCTCTGGTTCCCCCCTTTCTTTTCTTTTTTTCTTTTTTTTCCTTTTTTTATTTTCCCTCTTTCCTCTTATTCTTTCCTAGTATCATGGAATTAATCACAGAAAAGCACAGGCTGAAAGGGACCGCAACAGATCATCTGGTCCAGAAGTCTGTGAGAAAGGGAGCCTAGATGGGATTAATTAACACCTTGTCCAATCACATCTTGAAAACCTTCAGCAATGGGGCCTCCACCACATCCTTGCAGAGGTTGTTCTAGTGTCTGTTCTCACTATAAAAATTTCTTTCTTATGTCGAGGTAAAACTTATTCTGTTGCAACTTCTGTCTTCTCCAGGTGGCTCCTTGCGTAGAGAAACTCTTTGCCCTCTTTGTATCTGCCCTTTAAATGCTGGGATACTGTGAAGAGATCTTGACTGATATTTCTTTTCTCCATGGAGAAAAGTCGTTCTTCACAGGGAAGGTTTACAGCACTTTGACCATCTTCATGGCCCTCCTTTGGACCATCTCCAGTTTGTATACATCATAAATTTTGGGAACCAGAACTGGGAACAGTGTTCCAGGGGCACTTCTCTTTCTTCTTTCCCTTCATTTTATTACTGAAATAAAGGGCTCTGCTTGACTCTCGTTCTTTAGTTTTATCTTTTCAAAGCGTAAAAACTTGGACTTTTAGGATATCTGAAGGTGGATAACAAGGCCATCCACTCACTATTTCAGCAGTCTTTTGAAGTCTTGTTAAGAGTCTTGTTTGGTTTTCTTTTCATATGAGTTGTGAGTCTCTGGAGCCTAGTTCACAAATTTTAAATGGTTGGCAATACTGGAAATCAAGCTTCTGAAATGTTTCAAAGAGGATGATTCATCATTTCTTGTTGTCTGTCTTTGAAAAAATGGGATAGATGTTGTCTACGTTTGAGTGGGACACAAGTGTTTTGTTGAGACCAAACCACAGGGGAGACCCAAAACTCCTCCCCCTAA
>JAWWES010000001.1:74368689-74411839 GCA_035583135.1 Lophotriccus pileatus
CCCCTCCCCCAAAACCAGGCAAGGGAAAAAAGGAACAATTTTTAACCTTCTAGCAGCACAAAGCAAAACCATGACAGATGTTCTTTTTTAAAATAAAGAAAAATTAATCAGGCTGTTATGATAAAATGATTACACTTCCTTTCTTTTAAGCCTAAAAAGTGCAAGTAAGTTTTGTATTGAAACAGAAGATGACAACTTGGCTGGGAAGAAGTTTAGAACTTAGATTTTCTTCTTTCCTGAGAAGATGTATCCCTGCATAACCAACTTGTAATTAGCAGCATTAAGGGGCACATAACCCAAATCAGTACATATAAGCTGTTTGAAAATGACATCTACACTATTTCTGCATGTGATTAGGTTCTGAATTAGTTGTAATCTCTCAGGGAAAAAAAAATAAAAATTAAAATGTCACTGTGGACAGCTCAATGAAGACATCTGTTCAATGCACACCTGCAGCCAAAGGGGAAATGTTATGTGCCTTTTATTTCAGTAGAAGCCTTACAGAAGAGATAATGACAGGAGCAGGCTCAGAGTGCTGAACACCTGCTTCAGAGGTCTTGTCTTTGCTCTGGTAAGGGAGAGGATATGAGACTAGGTGACCCATTGTTTTGTCCCAGGATGACAATTTCTATGTTCCAATAATGAAAGGAACAAAATCTTCTGTGCAAGAAGGAGCAAAGAGATCTGCAGATAATAGGCAATTAGTGGTTCAAAGGCTAATTAGGTAAGTTCTCAAATAAAGTTTTGAAGGTGATACAGTCAGCTAAGCAGGGAATTACCATAAGAGAGGATAATGATGCTCTCTATACAGCTCAAGAAGGGACAACCAAATACCTCAGTGATGCTTAAAATGGTAAGGAAAAGAAATATGCTTAAATAAACATACCAAAACGAAATCCCTTAAATCAGTGGTTCTAGAAGTCACTGGTGGAATTTGGGCCAAATGAATGGTAAGACTGATCCGTTCTATTTTAAAGTAACTCATGTTCTATTGTTTATTTCTTAGATTTGAGAATAATCAGCAAACAATGGAACATGAGCTATTTTTTAAATGTAAATATGCAGAAACAGGCATACATGCACTGATATGCACACACATTCACATATACACCTTGCCTGTAGTTATTCTGAAGTATGTTATTTGAGACTGAAGGCATGAGGCTGAGTTCACCTCTGAATTAATAGCTAGATGATTGGATAACATTTAGAGAGATGCTCCACTCAAAGGGGAAGGTAACCTGCAGATTGATTTATTCAGCTTTTACAGAATCTTACTAGCTTAATGACAATATATCTACTATATATATATATATATATATATATATACAATATATATACTTGTGAATTTTGAGTGAAAGGAAAGAAAGAGGGATGGTTATTTTGTTTGCAAGTGCAAGAATTGGACATCCAGGCAGATATAAAAGTTGTTAGAGGCAAGTAGTGCCTAAATCAATAATGAAGCTACAGAAAGAACTCCTGTATGTATGTGTTGCCTTCCTTCATCTGCATAAGTGCACCCTCTCCCAGTAAACACTGGCATGCTTCCTTAGAGAGACCCAGTGCTCACCATGCCCCTCGGCGCTGGCTGCTTGACCTCAGCAGTGCCTGCTCAGACTCCGTGGCACACGTGTTAGCACTGGAGAGGCTTTGCTGCAGGCCAAAGCAAGGAGTAGTCTTGCTTGAAAACCCAGCTTTTCTGAGCTGTTCTGCAGGGTTGTTTTTCAGATAGAGTAGCTCTGTGGTCATACAGTCACATCAGCTCATGCCAGTATGAAGGATATGACGGGAATAGGCCACCAAGTCAGCACTGTATTCAGCAAATCATGAAGTGTCACCTTTGTGTGTTCTGCCTACTTTAGCTCCCAAATTCACAAACTTGATTCTTTTGCACATTCTGATTCCTTTTTCCTACATCCAGCCAATATTTGGGTCTTTATATGATAATCCCCTTTATAAGAAGCAAATAATGGAATATATAATATTTATGAGTTTTGTAATCTGGCTCCAAAAGTCGCCACGTGAATTAATGTCCTCTGCGGTTCAGTGCTACAGCATGTAAACTACCAAACTGCTTAGATGCTAACACACATCAGCTTTCCTTCAATGACTTAAATTGCATTCAAACATTCTGAATGTTTCACTTACCCGGTATTTTAAAAACTAGGTCTTTTCAAAACTTCAGGTGTTCTGAAACTTTGCAAACTTGGATTTGTGAATTTTGTCTTTGTTGCTGTGTTTTTTTATTCACACCATTATTAAGTTCATTCCTTATTAAAGAGCGTGTTATATTGCAGAGTGTGTGGAATCACTATTCCTTCTTAGCAAGGGAAGGACTTAGTAATGTGATCCTGGGTTCACAAGGACAGACAGTGCTTTTAAGATGTGGCCCCCTACATCTCGCCTAAAGGTCCTTGTGACTTGCAAGGAGAACTGACAAAGTATACTATAGGTTGAGTGTTTTTGCAGGGCATTTTTTTTCACATTCAAACATAAGAAAATATTCAGCATTAGGGAAAATTTACTGTCTCAGCTCTGTGCTTGCAAACTTGACATGCTCAGAAATATATCCATCACCCACACTATGTTTGGGGGTTTTTATTGAAATATCCAACTTCTGTCATAAAGGGTAGGTTTCATCCAACTTACCTGTAATAATCTATGTCAGGCATTTAGTAGGGCATGCTAGTTATCTATGCTTGCTGCCTTGGTAGTCAGAGGGAGGTGACATTTCCAAAAAGCAATTTGGTTTCTTCTAGTATAAGCATCTAACCAACAGTGGTGAAAAAGGTTGCTCTCTGGAACTATGTGTATTGTAGAGGATTTAAGCACATTGCTTACAGTTAACTTTTAATGTAAAATGTTCCACTGTCAATGGGAAACAGTAAAAATAGGATTTACTTGGAAAACAAAGAGAAAAAACGTCACTTTTTGACAATTAAGATATATTAAGTGGGGATAGGATTATACCAATAATTCTTTGTTTCAGATGTTGTTGGATTTCTTTTTTTATGCTTTAATTACTATGTGTGTGTATTCACTGTAAAGTGTGTTGATTATTACTGTTTGTAGACTGCTACACAGGTTCCTTAGAAGGACCTCGTATTCTTTCAAGGAATACAGATGATGCGCACTATCTAAGTAATGAAAATCTCTGGCTTTTTTTTTCTTTAATTTTTTTTTCCCCCCCCAGAAAGTATCCTCTAAGCTGATATCTGGAAAGCAAATATGAACTACCAGTAGCTGGTAAAAATAGGTGGGGCTTTGCTTTGGTTAAAAATTGTGCAGATTGTGCTTTTTTGAGTTGGAAAGCTCTAGCTTGCACTTCAGATATGTCATATGGACAACAATCATTATCATGACTATGCTTCTTTTTCTTTGTCCATTTCATCTTTCTTTACATTTTACATTGTGTGTCTGTTCTGGTGTTGCTTTCATGAAAACTAGGTCTCCAAAACTGGAGTTTAGGAAAAACTTATGTGCTGAATGGCATACCAGTGCAGGGATTCTTTCCATAAATTTTTATCATACAAATTTCCCGTGAACACAGTAAGTACATATTCAAGTGACATATTCCAGTGTACGTTAGCAAAGTTATTCATGTAAGATAAAGTCTAAATGCATGTAGTGCTTTGCATTCTGTGTATGCCAAAAATCCACCTAAAATCTGTTGTAAGCTTTTTAATGCATATTATAACACCTGCATAAGATCAGATGGTTCTAGCCTCATCCAGCAATGCTACAAACTATTCTTTTGCCTCTCTCAGAATTACAATAGCTTCACTAAATGTGTTACCTGTTTTTCAAGGCCCTGGACACTACAAAAACTGAATCTGTGCACTCTTGAAGGTGACAGAACACTGTGCACCAAGGATGTACCATAAAAGATGCCATTATCCTGCAATGTTGGAAGTATTTTCTTGTCACAAGAAAAAGAGATACATGGCATTCTTAATATGTTGCTCAATTCCAGCGATTTTATGGAGCATTGCAACTATTTCAGTGTAGTGCTATTTCATTCTGAAATATTATTTTCTTCTTTATAAATACCCCATAGATGGCCTTTCCACTGCCACTCTTTTTTGAACCACTTATGATTACACCTCTCTTATATGGAATGACTGCAACTGTTATCGAGACATTTATGTCTTTGAAAGCTGTTTCTCTTTTTCTTAACCAAATGTTTAAACCTCCTAGTATTATATGCATTATTTAAAGAAAAATGAGGGAGTGACAATTCTTATTTTAAATGAAGTTTTCTTTTAAAAGTGTTCTTTTCCACAGTTCAAACTTAAGCAACTTCACCAGAAAACAGAGACCAGAAACATAAACCCTGAAATGAAACTCAGCATTTAAGCAGTTCAGGGTATAAGTCATAAACTGAAGAATAAAAGACATTTCTTCTGGGTTTATCATTGGACACTAACTGAAATTTTAGAGATATAATGCAATAGTATGCTAAGTTTATGAGCAAAACATTGCTTTTAAATTAGGGTTCATAGTTTTCTCAGCCTTCCACTTTAAAGAAAAAATAAAGGTGGGATCAAAAATGTAATTGCTTTTGATTTTTTCTTCAAATAAGACTATAAAGCCTGTTGTAAAGCACTGTTGGCACAGGCAGAAAATTAAAAAATAAAAAAAGGTAATAAATTGTTCCTTAAGAGAGAAGACTGTTTAAAGCGAAAGAAAGGAGAACAAGGCAATTTTGAATCTTGGTGCTGGAGAAAAATCAATGATGTAGCTTAGGTCAGTACCACATAATATAGGCTAGTGATCTGGATGAGAAAGTAGTCAATGAGTTGAATGTTTATTAATAGCAGTGTTTTAAGATTCTTTACTTAATTAGCATGATTTGGCAATTAAAATCCAAAGGTATACAGATGTAGACACCCTGTCCTGAGCAGCATAGTGCCTATGAAATTCAGGCAAGTTGAGTATAATGCTCATGGGTGAAAATAACTGAAATAACTGATCTTTTATGGGTTTGTTTGGTTTGTTTGTTGGTTTAATCTGGAAGATGAGAATCCATGAGAAGAGGATAGAGAGAATGGCTTCTCTAAAGAAAAAGTTTCCTTGTGGGAGTTTTCTGCTTTACATTATTTGTGCTGTTTGTAACACTTCAGTTAGAAAAATAACCCACAGAGGATATTCTCAAATAATAAAGTTTTTTAAAAAAAGAGACAGAAAGCAATAAAGTAATGATGATGACACTGTGAAAGTAATAATGTTACTGTCTCACTTCATTATGTCCTATAACTTTGATCCTATTATTTTAAGGCAAATGTTGCTGTGACTGAAACAATTGTCTCACCAAGATGTATATAAAAAAAATAGCATCACCCAGGAATGCCTTAGTCTGATAAGGAGCCATTATATGCCTTAAAAAAAAAAAAAAAAAAAGAGGATCAAATCAAAACCAAAAATAAACAAAAAAATCCTTCTCATGATAAAAGCAGTCAGAGCTATGGAAAATGACAGGGGTAAAAAATTGAATTGTTAATATTCTTGAGTGGGAAGTAGGGCTGTTACACCGCAGAAAAAACAAGAAACCCTTTGGTAAACTTGACAAGGGCACACTGAAGGCTGCAGAAGGCACAAGACAGTTTGCCACAGACTGGCCTCAGATCCTGCACTCACTGCTTTGAGTGGTTTTGATTTCTGTGAATTTATGCATGAGCCACTTCTCAACACTTGTTTCTACAGCGGGAAAGAAGAATCAAGTTGAATTAAAAGCCCATGTCTTCTTTTACATATAAATAATTCTGACTTGATATCCATTACTTCTCTAGTTAAAGAAGCAAAAGCAAACACATAATAAAATCTTAACCTTCAGGGAAATAATCCATCACCTGCAGAGGCCAGGAAGGAATTTTCTCTCTCCTACGAAGAATATTGCCTTGGGTACACTAGGCAAACTTTGTCTTGCTCAAGAACATGAAGTGCTTGATCATTGCCAGTGGCAGGCAAGGCACTGTGATAAACCAGTTGTCTGATCCAGTCTGACAAATGCTGTGTCTCCAGGTTTAATTTATTCAGCTTTAAAGTTTGCTTATGAAGTTGATGGGGGGGCACAGCAACCAGCAACACAATACCATTTAACTTGTCCAGGAGAAACAGTTACAGTTTCAGAATACACAGCCTCTAATTAGAGTAAATTACCCTGATGGAATAAGCAATCTGAGAAAAGGAGGAAGAAAAAGTGAGTGTAATTTCTAATGCCACAGGGAAGTGTTGACTGTCCAAAACCTGTCTTTAAATCTTCAGACCTCTGCCTTGAAGCAATAGCTGGGCAAGAAATAAGCCTGATTAACATTTTGTTAGTAAATTTGAGCACAAAAGATGAAGTTACAACAATATCTGCATCTTACCATCTTCAACTGAACCTGACATTTGTTTAGGAAAAAAAAAGTAAATTGAAACCATTAAATAACATTAAATAAATTAGTGTATTCATTCTGTACATTGCTTATCACTTTCTCGTTTTAAATAATGTGTTTGGAGATCTCCTTTTCTAAATAACAGGGAAGGGTTACCATTGATTTAAACAGGTTATGACACATTTATATATGTTATTCAACAGTTAATATTAATTCATATCACAACAATATCTGCTGCACTTTAATACAGCGAATCAATCAGCAATATCTACAATAAAACTCTGGGAGAGAGGCATTAGGTTTATTGCAAACAATTTACATTTGTAACCTTAAGGCCTTATTCCACAGGATTGATTTGAATTCATTTCACTGCATGAGGCAGTAGTTATGATTTTTTTCTACCCTACAGAATAATTCAATGTAAAACTTGGATGGGCCACATCTTTTTCTGTTTGGATTCTCATGATGCCATTACAGCACGTAATTGTAAATGGATTTTTGAAGGAAAAGAGTTTTTCTTGTTGCTGTTGATTTGGCTTTTGGCTTTTATATTTTTAATGAAAGTATTTCAGAGCAATTTCTCTTCTGTTTGTATTTTTTGTTGTTGTTCGATATCTGTTAGCTCAATTTTTGTGTGGAACACAGAAGACAATAAACGAAAGCTCACAGTAATGAAGAGAAACAATATTTTCCCCTGCATATAGAAGAGAATATTCTTCTCAAAATCCATAAGCAGAATATCCAAAAGGCATAAACTTTTTGTGACCACACTGCTTAGTTGTAGACATGGATTTCCAGGCATTTGGGAAAGAATGGAGAGATGTAGGGAGGCAAACTTTAAGAATATATTTTGTATACCACTCACTTTCCTTTACTGGAAATTTAAAAAAAAATAAAAATAAAAATTGAAGGTTGAGAAATAGATGGAAAGGAATGGAAGTAAAAACTGTAGAGGTAGATGAACACTAAGTGTTCATCAGTGTGAGGTTTTCTTTCTGGGGTTGTGGGTTTTTTCCTTAGTGCTTTACAGCTTTTCTGGTAGTTTTGCTGTCACATGGCATTTGCTCTCAATTTTCTTCAGTAGGCTGAATATGATTCACTGGTTCCTCTCAGTGTCCCCAGTTTTCCTGGCTACTTGTGGACCACTCATCTCTACCTGGAGAAGGCTTCTGAAGGCTGAATGGCAGGAGCAAAACATCTGGTTATGCACTCAGTAACAATCAGGCAGCTACATACTGATAATATTATATATGCATTCCTCTTTAATGTAAATTTTATATTTTATATTTTATTTTCAGCTTTACATATATGTATCATCATATAAACTTCTTCAGGAATTTTTTTCTTGGACTTGTACTCAAGAGTGCAGTATTGCAGACTGCTCAAGTCCTCGATACCCCAGAGACTGGTTTGTTTAACCTAATACTCCCATGCTCAGATATGAGCCTTCCTAGCCAGATGTTCAAATCGTTGGCTTGAAACACTTAAGAGGACCTTAGAAACTTTTCTTTTCCCCCAAGTATTAGTAATCCTTTTATTTAAAACTGGTGCCAGGAGGTTTGTAAAAACACTGACTACTTCTGTTTCAAGTCATTAATTATTCAAGTTTCCTCCATTTACTCTATATTTCAGTCTAGAGGAATTCTGATTTCTCAGTGAGGAAAGGATCATGGAAAAACAGAACTGTTGGTATAAACCCAGTATTTTTTAGTACTCAGTATTGCAATCCATTCAGAGAAGTGTGTGCAACTGCGCAACCTTCTTCCTCCTAAAAGACTTCAAAAAGCATACAGCCAATTAACAGCTGAAATTTTTGTGATTGTGTTTTTCTTCTCTCTGAATAAATGATGTTCAGAAGAACATGTGGAAACATGATCATTGGCTAGTATGTGTACGGTATGTGTATGATGCTGTAAGGCCACTGAAAGGCTGATCTGAGTCCCACAAGGATGTTTTCAAACAAACTTTCCAAGTGGTCTCTAGTCTCAGTCAATATCAGTTTTGCTCTTACATTAAGACTTACCAGTATAAATAAAAATACTTTCCTATATCCTTATTTAAAAATCAGTATAGCACTAAAAAAAACAATAAAATTGAGTAATTTTGACTTGGTCCCACACTAAAAGATTATACCTCCAGATACAGACCAAAGGTGGTTTTCTCAGATGTCTAGTTTTAGATTTAACCTGACATATTGCTGCCTTGCCAAAAATAGCATGCTCATTTGCCAAGATGTGAAGTTTCACACAGTGCCATATGCAAGTGTCTGTTTGCAGACTCTAAAGGTTCAAAGGTTATATTAATTTCTTAAGGGGAACTGAATCTTAAATTATTCAAATAGACATCCTCAAATAGTGTGTTTTGTGTTGTGATTTTTTCCTTGTCTGCCTCAGCTGAAATGAGATGCTTGAAGGAAATCATATTTCTCCTTCTGACACCTCTTTATCTGCTGATTTTCTAAAGTATTTCTTCCTCAGTATATTTTGCCTTTTCCTGCTGGCTTAGTCACAAAAAGAAAGTCAGACCATGACTGCAAACAGGCAAAGCTGACCCAAGATCTTCAAAAATGCTGTAAATGTTATATTGTAGAATACATGTAGCCTAACTTGAGGCTAAAATCTGCCTTGGATTAGATGATAGGCACTAACTATACCAGGGGAGAAGGGAGGGTAGAATGTCTACAGATATTGGCCCCTGCATTGACATTGCTTATTGCAAAGATTCTTTTTCTGTACCCCTAGTCCAAAAGGATGTACCACAGACCTCAGGGCAGGCTAATTCACATGTTTCCTTCCTGGATCTCAGTACTGTAGGGCATGAAAATATATATCCATTGCAGGTAAAACATATATCCGTTGCACTATTCTACTCATAAAGGAAGAAACCTGTCAAAAGAGAAAGCATGTAGATGGAAGTTCAGCTTTAAACTGCAGCATTTAAATTAATAACTACTGTTATCACTAAATCGTTGATTCAATAATTTTAAACGCTAAAACAAGAGTATTTGTATTTGGGGCTATTTGTAGATCCCTTGATTCATGAATGCTGAAAGTCTCTTGCACCAGTCCTAACTTGCAGTTATTCTTTCCGGATCAGATGTACCCTGGGATCAGAGTAGAGTGAAAGAAATGTTCTATTAAAACATTTTAGAAACCTAGGGGTTGGATTTGTTTCTGAGCTTGAGCTTGACCTTTCAGAAAAAGGAATTGGCTGTCCTCATTAATGACTGTAGGATTTTCTTAACAGACATGGATCAGTTGGGTCAGAAGGTGAGAGATACTGAGGCATATCAAACATAAATGAGAATCAAATATCATCACTGGTTGCTTTTCTCTGTTCTATTGCCCTAAAAAAAGAAATCAGTCACCAGAGTCTCTGTGGTGCACAGAGCTGCCAAATTCTGGGGCTATGCTCTTTTTATTAAACCAAGTGTTAGAAATATGAGAGAACAGGGAAACCAGAATCACTGCAGTTGCTGTCTTGTATTATCATCTTGGACGTGGTAGTGTTACCTAATATATTCCTTAACTAGTTGAGCCATTCTACTGTATCTGCTTGGATAGTCCATCACATTCCCAAGATTAGGTGAGTTGTGATCATTTTTCCCTTAAGTCAAAGTTGAAATATCTTTCCTTGTGTATTGTAAGTGCACTCTAGGATTGTGACTACCCTGTAAATTATCTGGATTGGCTTTTTGTGTAAGGCAAGAGACCGTAAAAACGGGTGTTCAGTCTGCACTGTATGATGAAACTGGAGCAGAGACCCGCAAGCTGAACTCATTCGAGTTGTCTCTAGAGCCAGGAGCAGCACGGATGTGGCTGTACTGCACTCTGAGACAATTAACTTATGGAAAGGAGAGGATGTTTGAGAGAGAGGCATAACATCAGTTAGAGAAACACTACTGGTTTTGTTTGTTTTGTTGTCTCATCTGTATATAATTTTATATATATAAAATATTGAAAGGGCATGTTTTTTTAACTTAGGCAGACACTACTTGTTAGTGCATATACATCCAGTTCCACGAGGGCTAGAGTCAATTCCCTGTTGTATTCTCTATATCATAGCTCTGATTAAAGGGTTGGAAAAGCTTTTCTGTTCTATTTGCCTCTCTTGGTGTTAATAGTATCGATCTTTTCCTTGCTGTCATTGCATTTCAGACATTCAATGAACAACACTAAGAGCAGGGAGAGAATGAGGATGGTCTTAAAGAAAGGGATCGTTTCCTTCACAGATGCCTATGGACAGACAAGCATTCTCTTGATGACCTGTAAGTCATTACTGCAGTACGGTGTTAAACTGCAATACAGTGCAAAAATGTAGAGGATACAAGTCTTCTTTGGAAAAAAAAAAAAAACACCAATAAAATTTAAGAATTATCCTTAACACTCTCTTATACAGAAAAAAAAAAATCTTTTAATTCAAAACCAGTAGGAGTCTCCATACTAAAATGTCCCTTCACTCTCCAATCACAAGTTAACAACTGATACAACTTTTACTAGAAGTGGAGGGTTGACAAATCCAGACCATGGAGATGAGAAGCAGATTTCAAAGAAACTGAGCAGGAGGCCTTCTATAACTCCTGTCAGTGAACTGTAACTATACTTTTGTAAGAATCTATTTATGAAAAATAATTATTCTTATGAATGTTTGCACAGGTTTATGTGATAGTGAATGTGTGTTTGCATAAATAGCAAAATAGGACAAAGATACAGCAACAACAACAACAACCATAATAACAATAATAATAATTAGAAATATAATAATTCTGTGTGAATGAAGATTGAGAAATCTTCCCTAAAGGCTGCTGTTATTTTCAAGTTTTCTTTTGCAAACTTTAACTCATGGTTAATAAAATAGAGTAGGCAATACCTAATAGATTTTCAATTTGTAGTTTAGAATTTTTCATTTTAATTTCCTAAACAAAAATATTTTTTTGTCTGGATTCATGTTTTTCTTGTGTTTACAACTGTCTACATGCTCCTCAATCAATCAGATATTTATACTTCCGTCTTAATAGTGTTTTCTATCTCTGTGTGTTATTTTTCTTTCTCATTGCCCATCCCAAAAGGAAGTCTTCGCACTGCAGTTTAGTTTGAATGATCAGTTATTTCTCTTCTCTTGTTGACATATGTCTATTGAGGGGATGCTATTTTTACTATATTTATCATTTGACCCCCTAACCATTTACACTACAAATCCAAGAGAGGTGCAAATTCTTTATTTCCTTCTTGAGGAAGCACATGGGGGGATACCAGAATTAAAAATTACTATTACAATTTATCTTCAAATAAAGCAAAACCTTGGAGAGAGAGTAAAGTGACTGGATCTACAAGCATTATTGGGTCTACAAGATCAGTAGAAAATAAAGAATTTCCACTTGTTTTTGAAGTTGTTCTTCTTCACCATTAAAAACCGAAATGTGCTTTACTTAGAAGACAAACTTGATTCTGAAAATGCTCATGGTCATATATTCTTTGGCATATAAGGAACAGTAGTTTCCTCTTTTTAATCCATGAACGCAACAATAAATAAATATTTTATTAACTTTTTTATTTGTCTATTTCACCCAGCTATGTTTGTTGATATGATGTAGAGAATGGTGTTTGCTTAGTCTTGAGAAGAGATAGCTTTGGAGGGATCCTGTTTCTGTCTGCAAATACTCAATGTGTGGTTGCAGGAGGGATCCAAAGTCTTTTTAAAGGTGCACAGTAGAGCAAGAGGCAACAAAACCCAGTTGCAACATTAGAAATTTGGCTTATACGTTATAGTTTTTTTCCCATGATGGAAGTCAACACCAGAACTGGTTTTCTTGGGAGGCTGTGGAATCTCCATCCTTAAAAATGTTCAAAATAAAATAAAAATTTAAAAAGTTATCTCAGTTGTGTAATAATACACTTAGTGACATACCAGCTGTTATGTCACTGTATCTTTAGTTCTGCAGGTAATATTTTTGGCATGAGTTGTTCTACAAAATATTTAGAGCAGCTGGGATTCAAAATTTTATTAGAGGAGGGGATGTGGAACTGAGCTTTATGTAGAGGTGCTGTGGAAATTAAGTAGTTCATTAATTGCTGCTTGGTGATTATCTTCAGGTGACTGTAAATAAATAAACCATACAGTGGGATTAAATCACACTTCTCATGCATTATCTCCTTTAAACTATAAGTGTTTTGTTTACAGAGAAAGTGAGGATCTGTAACTTGCCAGCAAAATCAGGAGTCACAGAGCATGCTGAGCACCTTTGCATGTCAGTAACAGAAGACCCATGGCAATAAAGGCACATAGTGGGATTTCTCTAGAGCAATAATGGCAATTTTAAGAAACCTCATAAGTTCGTATAAAAGAGGCAGAGAGTGCTGATGGCAACTCTGCTCTTCATGTGAAACTGAACTGAGTTTAAGGATTTGGATTATTTCTTTTTGTGTCTTTGACTACTGCCTATTTTAAAGCTGTGCTTGAAGTACCCAAGAAGGGTTGGGTTTCGGGTTTTTTTCTGTAATGTCAATAGTACTGGTCTCAATCAATCTCTATCTCAACTTTGCTGATGACAATCTCTGAGACTCCCAATGTGCTTGTGCTGGCCAAGTCTTGCTGTGAGCTGATCCCAGTGTGTTCTGCTTGCCCTCTACAACTTGCACTGATTCTGCATCAGCACTGAGAGCACGGTGAGGGGTGGGGGTGGGCTGTAATGTAGGCTTGCAAATCCTCCCTCCTCTTTGCCCTGCCATCTGTATAATCCTGATGTAGGTGGTTCAAGCAGAAAAACATGAGATATTGCAGAGATGCCTTGGACTTTCCATTGACTAGACCAAATAGTGGTACCTACACTGGAGACATCAAAAATGAGCATTACTCAAGGGAAATAAATAGATAATTTCATCAACTCTAGAAACAGCAGACAAATATTACTGTATGAAGCAGCCTATTTCATTCCATAAAGCAAACCAAAAAGGGGTTGCAAGGAGAGGACAGATAGGGGAAAATGGAATTAATATTACAGGAACAAACAGTAAAAACTAATATATGTCCCAAGCGCCATAGGCCACATACATAGACCAGAACAAAAAATAAGTTAGAAGAGGACTCAGATTTATATTTTACGGTGAAAGGAAATATAAGTGGACTGTAGAGCTTTTCTGTACAAATCTCCATAGCACTCTCATATATTTTAATCATATTTCATTTTGAAAAATGTGTCTTATATCCAAATAAAACTAACTTTTTTTTTTATTAGTTACAATGACCTTAATTGGTTGAGAACAGAAAGAACACAAGATGACTGCTGAAATGAATCAATCTAGTCGAATTTCAGCAGTAAATTGCCACCAGTGTGCTTCAGTCAAAAGGCAGTCTGCAGCTAGCCAGGGGTTGACCCCAGTGATATGGTTTTCATCACCAGCACAGACAGTCCTGCAATAGTTACAACATTTCAGGCAGTTCTCCAGAAGAAAGAGAATGAGCATCAAAAGAATTGGTACAAATTGTTATGTTCTTGTAAAGCAAGCAGAAGTGGCCTTTCACTTTCAGCTGCGCTTTGGTTGTGGTCCTGAGAGCCTGGGCTCCTGAGTGCCAATGCCCTGAACTCAAACTGTAAAAGCATCCCATGAACACTTAGTCCTTAAGTGTCCTTTCATTGCAGTGAGGTTCCTTTTCTTGAAATCTTCTTTATGCATTATACATCATCAGTACTATTTTTGTTTAGACACATCAGGAATCATCCCACAGCAATTAAAAATCATTATTCCATTAACTTTCATGCACAGAAAGAATTAATGACTCCATGAATCATAATTAAAGCTTCCACTTCTTTTGGCAAGCAGAAAGCCAGACATTCAACAGACCTTCTTGTTATCTATTTTGGCTGCTCTAATGCTTCATTTTTCATCTTGATTTCATACCTAACTGAGATATCCATGTTTTCCCTTCATGTTTCTTTCCTGTACTTGGCTCCTGTTGTTGAGCTGCAGTGCACAACTGTAAGTAAAGATAGCTGTATGGATACGAAAAGGTACTTTGGGTATTTTTTCTAGTATTTTAATGAGGACCAGAGTGGGGGGTTTTTTGGTTTTTTGTATTATTATTTATTTATTTTATCTTTAAATGTGAGATTGGAGAATATTCACTGTATTTTCCCAAATTAAAAGGCTGATAGTTTGACTTACTGTTGTCCTGATGGTTTTCCCCAGCAATCAGTGTTTTACCACATATTTGTTAGCAAGATCATAGTTACAGAATCACAGAATATGCTGAGTTGGAAGGGAATCACAAGGATCATCAAAGTCCAGCTCTTAGCCCTACAGGACCATGCCCAAGAGTCACACCATGTGCCTGAGAATATTGTCCAAATACTTCTTGAACTCTGTCAGGCTTGGTGTTGTAACCACTTCCCTGGGGAGCCTGTTCCCCTATCCAAACATCAGAGGGGAAGAACTTTTTTCTAACATCCAGTCTAAACCTTCCCTGATACAACTTCAGGCCATTCCCTCAGGTCCTGTCACTGGTTGCCGCAGAGAAGAGATCAGTGCCTGCCCCTCCTCTTCCCCTCACAACAAAGTTGCAGACTGCAATGAGTCTCATTGCAGTCTCATCCTGGATGAACAGACCAAGTGACCTCAGATACTCCTCATTCAGCTTCCCCTCAAGGCCCTTCCCCATTTTCATTGCCCGCGTTTGGACGTCCTCTAACAGCTCAATATCTTTCTTACATTGTGGTGACCAAAACTGCACACAATATTCAAGGTGAGACCTCACCAGTGCAGAGCAGAGCGGGACAGTCATCTCCCTTGATCGGCTGGTGATGCTTTGCCTGATGCCCCCCAGGACACAGTTGTACCTCCTGGCTGCCAGGGCACTGCTGACTCAGATTCAACTTGCCATCGACCAGGACCCCCAGGTCACAGGTTTTGAAATTCAGAGGGAAAAGCATATATATTCAATTAAAAAATAAACAAACAAACAACAACAAAACTAAGGGATATTTATTTTTATCATAGCAATCCAAGGAAAAACATAATAAATGTTAATGTGTATAATCACTTGATTTTCCACATACCAGATTTTCTTGAAAGCAAACTAATGTAACTTCTTGGCCCTCACACAGGTATAACCTATGCAATGATCCTTTCCTCTTGAAACCTAGCCTTTCCTCCCTCTTCTCTTACTTCTGTGTTTACCTTCTGCATCTTCCATCATTTTCTGGCAGTCCTGTAAGCCCAGAGCTGTCAGCCTTCTTTAGGGTAGTTGCTGGTGCAAATCAGGCACTAGTAATGCAACACCTAACACAACCGAGGCCAAGACCTGTAGTTGCTTGTAAGTAATGATGTCGTGCTTCTGAAATAATGGTAATAACTGCAGTGCTTGAGACAAAAAGAGCTGCCCTGCTGAGGAAGCACCAGGCTGTTACCTGCTAAAAGTCAACTTTCAGTTGCAATTCTTGTATTTTCCATTTGTAGTATAGGGCTTTTTCTTTTTTTTTTTTTTTCCTAAAGGATTATTAATAATAATGCATATGTATATATAACTAAAATTATGATTATGTAAGTTTTACACAAAATAGTTAGCTGTAAGAAGACAGAGGTGATACTGGCAGAGATGGGGTCTCTTTTCTGAGACATTTTTCATCATGAATGGCAAGAATCACTCATTTATCTCAGTTATCACCTTCCTAATATATTTATTTACCCACTGTAGCAGATCAAGCCTTGCAGCACGGCAGAGGTATGACACTGCCTTGTGCTAATTGTCTACTTCTTTCTGTTTTTCTTCTTCATATCTAAGATACTTGTGTTTTTTTCTAAACCAGCAACAGAAAACATTTGTGAAGATACTTCTTTCTACTGAAGAAGAGGACGCCTTAAGCTCTGCTGTTACAAATCCTTTTTCCACATTAATTCTGAAGAAGAAGACTGCTGAAAGAACCATCTTTTAACAAGTAGTTCTTTTTCATTGTTGTTGTAGTTGGTGGTTATGCAGGCTCTTTTCTCCACAGTGCTCCAAGAAGTGAATACAAATTATCTGTGTTCTTTTTCTCAGATGCCCAGTGAATCCATAGTAACAAGCTCACTTTGTATAGTCAACCAGGAGTTCACAGACCTACCTTTGTAGCACCATAGTGAGAACTGTCTGTGTCCAGGGTGATGTTCAAAGATGTCCGTAATTCTTACCCTGGTTGAGGATTTTTACAGAGACATTCAGCACCTCATCCATAAGTCTTCACTCCTGAGAGACAAAACACATAAAGGAGTTTGATTCACATACCATCTGACAATACTTTTTACTGGCAAGCTAAACAAGTGTTGCCAACATGTAGAAGAGATCAAACTACTCCAGTGTCTCAGTGAAGGTGCAGTCTGGTCACGGTTTCCTGGGATGTCTGGATTTTTTTCCTGTCTCCATTTATCACTGGCATCTATTACCATCTTGATGGGAACCTGCCACAAGGTTTGGCCTCTCCGTCCCTCTTCTTGTTCTTCTCAGACTTATAAACAGTCTTTATAGTGATGCTCAATGAAAATCTAGTCCCAACATTTTCTATAGATTTAAAAAGAGAAATCTAAATTTATCAGAGATAAGAAACAGCAATTTGCCACGTCAAGTGTGGGAGACAGTTGTTACCATACTCAAATATCTTTTCTATTACCTAGTGTTGCAACTCAGAGAACTGTCTTCAGCAATAACTTGAATAAATATTATGAGCAGCCACTTTCAGTCTCTTTCCTTTGGGGACACAAAAATTTAGTAAAGAACCTATGATACATATTCCTATAAGCTATTATTCAGAAGGGAACAATATACTTAAAATTCTTTGGAAGATATAACAATGGCACAAAATAAAAATTAATAGTAGGACATTGAATGATCCCCCACCCTGCCTTTTCTCCCTCCCCCAGTCAAGCAGACCATTTTCGAAGTTTCATCATAGCAGCTTTCAGCAGAGATGATTTCTTGCCCAGAGGCACAGGAAGATTAACCAACTATATCCAACTGCTCAACCAATAACTCATCTGAAAAGGAGTGTAAAGAGCATATTGTAAGCTTCACAAATGCAATCAGTTTATCAAGGTCAGATAAGGACAAGAGCCTGAACAGATATGATTCAGGATAAAAATTGAACAGATACTGATACTGTGCAATTAGAGCCAAAATGAGGCTACCTGCTGAATCGCAGGGGTGAAATACCACATTCTGCAAAAATTCACTGTCGCTAGAACATACAGAGCCTGAAATCCCCTCTGATGATGAGAAATTAACTTAGTAGTCAACAAGTTTATTGATGCTTTCCTTTTACAAATGTGCAGCAGGATTACAGGTGAGAGATTAGGAGGAAATTTGTAATGCATAAATGAAGAGCTTTTATGCACATTTTCTATCATGTCTGTGAAATGACAGTATGTCTCTGACAGTGACCTCTGGTATAATCATCATTAGTGATGGAGCAAGATGGCATCTGCTGGGAGTTTGACACCTGACAGGTGAAATATGTGTACCTTTTATATAATTGAGGGCAACATTTTAATGGAAAAATGCTGCATAGATAAAATTAAGTCAGCAAAGCAAATTGCCATATAATCTTGAATGTGTAAAACTGGGAAAGAAGTGGCCTATTCTTCAGAAGATGTGAAAGAAAAAAGAAAGTCAGAGGGTAGAGAATGAAACTAGAGACAAAAGAATGTGTCATGGTCAATGTGCCATTCAGCAACAGTGGAAAACAACAAACAGGAAAAGGAAAGTTGAAAATATTTCTGATCTTTTCAAATTTCATCTGTAAAATTGAATAGCTTCATTTTTGTTTTCATTTTTTAATTTGTAAATTTAAAAAAATCAGATGGCCTAAATAAAGGTCCTTATAGTTAGATAATATTTTTGTTCTAGAGTTGATTGTCCTTTGGGATAGTTGTGGTAAACACTTAGGCTGTCAATTTGCTGTGGTGCTTTGTTCATATACGTGAGTCACTAGGACTTCAGGGTTCAAGCTGAACATTTCTTACCATAAAAAAAAAAAAAAAAAAAAAAAAAGATATCCCAAGGAATCTTTCCCTGAGGATTTTTGTCTTTCCGAACATGTGGGTGGATTGTAGAAATGCATGAGAGAAGCTTACTCAGCATTTGAGTCAACACTGTCTTTCTTCCGCCCTGCTGAAGAAAAATAGAAAGGCAATGATTTCTTGTTCACTGGAGACAAATAGTTGCAAGAATGTATGGAAACTATCATAATCTCAAGTACATTTTTTTGTTTAATTTAGTTTTGAAAATTCTTGATTCATTCAACATTTAGTTGAATGAAGATCTGGTGCCATGAACAAAATAATAGGACTATATTAGACCATAACAAACAAATACTGTAAGAATAGACAAATACTACTTAGAAAAACCCTAGTTTTAAAAAATCTGTGAATCTTTGAATGTCTTCTTATTCTCATGTGGACCAACCCTTCAGCAGAAACGTGAATAGGAATACTGAAGCTTAGCCCTTTCTTTGCAACAGGGGCAACATTCAGATCTCTTTTTTTTTCTTTTTGTAGAGGTGCAGATCAGGCAGAGATAAAAGCAGAACAGATATGACAGTGTCAGTTAATAATAGAAGTTGATGCTTTGTGCAGTGGACTGATGCTGATATGGTGGTACTCAGGTGTCAGACTTGTGCGGTGCTAGTAAAATCATTGCAGTCCTGTACAAAAATGATATATAATGAAAAAAACAGTGCAGAAAACAAACTTTTCAGTGCACACAGAATTTGCAAAAGGCACCACAACATTTCATCTCTCTGTCCTGAAGTGTCTCCTTATATGAAGAGGAGAGGCAGGTAAGAAATATTAGGAGAAGTTTTTGAAGAGATAGACCAAGGGTATAGAAACAAATAACGTAGATATTAAAACCTGTGCTTAATTTGGTGAAAACAAATATTTCTAATAATGAAAAGAAATTCAGACTCCTTGGTCCTCTTCCCAAAGTCAAAGTCAACTCGTGGAAGACCCTACAAAAGGAGAGAACAATAATATGAAACCAGATTTACATAAATCTTTCTGGTAGAATTTCTGCTTAATTTGTGCATATAATTGCTCTTTGTCTATGTCCCTCTTCAAGTCAATTGAAGCTCCTCTCAGAGTGTGATTCATTGTCTCTTAAAATAGATCTGATAAATTATCTAGAAAGAGAGCCTAAGGTAACTTGCTTGCACTTAGATCTCTAATTTTTGAGTAACTGAACCTCAGCTGATGCTTACAGTAAAGTAAGAGCACAGAGTACATGCATTGCAATTGCCATGCTGAGCTATTTGCCAATTCTTTTCTGTAACCTCTATCGCACTCTAATGAAACAGCCCTCATAAGAATGATTTTTCCAAACTGAATTATGCCATAAGGACTTTATTTTTTATCTTCTATCTTTTACCTCACTTTAGCGCTTCTGTCTTTGTAAAATCTTTTCAATCTCTGCTCCCAGGCCTCTGTCCTTTTCTGATTCTTTGCTTCTTTATTTCCCTTCTAATATACTATTTTTAGCTGAAGGTCCTCTAGGGTCTGTACTGGTCCATTACCTCCTTCCACTATGCCATAGCTCAGGGTAATCTCATCTAACAGCAATTTAATTTACAATTTTTTTTTCTACTGGGAAGGTATGTAATTTACTATCAATACCAATCCTGTTTCCTTCCACTCAAGCTAAAACCTTGTTTCTCTGATACCTCAGGTACGAACATTTTCTGTTCTTAAGTTTACCTGCATTACTCTGCAACACTTTGAACAGCAGCAACATCTCCCCTTTCAGAAAGTCTTGTAGGAACTTGTAGGAAAATAATAGTCTGTTTGCAATTTCTTCCAGATTACACCCAAATATTGTAGAATAACTGGACATTGTATCAAATATACATCTTTTTCCTGAATTGACATACTTTTATCCAGGCTTCCAGAATCATGAGTCATCTTTTTCTGGCCTTGACCAATGCAGTCTTGCTTCTATTCAGCAGTCTTTCTAACGTTTTCAGAATGCTGTAAAGATTGTTCTTCCAATCTCTTGCTTTGGGGTTTTTATACTTCCCTTTTGCAGTTCTCCATTCTTATTAGGAATATCCTGAAGTAAACCTCTTTCAAGTTTGCTGAAATTATGTCCACAAAGTAACAGCAGAATTTTCATCTGTGCTATTAATGAGCTACATATTTCTATTGCCTGTTATGCTTATCAGTTTCTGGTTCTCTTCATTTGAACAACAGTTTGTCTCCATTCTCCTATTATGCTCAGTCTATATGATTTCTTTTGTCCTGTTTTGTTTTTTTTTTCTCAGTCGTTTTTTTACAACAGGGTCTTGATTTTTGGTTAGAGTTCATGGTAGCAATAGTAATTAAAAGAAAGAAAAATAAGGAACAACTTCAGGCTGATGTAATATAAATTGATACACTGTTAACAGGGTGGGACAAATTTGTATTTATTTTACATAGCAACTTAGTTATTTACTTTTGATGGCCAAAGAATATTTAAATTATATTGCAATATTTTTGTTTCACCTTTATGAATGAAAAAATATGCTGAAAAATTTTACTGCCAGGGAAAATAGAATAATGCAAAAATGTGTGTATACAGATTCATAACCTTGAAAATTAACATAAAAGGTTAGAAGTGATCATATGTTCCTTTGAACATCATAAATTTGTTACGACCCTCATAGCTCTTGAAGTGGCAGTATGCACTCAGGCTGATTGACAGTGTTTTCATGGTTTTATTCTATATAGCTCAGCTGTGTTGTGTTATACTGTTATAACTTTAATCTTATAGATTTCTGTGTATATTACTATACAGTGCAGCAAGAACTCCTTCAGCCAAGAAAAGAGTTATTTCTGAATTATCATTCTCCAATAACAGAATTCAGCAACCATGCTTATTAAATCAAAATTTTAGAAAAGAAAGCATAAAACCAATAGTCCATATAGATGAGAAATATGTTTCTCAATATTTGAATTGCTCAGATGTGAAAATCAGTGCAAGCTATACAATCACTCTTATATTGTGCTTATAAAGGGATTTTCATAACAATGCAGTCTTAGCAATTGCATGTTTTGTTTCTTTAGGATAGCAATACTGGTTAATTTCAAATTATTTGTATAGGTGAAGATATAAATCCCAAAATTGTATACTCTGTGAAGCGCAGAGAAGGATTGCATAGTTGAACCTGCTTTAGAGCAATGGGCTACTCCATCAAATTAGAGAGTTTTTTTCACACCCATAATTTGGACAGAAAGCTGTCAAACTATATTTGAGTTTTGGCACATAAGCTTGTGCGATCACAATCTGATCATTTCTTGAAATGGACAAACTTTTTCTCTACATCTGATTTAAAAGCATTATTCAACCTCCAATTTTCTTTTTTTTTTCTAATTTGAAACAAGTAGATTCCTACAGATGACATCTCCTTGCTGTATTAGTTTTTGATAAGAATTCCTTTTCCAACTTCATTTTGTCTTCCCCAGGCATTTTTAATACCCATAAAAAGCCACTTTGTGTTCAAGTTAAGTTGTCAAACAAGAGAATTCAGAGAGCCTTGAGAGAAGGCAAAATAGGCTAATTCATTTATTTTACGAACTGTCTATGAACAATAATTCTAGCAGATACAAACAGAAGGCAGGGAGTTCTCCAAATCTAGGAGAAAGAAGGGCTGATTTAGTCATGCTTTAAATTAAATTTTACAAACTAAATATTTTTTATATATACTATATTTATGCTGTAGGCTTGTTTACATAAACTCATATCTCACAGTCAGAATATTGCAGTGTCTAATTTAGTATATTAGAAGAAGAGATGTCATTGAAATAACTTGTCATCTCTTTACTGCAGCGTTTGGTAACTAGAGCTAAATTCTCTGTTATAATCATTTTGCTTGCCCATTTAAAGATTTCTTTGGACTTGGCCCTCTCTGAAATCTGAGGATTCATTAAAAAAACAACAATAATGACAAAGCCAAAAAACCAAACCAACCAAACAAAACAACAACAACAGAAACACAAAACCAGAGACCCCCCAAAAAAACCAACCAAACAAAATAAATAAACAAACAAACAAAACCCTACAGGTGCAGCTGCATTCTCTAGGGAGAAAATTATTAATTTAAAATTCCTGTGCTAAAAATTTAAGGTCCTCATTGGTAGTGCATGCCCAATGTATGATTCTACATTATTATTTTCTAACATATTATTACAAGCGCTTTTTAACAATTGCAGTTATTCAACCATCTAAATGTTCATAATGAGCCTGCAACAAAATAGAAGGAAAGAGCATGGGTGACAAAGCTACGTTCCTGCAGAGACCATGCTCCAGCATGTCTGTTTCCTTCCTGAATCCACCACCTCCATGCCCTCAGTCTCCGCAGCTGCAGGCTGGTCTGCAAAAGATGCTCCTTCTGAGAGAAGTCCTTATCAGTGAGTTAGGAAGATAGTGGGAGCCACTAGCCTTGATCACCAGCCCTCTGTTATTTCACTAACCAGAGAGCTCAGGTGGCTGCCCTTCTGCTCTTGTAGCACAGCTGATCAGCTTTGCAGGGAAAGGGTAACATTTTCAGGGAAAGTGTTGTGGCGTAAGGTGTAAATGGGGATAGCAAATGAAGTGTGGAGAACTGCAGGGACAGAAGTTTTGTTGGTGCATAAATAGTTTGAGAGGCCTCACATATACTTCATATTTTTCTACTCCTGTGGCCCTGCAAAACACCAGGAATATGACCCTGACTGACAGGTTAGCTCATTGCAAATAGTAACCAGCAAATGTTTTGGGAGAATATTCCAAGCAAATATAAAAATAGAGTACTTAACTTTGGGGTCAGATGTTTGCTTTAGAGAAGCTTCAGATTTAATTAATTCGAATACCCTGAAAGCAGGCAGGAAATCACAAAACATCAGCTTTGGTATGTTTTGTGTGTTTAGTCTGCCTGAGGCTTATGCCTGTGGTTTTTAAAGATGCATGGGAATGTTAAACCACAAACCAGCAAAAACGGTGAAAAAAATAATTCCAAGGAGTGTATGTGCTCTGTCCTTTTTTTTTCCCAAAGAGACGCATTTTAAATTGAATGGCCCATACTTGAGTTCTCCAGTTTGTACTGTAATAACTAACTACTGCTAGGAACACTGAAAATTCAAGGACATTTCTCTGCTTTGAGGACTATGTTGGGTAGTTTTAAGTCTGGATTGTTCATGTTTATAGAGTAAATGATATAGAGAAAAAAATTAAGTAACCAAACCGAAAGAAAAAACACCCAGTCTTAATTCAAACTGATTCTTCTTATAAATTTACAATTTTTCTTCATTATAACAAAAACTTTTTAATCGAAAATATTTTTTACAATTAATTTAAAATTAGTTTCTAAACAAAGAAACAAACAAGAAAAAAAGCAACCCACAAACAACCCTGTGCTAAGATGCAGAAGGAAACCCCAAAAATTAGAATTTTCTAAAATATTTCCATATTGTACTTGGACTATTGTTATGATTTACTAAATTGCATGCATAGAAATTATTATCCTATTAAAAATTATACACAGACTTACCCCCTAAAGAACGAGTACCTTTCGGAATTTAGTACAAGGGTATAAGATGCTAATATAATGTTTCTACCAGCTATCTTTCACAAGGATCAAGCAATCGTGGGAAGTGAAACCATTTTAAGGAGGAATTATCACAGTTGATATACCTTCCATAAGAATAAAGACAACTGTCCTTTTCTGACAGTACCCTGCTGGGTGACAGAGTATTACACGATCCTGAAATGCTGTGACTATTAAACTTTACAATCCTATTCTTACAGGTCACTGAAAATCCTCTGAGATATTTTGTTATATTTCAGCCACAGATAAATGAAGCAGAAAATGTCTGTGTTAGAGACTTGTCAATTAAAGAAGAAAAAAATCTCTGCTTTTTCTGCCGTTGTTTTGAAAGACTTATTTTTGTTTCTCTAGTAGAAGATTTTATATATTTTTTTTAGAATTTGAAAGACTGAAGAAAGAGCTTATATGTGGAAATGAAGTCTTCCATTTTGAACAAGGGAATAGACTTTCTGCATAATACAAGCATATGAGATTTGCTAAAATATTTTGCAGTCTTCTAGGTGGTAGTGTTTTACCTCTAAATTGTGTTGCCTGATGCATTAAGGAGTAAGGTACACATGCTCTGTGCAGTTGCTTTGAACCTTTGACATACAAGTGAGTATTTTAGAAAACATACCTTGGGCCAATGTCTACTGGGACATGCACAGTACTAAACTACAATTCACACATGAACTGCAAACTAAAAATGCTTGTATAGATGGAGAAAGATAATCCCCTTTCCTCCCTTTTCCCCTCCCCTCCCTTGTCCTCCCCTCTCCTCCCCTCCCTTCTCCTTCCCTTCTGCCAAATTTTCTGTTTCACTAATTTATAGGACATTGTAAATTATTTTTTGTTAAAAACACTAACAAAAGCAGATATTGCTGCTGTAACCCATTCCCATGAACTGCACAAGTAGTTCACAGCTCATTATTTATATTCTCTTGTTAATACAGAAATCCCCTAAGCTTTCTAGGTTGAGTGCATAGACTTGGACCTTAGGACTTAATGATTGAGCTTGGGGTACAGCTTCCTTCCTGATTTTCAGCACAGGTTGGATATGATCTGTGTGATTTGATCTTTATACCAGGTTGACTAATTTACCAGTTCCCTTAAGAGTGAAGAGGATTTTTGGTCCTAAATTCACTGTTACTGGCTGTCATGGTTTAAGCCCAGCTGGAAATTAAGCATCATGCAGCCACTGATTCAACTCCTCCTTTCTCTCTATCAGCCCACTGGAATGGGGAGGAGGGTCAAAGTAAAACTTGTGGGTTGAGATAAGAACAGTTGAATAATTGAAAATAAAGCAAAATATAGTAATAATGGTAAAGGATAATAATAATAATGGTAATAAAAAGGGGGAAAAAAGTGATGCACAGTGCAGTTGCTCACCACCTGCTAATAGATGACAGACCCCGCCTTCCCGAACTCAGATTGTCCCTCCTTCTGGGTAACTCTCCCCAGTTTATATACTGGACATGATGTTCTATGTTGTGGAACATCCTTTTGGTCAGTTCAGGTCATCTGTATCAGCTATGGGCTATGCCCCCTCGCAGTTTCTTTTGTATACCTCCTCACTGGCAGAGCATGAGGCAAAAGTCCTTGATTTAGGATAAACACGACACAAAAAAAACCCCAAAACATCAGTGTGTTATCAACACCATTGTTATTTTGAATCCGAACCACAGCACTCTAACTGCTACTGAGAAGAAAGTAACTCTACCTTAGCTGAAACCAGGACAATATTCACCCCATCCAACCAGATACTGGCCATGTCTGAAGAATATTCCTGAAAGTACTACTTCTAAGTCATATTCTGCTAGATAACACTACAGTAACAATCCATGTCCGAGAAATTTCTTTTCTCACAAAGTAAGGCTTGGAGGATACTAAAAACAGCTACTGCGGGGTCAATTTTCTGCAATTTCCTATCTGATCTCCCTTCTACAATGTGTTCTATGCACCAGTGCACTAAAACTCTGTGTAACATGTCACTGTAGGATTCATCAAGAGGCAAAGATATTCCTTTCTATGTCTGAGCATGTGTATTTTCTCACATATATTTGAAGATAATGTTGTACTTGGAAGGGTTTAAAGATTGAAGTCTCACTAGAGAAGTTCCACTGAAAACATGAAGTACAAGTGATAGATTTTAGTCTCTTTCCAAGAAACAGAAGCTAACTATAAGTGAGAGTTATGTACACAGTTTCATCTGTTTTCTTTCAAAAGCTGGAGTGACAAAAAGAAACTAAGTTTCTTGCAGCAGGCAGCTATCTGTTTCTCCTCACTTCAGCCTATTTCTGTCCCACTGAGGTTATGTGGGTGCATTATCTATACATATTCTGTATTAAGATATCTGTGTTCTGCATGTTTCTCTATCAAAGACTGAGAAAATCATTTAATAATACTGCCTAGAGCTTTTCATTTAAATTTTCATTGCATCTGGGAAAGCTGCTAAGTGAATGAGCATTGACTTTCTGAGATAAAAATAAACCCATAGTGCTTTAATTTTTTTTTGGCAAAGAACCAGCATTTCATAATTTCATCCTTTTGGCTTATTATGGGCTAAAATTCAACTTTAATGATCTAATTCAGTGAAATAATAAAATCCCAGCTTAACTTCAGCTTTTTTTCTTTTTTAATAGCCAGATTTATTGGGGTTTTTTTACACATGTTTTAACATCTGCAGGTCAGAAACTGTCAAATTGCTTAAACCAAGGTATGTGTTTCAAACTTGGGCACAAGTGAACACACAGATTTCCGTATTTGAGTTATCAAAAGACTGATGATTGTATCACTAGTGATGTAGCAAAGTTCACGATTTTGTCATTTTGCAAAAGATGACTCCATGATCCTCTGCTAGGTTTTTTATTTATTTCTTATGTACTGTCACCGCTATTTTTAGCACAGAAAAAAAGCAGTTTTATCTGAACCGAAAGGATAGTCTGAAACTGGTGTTTGAGGAACTGATGAGCATTTATACAGGTGTAAGGAAGGTGAAGGAGATAATTAATTGAATATTATAGTTTAAATTGTACTGTTTAGCAAATGATAAAAATAATATAAATACCTAATATTTCAGTCAGATATAAAAAACAGTTAAGAGGAAGGTGTGGAGTAAACTGGTTTACACTCAAAATTTAGAAGGAAAGGGTAGTTGCCAATATTTACTTCTCTCTTGACTAATTTTTTTCCTTTTGTCATCAAATTAGGGGTAGATGGGAAGGGTAGAAGGGAAGTGTCACATCCCTTGTCCTGCTGGCAGTGATTTTCCTAATGAAGCCCAGAAGTCCACTGGCCACCTTTGCCACAGGGGCACATTACTGTCTTACATCCAACTTGGTGTCCAACAGGACCCACAGGGCTGTCTTTGCAAAGCTGCTTCCCACCTGTTAGTCTCCAGCGTGCTCTGGTGCACAAGGTTATTCCTTCTTACAGGAAGGATTTTACATGTACCAAGAGGGTGGTCAAACCCTGGAACATGCTTCCTAGCAAGGTGGTCAATGCCCCAAGCCTGTCAGTGGTTAAGAGGCATTTGGACAATGCCCTTAATAATACACTTTAACTTTTAGTCAGCCCTGGGGTGGTCAGGCAGTTGAACTAGATGATTGTCTATTCCAGCTGAGATGGCGAAACATAGGAACAAAGGATGAGGAAAAGGCTGGGGTACTTCATGCCTTCTTTGCCTTACTCTTTAGTAGTAAGACCAGTTGTTCTCAGAGTACCCAATTCCCTGAGCTGTGACAGGTGGGGAGCAGCCTGAAGCCCCAAAAATCCAAGGGAAAATGGTCAACAACCTGCTGCACCACCTAGACCCACGCAAGTCCGTGGGGCCAGATAGGGCCAACCCAGGGGTCTGGGTGAGATGTGGGAAGGGCTCACAGAGCCACTTTCTGTCATTTACAGGCAGTCCTGACTAGCCGGGGAGGTCCCAGCTGACTGGAGGCTAGTTAATTTAACACCTGTCTACCAAAAGGGTTGGAAGGAGGATCCAGGGAATTGGAGGTCTGTCTGTCTGACCTCAGTGCCAGGGAAGGTCTTGGAGCAGATCATCTTGAGTGCCATCAGGCAGGACGTGCAGGACAAGCAGGGGATCGGGCACAGCCAGCACAGGTTTGTGAAAGGCAGATCCTGCCTGACCAACCTGATCTTCTATGGCAAGGTGATGCATTTAACAGGTGAGAGAAGGGCTGTGGACATAGTCTACCTAGACTTTATCAGTGCCTTTGTCACCATTTCTCACAGCATTCTCCTGGAGAAACCAGCTGCACATGGCTTGGATGGGTGTACTCTTCACTGTAAAAATCCATCACTGTCTGGATGGCCAGTCCTAGAGTGTGATGGTGAGTGGAGTCACATCCAGCTGGCAGCCGATCACTAGTGGTGTTCCTCAGGGTTTTGTCTTGGGGCCAATCTTGTTTAATATCTTTACTGACAACCTGGACAAGAGAATTGAGGTCACTCTCAGTCAGTTTGCAGATGACACCGAGTTGGCTGGGAGGCTTGATCTGCTGGAGGTTAGGAAGACTCTGCAGAGGGACCTTGACAGTCTGGATTGTTGGGCTGAGGCCAGTAGTAAGAAGTTCAACAAGGCAAAGTGTCAAGTCCTGCCCTTGGCTCACAACAACGCTATGCAGCGCGACAGGCTGGGGGACTAGAGGTTGGAAAGCTGTCTGGCAGAAAAGAACCTCAGTGTGTTGGTTGACAGCCACTGACCATAAGCAATGGCAGGACACTTTGTAGTCTGCCAGATCAGCTAAGACTGTCATCAGGAAGAGGTTTATGGTAATCTCCAGTGGCCTACAGCATGACTGTACTTTGCCTCTCTGAGTCGAGAGGTCTCCACAGTTTACCTTTTTGGATATGTTTCCATTAAGGCAAACAGACAATGTGATTTGCCAACTTTCAGAGGTGTTGAATTCAGTGGACTTCAGGGTGCAAGGGATTTCTCCAACATCAATCAGTTGGAACTGACTTTGGTGGTCTCTAAGGCACAGGGGACAATTGGGGATATTTCAGAATAATTAGACAAAAATGTGATTAGTTGGTTGGTTCATGCCTGATCCAAACCTGTTTTGTACTGTCCTAGTGATTCAGCAATGCTCAGACTTGGTATTAATGTGAACAGAATCATAACCTTTGCCTCATCAAGGCTTCTCCTGACCCTCTCCAGTATCTGTAAGTATTTCTCTTTAGGTTTATCACTTGTTCCACTTATGCTTTTGTCCTATGACAAAACTATGTTGAAGACTAATTCAGCAGGACATGGGAAGTGATTGTCCCTCTCTGCTCAGCACTAGAAAGACTAGAAAGACTAGCCAGTTCTGGGCCCTTCTCTACAGGAAAGGCATTGAGTTGCTGGAGTGTGTCCAGAGAAGAGCAATAAAGCTGTTGAGGGCTCTGGTTGAAGGCTCTGGAGAGTAAGTCCTGTGAGGAGCAGTTGGGTGAGCTGGGATTATATAGGCTGGAGAAAAGTAGGCTCAGGGGAGACTTTATCACTCTCTACAACTACCTGAAGGTAGGAAGTTGTAGCAAGGTGGGGGTTGGCCTCTTTTCCCAGGTAACTAGTGACAGAATGAGAGGATACAGCCTCAAGCTGTGCCAGGGGACATTCAGGTTAGACATCAGTAAGAATTTCTTCATGGTAAGGGTTGTTGAGCATTGGAACAGACTTCCCAGGGAAGTGGTGGAGTCACTACCCCTGGCAGTGTTCAAGAAATGATTGGTCATGGCACTCCAGTGCATTGGTCTAATTGACAAGGTAGTGTTTGGTCCAAGGTTGGACTTGATAATCTTGGAAGTTTTTTCTAACCAAAATTATTCTGTGATTCTATGTTCATATGTCAGGACATCAGATCATACATCAAGAGATCAGACCATACTTACATTCCCATTCCCAAGGAAAAAAGTTATGAAGAAGCAGCTTAGTGATTACTTTGTAATTATATAGTCCATGCGAAGAGTGGCTATGTTGCTTCTGTTCTTTTAATGAAGCACTTTACTCCCCTGTAATTTCTGCTTCACAATATCCTGTTAATAAAACTGTAATAAACAAGGGCTGGGGGCGTTTTACCTTGACTTGTAAGTAACCTTAAATCAGTGAGGTTGTATGCAGGAGCAAGGACTGGGCACCACTGAGTGTGTTTAATTTCAGATGATAGAATTAAATCCTAAAATCCATTTTTCTGCGGCCATGAAAATCATGCATTCAACTCTTACAGTCAGCACCTGCAGTTCCAAAATTATCAGACATTTTCAGATAGCTACACAGATATCAACAAATTATGTGTCTAATATCTGTCTTTCATTGAGTGGTGTTTTATTTTTAGCAGGCTATTGTTTTCTCTTCTGAGAAATAGAATTTCAACACTAAAGTCATAAAGACTCCTGATCTGACAGGTGCAGGCACCTGTGCACTTATGCATGCATGCATATATATGCACTTAACATGCACTGAGCACACTGCATACAAATTTTTGTCATTCAGATATGAAAGAGAAAAGAACATCAGCAGGGATCTCATTCAGTAATTAGCTATTGTTGAACACAGCATTAGGCTTTCCAGAACTTGCTCATGGATAATTGTCATCTGCTCTACAAATGTGTGAGTTCTCCAGTCATTTTCTTTTATGTTTTTGTGCACATCATTCTTTAAAGCAGGGGAAGAAATAGGCTTTTTTGGGGTCCATTTAACAGATTTATATTTGAGTAATCAAAGCTTTGCAAGGTTCAATTTCCATTTAAAATTCAAAGTCAACTGCATTCTTATGAAATAATTATTGATTTTCTGCAGAGAAATTCTAATCAGGATGCTCATGAAAAAGGAAAGGAAATTGAGTGTAGAAGAAACACTCTGTGAAAGAAGATAGGATATTTTGTGCCTCCTCTTTTTCTGAAGTGGTATATGCTTTTTGGAGCTTTGAGCTTGACATCCAAGATTCTCTTCAAAGCAAAGTGTCTGAAAATAAATTCTGAAATTTTGGATACTTTTCTTGCTGTCTCGATTTTTCAGTAGTGAGATACTTCAAACCACAGGGGTTATTATAATTGTTGAAATTATGAAAGTTTTTATAAGATTTAAGACCAATTCTTAAATCTAATCTCCATTGTCCAGGAGCTTTGCATAAGACCTGGAAAATGTTGGGAATTCTTGTTAACTCCTTGAAAAAGATGTAGGCAATTCACAGAGGTCAGGGTGAGAAAGGACCACTAAGATCAATGGGGGTTGGTCTTGGAATTGATCTTCTGCACAAGTTATATCTTGTGATGGACAGAGTCCTGTTCAGCCTCACCTGTCTACTTTGAGCAGGGCAATTTTTTCAGTTTATTTCCAGAGGTTCCTCTGAACCTAATTTTTGCCTAGATGCTATGTTAATCAATGAAAATAAATCTACAGAAGAGAACCTAGCAGCTTCCAACTCTGCACACCTAGTCTGCATCCTAGCTCAACATCAAATTAAATTTCAGCCATACTACACTCTTTCCTCCATTTCCTAGCTTTCCAGTTTCCATTTGTAAAGACCTGGTGAAAGCAGCAGTGTGATCCAACAAGTTCCAGCTTGTCAGGAGCACAGAACTAGAAGGTTTAGCAGAACTAGGTTTGTCTATTGACTGTAGCTTTAATGTCATGTATTTCAGTTTCTCCGTCTAAAAATATGAGAAATCACTTTCCCAGTGGCCATGACTGCATGGTATTTGTAACCACAGTCAGCAGCAAAGAAGTTAAAAGACCAGAAAAATGCAAACTGTCACCCCACCTCCCCCGCCACCAGCAGGCTTTATGAATGGTCTTTTATGGGTGTTGTTAGCTTTCCAGCTACAAGACATTTTAAATGATGGATGAATAAAAGCATCATCTGTGCAAACACTGGGATGTTTGAACCCAGAGGAAGGTTCAATAATTAGTCATGCAGAATATTAGTAACGCCCTTTGGTCATATTCCAAGTTCCTCCTGGATTACAACGCAGTGTCACAAATCATCAGCTGCTGTGACTGTTATTTTCACAGAGAAAAAGTTTCCTGGTGGTAATAGTGAACCTTGGAATAATATTTAACTCTGCTTCTTCCCTAAAAGATGGTAGTGTACAGTGACCATTTCATTCTACAAACAGCTTTTTCTGCTTCTGAAAAATTGACCTTTTTTTCATCTTTTCTTTCCAATCCTGTAATCCTACAGGGCTGATTGTGTTCAGCAATAGAAAGTGGGACAGTTTTCTACTGTTTGTATCATCAGTAAAACTATGAACAGTTAAATATGCAGAGCCCTCTCTGTTATAGCTTCAAATGAGTACTAAGATGTACCTTTCCAGGCCCACTGTGGGCCTTAGGCTACATGGAGGGAGGTAAATGAGGGCAGAATTTGAAAGCAATGCTTTTGTCTTTCACAGTTGTACCTGAAGGAAGCACTTGCCCAGCAGAAAGGTTTTTGGATTGTATTGTGCATGGAAGAAACAGTATAGATTACTTTCCAGACTACTGGAAGCTCTGCAAAATGAATGCATAGAAAAAAATGACATTTAACCATCAAGCTAAGAATATTTGATCTGGAAATCTTTGGGATATAACAAATAGGTTGTATTTATTATACTTACCATTTTTTGCAAAAGCACTTCTAAAGTAGGACTGCATTTTAAGTCATTCAGTCTCGAATAGAATTGGACTATAGGGACAGTATGGATACAGAGATTATTTTAAGAGCAGTAGGAAAAATTAAAACACCTTTCTCTTCAACTCTAAAGTTCTCCAGCAACTAGTAGATTTCACAGTCATTGTAATTCACAGCAAAGGCCCGTATGGTATTAAAGATACCAACACAGTGCTGCACATTACTCAAAAAAAAAAATCCTATTCACATAACATTCTACCTTTATGCTGGATCATTGTGCACTTAGTATCACTTCAAGATACAAAAAAGCAGTTTGGGCAGACAGGTTTAAAATGGAACTCAGTCAAGCACACTTCCCTGGATAAATCAGGCTAACTTCAATGCGCACATAGCTGAAACCTCCCGTGATTAAATATCAGTTGTGTATGGCAAGGCATTCTGGCTGTGACTTCAATTGTCTGTTTTAAAAAGCAAGCCTCCTGCAGAAAAAAGATTATTTAGTTGGCCAAATAAAGTGCTTGTTGAAAATTCAAAGAAATCATTTGTGTGATAAATAAGGTTGCTTATTACCAAGCTAGGATGATTATAGCTATTTTATGAAATTTTAATTACATTATGTGGCTGCTCAAATATTGGTTTTGAACATTAATCAAGTTACTTGGGAAGCATTTCACGGAAGGGAAAATAAAAATGAAATGGCTTATTTATTTATCCCAATGTATTAAGAGCAAAATTCAGCGGGGAAATCATGAAAAAGCCATAGGGGAGAAAGCACTGCCTAAGAGTGTTCACAGTCAATAGAAGTCTGAAACAAATTTTCACTTGAATAATCTTCCAGCACTGCCTCGGTAGTATCTTCATGCTCCAGACAACAGACTATACTTAAAAATCCATATGTATAATTTTCTAGGTAAGTTTATAGCTTAAAGCATTCGCATATTTTACATATTTAGGAAACCATAAGATATTCTCATGTTACTAGATAAACAAGATGTCTAGCAACTTTTTTATTCAAAATATAAAGTTATTTGTGGGGTCTGAGAAGTCCATAAAAATTCTTGGTCGGAAAGAGAGTTTGCTGTGGAGAAAGGTGAATATAAGTTTGAATTAACTAGACAGATATGGATTGATGCTGAACTGATGTGACAAGTCCCATGTTTTGCCACTGCATATGTTTTCCTTCTCAGTGATTTATTTCCTGTGGTACATAGCACAGGACAGAGATGTCACCAGAAGTCTGCTGATTTATTTCATTATATATTTTTATTAGCCTTTAGAAACATTCCACGTTTGTATTAACATTGCGTCAAGAGTATTATCTGTGCATGCAGTTTTACTATGTACATATCAGCACTGATGGAGGCAAAAGCCTCCTGATGGTGCTTCATGAACTCACAGATGTGTTCAACAGAGCCCTTTAAAAAGAGATTCAGGTGAGTAAGTATCTCTTCCATACTGCATCACGAAATGAGAGCACTAAATATGACCTAGGTCTGCTCTTCCCTTATCCACAATTGGAGTGATGCAGGAAAAAAAAAAAAAAAAAAAAAAAAAAAAAAGAAGTCTTTTTCCATCATTTTCTCCCTTCCAGAAGCTGAATCAAGGTCCAACAGACTTTTGTCCAGTCAGCCACAGAGCTATGGCTTACAATTTCCTCAGACCCAGAAGGAAGAAAGAAAGGACAGAAACAAGACAGCGGATGCTGTTGTGCATTTTTGTCCAGATATATGAATAAAACATGCCTTGCATTTTTTAGTTGGTGCTATTACACATGCTATTTGCTCATCAGGAGCCCCAAAAGCTGTTGCTTCAAGCAGTTATCCTCACACCACACCCTTGCACATCCTTTTCAAGCCAAGGAATCAATTTAGAAACTCTGCAGTATGATACTGCTTGTACTAAAGGGATGGAATAACGTGCAGTCAGAACAGCTAGTGACTTTACAGTATTTTGATTTTAGTTTAAAAGAACAGTGTTTATCTTTCCTGCGTGTACAGCTGTGCAAAGCTGTGTGGGCCAACAAAGGTGAGGAAAAAGATAATATTGAGGAAAGTATCACAAATTTTCTTACACAGTATAATCTAAACCATATCAAAGCTATTTCTTGAGGCATTTCTGTAGTTTTATTTCAAACTAGTGATATTTCTATGCAAATATTATGTTCTAATGAAGGAATTATAGCATTACATTAGACTGTTTGGCAATAAGAATTCCCCATTGAGCATTGTTCTCAAGCCCTTTAAATGTAATCCAATGTTCTTCCCAAAAGTATTTCACTTGTACTGTACAATACATAGCCTATAAAGATAAAATATTTTTACATATTGCTAATAACTGCAATAATTATATCTCATATGATTTGTGGCATTTCTCTTCTCTTTGGGCAAGACAAAATGTCTGAGAAGAGAAAACGTATAGTGGACCAATCTGGGGTTCAAATAATCAGATAAAATTTTGAATGTGAATATTTTTGTTGCAGCAACGGTTAAGATAGAATGAAAACCCAAGAGAGAACCTAAATACTCTCAGTATGCTTTATATTAACATTAAACCTAGAAAACCCTGACTACTTAATCTCTGTCCAAAGGCTGACTGTTTAAGTAAATCAAAATATTATTTAGATCACTTCTAACCTGTTGCCCAAGGTTGCATTTTCATTAAATATCAGCTCAGATCTTCTCTACTGTTAAAGATAGTGGTAATCCAGGATTGGACATTTGTATCACCAAAACATGAACATGGTCTAAATGTATAGTGGAGACAGTGTATCTGTGAATCTCCAAATACACACATTCATTTTGCATCTAGTTTACACAAATTACATTAAATGACCTTAATAATAACAAATATTCATCATTCTTAAGAAGCCTTATCTAGCGTTAATGATAAAGAAAAATATTTTGTACCCATCCATGTAAGTTTGTCTCCTTAGCGAAATTTTAATTCCCATCATAACGGTTTTACTTCAGTGAGATCCAAGAAAAAAATTCTTGCTTTTATTGTTTTATTTTTAGTCTGAATTGTTCACTTGTGTATGTCAAGCAAGCTCCACATACTTGCCTGGATTATTAGCATCTGAAATTTTAATTTCAGGAGGAGAAAAAACTTCAAGATCTTTTGTGTATGTGTGTTTCAGCTCTTCATATACCTATTTAGACAAAGTGAAGCATGATAAATCTTAGAAGGAGCACAGTAAAATAGATTTACTGAACGCTGCTGAGGGCTATGCAGCATTTCATAACTTCCAAAGACACCATTAGAGATAGTACTTGTTCCTTGCATTTCAGCTGGTTATGTCTTAAATTAACTTTGAATAGAGGAATATTGAGGGGAAAAAAGAGACCTTCAAAGAAAATTAAATTTTCAATGCAAGGGCCATCCAGGCCCAAGGACGTTTCTGTCTTTTGCACTTTTAAAGTTCAACCGAATAAGAATTGAGGAAGAGTATTTTATGTTCAGATAATTATCTAATTATTTTGTTTTATAATACCTTTCATTCTAAAGAATCCCATGAACCTTTAATATCCCTAAAAGGAACTGGGAGATATTTTGCTGAAGGATACCAGAGTACAGCTGGAGAACAAATAGCTTTCTGCCAAGTCAAAGTTTCAGGATTTAAAAAACTTTCTCCAAGCTTTTCAAAACTCTCATTAGATTAGTGACCAGTGAACTCACATGAATGAGAAAAACTCTGATTCCTATGACATGTACTTTAGCCTATGTCTTCTTCATTTCAAATGAAATTCATAAGCAGGGAGGAAAGTAAAGCAAATTGCGACTTCTGTTAGAACTATTCCACCTTGGTTAAGTAATGAACCCTTCCCTTGTAAAGGCATTTGAGTCTTTACTTCCACTGGTAACCCAAGATAACTCTCTAGCTTCTGAGAGAATTAATCTCTTCTGTTTTCTCTGCCCTATCAAATGTTTAACTATATATTAACTAGAAAAAAAATCAGCAAGAGAGAGATTGTCAGAACAGATTGGAAAAAGAAGAATACCTTGCTCCCTTGCCTTGTTCTCATTTTGGTATAAAACCTAATCTTTGACTTCAAAAGGTTCTTCTACAGTCTGTTTATCAGTGTGGTGGGTTGACCACCCACCCAGTCACTCATCCACTAGTCCTCCAGCAGAATGGGGACAACAGTTTGAAGAGGAAATGCAAGATAAAGACAATTTAATAAGTGATGGGAAGAGGAAGAGAAAAAAAAAAACAAAAAAAACCCCAACAACACAAGGACTGAAAAGGCAATCACTCTGCGTGGCACAGGCAGACTGATGCCCAGCTGGTCTCCGAGTATCTCTGAGATCATCTGTTCTGGCTGTGCCCCCTCCTAGCCTCTTGCCCACACGCAGACTACCTGACCGTGAGGCAACATGAGATTCAAAGAAAGTCTCAATGCAGGCACTTTTCAGCAGTAGCTGAAACAGGTGTGTTATCAACATTGTTTCAGTCTCAAATCCAAAACACAGCACCATATGGGCCACTGTGAAGAATGTTAACTCCATGGCAGCCACATCCATATTATTAGCTAAAGAGATCAACATTTTGATGGTTCTGCATTTTCCAGTGGAAAAGTTAGTTTACTGGAAAAAATCCCACGTTTTCAAACAGACGTCAACTATTATATCTGTTCAAATTTCCATGTATATGAGGACAAACCTAGATTTTCTTCAAAAGAAACCACATAAAATGTGTGAATTTATTTACTTTTAAATGAAAAAATGGCTCAGTTGAGTTTTCTTAGGCTGAAGATCCTTAGTCCCTACAATCTAGGTTTTCAAAATCTGTGGAATATGCTACTAAATTGTGGTTTTCCGGGTATTTCTCATAGTGTTGTATTCTCAATAAATTGACGTTACAACTAAGGAAGAAATTAGAAAAATATAAAATCATATAATAATTATTTAGAAGAAATACATTTAAATGAGTATGTTGCTAAGCTTGCCAGAATATTTTGATTATTTCCGATCCTTCTGTTATTTTTCTGTATTCTTCACTATATAACTCAGTGTTCTGCAAATTCAGTAGATCAACATGTTCTTTTAGTAGATATTTTACAGAAGGTAATATTTTTGAAAGAAAACAAAAAGGCAAACCCACAATCTCTCATGCTCAAAGAGCTCTGGGAGGTTACAAAGTGAATATATTATAAATAAGAAATAAATGCTAGACACAGAAATTAAGTTGGAAACAGCATTTTTAACTAAGTGTTTTGGAGCCATGTAAGGAGACATAATGTGCCACAATAACTAAACTGCAATTAAAATTGGAGGGGCTAAAGTAACATTCATATTCAGGAAAGCCCAAATTTATAGCTCCTTTTTGGGCTCTGTTTAAAAGTTTGGAAACCAGTAGAGTTACACTCTTATAAAACCAATGTGAGAGGAATTATATAACACAGAATGTGTAACTAATGCATCATCAGTACCAAAACAGATCAAGACCCACATCCTCCTTACTTTAAAAGCTGGTCTTTTTTCTTCCTCACAAATAGTTTCACTGAGGATCTGCCCTTTTCTTCCCTTCCCTTCACATGGGACATTCCTCATGTTTCATTTGCCTTTCACAAGAGCCTTGTGTACGGCATGTTCTCTCTGTGCATTTGAAATTCACAGCTTCTTTTAATTGTTCAGATATTTGAGACACAGAGGACCTTTCTATGGTACCTTCATATCCTACTCTTCCTGCAAGAAAACTTATCTCTGCTATCCTTCCTTGTAGATTCGTATCTTCTTATTTTTATTTTCCTCGAGTCTAGTGCATTGCCCTGTTTGCTTTGCCTCCCACTGGATTTTGAATAAGATCTCCAAAACTTTTCCAAACAACTTGGTAACATCTCAGTCCAATTGAAATTCAGTGGAAGGTAAGCATTTCAGTATCTAAAGATATTTTTAAGTGGTATTCCTTTTTAAACTGTATTCAAAAATAGTGTGATGAATCTGAGATGAGAGAGCTGTGAGCCGTGGTGGCTTATTTCCCAGGGTAGATTTTTGCGCTAATGAAATATACTAATCCAACAATAAAAATCAAGATACATTTTCAAACATTTTTGAGTCCTGAAACAGAGAGCCAAATAAATTGCTAATCTGAAATAGTGTTTATCCTGGAGAAGATTCTTCTTTGAGATTTTCTCTCAGTTGATTTAGATTTCCCAGTATCCCACTGATATGACAAACCTGGACATCAAACCACCCATCTTTCACATTCCACATTTAGAGGGTTTCAGGTGCCTGAATTAACACATTAGCTTTGTAAAGTGACATTCTAATTGCTTCCACTTTGTCCTCCCATGAAGTAACCTCATTTCCATCTTTAAGTTGTCTACCCTGAAGTATCCATTATCTATTTCAACACCTCCTCCAAGTTTTTTGTTGAGTAGAAGAGTCATCGTATTCCTTTGAACCAAGTTTTCAACAGAAATTGCTTTGAAGTTGTCCTTGATTATTCTGTGAAACTTTGTTGACAAAAAGAAACACTGACGTAATGTGCCTAAAACATTTGGTATTGAGAGTATTTTAGCTGAAAATGAATAAATTAAAAGAATGAAAGAGATAGAATCTGGGAAAAAAGGGAGACATGCAAGGACAGAGAGGATTAATCAAGATTCGCATTAAAGTAAGCATTATCCTGTTTACTAATTCCATTCCAAATTGTGTTTCTTGACGAATGGCATTATTTTTCATTTGTTGTTGTATTTTCTCCATTTATCTGAACAAGACGGTGGCAGGAAATGAAAATGAGATTATAGCTTATGATAAAGCAGAAAAAAATCCAAGACCACTGTGCCTGTTCACATGTGAAAGATTAATATTTGATCCTGCAATTTAGGTGGAGTGTGACAGCTATTGTACAACCTTATTTCAAGAAAACTGGAAAAAAAAAGTTGAACAAAATGGTCTTAATAGCCTTTTATGTTACCTTAAGGTTCTAAACACCTTCCAAATTCCCTATCATGCTGAGTTCTTATGCTTTCAAATTTGAAGGGATTGCACTTGCTACCTTTTGAGTTTCCTTGCATGATGTAGTGAAAGATGAGGCAGCTACCAGACCATTATAAATACCATTGTATTTATTTGAGTAACGGACATTTTTTCCAACAGCACTGCTTAATTTGATCTCTAGTCTGGTCATCATTCTCCTTGTAGAAAATAAAGAGAAAATAATCTGTTCACTCATTCAAATGGAAAGGTAACCTTCATAATTTAATGTCTTTGGGGTGAATGTGATGGATACATACATACAAGTCCAAAAGAGCAAACAACACGTGATTAGGCATATGCTTCTTCTTAATCATGTAACTTATCCCTCTTTTAGTAGTTATATTTTAAACCTGCTTCACTTCCTAATCCTCAAGGACAGTATGAAGTACCATGTCCCTTTAAATACATTTCTGGTATTACATTACTTTGTTGAAAGGACAGCTATTTTCTGTATAATGATTTTTTATTTTTTTAAATCATGATACTTTTAGGTTAAACTCCTTTTTTAGACATGTATTTGCCTTGGATATACAGTCACAAGCTGTATCTCTTCTGAGAGCAGTTGATTTAATAAACTTATTTTTATTTTATGAAGAAAACATCTTATCAAACCAGGGAAAGCAACGCCTTTAAAAGAGCTGCTTAGTTTTCTGCAGCATGTCATAGAAGGAAAATGCCAGGCCAGCTACCACTCCTACCAACCCGACGGGATCACACCATTGTGGGCAAGCATTCGATACTTAGCAGAATCAGTTTGGCAGGTACTGAATGGAGCTGTTGGTACTATTTTATGCTGAGAAAATCAGTCTGAACACATAGTCTAGGGAGATAGAAGGTCAGATTAAATGTGGTTGTCTCTACCATTTCAGTTGCTTTCATTGGGATACAATCTAAACCACATGCTTAATTCCACATTCCTTGTTATTTCAGTTTTCTGTTGTGTTCTGTGTTGTAACTTGTAGTGTATTTTACTGGTATTAAGGACCTATTCCATGCAGATTTAATACATGAATCAATTCAGTATTACTTAGTTAATTACTGATGAAACAGGAATTAAGAGAATCTTGGCTTATACAATACAAATTTGCTTATATCTTCTTCCAAAGTAAGAATTATTGTGAAGATAAAGGGCAGTATTTTATTACACTAGAAATTCTATGGAAAGAGTGTTTCAGCAGATTTTCCAGATAGTAAGGGTTTTCTTTGTTTTCAAACCCTTCCATTTTTTCTGTTACAGGCACTTTAGTTTTTCCTCTCTCATAGTTTCACTCACGCTTATATTTCAGTTCAAGGGTGTATTCTATATTGATGGCTATATTTCATATTGTGTCTTAAACTTAAATGTGTTTTCGATAAATTCTAAAACTCTGTACAAGTTTGTTCAGATTATTTACCTTCTTGTCTGGACAGTCATCTTACTTTTTGCAGGACTTATATTTAAATGAGAGATAAAAATATATTAACAGACTCTCAAAGATGCTGAGCAACCAAAATTTCTACTGCCTTCAACAGTGCTTTGTGCAGGATCTTAAAAAAAAACTGTCAGTGGAATCCTGATTGAGGAAGTGTTTTACTACAAGTTTTTTAAAATTTCAAGACTGTACAGATGTAATATTTGAACGTTGAGATATCCAAATAAGTGACATTTGTAGTTTGAGAAGAAGGGTAAAGCAGTACATTTCTTCAGCAACTAAGGTAACTACTAGAAAAGAAATGGTATTTTATTTATGTGAAGCTGGAAGCTGGATAGAGTTTCACTGCTTACGTGTAAAATAAGTTAGTTGTTATTGATAGACCTATTCTTGACATCTTTTTGTTGTTTGTGTTGTTTCTCTCCATTTTGTGGGAGTCCTTGACAACCAAAATTGGTTTTACTTCATCCATCCTTCATATCACAGAAATGAAATAGCGAGTACTGACATGTCCAAGACAAGTTTATCTATGTGATATCACTTCTCCTTCATTTTGATCTGATGCTTTGTTTTCATTCCACAGTCATCTTCACTGCCAATAAAGATACAGACATAATGCCATAGTTCTGCTGACTGAATGCAGAAAACTATCTTCTGTCATCAGTTATGCCCCATCTAGCTCGAATAATGAAACACATTTAAAAACATGATTTGAGTTCCACTTTAAAATATGTTTTTTCTAAATGTGTTTCATTTCTAGTGTGCTTACTTAAAGGCTATCCATTTATGGGTTTTTGGCTTTGATGTCAGTCTATTTATGTCAGGTGGATTGCTAAAGTTGTTACCTATTGTTGAAGTCGTATATATGTGAAGGAATTGTTACATATTTCATCATATCTATGATTATTTCTTCTTTATACCTAGATTCTTTAAGGCTAGATTTTCAAAACAGAATATGTTTGTGTAACTGCATGTTTGTGTGCACGTGGCAGAGAGCAAGAGATAGAAACTGACCTACTATGCACTGTATCCAATGGATGATAACTATTATAACTGAATTTCTCATCAGTGAAGATCTTTTTCTTTTATGACACTAATATTATCACAATCATCAGTATTGTTCATAGCAACCTTTGCAGAGAATTCATCAAAGAACAAGTGAGGCTTAGATACCATTCAGAAACAGATTTAAATTTTGGTATATGTTCACACTGCACTCGTTCAGAGTCAGATTCAAAGTGATTGGTTTTCCTTATTTTATTAATGTGGACAAAATTAAATCACTCTTAACAAAATCATCAGGTATATTCTCAAAAGTTCAATTGCATTCGTATCAGTCATTAGTAGTCAATCTCTGTATTAGTGAAAATCATGCTAGGTGCAAAAGGACTGGTTTGTGGCATTATATTATATTAGTAGTCTGTATCATAGCATAATGTTATTGTATCAGATAGAGTGTACACCCAGGAAAAATTTAAATGTTTCATCAGAAGTGACTGATGAAGTCGACCAACTTACAATATAAGGGTGGAGAATGACAGACAGTAGGAAAGTGCCTTTGTAAGCTGAGGGGTGTTTTTTTAGGGTTGGTGTGGGTTTTTTTCAGTAAAGCTGTATGCTGTATGCTCATTTGGGCATGTATGTTTATAGCTCACTTTACATTCAAGTGAAGGCAAGTATAATTTTTTCACTCCTGTGCCACAGATCACTTGAATTCTAAATGAAAGATGTAGAAAAACTGGCGTATGTTTTAGGCAATTTAAGCAGAAAACAGTAGCATTTATTTCCTGCTGAATGAGAGCATCACCAGGGAAACACAGTAAATATTTAGGAAAAACTTTGTTAGCCCTGGTCTTGCTTGTATTTAAGCCTTTCGTTTAAATATAAGCACAGAGGTTAAATAAAATATTTATTATTCTTGTATTGTCAGTAAGCCACTCCTCGAGATTTTTGCTGTTGGATGAACTCCTTTTGGCTCTATGGGTGCATTACCTAAGTCACTTAAACTATATTTTACCTCTAAAGGAAGGCAAAGGAATGGATACACAAACTATACTTTAGTCAGAGAAGATAGTTTCCTGCAGCACTTCTGGAATTACTTCATGAGATCCATTGTGCTAATTTAAAATGGGTAGTAGATTGAGTTGACAGAACAATGGCTCTGTAAACACAGATCTTTGTGCTTTTCTTCAGGTGTTTGTTTTGCCAAACTCTTTTATGGAG
>JAWWES010000001.1:74411939-74465579 GCA_035583135.1 Lophotriccus pileatus
CCAGGTAATTAAATTGCAGGACTGATTTGAGCACTGATTCACCAGTGGTGATATGGGGATGATGGAAGATTTCCTGAAGTGCAGGCTGATAGAGAACTTCTGTCTTCTTCAAGCTGACTTCCAGCCCAAAAAGCTCAGCAGCCTCTACAAAGCAGGATGTTAAACACTGCAGAGCTGTTTCTGTGTGGGCCACAAGGGCAGCATCGTCAGCGTAAAGCAGCTCCCGGACAGGATGATTTAAGGTCTTAGTGTGGGCCTTCAGTCACCTTAGGTTGAACAGGCTCCCGTCAGTACGGTATCCAATCGGGAGGCCTGGAGACACACCATCTATAACGCTGCTGCTTCTTTTGAGAACACGCGCAGGATCACTCTTGAGGAGAAGAGACAGCGCAGAAAGAATTGTGTCTTGTTGACATCACCAGGAGAGTCTTTCTGCTGTGCCTTTTGTAACCAGACTTGTCTGTCTCACATTGGCCTTTTTAGCCACCAGCGCGCTTGTAGCAAGCGTGGGTAGAGCCCTTCCCAAATCTTCATTCACGAAGCCTGGCCATGATGAGTAGATTGAGTATGTGTAAGAAATGAAGCAGTACTTATGTCACCAAATGGCTATTATTTTTCATTATGCTATTTTTTAAAAGTTCTGGGTCGTTTAAATAAAAGAAAAATAATTTTAAGCTTCTGTCTGAAAGCTAGATTGTGTTGCTAATCATTAATTACATAAATTAAATTTGCTTTAAACAAGAGCGAGGGAACTATACTAGCAATCTATATTTTTGCCTCTTTAATAATAATCTTCTCCTTGTCAATAATTTCATGAATTGCAATGCTAATGTTTCGTTGAGCTTTGCATGTCTGGAAAGCATCATTGACTTTTTTTTTTTCAATTTATTCTTTGTCATTTTTAATTTAGAAAATACATCAGAAATGTTTTTCTGTCACACTAGAGCTATACTAATCAAAACTTTACATTTGTGGACATTTACTATTGCTGCCAGGCTTGGCAAGAACTAGATTTTCATAACAGTTCACTTTCAAATGGAATAAGGACTTCCACATACATAGTAATACAAAAGTGGAAAAAAAATGACATCCAGATAAGTACTACGGCAGTAGTCACAGAATCACATAATATGCTGAGTTAGAAGGGACCCACAAGAATCATGAAGTCTAACCCTTAGCCCCGCTCAGCACCATCCCCAGTAGTCATACCATGTGCCTGAGAGCATTGTCCAAAAGCTTTGTGAACTCTGTCAGGCTTGATGCTGTGACTACTTCCCTGGAGAGCCTGTTCCAGTACACAGCCACTCTCTGGGTGAAGAACTTCTTTCTAATATGCAACATAAACCTCTCCTGACGCAACTTCATGCTATTCCCTTGTGTTCTGTCACTGGCACCACAGAGAACAGATTGGTGCCTGAGCCTCCCCTTCCCCTCACAAGGAAGTTATAGACTGCAGTGAGATCTCCCCTCACTCTCTTCTTCTCCAGGCTGAACGGAACAAGTGGCCTCGGCTGCTCCTCATACGGCTTCCCCTCAAGACCCTTCAGCATTTTAGTTGCCCTTCTTTGGACACTCTCTACTGAGGTGCCCAAAACCGCACACAATATTCAAGGTGAGGCCACCCCAGTGCAGAGCAGAGCGGGACAATCCCCTCCCTTGACCTTGGTGATACTTTGCCTGATGCCCCCCCAACACAGCTGTCCCTCCTGGCTGCCAGGGCACTGCTGAATCATATCCAACTTGCCACTGACCAGGACCCCCAGGTCCCTTTCTGAGGCACTGCTTTCCAGCATCTCATTGTGCTTGTATTGTTGAAAAATACTTTGAAAGAAATTGAAGCATTCCAATTATTAATGCCTAATTTCTGCAAGCACCAGGTGTGAGAGGCACCATGTGATGAAAAACATATCCCATATTTTCAAATGTCATGAGCTACAATGACACAAAGTTCAAGTAATATTATCTGTAGTTTTAGCTGATGATAGAAATCCATACTAGAAATTTTGTAACTTCGACTATCTTGGTGTTTGGATAGAATGTCAAGAATTACAGAAATTTTGTGCGTGTGTGTGTGTGTGTGTGTGTATATATACACACAAACTTGTGTGTATGTGTTTGTATTTTTTTATTCTGATGAATTTTATGTTTAGGAAGATACATGTTTGCTCTTGGATCATCTCCCTTAACCAGATGGTATCTTCATGATTGTTGTGACACTTCATTGTTGCTGCCGGCTGATGACTCACCGAAGGAAAATCCCAGCACACCGAGTAGGAGAAAATAAGGCTGTTTGGTGTTCTTTGCTACATCCAATTTTCTAACAGAATTTCGACAGATGTGACAATTCTGCTGAAATGTTGTCAAAATAATAGCAACAAGTTGACAAATCAAATCTGGCTCATATTCTGTCCCCTGGTATTATACTGGTTCATAAGCAATAACAAGGGAATTTATATCTGTGTCATCATTGACAACTTGATCATTTTAGATGGCACATTATCAATTTTTCATCCTTCTCCATGCCTTTTTTTTTCCTGCATTCTATTGACTCTGATATTTTTTACAAATAATTATTACCAAGGGTAAAATAGTGTTCCCTAATCCCCGACTGGCAAAAAAAGAAATAAAAAAAGGAAATCATAAGCATAGGAACTTAAAATCTGAGGTCAAAATATGAAGGAAACATGGCTCTCACAGACAATTTTCCTATTTTGTGCTATTTGCCAAAGTAAAACTGGAAACAGCAAGAGCAAATATACCCAACACCTGCAGCAGTGGAGTCCCCCGTTTAAAAAATGCCAAATGGAGATCTTGGGGAATGCAATCTGGCTATGGCATCTAATAAAATATGATAAATATGCTTTGTGAGATAAGCTGTTTTGCTCACTCCACAAAGTATTCCTATGTAAAGATATTCTTGTGGCTTCATGATGAGAGTTTTTTTAATTAATCTTTTTCCTCTCTTCCCTGAGCAGTTCTGATTTGGACAAAGATTTTGATGAAATGACATAAGGGAAGAGAGAAAAACCAAACGGATGGATGGCTTCTTTGAAGAATAACTGTAACTGTGTCTGAATCTGAACTTAAAATCACCAAAATATCACTGTCCACTGACCAAATAAGAGATTTACAATACATTTACTACATCTCAGCATTAAAGCTGTGCTGTTTTACATAGGGGATAAAACAGTCATTAGGTGAAATCAAAACGACCCTTACTTCGTAAAACTGGTCATAAAGGATTTGAACCTTAGCCTTCAGGCTCTGCCTCTTGGGGAGCTCTTCAATTTTTACAGGCTCAGCTACTCTGCATTGTGTTGCAAATTGCTGAATTCTCTAGATTTTTTTCAGAATTAATTCAAGAGTCATAAATGCGCTGTGAGAATATGCAAGTTCACAACAGATAGCATGTTTAAATGACTAAATCAACCAAAACTCCCCACATAAACCACTGTTAATTAATCAATAAGGCGTTTCAAAGTATGAAGTGTGATCTTTAGACTCGAAAGAGAACAGAGATTTTCCTCATCTCTTTTTTTTTTCTCTGCATGTGTTGTTTTATGATTTCAGTATGAAATTTGTTATTTGTGGGTGAAATAATTGAAACACCCACCTAAAGCCTGATGAGTTGCCTGGATTCTTTGCACAATGCAATTTACTTCTGAAAAAAAAAAAAAAAGACCACTGCATTTACAATTATATTTTTCTATTTAGTAAAGTCAGTAAATGTTTATATGAATTCATTCTGGTAGACTATAACTATTCTGGTGTCAATCTCAGTGTATAAACATCGAGATGAGATATTACACTAATAAGTACATTTGTTGTCACACTATAGAAAGGTTAAGGGCTGTCTAGCCATTCCTATTCCACAACCACAGCAATAGCCTACTTTTCAGATTATTTTGACTGGTACATCATTTTGCAGCAGTGAAAACTGAATGCAAATTTTTAGAGAAAACAGAAAGTTATGTTGACAAATCTGAATGAGCAGAAAGTATGCCGTGGAGAATGTAGGGGTTTTTAATGTCAATGTTCTCCAACTAAATGATGTAAAAAAGGAATGGGAAAAAACATAGGTAGGTAGAGAAATTGACTATTCACAGTAGGAGTAAAAAGAATTGTGAACTCGTTTAATATGTGTTATAATTTCTGTAAACAAATAAAAAGCTAGTCCTCACAGCTGGCAATTTATTACTTTGTAAAATAATGGGTTTATATGTAAAATACAAATGAAGATTTAAAACAGACCTGATACTTGCCTTTAAACAGCACACTGGTTAACATCAAAAATATCCTTAACAGTGGTCTGGCATCTCTAGATGTCATAGCAGTATACCATTTTCTGTACAGTATCTTCTGATCAACTGAAGTGAATGTGATCATAACTAGGTTGCATGATGACAGTCATCTAGGGGTAGCATACTAACAAAATTCAGGGGAAAAAGAAAGGATTAAATTAGGAAAAATTAATCTTCGGGGAAAAAAAAAAAAAGAAAAAAAAAACCCAGAGAAGATTTCTCCTGGGAGCAATAGGTTTTATATTCTTTAGAGGAAAATAAATGAATGAAAGACAATTCCTCCCATCAGGATGAGTCCCTTTTTTTTTTTTACTTCTGAATTTGGTTTAGGTTAGAGCTGGATTCCTTCTTCCCTTCCTCTCCTGGTGCAGATTATCACTCTTTAGGTCCCTAAAGCCTTCTTTCATTGCAGAAGAGAAAAGGTTTCTCTGTAAATGCAAATTGTCTGATAACAGGTAATTGGATATAGTGAGGATTTGTTATGTTATGAGGCATTTGAGGAACTAAGTATATTTGTGCAATACAGTACAAGGATTTATTTTCCTTCTCTGTTTTTAAATGACCTTTTCACAAATAACTTCCAAAATCCAATAATTTGTAGAGCATCTCCCAGTTAGGTAGTGTAATGCAGATTTGCACTGTGTTGTTTTATGGTACTTTATATGAAAGAAATCTTATAAAATCAAATAATCTATCTTTTTTTTTTTTCCCTAATAGGTACATTCTGGCTCGATATAGTTAGCATAAGAATTCATACATTTGCAGGATTGAAATCCATAGCATACATTTCACTGTGCTCCAGTGTAGCTGATGCAGTGGTTAAATGCAGTGGATTGTGGCATTTTGAAAACTTTAATCATTATTAAATACAGAGAAAGATTTATGTGAATCTTTTTGACTCACAGGACTGGCTGTTCTGGTCTCATGAAGCACAGAGGAAAGTCCACATTGTTTTTCATCTAGAAAAAAATAAATCTTTTATTCTAACATCATTCTTTTAAGATCTGCAGGAAACCATCATGCTTCATTCATCAGTTTTCTTTTTCATTTTTCTCTTCATCAAAAAAACCCAGTTGCTGACTATATTTATCTTTACAGCTTTTGAATAACTTTTTTTAACACCATCTTGTATCTTGATCATGATCATTTAATTGCAAGATGATGCAATCTAGGAGAAAATAATGTTAATAGAAAAATAAAGAGTTAAGGCAAACATCATGCCTAATCTCTTGAATTTCATTTATGTTAGAAGGAAAGTCTTCGTAATAGAAGTGATGTTTTGAGACCAGCTGAGGATACTCTTTCCCTGCATCATAGAGCTGGCAGGACAGAGGAGGAAAGTGACTGTATCATGACCTCTCCTCCTCGAGGTGCTGACTGTGTGAAATTAGAAGTCTTCCCTTGTTGGCTAATCCTTGAAGTGACTGTGATTGCTCAGAACAAAGTGAAATAGGTCAAAGCATCGGTGGCATTAAGGGGAGAACTTTAACTGACTCCTGATTGACCTTTGGGCCCCACCACAAACCAGGGCTCAAGTCTGACCTAGAGTATTTCCAACTTTTGCTGTATGCCTATAAAATTTGCTTTGTAAAGATAACATTTCCCTTAATAGACATACCAAAAGGACATACTTGCCAAAGCCAGGGGCAGTGAACTTATCTGCCTTTTTCTAGTTCTTTACTAATCTGTATTTATGTAGTCAGTGCAGGCAAATCTTTTGAGACTCTCAAACTAATTTGCAGAAAAAACACGCCAGCAGCACTACTGCATCTCAAATCAGAAAATTTAGAAGAAATACAGATTGAGATATGTTAAAGCAAATAACAAAATGCAGTTGTGCACTGGCTGAGAGCTTGAAATAGGAGTTCAACACAGAATGCTAGTTATTGCACTTATTGCTATTTTTACAGTACGTGTGATATGCTAGGCACTTTACCATCCTCACGATAAATCATAATCCCTGGTCCTGCAAAACTGTGAAAAATTTCATCTATTTCTCAGGGAAAAAATGAAAGGAATGAGGTAAAGATAAGTAGGCTGCAACAGGACAGTGAGGAATGTAAAGGAAATAAGGATACATTAGTCTGTATTTTTTCTAGAGCCTTAACTTCATATTGGAAGCCCTGAAAAAAGCAGGACTTATTTGGAATAGCTACCTAGCTGACTCAATATTTGTGTGCGTAAGTTCTCTCATTAAACTGAGCATCTAAATAGAGATGCATCCGAGTTCTACACTGCTTATATTGTAAGGGTGTGTAAATGTGATGCAGAGAATTCCTTAACATATGACATTTTCCTTAGTGTTTGTCCTTAAGTGGGACTGTAGGTGTTACCAGAGAAATGCTGCATCCTCTGATTTGGTGTCACTTGAAGCTGTCTGATAAACTTATAACATAAGGCCATTTAGCTTAGATGATAGCATTACACTGCTTTCAGTTCCAAAGTTTCTCTTCTAACTGAAGAGTATCCATGGTCAAAGGCAAGTTGAATATGAGTCAGCAGTGCCCTGGCAGCCAGGAGGGACAACTGTGTCTTGGGGAGCATCAGGCAAAGCATCACCAGCTGGTTGAGGGAGGGGATTGTCCTGCTCTCCTCTGCACTGGTGCGGCCTCACCTTGAATACTGTGTGCAGTTTGGGGCACTGCAATATAAGAAAGATATTTAACTATTAGAGAGTGTCCAAAGGAGGGCCGCAGGGATGGTGAAGGGCCTTGAGAAGAAGCTGTGTGAGGAGTGGCTGAGGTCACTTGGCCTGTTCAGCCTGGAGAAGAGGAGACTGAGGGGAGACCTTATTGCAATTACAACTTCCTGGTGAGGGGAAGAAGAGGGGCAGGTACGATCTCTTCTCTGTGGTGCCAGTGACAAACCCCAAGGGAATGGTGTGAAGTTGTGTCAGGGAAGGTTTAGGTTGGATATTAGAAAGAAGTTCTTCACCCAGAGAGTGGCTGTGTACTGGAACAGGCTCCCCAGGGAAGTGGTCACAGCACCAAGCCTGGCAGAGTTCAAGAAGAGTTTGGATGATGCTCTCAGGCACCTGGTGTGACTCCTGGAGATGGTCCTCTGCCTGGCTAAGAGTTGGACTCGGTGATCCTGATGTGTCCCTTCCAATTCAGCATATTCTATGATATCTTATTTTTTACTTAGCTTTTACTTATTTTTACTACAAGCATATATCTAAGCAATCAGCATACGTTCGCAAAAGTAAAATTGCAAGTTCAGTTAATTTCCAAGTCGTAGGAAAAGACACAGCCCTTTGAAGTATACTATTCAAAATGATTTATCCAGGAAGTACTAAAATTAAATCGCATTATATTCTGCACTGTATTCTGCTCTTTGAGAGCAAGATTAGCTTGTTTATAAACAATTATGGGTTTTAATTTAAGTAAATATCAAGTGAACAATTCCTGATATATCTCCCTAGGTTGATTTCACTAAAGCCATGAACCTTAACTGTAGCATGTTATCCTGAACATGTTGTGAATTTCAACATCACATTGCCTCTCTCCTTTTCTGTTATTTCCTTACTGCCAAAACATGTTTACTTCTCAGCTCTGTGTTAAGGTGGCTTGTGTTTGATCTTAAAATGTAATAAAAGCATACGAGAAATTAGTCAAACAGGGAAATAAGGTAGAGTTGAGCATGCCAATATTCTGATTTGTTTAAATCTACATGTGGCCAGAAAGAGGAAGAATGGTCATTTTCAGTCAACAATGACCTTGTTTGAGTGACCTGTAAGACAAACTGATGGGTCATTCAAAGCACCATTTGCATCTCTTTGCCTCTCTGTTTTTCAGTTGACATCTTATAGCAAAAAGTGGCAGAAAGCTGCTTGTGAACCTCCCAGTGCAACAGATCGTTAAAATCCAGACAGCTTCAGGTGACACCAAATCAGAAGAAACAGCTCATGCAGCACTTGCCCAGGAGCACCTGTGTTCCCACTCAAGAACAAACACCAAACAAAACACAAGCAAAATGTGATACATCCCCAAAAACCCAGAAGCAGTACACCATGTGTAAAACCAGACACCACCAGCAATCCCCTGCTGGCACCTTAAGTCAGGAGCTGTCACAGACATTCCTCCTTCCCCTCTCACTGCACAAATGTCGCCGTGAGGGGTAATCACTGGCTACCAGGAGCTGTGTCAGGCAACCAAACCCACATCTTACAGCTGGGACAGGACTCCTAGGTGTCAAGTTTTGGAAGGAAGGAGCTGCTTCCCTTACCATGCTTGAGCATGACCCAGGAGGTACAGCTAAGCTCCTCGATTTAAGTGTGTGGTGCTGCAGCATGTGCTTCTCTTATTGGTCGTCAGACTATTCAGCTGGTTTGCAAAGGTCTAGAAATGCCCTTTTTTCTCCTTTTAATATTTTGAGGACATTATAAACAAAGGAAGTAGACTACTTGATTATGATAAAATATTGTTTCAGTAAGTCTGACTGCACAAGTAGACTCAGACTAAGGGAGCCAGGATTTGGCCATCTGGTGTTATGACTGGTGAAACGTGCCCATGCTGTTGGAGGGGTGTAAGCAGCTTGTACAAGTGGCAGGTTTTGAAAATGACATTTCAAAAGGGTTGTGAAGTGTAGGGAACAAATTTGGTCTTCATTTTACATTAATATCGAGATAACAGAGAACTGGAAGAAGAATAAACTGCATACTCCAGGATAAAAGTTCTGACATCTGGAAGCTCTTTTAGGGGACACAGTCTGGTCACAATAAGTTAGGTAAGATAATTGAAAAAAATGCTTTGGAAGTTTTTCATCAAAATGCCTCATCCATATGCAAGTAATATGCTCTGTTATGCAGTGTCACCTGACCTTGTTATGTCTTATTCACTCCTAATTAGAAATGAGGTATCCAGATGTGAAAGGTCATTACACTAGTTTCTATGACACCTATCATGGCATATTTCTGTCACCTAGATTTTTATTAGAAATGCACTGAACAAGCCCAGCACTCTCTGGCATATGTTTATTGCCATGTTCAAGAACCTGCAGGTAAAAAGAATATTCTGTCTACCCAGATGGTTATTGCCACATTTGGTTTTTTACTTCCACAGAATCTCATAGTGCTAATTGGTTCACACTCTGATGCCAGGTTACAGAGATGTTATTTTTAGTAACAACACCATTGATAGCAATTCCTCTGCAAGAAACATCTCTTTAAGGACTAAATAAAAAAAAAAAAAAATAGGGACTTTCCTAGACAAAAACAAAGTTCACATTTTTAAAAATATTTATTCATATGAAGTATATTTTAAGTTTACCCTTATTTAACTTCTAAGGTTCATTTTTTCTTTTGCTTTTCTGTTATAACTTTTTTAAAAGTTATTTCATTCATATTTATTGAAATGCCTAAATAAAACACAAAAAGGCTACTTAAAAAAAAAAAAAGGGTTTGCTCTACAGAAGAGCAATTATGTTTTTTTTTATAAAAACCTTCATTTTGTATTTCAGCATGTATGAAATGTCTAGTAGTCATCATATTTTTTTTTTTTTGTTTTCAGTTATGGAAGGTGACTTCTGATATTCTATTTAGTCTGAAGAGTTTCTTATTTGGCAAATAACACCATAAAAATCAATTGCACCACTTTCTAAAAAAGGCACCATTCCACCTGAATCCAGGGTAACAGAATTTGGCTCAACACTGATACTGTCAAAATTGATTGATGGTAATTTTCTGTCAAACCCACTTGAATACCAAAAAAAAAAAAATCAGAGGCTTTTCCAAGTCAAGCATCAATACACATCAGAAAGTCAGCAAATTACTTATCCAATGTTAATATAAGGTTGTTTTATTACCTACGTGCTAGAATAAGGTTCTCCCTTTTCCTTGAAAGCAAATATAGTCTCTGACATCTGTAAGGATTACCATGTATTCATCTATTTTTCCCGAAGTAACAGAATGTGATTTGTGACTGAATTTTAGGTAATTTTCAAATACATTGGCTGCATATGGCAACAGAAGTCTCAATAGGGCTGAATTTCATTTCATTTCATTTCATTCAGACAGAATGTTCACAGTGTCTATCACCAGTAGTTTTGAAAGCTCTACTGCTGAGTAGTACAATGATATCATTGCCCTTTTTGTAGCTCAGTCAAATCTGAACAGATTTTCCCAAGGATAGCCACCAATACTTTTCTAATCTCTTCAAAATTTCAGATGCTGTCCATGAACAATAGGAGTGTGCTAAAGACTGCTTTGAGACTGTCTGGTAAAGCTCCAGCCAATCCAAGCCCTAGTTATCGCTCAGCAACTGTGTATAAATATAAGTTGTGGTACAGGCTGTGACACTCTGCCAGAACCCTCCTTAGGAAGGGCCTGGATAGTGTGCTCAGGAGACCTCATCTCCAAGGCATCCAGACTCCCTTCCTACCCCCATGCCTGAATTTCTTTAGAAACTGGAAGTGCTCCTGGAATCAGTGATAGAGATGTCAAATAAGAGCAGATGGTCTTGATATTAATAGTCAAAGAATGCATCAAAGAAAAAGTTCTTCTAGATATTTTTTCAAACCAATGTACAGTACAATAAATTGAAAGCATTTTTGTGTGTCATTAACTAAATGAACCCATGTACATGAAATCCAAAGGAAAAAGGTGATACAAATCTTAAAGTTACAATTTAAAAGTAACATTAGATGTAAGGGTAAGGCAGGAACTCTCCACCATTGAAAATGCCACGCAAACTCAGCTTGATGACTTATATGAAAATTTGACAATTTCTTACCCATATGAACTGAAATTTTAAAATATAAAAACTTCGGCCTTATATTTTGTTGTTAGCAACAGGAATTGCTCAACCAAATTATTTCTGAGATTAAATATCTCAGTTGTAGGTGAGACCTTGTGGTTGTTCATTATCTGCTGCCTCTAGGACCTCCTTTCAAGAAAAACTGGACACTAAATTTAATTATAATTTACCCCAGATAAAGTTTCGTCTGAGTGAGTGATTTACATTAACAGAAGTTACATTGGCTCTTCAAATAATGAAAATTTTCAGGAACACTGTGCTACTTAGATAGTCTGTGAGAAATAGCTTTCTACTACAAATGTGAAAGGTAGATATTTCTCTGAGCACACATTGTTTACATTAATCTAATTTCCAAGTCCAAGGATTTTTCCCATTTCTTAGTCTTTATTTTAAACTACTCATTTATTTTTAACTAAACCTGGTCAGGAATCTCTCAGATATTTGAAGAATACCTGTACAAATTGTAAGTTATTAACTACAGTAGCTTCAGGGTCTTTTTTAATTCCTTTTCAAGCATCAGTTGAATTTTCTAAGGACATCAAAATGTTGATCATTCTGACTGAAGTTTTCCTTTCCACTTCCAATTCCCCTGGGTTTGAGAGAGAATAAAAAAAAAAAAAAAAAAAAAAAAAAAAAAAAAAAAAAAAAAGAAGAAGAAAACAAAACATGCCTTGAATTTTTATATTACATAGGGGTGTCATAAGTACCGTTATTTATGGAGACTGACATAGCACTTCTGGATAGCTGATGGCTTATAATCACAGGTCAATTTTTTGTGGGTCAGATGTTGGTCAGAAGTTTGTTATTTAAACAATATTAAAAATCAGAAGGAGAGAGGAATTACTACTGTCTCATTCCTTTGCTTGGCATTTGTGAGACAAATTTTGGGAAAAAAAGGCATTACTTTTTTTCTGTCACTAATTGTATCAGCTATATAGCAGGTATTTCCTGTAGTGTGGATCCGTTTGGTATAAGGTCAGAGGCACAAGACAGAATGAAGTCGTTGTTTGAAGACATATGGCAGCCTGGATTTGCTTGAAAAGGGAGATTGCAGTTCTCCTTCTCTTCTAGCTCCATTCGTCTTCACTTAAAAGAATGTTGTGATAATATTGGAACTGGAACATAGTCAAAATACTGGATTCAGAAGCAAACAGGAATGCTAGATCTCCATGTTGACAAATATTTGAACTGAGCCAGAAGAAATTTTTCTTTTAAAACAAGTTCAGCAGCTACTAGGTGATCATATTTTGTATAAAATGTACATGTGTACATTTCCTCCCAGACTTGAAAGCTGAGACATAAACAATAACTTGCGGATTTTGCATCATCCACCTTGTCAGTAGCATTAGGACAACCATCAGGGAGAGACTAGTTATGTCAAATACCACAGGATTTACCATCTGCTAAGTTTGCAAAGTTTATTATGCTATATATGGAGACCTTAGTGTTTTCAGAAATTGGTACTGTAATTTGTACTCCTTCTTTTTGCTTCCAGGCTTCTTGCTACTAGAAAATAATTGTTTTGTTTGTGTTTGCCATGAAGAGTGAAAAGTCCTCATTGCCCAGGAAAAATGGGAGTATGTAGAGCACATGGAAGATTTTCTTTCTCAATCTAGATGATTTAATCTTTTGTTTCTGTAGATTCTGATAGATATTCTTGAAGTAACTCTTGTAAAGCTCTGTCTAGAATTTGTGCAAAATCCCATTTTTGTGATTATTTTGAAGAAGCAAGTTCAACAGTGGTAGAAATGCTAACACTGAGGATGATTAAAATTCTTTCAGTTTTCCATAGGTGGGACTAGTACTACAAAATATTTGGTTAGGTTGAACAAGAAGGCATTTAATGCTAAGAGACATCAGCCTCTGTGGGCTTTTTATTATTAATCATTATTAAATTTTATTATAAATGGTCGTATTTTAGCTCCAACTCTGAAAGGAGACAGCTTTCACAACTTGCTCCGTAGTTCCTAGTCAGGTAACCTGAAAGCACTGGTTTAGTATATCTCAATTCTTTCCCATCAAATCTCTACCCACCTGAAATAAAAAATTATTTATTGAAATACGTTATAGAAGACAGTATGTTCAGTTGCTCTTCAGCTGCTCCCTTTGAAAACATTAGCATATGACATAATGCACCTTCTTTCATTCAAGATTTAGCCAAGTTCCTGCTGATCTACATGAGGTGGCACTGATAGCTGGCATAACAGCAGGTGTAGGACATTAGAGTCTGGCAAACAGATGAGCAAACTGAATACAGAAATTATTAAAGGAGTGGAAGCAACATACGTTGTAAAAACTTGGCAATCATTTTGTCTCCTGGTTGCAAGCCATGCAGAAGTTACAGCAGTGATAGTTTCTGGTCTGGGTTTAAATGTGAAAAGATAAGATGGGGTGGAAAGGAAGAGGAGGAAAGATTTCTTTCCTATCGTTGCACAAATGCTATTTCATCTCTGTTTGTAAATAAAGTTACAGAATATCTAAGATAATTTTAGAAGTATGTCAATGGCATTCAGCGGCATTTCATTTCATGAGATCTTGATTTTCATTACTGATTGGAAGTCAGGTGAAGTAATTGTATTTTGATGGCAGTCACCCACACTGAGTTACATGAAGTTTATCTACTGATTCACAAAAGCTTTACCATATGTTTATTTTTCTCTGTTCCGAAGTATAACCACTTTATTACCACGCTGGAAGTTGGAAATGCTTGAGGAAGCAAGTAACAGACCCATTTTTAGCAGTGGACCAAAGCTTCCTGTTGTCTGTCACAGAATAGAAAGAAACACCATGACACTATACCCAAGTGTTAGAACTGTAAAATATATACATAAAGAAATATAGTTAATACTCACTAGTTTTCCTATGGTATATCCTTCTCCATTTTACATTTGAAACTCTGCATCCACATCATATTTGATGAAATTGTCTGCTATCACCAGAATTTGAAATTTTGAGCTTTTAAACTAATACACAGAAAACTTGAAGATTTACAGTACTTATTTAGCATTTTTTAACTTCTTCAAATATTTGGCAGTTATCTCTGTACAGTGGTAGATGCCATGGAAGTGTGACCAAGATGTTAAGGAACAACAATTTCTGACATGCTCTATGGGTGATTATTCCTAGTTATATTCTCATCTCATCAGTTTTGATTTAGGACTTCATTAAATATTAAACTGAATTAATTCACTTTTAAGTTTCTACCTAGTTTAAGTAATAAGTGGATCTCATTTTTCTTCCTGTGTTACTGATATGCACTCTGTGTAGCTGATATACATTTATCTATGCAAATAAATGTCTTTGCAAATTAATGTTTTGTGAAGTGCTATGAGCAAGTATTAAAGCCAGCACTAGGATCCCAACAAGGCTGTGGCAGTCTTAATTATTTTTATGGACTTAATCCAATTATTTTTTATTGGAAACCATGATATGTAATTCCAGTGCTTGCTCTTGATAAAGAATGTACTTCAATTATTACCAAAAAAAATATTTTAGGAGGTTATCCAATTACTCTTTATACAACTGGTGAACTGTTTGCTTGAATGTGATGCCTGTCATTTTGACAAAATGCCAGAGACCTTTGGGAATGAAAACCATAAGCTGTCACAGTTTAAGAAGAAGAGAGGGTTTTAACACTGAGGACAGTCGTGCCTTGTATCCTGTGCAGACCAGCCTACTGTGGCAGCACCCACTCTCCAGTAGGTTATCTTTCTGGCTACTCAAGTGCTTTTTCAGTATTTAAGACCTACTAGTCACCTAATCCCAGGTGATCTGCCACTCAGGAGATTTACTAGTGGCCAGCACTGGAGGCTGAAGCACAGATCTCCAGAATTAGTAGCACAGGTCACCTACTGCTTTTGTGTGTAAAACATGCTGAGGGTAGGAAGGGGTGAGGATTAGTATCAACTCCTGCCATTTTTTTGAGCAGCATCAACTCCTGTCATCTGTGGAATAATAAAACCAGTGGTTTACATTAATGTTTTCAATTCTAATGAAGAAGGTATGATTGCGTGTAATTTAACAGAGACCTGATCAGCCTTGTTTTCCCTGGATAGTGACAATTCAATCTTTTGCTATTCAAATACCAATTTAAAAAATTTCTTCCACTGATTCTAGTGATAATAACTTCACCGTATCTCTTTTCTTTACAGGGCTGAATGTCTTAACATTTAATTACTGTTAACAAGACCTTTATGGGAAGAATAGAAAATTTCATGTACTGTAATAACATTAGCATATTAAATGTAACCATCAGGTGGCCCTCTTAGGATTACTGCTCCTGACTGAATCCTATTCAGCTTTTTCTTCATTGTCATTTAAACTTCATTAAATATAGAAATTCATTCTTTTTACTCCTTTCCATGGCAGCCTTGCAGTCAAATTTGTGTAAGATGATAATTCTTTTGGTTTGATGGATAGAATTTGATCTGATTGCATTCTGGCTTGGAATAGTCTGAAACATGAGTTAGATTTTTCAATGACAAAATAAGCATAGAAATGGTCATTCTGTGCAGAAGTAAATAAATTAGAAACAATTAGATTTTTTTTCTTTTAAGATGTTCTTATGTATAGAATTTTGCCCTTAAGTGCACAGAGTTTAATATTGCTTCAAATTTCTTATAACTGTTTGCGTTTTGGAAGGGCAACCCTGATTAGGATAAGGAACTAAATTTTTTTAAAGTCACTTTTAAGGTTGTAAACCCTGACCAAAGTTGATTTCCTACAGCATCAAAGTTTCTATTACTTAGTAAATATTGTTCAACCTTCCAAAAACCAGCTTCTCTGGTTAAATAGCAAAAATAGGATGAGAAATTGTTTTCTTAAAACAGCATGTAGTATTCTCCATGCTGCTTTACTGCCAAGAAGCTTCTGACCCTTGGAAGAAGAGAACAAAACATCAATAATACTGACCTTTATAACAAGAGGTAACTTTTCAGTTTTTCTACTGCTAATTAGTATTAACACCTAAACATTATTTTACATTGTTTTAATTGGCAGTTCTACTGAGATTAAGACATAAAGCAGGTGATATTGTCATGCATAGCTGCTTTTCTATTATTTCTGCCTGTCTGGTTTGCTTTGCCAAACAACATCCTGTAGGTTCCCTTGTCTTGTGATACAAGCAGAGCAACTCACATTTCAGGTGGCAGAACACATGCCACTTTAGAGCAATGAAATATATACCCATCTTTTACAACTGATTTGATTTGAACAGCTCATGATGTTCCTTTAGGAAGCAGTGAATGCTTTACTTTCAGGAGATGGCAGCTTTGGAGCACAAGGTCATGTTTGTATCAGGGAAGCATTCATATAGGGCAGTGATGATGTACCAGCCTGCAAAAGCATTGCGTGCACAGACAAAAGGTCTTGGTTTTGGTGTCAAAAAAAGAAAGCCCAAGCAGGTGCAACACATGCTAATATTTGATAAAAATAAAGCTTCCCTTATTTGTTATTGTGGTGGGTTGACCTTGGCTGGATGCCAGGTGTCTACCCAGCTGCTCTATCACTCCCCTTCTCAGCCAGACAGGGGAGAGAGTAAGATGGAAAGCAACTTGTGTGTGCAGATAAGGCAGTTTATTAAAGCAGAAGCAAAGCAAAAGCCGGTATGCACAGAAGCAGGGCTTCAGCACATGCAGTGGTTCCTCAGCAGACAGCCATTGGAGACAATGAGCGCCTGCCTTCTCCTTCTTTCCTCAGCTTTTATATCTGAGCTGACGTCATATGGTCTGGAATACCCCTGTGCTCAGTTTGGGTCAGCTGACCTACTTGTGTCTCCTCCCAGGATCTTGCCCTCGACTGAGAAAGGAATGTTACAGTGCTGATGCTGTGCTCAGCAGTAGCCAAAACACTGGTGTGTTATCAACACCCTTCTAGCTACCAATGCAAAGCACAGCACTGTGAGGGCTGCTGTGTGGAAATGAACTCCAGCTCAGCCAGACCCAATACAGTTATTTAGCTTGTTTTAGTTTGGGGGTTTTGGGTTGGGTTTTTTTTTTTTTGCTTTTGTTTTTGTTTTGGTTTTGTTTTTGGGGGGATTTTTTTTTTTAAAGACTTCTTTCTGCAATTCAGTCTGACTTTTTCATTTGTATCTTTGCACTGTAGAGACAAAATATTTTTTAATCCAAATGTATATATTTGATTGTGCAGCAGGCACCAGCTGATTATTTTTTCTTATTTAAACTTTTAGAAATTTGTCAGTTTAAGTAAACAGGACAAAGACTCTGATGGATAAAAGAAGTTATCTTAATTATATAGCAAGTATCCTATTCCAATACAATATGGTTGAATAAGAAGGAGGCAAAGATTGCCACAAAGACACTGATTTCTTTTATGTGGAACAGGTGGTGATTATTTTTAAATGACATGCCATCAAAACACTACAGAGCTATTTCCCCCTCTGTGTGATGGTGTCTGCGGCTTAGCTGGGCATTCATGAACATCAGACGGACCTTTTCCAACAATCCAGAGTTGGCACCACAGGCTTGGACACCATGGGGGATGTAACATTTCATATTTTCATCATTTTTACTAAACTTGGTGAAAGTGGACAGAGGAATTATCTTCCTGAAACTAGCAATTTGGATTTATTCTGCTCTTTTTGCCTAAGCTAAGGACATTAATGATAAATTGATATGATCCACTGGCCCATAGTCCAACAGCCCATGTCTTGAAAATATCCAAAGTCTTCAGGAATTCACTTTGTATCTTTTTCCTTCATAGTAAGTGAGTAAAACTCAGTGACATGCTTTTGTCTACAAAACAAACAAACAGAATGCACAGAAATGATCTTCCCATGGTATCAAAGAAACACTGTCCCAAAATGCCAAAGTGTACTTGACAAAACAGTGAAATTTGCTTCACATCTTTCACTGCAGCAGGAAAGGAAGAATTTGCCTATAGGGATCATTTTGGAAACTATCTTCTTTCTGAGCTCCTAAAATGAGGCTTCCAATAAATTTTATGAGTAGGAACTATAAATAATTATTAGTTAAAAGTTCAAGGGATCTGAAAACCACCAATGTAATGTTGTATTCTCCTCAGTGAACATGGGATACAGGAGAAGCAAATCCAGGTATAATTCATAATTATTCATGCTTCAGATCAGTATCTTATAAGTAAGTAGAGAGAAGCACAGGGGTCTGACTCTGTTTGAAATGGGGACTAAGGTCACTGAATGAACAAAAAACATACAAGAGCATGTTTCATTATTAAAATGGAAAGATTTTTTTTATTAGCTCCTAGACATCTTATTTGTGAACAGTTTATAGATTGGATGGGAAGAAGGAATGGAAGCAAAAACACTATTATGATAATAATAATAATAATAACAATAATAATAATAACAATAGTTCTATTACAAAAATATTTTTCTAAATTATCTTAGAGACAGAGTTAACACTGTTAGTGAAAGGTGTAGGTGTCATAGCCTGGGAGAAAGGCAGAGAAATAATTAGAAGGAATAGAAAGAGAATGAAAACATAGGCAAAAAGTCCTTTTCTAAGGGTTTATAAGGAAAATTAGCAATCACACAACCAAAGAAAACAAATAAAATTCTCAGAAAAAAATGTTGAAATTATAGTTATTTCATGAACAACAAAATTATATCAAGCAATATTTATTAAAGAAAAAAGAACAAGCTAAATGAACAGTGGTTTACCAGCCATGCTAGATAGAAATGTCTAATGTGAAGAGCTAAATTTCAAGCTGAAAGGGGAGTTATTTAGTAATTGCCAAAAGGGTATAAAAACTAGGTAGAAAAGCAAGTCAGAAAAAGAAACTTTACTTCCCACATTAACTAAAACTTCCTATCTAGCTTTGAACTAGCCTTCCAAACATGGTGAAGAATTAACTTCTTCTTGCAGGAGAGTCATGAATATGTAAAGAATATTGGGTAGATGGCCAAAGGTTTTATCTTTAGTAGTAGTAATTTTCTCACAAAAATATATTTATGATAAAACATCCTAAATATATATTAAATTATAATCTGGAAATGGTTGGAAAAAAAAATATCTGAAAGTCTCTACTTTACAGAGGAGGTTGATCTGTAGTTTCTTCTATTCTATTTTATGGTTATTGTAAAAAACTATCCAGAAACTTCAAAGCAGGAAAGATTCATTTCACCATCCCAGAATTCTTTGCTATTTTTTCCCAACAAATTGAGTTGTAAGTCATTTTCAGGTGGTTTCTCCGATAAGCTTAGGCAAGTGTAATTTCATGCAGTGCAATTCAGACTCACATTCTCACTGTGAAAGAGAGCTCATCAGTCTGTCTCCTGGACAGAAAGGCAAAACCCTTCAGAATTACTTAGTGTCAGTTATATTTTCTTTGCAGTGCAACATAACTCTTCCCTGGGAATAGAATATACCTTGTGCTTTTTTCCATTTTTAGCCAAGATCAACCAATGCAATTTTAACAAAGCTTTTGTAAGCATTTAGAGAACTACATAGGTACAAATAGTTCCATATGAAGATCACAATGAAGTAAATACTCTTTCTTTTTTTTTTTTTTTCCTGGAAATTGGCCTGGCTTGACAGATTCAGCATCCACAATGGGGCTTTTCAGATTAATTTGCCAGACAGAACACCACTTAATGCAAAACATGATGGTGGTGGTGTGATGAATGGAGTTCAGTAACTTGTCTCCTTTTCTCACGCTGACCACCAAACAGCCGTCAGATGGTATGAACAGAAGTCAGGATCGTGCAGCTGTCTCCGCATGGAGAAAATGCTTTGCAGGGCTGAGGCTATAATATGGCCATTATTAGTCTGCCTTCCAACTGGAGACTGAAATAGCCTTTGTCTTCTTATCCAAGCCCAAGATGTCAGGGCTGCTTTTGGGAAAAATTTTTTTTTTGTAAGTCAACCAAGAATGAGGAAAAAGATATCTTTTAAATGGTCAGTGTTTAGGGATTTTTATCAAGCTGATACTCCTATTTTGTTACTGACTAAGACATGGCAGTCTTTTGTAACCCTTAAAAAAGGTATAGTTCGTTCCACATTATTTTCACATTGTAACCCTGTTTTTAATTATTATAATTCTAGTTTAATTAATTACTTCATCTTTTGTTCTAAAATCTTCACTTTTAGAAGTATAATAAAATCATGGAACTTCAGGGTAGAAGACAAGAATAAGAATGGTGGAACAGGCTTTTAATTTTATGTTTCAGTATTGTTTTGATTATCATGTGGCATGTATAAAGTGACATACTTGTATTTGAAGATTAATTGCCTTTCAGCCAATAGCCTTGTAAAGACACAGGGAAAAAACTGTTGTTATGGATCAACCATCCTGATTTTGTCCTCAAAGTATTAAAACCATCAAAGTGTGTGTTGAGTGAGTTATCATAGATATTTCCAATATTGAATTATAAATTGAAATTTCAGTTTATGATAACTGCATTAATATGAGAAAATTACATATTAAAAATTGAATTCTTTGAAGTTAAGAAAGTTGATTAAGTGGTATATTTGCATGAGGTATTGGCAGGAATGAGGAAATCCTGAAAAGGGTAGGAAAAATCATGTAACAAAAAGTGAAGGTACAAGGTATACACAGATAAGAAATGCTTGATAGGAGATATTGTGGTACCAGAGAATGGATCCAAAATACAAAGACTGTTATTTGCAATAATTTTGTCATTTGGGTTTAATTTCTCTGTGCTCGAGAAAACATTTTTATGCACTTGTTTTAGCTGTTTGAAAGTAATGCTAAAAATGTTTGCAGTTCAAGGCAAGTTCTCTATGTTCTCTATACCTTCTCTATGTCTTTTAAGAAAGCGATTCTAGACAAAAACAGCTAACTGTAAACCTGCACACACTGCAGCCGTAGTACTTACCCCTACAACTGTGTGACAGCTTCACTTCTCTGAAAGCTCTTTATTTCTTCTTGTTGCATTACCACACTATTGTCAACGATCATTTACCCCCCATATATACAATCACTTCTTCTACTGCTTTATTTCTCTCATTTTTCTGGGAATTTTTATGAAATTCGTGGCATCGTAAATGGTTATATCAGGCTTAGAAACACTTTACCTCTGTGCATTATAGTAGCCTTTTTTATACTACAGTTCATTGCACTCTAAAAGCATAAAAGCTTTCAAGGCAGTTGGCTCTGTTAAAGTTGCATTTGCCTATTGCTTTGGACACCGTACATTTATAGGATAAAGCAGCAGATAAATGTTTAGACTGAAGTAGTCTTTCTCTAACTTTATGTGATACTTCTATTGAATGTTTTCTCAGCTGTCTGTAGGAGATTCTACGTGTCATTCTTTGTTTTGATTTTCTTGTGCCCTTAAATGATAGTCCTATTTCAAATTCTATAAAACATTCTATTTCTTTTTCAATGGATAAAAATTACTTACCGGAAAATGTTTGGATTCTTTCTCTTGGGTTTTTTTTCGCGGTTTTTGTGTTTTATTATAGGAGACTGATGGTCTTAACATCATATTTGGATTCTTAACTACCTAGATTTCAGAAGGACTGAGCAGACAGTCTATTCCATGCAAGTTAATAGGATTTGTGAGATGCCTGGTTGTTTTGCTATTACTCAACGAGTCAAGTTTGTTACAGGTTCTTAGTTGGTTTGTTGGTTGTTTTTTAAACCTTGGCCCACATACCTACCTCAATTTTTCACATAAATTAGGAGTTGCAATTTTATGGATAGGTTGTAATTTATCATCTGTTTCTCTTAACGCCCACCTTGTGCTCATCATTTACAAATGATACTAAAAAACCCATGAAATTTGACATAAAGTATGATGGAAATCAAATTTAAATTAAATAACAGTAGAGGAAAACTGTTATCATGCCAGAGAACTCAAAAAGATTGGGCTTTTTAAATGAGATGAACTAAATATATACAGTAGCACTCTCCAGACAAAGTGCAAAATTTGCAAATGCTTTTTCTCTTCTTTGAAATGTAAGTGTATTTCACTTCAACAAAGAGATGTGCCTTTTTATCTTCTTTATGAGGTGTCATATGCATTGTCTAATGTAAATGAAAAATTGTACTATGTGAGTCCAAAATTCCTTTTCCTTTCACAAATAAACCATTACGTCAATTGAAAACAGCATTCGACACCAAAAAAAGAAAAAAAGGGGGAAGGGTGGGGGGGTGGTTAGAATATGCATGAGAAAAGGCATCTTCCTGAGTTTAACTGCTTTGCTAAATACTCTGGATCTATTCCCCTTTGACTCAAGAGGGACTTCTGATCTAATTATTTACCTTCAGAGCTCTGTTTTAACAGCTTAGGTGAATTTCTAAATGGACCTAGCAGTGTTGCTTCTGGTGGTTTTCATCTTCTATGAGTATGTGGACTTCATGTTACACCTGTAGCATGCAAATACTACCAGCAGTTGTAGTTATCTTTCAAAACCTGTGTCCTCTTTCATTACAACTGTTTCTGTTCTGCACAGGGTGCTTATGAGATGTAACGTTGGTGTGTATATAGTGTAGCTGTTAGTTTAAAGGCTTGGAAGGTATTGTCACTTGGGAATCTCATACTTCTAATCCCCGGAAGGTCTGGGTAGAACAACTATTAGGTGTTTTTCTGATTCTTCTCTTAGGATTTCTCAATTACTTTTACAACTGCTTCCAGGTTAATTATCTCTGAATCAAGAAATATTACTGGATATTGAAGGTGTGATTTCAGTCACATCCCTTTTATCTTCCAGATCCAGTGAAGGCAGTTGCATTGCCACTCCTGCCATTAGCTTCTATGTGTGTTCAAGCTCCCAGCAATACTCTGTGCCAGTTGTAGAGAAAGGGCTCCCTCAAAACAGTACTCTATTGCCACCAGAGCAGACAATTCCACAGAGAGACCTCAAACAGGTCAGATTGCTTCAGCACAGCTCAAGAGGTTCCATCTCTGAGACCTCTCTAAGCAAAAATAAAGTATTGACTTGTATTAAGAACTAGCCTAATTTTTTGCTTCCACCTTATTGGTAACCTTGTTTGAGCATGGCCATCAAATTCATGACATAAACCTAGAGTAAATCAGACACTGGCTGCTGTATACAAAGTGAGCCAGATCTGCATCTGGGGTATTTCAATGTCTGGCAGGCCTTGCCTTAGATTTGCTGTCATGGGCTTCCAGCTTCTTTTAATCTGCTGTTGTGATGGGTTAGCCTGCTTATACAGTGACTGCATTTGCTTCAGAGGAAAACTTCTTATTAAATAACTTTCAGGCATTGGAACTCCATGTTAGCTTGCAGGAGACCTCTAGCTCTCTTAAGGGAATGCAGAGATACATAAGCCCTGTGAAGAGGGCAGCATACCTATTTCAGAACCTGATCTTCAGGCCACATGAAAAAATGCATTGCAGGAAGGCAGGCTTTTGAATCACTGGAAATTAAGCCATCCCTTAATGTTTCCTAAATAAGGGAACATTTACACTATATTGTCTTCAGTGAGTAGATAAGCTTTGTATCTGCATAATTAGGATAGTAGAGATAAGAATGTGAATTTTAAATTAGAGTTTGTGAAGCATAAGTTATTGTGCTCAATTTCACATAAATGCTTACATTAAAAGTAGAAGCACGTGGCAAAGATAGAATTTAAATTTTCACGTATGACAATCAGAAAGTATTTGTAGCCAGGTTTCTGTTGTTCATCGTTTTTTAAAATATTTTGCTAACTGAAAGTTTATAGCAGAATTATTATATGTTTAGAAAAGCTTATTTGGCATGAAATCTTGTTTGTGAGCATAAATCTTTTCTATAAAATAAAACTAGAAGGTCATGTCAGTTTCACAGATTTTTCTATTGTAATTATCTTTATTTACTTTCCATGGAGTCAGTGTATGCATCACAATGGGAAAATAGACTCTGGCACCTATCAGTGGTGGAAGAAATGAACTTACAGGGCACAATAATGAAGATTCATAAGGAACTGACACAACACCTTTTGTACAAGTGGCCTTTACGCAAGTTTGTTGCTTCTTGCTGAACAGCGGTCATTAGCTGAAAGACATGGCTGACTTCACAAAGAGTTCTAGGAGGTCTTGATTCATTGTTGTGACTTTATTAATACAAAATCATGAACCTGAATTAACCAACCAATTTAGATAAGACCATCTGTTGTCTAATAAGATGTGACTGTAATTTGAATAGTCATTTTGTAATAAATGTATTATGGGATGAAGGACAAGCAGATATTAGCTTTGTCTCATTAGCTTACAGGAAAAAAAATTTGTAGTTAGTTGGCCAGTATGGAATGTGGAATATTTTTTTCTTTAACTCCTGGCTCATACTGTGTGCAAGTAGACCTCCCTGTCTACCAGGTAATAATATCAAAACCAAAAAGAAATGGGATGCAGTGCACCTTTTGGAACACTCTTGTAGTCTGTCTTTAGTGGAAATAAATCTGGGTTTTTCTTGCTCGATTTTTCTTGAACTACCAGATACTCTGACTGCTGTGAAGATGAAAAGGCAGGAACTAGTTTATAAACATTATGTCAGTGTTACCTGGTTTTGCTTTGTTTAGTTGCTCTGTCTGGTCTACTACAAGAAGGTAATGTGAGCTAAGTACTGAGAGTGCTGGAAAATCATCCTCTTCTGTTTGGATGTTTGACAGTGAGAAAATGGACAAAGTGAATGTAATGCTGACTTGTCAACTCAAACTCTCCCAAAAGCTTTCTCATGTTTTTATATGAATGTTAGATAATACTTTAGAGTAGATTAAGCTTTACTACTCACTATCATGCTTTTATTGAACCTCTAAAACTGAATGTTATAGAACTGTTGCCCAGTTAAGTAACGAGGATAAACCTTTTCTTTAGTCATACAAAGCCAGGCAATAATCTGTATGAATAAAGATTAAGACAGAAATAAGTTCACATTTATAATGGCAGTGACTTTTCTAAAAAAGAGAGAATATTGTGTATTTTATATTGATTTCTTGTGGAGCTGTTGCTTCCTCTAGTGTCTGAGTGACCTTGAATACAGGACAGCAAACCAAACAATTAGCAAGGAATATAGTAGAACTAATCAGAAGGTTGTATTAAAACACCAAGCTGTGTGGTGCTGTCAACACTGGAGGGAAGGAATGCCATCCAAATGGACCTTGACAGGCTTGAGAAGTGGGTCTCTGTGAAACTCTTGAAGTTCAATAAGGCCAAGTTAAAGGTCCTGCAGCTGGGTTGGGGTAATCTCAAGCACAAATACAGGCTGGGCAGAGAATGGATCAAGAGAAGCCCTGCTGAGAAAGACTTGAGGTGTTGGTGGATGAGAAGATCAACATGAGTCAGCAGTGTGCACCCACAGCCCAGAAAGCCAAAATCATCCTGGGCTGCATCAAACGAAGTGTGACCAAAAGACTAAGTGAGGAGATTCTTCCCCTCTTCTCTGCTCCTGTGAGACCCCTGGAGTACCTGGAATGCTTCATCTGGCTCTGGGACACCCAACACAGGAAGGATGTAGACCTGCTCAAGTGAGTCCAGAGGAGGGCGGTGAAGATGATCAGAGCACTGAAGCACCTCCCATATGAGGCTGAGAGAGTGTGGGTTATTCATTCTGGAGAAGAACAGGCTCTAGGGGAACTTGGGGCAATCTTCCACTATGTAAAAGGCGCCTACAGAAAAGCTTGAGGGCAGCTTTTTTCAAGCACCTGTGATAGCACAAGGGGATTGACTTTAAAATGAAAGAGAGTATGTTTAGATCACACTTGAGGAAGAACTTCTTTACTGTGAAGGTGGTGAGTCACTGGAACAGGTTGCCCAGGGAAACTGTGGATGCCCCATCCACAATGAACTCCAAAGGTCAGTGTGCTTTTAAGTCTCCAGGAAAGGAAAGAATCTGAAACTGATTATTTTTATTAAAATATCCAGTTATTATATCAACTGTTTCAGAGAGGAAGGATAATGAGTTTTCTATGCAACTTAATAAAGTATCATCAGAGAAGAAATTATGTAATATGAACTCTTTAGACAAGATTGAAAGAGCACGTTTTGTGTTTCCAGAATGGTAAAGATTTATTGTGGCTCCACGTTTCCTAAAACACCCTGAATGGAAACTGATGCTTCTTCATAAATCCTGCTGTATCATCTGGACAGGAACCTGCTTTTTGTTTGCATTCACATGGTTTTAAAGCTGTAAAATAGCACCCACAAAATTTTCTGAAGCATTTCATTTTTTAGTGAGCCTTGTAAGGAGCTGTAAGGAGAGGGAAGCCTTTTGTATTTGCAAGAGCAGAAAGTCTCAGCCAGGAAATACAGTCCAGGCAAAATGAGAATGTATTGCAGGTGATGCTCACTGACTTGTAGATCAGAAGTTCTTTGCACATGAAAGAAAAAAAAAAAGGACACATCACCATCAGGTCCACAAGATTGAAAATAATATTGCAACATTTTAATCATGTTTAGTTTGTTTTCTTTGTATCTTTATATGTTGGGGGTTTTTGACACTTTCTGGATTTATGACTCAAATCAAAATTCAGTATTTACTTCCCGGGTTTAAAGTAAAAGGAAATTGTTTTTCAGCAAAGATAAGTTATACATGTAATGGTTCTATGTGGAAGATATTTTTGGGCAAGTACAGTTATACCTGTTATACCTTTTAAAATGGAAGATCATGTCTTATATATGTGACTTCTACTGAATATGATTAATCCCGGAAAGCAGCCATTGAAGCCTTTGGAGAGCGGCAGAAAAAAAAAAATCTTCTATTTTAAAGACAAGGTTATAGTCAAGGTTAATTCAGGGTGTCATGCAAGTGTGGCTGTGACAAGATTTAGTGACAGTGTAAGGGCAAATTAATGCAAGATCAGTAGCCTGACTATTGATTCTTATCATGGGATCCTGCCGAAATGAAGTCATTATTTAATTACACTTTTACTTACACTATAAATGGTTCCCAGAATAGACTGCACTCGATTTTGATGTCTGCAGCTCCATCTTCACTTTTCTTTCATGCTCATAAATGAGTAGGGAAAGGGTGTAAGCACTCCACAAAATTTTCATTTATTAAGCTTCACGTACCTTAATTTTCCCATGTTTTAATTCTTCTATTCAGAATACTTGGTGATATCAAATAATTCTGAGTTCAGAAACCTCTGAAGATTTTGAGACCAAAATTTCTCTAGATTTCATTAAAAAAAAAAAAAAAAAAAAAGAATGGTTTTTCTGATCTGCTTGAGTTGTTTAAATGCTTTCTTTCACTGTCTCTAGAAGTAGACTGTAAAGCTACTGTTCATACTAAAACAAGTAACTTAATTGGAAGCTAGGAGAAGATAATAAGAACTTTTTTGGGACTTGAGATACAACACCAAGGGATTTGCTACTTAGAAATCTATATGGGAAAGCTCAAGCATCTCTAAAATGACACCACCATTCATTGAACAATCCAGATTGCGTTGTTTCCCTATTATAAACTTGATTCTCTTGGTTCTGAATCAGATCTGTTTGGCAAATTTGTGACTGAAAAAAGGTTGTCATTTATTCAGGTTTAATTTGTCTTGTGGACCAAGCCCCACATTTTTTTACAAATTACACAGGTTTGAAGACCCCACAATTAAGAAAAATAATTGCAGTGGTGCTAAGTTAATGGTCGGACTTACGATCTTAGAGGTCCTTTCCAACCTAATGATTCTATGAACATCTGCTGCCTCTTTTTTTTTCTTGTATACTCTATTTTTATATTACTTTTAAATAAAAGAAAATAAACCCATCTAATTTCCAGAACATACAAAATAATGAATGTAATGAAAACAGTCGTAGCCTCTGCAAGGCAGTGTACTGTACTTTTAGTGAGATAGCCAAGATAGCCCACGGTGTGGACTTTTTTCCTTGAAGTGTTATCCTCATTTTAAAACTTTTACTATGAGAGAGAGTCAGCTTATTAGATGAGTAAGTAATGTAACAGCTTCCTGTTATAACCATCTCTAGTTGTCGCTTAGTAATCAGATGTTAAAAAAATAAACAAATAAAATGCAGTGCATAATGGCTTGCTTGCTTATTCAGTAGCATATGATTAGATATTAAATGATAATATAGCAAGATCATGATGTTAAAAACCATAATATTAAAGAAATTTCTTTTCTTTCCTGTGCACCTATCTCCATAAGTAATAGCATTAAAATTTTCTCATCTATTTTCAACTACTACAGAGGGAATATATACATTTAAATTGGAACGATAATATGTAAAGGATTTTGTTAATGCTTTTTCTCTCAATGAAGAGATCCCACTTTAGTGACATTCTTTCTGGTTCAGCTTGTCTTTCAGTGCCTTTGACAACTGTAGGGTGAGAGAGAGGGGTGGGGAGAGGAGAGAGAGGCCAATTTCTGTTCTTCAGGATTTCAGTCTTGGCTCAGTGTGTTTGTCTCCTTTTTTTTTTTTTTTTCATTTCTTTAGCTTCTTCTAATCAGAATAAGTGCCCAGCAGTTATTTTTGTTTCATTTCTAGCAACAAGAATGTCACAATTTTTAAGTGTGTTTGTGCAGCCAGTCACAATTGTGGTAGGTAGAACACAAAATGGAAATACAGCTTGTAAAGGGCTGATTATAGTAAGAATCCACTTTCAGGAGTCTCTTGTACAAGGGAATATTTCTGAAGCTTTATTTTGTACTTTGTTGTTACAGTGTTATTTGCCAAAGTTGTCTTCAGGTTGTAGCCAATGGACAGAATAGCAAGATCAGCTCTGGTGTTTTAGCACATAGCAAAAGGCAGTTCTGTGCCCCCTAATATATTCTAATCTTTTTTTTTTTTCTAAAAACTGACCCTTTTCTATTGTCCTTGAAAGCCTAGATGTTCACCTACACAAGGAGAAAATCAACAAATCTGACCATGCTCAGGTCAAAAGGCTTCTGGCAGTGGGGTAACAGAGAGATGGGAGACACAGCAAGACAAGGAAGGTTGCTGGAAAAAATCAAATTAATGCAATGAGGTAAAGTTTTGCTGTGGACTAAAAGGAGACTTTATCACTCTCTACAACTACCTGAAAGGAGATTGTAGCGAGGTGGATGTCACAGAATCACAAAATCATAGAATGGATTGGGAAAGCATAGAATGATTTGGGATGGAAGAAACCTTAAAGATCATCTAGTTCTAACCTCCTTGCAATAGGCAGGGATGCTTTCCACTGCACCAGGTTTCTCAAAGCCCCTGCAATCTTTTCTCTCAAGTAACCGGGCAAGAGGAAATGGTTTCAAATTGTGGGTGGAGAGGTTTAGGTTGGATCTTGGCAACAATCTCTTCACTGAAAGATTTGTCAAGTACTGGACAGGCTACCCAGGGAAGTGGTGGAATCACCATTCTTGAAGGTATTTAAAAGACATGTAGATGTGTCACTCAAGGGACATGGTTTAGTGGTGGCCTTGGCAGTGCTGGGTCAATGGTTGGACTCAGTGATCTCAGCAGTCTTTTCCAACCTAAATAATACTGAGATTCTATGACTAGTTGCAACTAGAAACCAATTTTACCCTTGTTAGACTAATTCAGAAATAAACTTTAGCCTTTCAACTGATGTTATTTTGGACAGCTTGCTAACATCAAGAACTTCTCATTAGAAATATTATTTTATAAGCTGTAAAATCTGTTAAACTTTTACTTTAACCTGTTTTATTTTTAATTTCACTTACTTAAGAACAGAACAGTGTCCATCAAATTAAACTTTTGAAAAAAGCTTACTTTATTTGATTATTTTTCTGTGGGCTGTTCATGCTATAGGTTTGTGGGACTGTGGATTAAGGTGCAGAGTGATGGTGGCAAAATTAGATGGAAAATAAGCAATGACCACAGAAAGGGACTACTTTTATACCATGATTTTTCTCTGTTAATTAGAAAACTGCCTTTTGTTGAGAGAGGAGAAAATTGGATGTACCCAGTTGAAAAGGACCTCAATAATTAATTTTCAGGTCATCTATCAAATGGCATTTTACTGATATGGGCAATCAGCAGGTAGTACCAGTTTGCTTCTTGGGCCAGAGATACTTGTGCTGCAGAATTCAGTTACTGGTGGCTTTAACTGGCTGTTATGTTTAAATTACGTTGTGTGTGGATTCCGAAAAGCAAGTAATCTTAAGCAAATTTACTTATTCTCTTGCTATGGAAACACTCTTTTAAATCCAGGGTGGTATGCTGGGGACCCTGGACAGCTTTGAACCTCACTGCACTTGCTCATGTAAATAAAAATTTGAACCTTACTAGTTGGTGCAGTATCTATTTCATTAACTCCACTGCTGTTTATAAAAGAAACCAGGCATCTTTTACCCCCTAATTTGTGAAATACTTTTCTGTTTTGAACATGTCTGAGACTTTCCTTACTTTTAAAAGGTTTGGAAATAGGTTGTGGTAGTGTAGCTGACAGTTCATCCATACCGGAGATGGTAATGATGAGACATCTTTCTGCAGGCATTATAAATGGATATGTGGCACTTAGTGCCTTTATGGTTTGAGCATGTTTATCCTTGTGGTTCTGAAAACCAGACCACTAGGTGGATTATATTGCTGCATATAAATTGTATTCCAGCATGTTTTATAAATCAGGTGGCTTAATCAGATAAAGACAAACGGCAATGGAATAGCTTAAATACAAATTTACTGCCAGGTAGCCATTATATAGCACTGTATTTTACTTTTACTGGATTTTCTGACTTAGCTAGGCAGTAAATTCAGTCGTTTTCCACTTAGAGACATAGGTCAAATTGGCATTCAGTCCAATCTGTGTGGTCCTTTCAGGCTCAACATGAATGGGGGTTTTGCCATCCAGCAAGGACTGACATCTTATTTTGCAAGCTATAGAACTTCTTTCCATTTCTTAAAGGAGAACTAGGTATGCTGATGGAGAAATATAAAAATCCTTTCCCTGGTCTGGCTGCGGGTATATTGAGGACTAGTTCAGTTCACAGCAAAATCAAGATTGTCCTATTTATTTTGGAAAGACTGTGACAGTCTATTGGGAAGCATGATATCAGCAGTGACAATTACAAGCCTTCCCCAAATGCACTCTGTCTCAGACCCTAGATTTCAGGAGTCCTCCATGAAGAGCATAGATGCAGTGGCTGCATCAACCTTATGGAGTATCCAGGTGTGGGGTTGTAGTCATTGACTGCATCTCCAAAAGATCTGTGGAAGCATGACAGATCCAGATCCCATCTAAAAGAAGACTGGAGCACACAGCATGGTTTAATGCGCAGGTATCACATCCTGACATGCAGTCACAATGTGACCACAGTAGCTGGAAGCACTGCACTTTCAGGTTGATGTATGGACTGGATGGAGGAAGTGATTACTCCTTCCCATACCTTACAAATCCATTTAATATAAAATGTTTAAGCTGAGGATGTGTCAGATAATAAAGTGATAAAACAAGATGATGCACTTGATCTTAGCCAACAGGTGGGAAGTGTGCATCTGGGACAGGGGCTTCAGTGCACGCTGCAGAGCACTTCCAGCCCACTGAGGATGATATAGAATAAGCACTTTCAAGGCTGTTGACAGATCTAAAAGATGAGACATAAAAGAATGATTTCCTCGCTTGAGAAAGTGAGAACTGTAAATCAATACAATTACAGTAGTTTGTAGTGATAACTGAGTTTTTCATGACTAAGACAAAATGTCTGAGAAAAAGAAAATAATCTTAGGCTACATTCTTTACCTGCTTAATATCTTCTTTTAATTTTCACATTTGTAGATCTGTTGTTTTTTAGATACTAGTCAATTGAACACAAGATGCATTTTCTTTCTCAGTTTTGAGTAAAAAAAAAGTAATTTGAATAACAGCTTACCTGCTGAGAATTTATGAGGAACAAAATACTAAGATGAATGTTTTCATATGGTTATAAACCCTACCTCTATTTTTTACATCAACCTAAAATGCATGGTAGATTAGACGAAGAGTTAATAGTAAATTTCATGTACAAAGTATCCCAAAATAAAAGAAAAAAGAAAATCTGATTGTCAGATATATTTTAATAGAGTAGGTTTGATCTGCTTCCTGCAAGTGTGAACAAATGACCAGTATCAACTCAAAAAATTTTATGTCTTTGGGTAATTGCTTATTTCAAGCAAATGCTACAATGTCCTTGCTTTCCACTAGAACTATTTTCCTAAAATTACAGTACCTATAGTATAATTTTATAATACTACGTATCATAGAGGCAATTTGCTGCAGTAGTTCACCCTTCTGCTATCAAGGAATAAGACAGTGTCTAATTTTACTTTATGTGGACATAATTTCATGTTTTCTTATGTTTATATGGGTCTGAGTGTAAAGGAGGAAGAAAGTTCAATCTTTTACACGTGACTAGTTTGTTTTTACATGATCCAGTAAAACATTCCCTAGGAAAATGTATACTTGGCTCCATATTATGTAGTCATCCATTGCTAGTTCTTTGGACTACGTTTTTCTTTAGTGGACAGCTCAGAGACAAAATGCTGAAAAGAAGCCTTGTTCTTACTGTGGAGACATTAATTCTCCTAACTATTCTTGTTTTAATCACCTCACTATGTTTGTCTTAGTGTGTCATCAAAGTAGTGAAGACCCCTCTGTTGTTTACATTTTGTGCCTATAGAGAAGACGTTATCAGGAAGGGATTAAAAAGAAAATAAAAGAAAATACAATAATGCTTAAATGATGAGGTGAAGATTTATTTTCAACTGTACAGTTCTAAAAACTGCTAGTGCAATAGTCAGCACAAATGTGGGCACACATCCCATAAACAGGTCACTCCAGACCATAGTCATCATCCCAAGGTGCACTTGAGCATCTGGTAAATATTTTATATATGGTACTTATATTTACAACTAGCTCTGTGAAAACCTAACAAGAGCATTTGAAAGACCATAAAAGAGGAAATGTTAACATGGAGCTATAAGGATCTCACATGACTTGGGCCCACATAATGCGGTGGGCATTTGTGGATCCTATAAATAGATAGTGAACTATTTATAAAGCATCACTCTGCCTCTATGCTACACTGAATATATAACCAAGATATTGTGGTTGGTTATTAGAACTCAGCAATGTATCTGACTAGATTCTTGCTGATATACCTTAAAAATCTGACATCCTTCTTTATGTTAGAACTCAAGAAAATATTAAATATGTTCCCTTTAGATATCTGTACTTGCAAATGATCCACACAGAATTTGTTTTACTGTCCTATCTATTGTGATCCATCTTGTGCATAATTCACATCATGAAATTAAAAATTATCATAAGCGAAATATTATATTGCATTGTGTCCCAGATAATTAACATCTTGCTTTGTGCTGGATTGGAGGGTCTTCAGAAAATAGTCAGTCTTTAAAGCAGGCTTTACATTCCTTGATGAATTCATGACTGTATTTTTGTACCCTTATGGTCTCTGACATGGTGGTACCAGCCTATTGCTAATAATCAGATTGAATGTTTTCTTTCAAAACCCATCACTCTTTATTTAGCCTTTTGGTTTTCATGGAGAAAGACCAAAAGTTTGAGCAACTTGAGCAATCATATTTTGTTTCTATGGATAGTCCTTAGCCTTTTTTTCAAATAGCCCAGGACTAGTCTACCAAGTTCCTACCGTTTCGTCACGGCTGATAGGCAGCCCAGACAATTCATGAGTTATATGGGAAGACAGCAGTAGTGAATCTACATATCCTTACTTGCTGTGTCTTGGAGATTGCCATTGTCAACTAATTCAGATAGTGATCACCTTACTAAACAGTGATCACCTTAAAAGTGTCTATTGCATCATGACTTCATCCATGTTTCTTAGAGCAGGAAGGAGATGAGAGAAGTTGGGTCAATCGGTTGTCACTTGTCACCTCAAATTATTGCATAACTTATCATCAGCCAGGACTGCCAATATTATGTATGCATGTATTTCTTTCTCATCAGTGTGTTCTTGCTGACACTGCTCAAATAAGACATTCCACAGTCCCCTGCACCACTCTGCTTCATGCCCTTTTTAAGTCAATGAAACAATTCATACATCAGTAGACAGGGAACGAGAGGTACTTGTGAGTTATTGTGAGTGATCAGAACACTTACTGCTTCTCTCTCTCTCTCTCTCTCTCTCCCTCTGAGGCAACTAGTTTTTTTTCTGAGGTTCTTTCTTTGGTTGGCACTGTGAATCATAGATAGGCAATCAGCAAGACCTCTCTCAAATATATAGTCTGCATTTCAGACTTCTTGGGTGTTACAAGTAGGACTGACTTTGACCATTCTTCACATCATTTTCTTGTCCAGGTACTGCTGCACAAAATGTTTAAATGCTCGATTTGATCATTATCTCCTGCTGTGGCAGTTCTCTTTTCCTCAGAGCTTTTTCTTCTGCTTATCAGGGGGTTTGATTTCCGGATTATCAAGGACCTCCCTTTCTATTTCTGATTTGTACCTGGGCAATACTTAACCTACTTCTCTACAACATTTTTTTCCCCTCACAGGGAGCACAAAGACTTTTTTTTTTTTTTTTTGACTATGCAGAGCACAGTTTGGCTTTTTTTCCCCCTCACCTTTCTTTCCTAATGCCTGTTTTAACTTGACTGTCCTACAAGGCAACTGCGTATCATGGCTCAGTAAGATCCTCCTACTTTTATATTGCACAAACCCGGGGATTTTTCTTGCTTTTAAAGGCAACTTTAAAGATACACATGAATGTATTTGCACATGGATTAGTGATTATAGCAACACAAGAAAGAGTAATAAGCAGCTATTTTTGATGTTTGTGTTTGTGTTGAAGTGAATCTATTTTGTAAGGGAGCCTGGGTCAGTTTTTTATATCTCTGTCTACTTGAACAAATCACACTAAGGACTTCTTCTAAAATACTGGTCTTTATGGATTTTCTTTTTGCTCCTCAAAGTATTTGAAGTAGCCAGTTTCAGGGGATTTTTGGTCCTGTTGCTTACAGTCACATCGTATTCTATGTTCAGCCCTGTAATTTGTGTTAAATTGCACGTGCTTTCCTCTTAAACCAAGCCCCTCTTATCTGGTGGAGGCCATAGACATTTCTACATGAGGCTGGAAGAAATGAAAAGAAACTCCTTCTTTAGTGAGATGCAGTTTTGTTTTTTTCTCTGGGAAGAAAGCAGAGTAACTACTTTTTATTAAAAGAGTGTCTTAAAGTTTATGTTCCAGAAGAGATTTGAAAGCCTAACAGCTCTGAGGTTCCTTCCTTATTTCTGTGTAATAGAAAACTTCTCATCTTCTGGGAGTGGATGGAATAAATTATTTCAGAGATTTTTCACCTCAGCATTGCCCTTGAAATGATAGGAAAGTAACAGATGGAATCCGTACCTCAAATTCTGTTTACTCTAAAAACAGATGAGAACGATAAATGTTTTTCCACAAAATTTGGAAGGCAGATTTTTCAGCTCAGTTAAATTCCCATATCCTGGAGTATTTTCTCAGCTTGCAGTATTTTAAGTCAAAGAAATTTTCATTTCCACCTAGTTAGTTTGAATTTAACTATGTCTCTGACAGGTAAAGTGGGATTTAGGAACATTTTAATATTTACATTTGAGTGCTCAAATATTTTATTTTATAAAAAAATAAGATTACTTTAAAGGATCATTCAGAAATTAATCAAGAGATTTAAAAAATAGCTTTACACAAAATATCTTGTGACTGCTGCTTTTCAAGTGGTTTTCTAAATTTAGATTTTCTTTATTGAGATCATCTGATAAGTAATTTTCCCAGTTTCCCGAAAATAGGAGAAGCTATTCTTTTCCTCTGTAAATAGAGCTTTCGTCTCACTCAAGTAAACATCTGTGTTTTGTCCTTGTGGCTTTTTGCTCTTGACTTCTGTAGGGAAATTATGAAATTCCACAATTCATCTCTCCAACACTTATTTATTATTTGATGTACAGGTCCGTGCTTACAGATGTTCAGTCATTATTTTCATATAGCCAGTTTCAAAATTGTATATCATGATAACTTAGGCAAATTATAGATGAGAGTGATACTTCTAGGAATTGTTGAAAAATTCTGGTGCTTAACTTTTAGGGTTTTATCTATTCAAATTCCTTTAAAAATTGGTTGTGATGTTTTTGGGTTACATCTGAAAAATGGAGGAGCAATATTAGTCCACCTTCAAGAACTATACCCCTACTGGAACACAGCAGACATGATGAAATAAGTATGAAAAATACCTCAAATTTTAACAGATATTTAAAAGAAAGGCAGTTGCCATATTTCTCATGATTTTAAAGTCATGGATACTGGAAAATGACAATTATCAAGAACAATGGCTAAAAGTTCCTCTTCTCTCTTAATGTTGCATAGTTTGTATCAGATAGTAGATGTGCAATTTATTTTCTTACATTATAAAACTTTTCCAGGGTTCAACTATATTGCATTAAGATTTTTCTAATACTTTAATGAACATGATGAACTATACATTATATGTTTTCTATAAAAATATTTTCTTGGATATGAAAGTATTAAAATTACCTTGTTTTATCTCATGAAATTATTGAGATCTACTATCTCAGAATTGTGGGAATCTTGCAGCTGTTTAAGTGGCTGTAGTTTTTTGTTTTGATATAATTCAAGCACTAAGTCAAAGGCACTAGTACAAAGCTGTATTAGTCAAACCAGGTCTTCTAGCTTTCAGTCATCTGGGATGCTATGAATTCTTAAAGAGATAGCTATTTTTATCTTTAGAAGGTTAGTAATTGACTAGATTCCGGTTGAAATAAGCAAATATTCTCAAATTGACCCTCTACAGCATAAATTACCAACTGAGTATGGCTCAGTATGATGCAGTACTTCCATTTTTGTATCAGATTATGCTATAAAAGCAGTGAACTAAGGACTTATCATATAATAAGAAGTACTTCCATAGGGCATCAAAAATCTTATTAATATTTCTATGGAGTTCTAATTGGATACAAACAGACACAATTTCAGCTGAAATCTGCTGAAAAGAGCTTCCTTGTTACCTTGACAATTATCATTATTCATGAAAACAGCCAAAATATGGGCAAGGAGAAAAATTAATGCCTTGGATCCAACAGTGAGCAAATCTTCCTTGAAAAGAAGAATGAGCAAAAGGAGCAAACCCATCGTTACTAGCTAAGCTTTGCCTCCTGTTCTGAGTATTAAAAACAAACAACAACAAAAATCAATAGGGAGTAATTGTAACATCTTGAGAAGATAACATCAAAGCTGTATGGCAAAAAAGTAGCGAGTGATTGGGCTGAAGCTTAGTCTTTGTACTGAAGTTAATTAAAGATGAAATGAAAGAAAAAAGGACCTGTAGCTTTTAGCATAGATGATCCAAGGGTTTGTAGTAACTTTGTGTAGCCCATAAAGTGTGTTTCAAGATATATCTCAGTTGGATCTTGGCTACATCACTGTTATGATGGGTGATCAGAAGCAATGTTTTTGTTTCCTCAGTTAGGAGTTGAATGCAAGTTGAATCTAAGTTGAATGCAAAAATCAGCAATTCTTAATTAAAAGTCTTTCTTCTTCCTTCTCTTCTGAAATCACAAGCATGAATCTCTAATCTTTATGTCCCATTTGATTTTAATTATAATATTTTGTAGAACTGATAGAATTTAACTAGGAGGAGGGTGTTTGGATGGTAAGACCTAGAATTGTACCATGAAGTTGTCCGCAGATATATTAGCTTCTTGGTAAAAGAATGTGGGGAGATTTCTTGGAGTTAGTCAAGACATTCCAATGTATGCAAGATAAAACTCTGACCTGGCCACATACATAAGCATTTTATTACACAAGGATGGTAAAAGGACTTAAGGGGAAGCCATATGAGGAGCAGCTGAGGTTTCTTGGTTTGCTCAGCCTGGAAAAGAGGAGACTGAGGGGAGACCTCTTTGCAGTCTACAACTTCCTCATGAGGGGAAGAGGAGGGGGACATATAAATCTCTTCACTGCTGTGACCAGTGACAGGACCTGAGGAAATGGCATGAAACTTAGTCAGGGGAGGTTTAGGTTGGGTATCAGGAAAGAAGTTTTTCACCCAGAAGGCGGTTGGGCCCTGGAACAGCTCCCAAGGGAAGTGGTCACAGCACCAAGCCTGTCTGAGTTCAATAACCATTTGGACAACACTCTCAGGCACATGGTGTGATTCTTGGGGTGTCCTGCACAGGACCAGGAGTTGGACTCAATGATCCTGATCCTTCCCAAATCAGCATATTCTGAGATTCTACAATTCTAGTCCTCTGTAAACTCTTGAGATAACTAGGCTATGAATAAAGTTATATATGGGAAACTTACTCATTTTTCTGTCAGTAAGTTGTAGATGGACTGCACAGAGATCAAAAAAATAATTTAAGGATGCCAGTGCCTCAGTTTCTCAGACAGTGCATCATGTCAGTGCAGGACACACGTCAGCTTGCTGAGTGGCAAGCTGGATGATTTAGCCTACACTCAGATGTTGAAGACAGGGATTCCTTTGAAAATTCTCTCTAATCATGGCACATTTACATGGGATTGCAGGAATATATCTCACCCTCATCTTGAACACCTAATTGGAAGGAAGTAGAAGCTTCCATTTTTTTATCCAGCAGCCTGTTAATGCATTCATAAAGCTTATGAAAAATAAAATAGAATCATCTTCTCCTTCACAACTATGGGTTGTTCTAGTGTAGAGGTATTTTTAAAGAGCATCTACTTCCTTGGCCAATTGGATTGAAATCGATTGCTTCCTCCCAGCAGTTTTCCCCACAAGATCTTCATGCTAAAGAGTCACTCGTTTTCAAATGGGAAGAGTTCCTTTGGGTGCATAGGAAACGTGTCCCTTGATGTGGTCTCAGTTTTGATTCATTTTGCTCATATTTGACAAATGTTATTTTAGTCCAAGAAATTACAGTATCTGGACCTAAGTATGGATTTATTCTGTGAGTCTAGATATATTTAATATAACTTTGGAAGAATAACTGTACTTTATTACCAGACAATGTATACCAGTGATAAGAAATCTCCTCTAAATAAAAGCAGAGAAACTGTATGGCATGTGTTTGATCCTTCTGAAGGTGACCAGTTGTTTAATCAGTTTGTCTGATTTTTTATAAAAAGATTTATGCTCATATACTGGCAAAGCCAAGGATTTTGATTATAAAAACAGGTCAAATACATAACAAAGCAGCCTGTAAATGTGGTGTTACAAGAGAGTACAATTTCCTGGCTTTTACCCAAAGAAGTTCTCTCCTCAATTATTTATATTTGCAAGTTCACCATTGCAAAATCTGTCTTTTAGATGAAATTATATTCCTCCTAGAACTTCTGAAGGGGGAAAACAAGTGTTTCGTAATGAAGCCCTTAAAGATATTGCTTTTGGGGGTTTTTGCATGTATGCAAAAGCATGCATTTAGGTAAAGCTGGAGCTGTCAGAAAATATTACAAAACGCAGTAATGTAACGTGTGCTGCAGCTACCAGGCTCAATCAAAGCTCAGAAAGCCACTTTTCTGATGTGCTATATTCCACTTACACTAAAATGAAGCTGTCCCAGTCAGTCAGGGAGACAGCATGACTCCTCTGTAGCAGTTTTCCCAGTTATGTCATCCGTGTGATCTGACTGATTTATATGATTTACATAAGGACTAGTTATTTCTAAACTTTAAAGTTTAGGCAAATTTCTCCTCTGTGACTATAATGGAGCCAATTGCAATGTATTTTAAAAACAAAAGAGAAAAAAGTCAAGCCATATTCATCCACAAATGTTAGTTATGGAAAAATAAAGTTGAAACTTCTGAGCTGAGGAACAGCTCTCCTCAGCAAATACAAATGCAGGCTTTAAATACTTCTGAATGAAATTAATATCTGCTTTTTGTCTGGTCTTCAGGAATGTATTTAGGTGTTAGGTACTCTGAATTTTATATTTTTTTTAAGATGAAAATGAGAAATGGGCTTTGAAAACACATTTCACAGCATTTACCAGAAGCAAGAAGGTGGTTGAAAATCAACTTTCTCCGATAATCTCCAGATTTCACAAGTTCATAGCTTTCTGAAATACACTCTAAACTAAATATTTTTTATGTTTGGGTTCTTATCAAGATTTCAGAATCTTAGATCAAAATTTGATTATTTTTTGCATGAAGTATAACACAGCTGTTGTTGAGGGAGGAAAAAGACCTGATGGTGTTCTTTGAAAATAAAGGTACAGAAAAAAACAGCTGAAGATGAAAACTGAAAGTTGACTGCTCAGTGAAGGCTGGGTTCAGAAAGGCACTTAACTGCTGTAACACAGCACTCAAATTTTAGCCTTAAGACTTCCAAAGTAGCAGCACTACTGGTACAATTTGGGCACCTAAAGTTACATCAGTACTGCTAAGTGACAGATGAATATGGAATAACATTGAGAACAGGACTCATCCCGTGCTCAGGTCACAGCTTAATTGTTAGCCATCCCCCCAGATGTGTTTTGGACCTCTCCATCTGCCTTCCTCCATGCAGTGCACTGTTGGCAAGACAGAGAGTGCCTCCAGAGACGTGCATGAAGATACCTCTCTTGTTTTGGACCCCTCCCTTCTTTCCAACACTAAGCCTAAGCACTATCAAACCTCCTGTCTCACTTCAATATGCAACATCATATTTAGCTTCTTTTTACTCCCATTGCTTGCACTACTGACTCCTATTATTCCAAACACTTTCAGCTGAAAAATAACTGCACAAAATATTGTGTATTTTAGTCACTCAGGCACTAAGTGGGACCCAGAGGAGATGTAGTGCCAGATACTATGTAGTAGTATGGGATGTGGCCAGCTTGTAGCAGAAGGTGGTAGCAGTAAGTAAAGTGAATGTAAGCCAGAACAGACAGCATGTGTGCTTGTATTTTATGTCACCAGCATGGCATATTCTGAAATCAAGGTCTGCAGCATTCAGCTTGATCAGCAGGGATCTATTTGCATTTGTCTTTGTCCCAGGATGATGTAGTTATGTCAGATGCTGATATAGATATATCAGAGACTTATGTAGAAACTTTCTCCATCTGCTTTCTGCTTGGACCTATCGCTTGGCCTCTTCTCTTAGGAACTGATTACTTCTAGCATAAGCAGGGCGTCTTTCTTTCTTGTAAGATGCTGGTTATGATATCACCATTTTTATGGGGAATGTTAAAACATTTAGACAAGATAAGAGACATCCTGGTCCTGCACAATCTTTTTTGCATAGTTGGAATTTATCCTGACTACTTCATAGTGGACTGTGTCTGGAAGTACTCTGGTTAAAGCAATTCTGTAACGTGACAAGAAGTGAAGATTCACAGAGGTTGTGTAAATAGGTATTCTAACTGACCTTTTAGGGTCCTATCCTAGCAGACTGGGGATATGATCTGGACCTCTGGCAGACTAAGATATGATAGCTAGTTTCCTCTCAGATTACACTTGTTATAAAATAAGGCTCACATAAATATTGATTATATTTGTTTTATATAAATATAATATAAAGACAGGAACTGTCTTTGCTTTTCTAGATATGCTTTTCAAGCAATAAATTTGTGAATTCCAGCTGAATTTAGGGGTCAACTAGGTGCAGACAACTTGGTGTTAACAAGACTTCTGGAACTGATAAGAAGCATAATTTTAAGCATAACAGGAACTTTGCTGTTGAAACTCTCAGTGCCCACAGATAGAAATGTCTCTGGCTTTAAGCAGCAATGTCACTTTAACTTTTAATACTCCCTTGTTGACCATAAGTATATGTATTCTGCTTACTTCCTGCTTTGGTGCTTGTCTTTTTGTAAAAAAAATGACATGTTCTAGGTTTGGAGATACAAAAAAGTTGGATAAATGACTCTTCTTGAATTTAGATTTTTTTCAGTTTAATAAGGTGAAAGTTCCCCCTGATGCTTTTTCTAACCTGTGAGTCATTCATAGCAACATTCTTCCACATAGATTCTCTGATGTCTGTGAGGAACTGACCTCATCTTTCACCCTTTTCCCCAATAAAGGCAATAATAGAGCCTCTCTCCTCTTCTTCGCTCAGCTGTCTATTTCAAAAAAACATGTTAGATCTTAATGTACTGACACCTGAAGTGCTCAGTCAAATTTGACTGAAACTGGCTGACAGTTCAAAAGCTATTGGAAAAGGATGGATAAATATACCTTCACACACCATCAGTGTTATGCTAGTAAAGCTCATTTCCTGAGGAAACTAAGGCAAAAATCCTTTCTGAGCACACTCAGAAGCCTCTGCTGTATCTCATAATGGAACCATTTTCATGTAAAAATGTCCTGTGTAAAGACTGTGTTCTGCATAGTTCTCTGAAAATCAACGATTTAACATCAAAAACGAAGAAGCAAATTCCAGAGGAGAAGAAGTGCTATTTTAGTACAATCCTGATAATACAAACCACATCAGTAACTTTAGCCTGTACCACTGTGGTGCAAAGTCTGATTCATGCTTTCAGCACAAGCTACCATGATTATAGAAAAACAGCTTAATCCCTTCAAATTCATACTAGAAGTGTTGCATTTATTCATAAACCAACAGAATGAGTGAAAGGAGTGCCATTGCTTTGGAATCTCCTGCCCAGGAATTTTGAAATCACTGAGGAATCTGCAGCCCTTTGTAATTGCTCTAGATTGTCACTCCAGCATGAGAAAATTGTGCTCCTCTGCACCATGACAAGATATTATTGTGAGTAGTACCTAGTGCGCACTTTTAATCCAAGTTAGAAACTCTGGCCTGAAAATGTACATTGTTCTAGTACATATAATTTAAAAGTCTGAGATGGAACATTTAAATATGAAAGAGAGTGACAAAATAATATTTACCTGAGGAACTTTGCATGTATTCAAATGTGACCAATTTGTTGATTTAAATTTAGATATGGAGGATTCAGTGGATCTTCTTTCAGAAGATGATTAATCCTACCCTTCAAGAGATGGGATAAAAAAATGCACAAAAAGGACCTATTTCTCTCCATTGAAAATGAAAGGCACATTGTTGAATAGATGCCCAGCATTTTGATGACTAAAAAATATGAGATAAAGAATCATTACAAATAATGAATTCTTACTCAAAACCTTTCCCCAGCCTCGATGTTTCCTCTCCAGGAAGTCCATACCATTCTAGTGCAAAGTGTAACACCTATTGCTAAAAATTTGTATCTACACACTACTTGCATGTAAATGGAAATGCATTAGACTGTTGTCTATAATGCTTTTTGTCACTTGAGATGTTGGAAGTATAAAAAAACAAACAAAACCAAAACAAAATGAAGCAAACAAACAACAAGAAAATCGGAAACACCAAACCCTGTCTGATCTCTTTATGAAATCTTCTGAGAAGACTGAAGGGTATTTTCATCTGAAAACAGAATGATATCCTTTTGTCATGGTGAAGTTCTGAATAATTTTATAAATATTGTTAAGATTATCCTGGATTTACCATACTTTGATAAGGAGGAGATTTTAATCCAATGATGGTGTGACTGACAGTTGTAGTTTACATAGGAAGAGCGAGAAGTCTCCTCAGATCCTACACATTAGAGTCAGTTAGTTACTATCCAGCTGATTCCATGGATGTTTTTCCTTCATTTTTCAGTAGATTTTGTGTGGGAGGGCTGGGGAGACAAGCACTGCCATCAGTAGGGGAGTGTTGATTTTTGCATTCCTGAAAGTCACTGCTGTGCTAAATGAAGATAATTGGCGGGAATCGATTAGTCTCATAAGAGGGTGTTATTAAGGGTTGAGCTCTTTTCAAAAATTGCCCCTTCTGCACTTATTGCTTGAGAGACATAATCTCAGCGATCCCGAAATTCATAGAACAGGAGATTGATTTCCTCCTTTTTCTTTTTCTTTCCCCGCCTTAAACTCTGCAGGTCAGTCCCACCCCAGGGTGCATCCGGGCGTTAATGAAGATGTTGTACTGCCCTTACTGCAGAGGACTTCCCACTGTGAAACCTTGCAACAACTATTGCCTCAATGTAATGAAGGGCTGCCTAGCAAATCAGGCTGATTTGGATACTGAGTGGAATCTGTTCATAGGTAAGAACAGTTTAAATATTAGTGGAAGGGAATAATGGTAATAGCAAATATCTGCTGAGTTCTGTGAGGTTAGAAGACGCTGTTGGTCAATATTTGGAATGAAGCAACTGCAGATGCACCTCACTTTCTAACTGACCCTCCTTGGCTTGCATTAAGAAATAATTGTTTGCCCTGCCCTGAGACAGCCATGTTAGTATTTCATATTTCAAAAGGAATGGTAAATGGTATGGTGTTACAGCTTCTGAGCTGAATTGTTACACACTTTGTGAAATGTCAAGAAAGATTTGGTTGAGGATTTGATAACAAGCTTAACATGGCAGAGATAGTATGTATTACGACTGAAAACTAGGCTTTTGCAAGCTGAGAAGATAATAACATTGTGTAACATCCAGTCAACATAAATCACAACAGATGCTGTTCTTAATTTTGATAGTATATAGGCAAAAATCTTTAAAAGTTACATATATGAGAAATTATTAATTCCTCATTTTGCTTAAAATGTGTCAATGTCTCCCTTTCAGTGTACTGAAAAGAAAGTACCAAACACAATCAAATGTTAGAATAGAGCATAGAATATGTATTTAAGGAAAACTGCTACAACAGTTTTATTCACCTAATTCTTTACTTGATTAAACAAAGAAGAAAACAAGAAAGAAATTTCCCTTAACAGCCATTCAGTTATCCTGTAGCAAAAAAACACAACGAACCAAACAAACCCCCAAAACAAACACACAAAAAAAAACAAAACAAAAAAGCCAAACAAACAAACAAAAAAAACCACAAACAAACAAACCACACTCAAAAAAATCCTCCCAGAAGAGTAATATATAATAAGAAGTAAGAGTTTTAAGTTGCTTTTGGTGTTAGGATGACAGGATAGGATGAGGAATGAGACTAGGCTGATGATAATAGAAAGAACAGAAGCATCTAGTTACACCAGTCACTAATGAGCATCATAGTTTAGACTGGATTTCAGGAAAATTAATACAGCTGAAAAAAAGGAGATAAAACTTTCTTTATTATGACTGAAGAAAGGAAATGTTATTTTCTACTTTGGAAAGATAAAACACAAGCAATCTCATTCTGCTGAATTTCCCCACTGACCAATGTGACTTTGAAAATTTGACTCTGACTCATTCATGGATTTTTGCTTTACTCAGCAGGGTGAGATGGATAGGGAGAAGAAAACAGGATGAAAAATGAATCAGAGTATGAAATGTGAAAATGAGCATTGAGTGTGCTATAAAAATAGCATGCAAACAACAGTATAAAACAAATGATGCATGTACACATACCTTCCCAGTACTCTGTACTAGTTAAAGGAGTTGACATAAGAAACCATGCTGTATGGAGGGTTACCCATGGGATTACTGCTATGAAAAGGAGAGTCTGATCATCATCAGAAAGCTAAGTGGGAGCTGATGGGAAAACAATGCTAGCCTATTAGAGACATTGTATAAGCTATTTTCCCTTTGTCATTAAAGAATAAGCAAGAGCTGAAATGTCACTAATTCCAATCAAAGAAAATAATCTAGGCTTTTAGAAAAAAACCAAACCAAGCATTTGAACTAAAATTAATGACAGAGTTTTTATTAAGGCATGCACCTGTTTAAATCAAAAGCTGGAAGGTAAGATTTCAGGTCTTAAGAGAACATTTGTTTTCTGATGCTTTAAATTCAGTAAGAGTGCTGGGCAGGGTGAGGTGTGTGTTGTAAAGTGTGAAAATGCTTACAGACTCAGACTTTCAGTCTTTGATGCAAAGCCCTTGTCTTCATCAATATCTTTCAGGTTTTGATTTTTCTTGCTCTCAGGAAAGAAAAATGGCATGAAACCTTGTATATTATGTTAAAACATAGTCCTAATTTATGTCAAGCAGGTTACTATGCAATTATCCCTGCAAGTCAGTAATGACAAGGCAGTATACTGTACAAATACATCAGATCGTATTTCCTCTTCTAACTGTACAACTTCCCCTCTATAACTTTATGGGGAAGAGAAGAGAGGAGGAACAGAGATTTTCATGTGTTTGGAAAAGGTAGGTTGTTTTATCCCATTTTTCAGGCCTCTGACAGCTTTGTTGAAGAAGAGGGTCCTTCCTTTATGAAAGATTGAAATGAGGCAAGTTGTCTCTGTCTCTGACAGCTGTCAGAGGCTTTCTAATAACAAATCCAATTCCCTTAGTGGTAAACCCAACAAAACTTCTACTCACTGAATTAAAACGAACAGCAGCACTTTACAGCACCACTGAGCTATGAAAGATTGAAAATTATGCATGAGCAATTTTTATCCCTGTTCCGATACTAGGAACCATGCACTAGGAAAAAAGAAAGATAATTTTGTGCACTAACAGTCTCTGCGTAGGCAGAAATCCCAAATGTTAGTGCATATTCATACACAAGATAGTTTTGCTTAGCTCATAATCTGTGCATTGCAAAATAGTTTCGCTTAGTTCATAATCTGTGCATTGTAAGATCGTTTTGGCAAAAGTTGGTACTAGGAGAAAACTCTCAGATATGTTTGTCAGTAACTAAATCCTGTAGTTTGGACTGCATGTCCTGGTCTTGTTGTGTAGTTACTGTAATGGTCCAGCAACAGCCAAGATCTGCAAGTGAAGAGGAGCAGAGGAAAGTAAATAGGCTGTCTCACAACAGGACGTGTTGCATGTTTCACCCAGTTTATAAATATAGAAGTCAGAACTGAAATCACATATATATAGCACTAATAAATCTCGCCTCTACTTTCAAAGCTAGGGATAGTGGGACAGCTTCCCCTAAACATCTGGTGCTTTCCAAGATTTTATAGACTGTGAAAATTGGTAAGAGGTGAAACAGCTGCAGCAGCATGACACGTGGTTTATTATATATTTCCTGTTTGTGTCACCTTAAAGTCTGTGTCCTTTTTGTGTAATGTTTCATTATAGACTTTTTGTATTTAGTTGCCTTCATTATGGCATAATAAAAGCCAAATGTAGGACATCTTATTGTAGCAGATCCTCTGCAACTCAGAATTTTGCCTGAGAAAGGAAGATAAATACATAATATCATAATTATGAAACTGTAATGAATAAGTAGTCCTTCCAGGTATCTATATAAAATATTTAAGAGATATTTAAAAGTAAAGCTGCCACAGTGATTTTGAAAATGTGTATTTTGGCAAAGCTTGCTTTGGAAATTTTGCCTCTTAGTTTACCTATCATAATCTCCTTTGTACCAGTCTCAAGCAAATTTAGCAAATGCAAGAAAAAAAGAATGAATGGAAGAGCTGTACTGCTGATGAAGGAGATTGCCTGAGGGAGGAGCTGTCTGATTCTGTGGAATGGGGAAAAGAGATTGTCTCACTGCCCAACAGATATAGTCAAAATTATGCTTTTCTCCATGGAGCTATACCAATTAACAGCAATAAGGATGAGGGATCCCACTGTTAAGTCTGTCACAGAAACACAGAAGAGATAGATAAAACTATTCCCGCTTACAAAAATTCAAACCCATGTATATTTGGGAATATATATAAATATATTTAGCAATATATACATATATTTAGCAATATATAAAATTTAGCAATAGTGTTACTCTCTTTCTCTTGCTAACCTGCATTTCAGTCCATGTTCATATCTTAAGATTCTTTTATTTTTCTTAATCTTAGCTTTCCCTACAGTTGATAATTTATTTCCCTTTAACTGTTTTTTTCTCAGTCAGGAATGTCAGTTGCAGAATGAGCCCACCTAAGTGGACACCACACTTTCTCTTGGTGCCCTCACTCAGCTTCAGAATCAAAAAGATTATTTTCCTGGAAGCAAGTGCATCTCACTCTGACATCTGTCTTAATCACAGGTTCAGGATAACAAAGAGGCATTTGTTTCTTGGGGGATTTGTTTTACAGTTAGCACTGGAGTTAACTTTCTTCTGTCCTGAGAAGAAAAACATGGATGATATTAAATATGAAAGTCTAGCAAGACTGTGAGCCAAATATGATAATCCTTACATAAGAAACTGAGCACAAGAGAAGAGTAAAAATCCGGGTAGTTGCTTTAATCGTATCAGTTACTCTATCTGAGCTTTGTTTTTATAGACATGTAAAGTAATTCATAAATGCTTTGTTGCTGTAGTTAGTGACAAGATGTAATGAATGTGTAGTAGCGTAGCAGTGCAATTCATGGAGGTTTGACACTGCATGGCTATTTATAACAGTAGAAAGTATAAGTCCCTTTTTTTTTTTTCCCTAGGACTTATTCAATTATAAATCAGACTCATCTTAACCTTACCCCCATATTTTAAGGGATGGGAGATTGTGGAAAACACTTCAGAAGTTGTTCAGCAACAGAGATGTGTAAATAAAATTGATTCTGACAGCTCAGGATTGCATCTCTGTCTGTGAAAAGGAGCCAAGGGGCTCCTGCACTAGTTCATGTCCACAGTCATCCTTCTGCTTAGACTGGAAAGTCATTTTGCTAAGAATGTATTTGACATTTGAGAAGTTCTGTAGTGTAGTAGGCAGATAGTGTGTTCACACTGCAGCATGCAAGGCCTGCAAGGCTGGCATCCAGGCTCAGAGAGCCAGAGACATCTTTTACTGCCACCATCCTGCTGGACTTCAGCCAGATAAGAAAATCATACCTGAAAGGCTTCAGCGAAAGCTCCTCTTTCCAGTGTTGAAGTTGTTTCACTTACTGTCATTACAGCAGCTCTGCATTACTAATAAACTTTCTTCTTCTTATGCTTTAAGAATCCCTTTTTTCTCCCCATCAGTATGACCCAGACACTGACCTTAGGAGTTCTCCTGAAGCAGAGTATACCATGCAGTCTCACTTAGAGCAACTAGACCATTTTAAGTAAAACTCCCCAACAAAATCTTAGTTACTTACTCCTAGTGAAAACTTTAGTGCTGAAAATATGCAATCAGTTTTATTTACTGCTTACAAAAGTCCTCAGATTTCTGTGTTTTCTCTCTTGTGGGCGCAAGCACAAGAATAAACATTTTCCTTCATGAGACCCCCTAGATCTGACTTTTTGTAATGGCTTATGACAAGAATAACATGACAAGAATAGTCTTCAAGACTCGCTTTGGTTCATAGGAAAATCAGTCTATAATTGTAATAGCAATCTTATACTATTTTCTTGTGCTTGTGTACACAGCTACTGTTAATAAATACAGCCATGTATGTGTAGGCACCTACATTTTAGGTTCATGAAAATAGGAAACATCTGATATGTATTGAGATAATATTCAAAAGAGATTGGAGTTTTTTTGTCCCTTCTTTCTCTAAAGTGTACAGCGTAAATTGTAGAATCATAGAATGTTAAGGGTTTGAAAGGACTTTAAAGATCATCTAGTCCCAATCCCCTCTACCATGGACAGGAATACCTCACACTAGGCCAGGTTGCTCATGGGCTTATCCAACCTGGCTTTGAACACTGCCAGGATTGGGGCATCAACAACCTCGCTGGGCACCCTGTTCCAGTGTCTCACCACACTCACAGTAAAGAATTACTCCCTAATATCTAACTTAAATTTCCCCCTCTTTCAATCTGTACCCATTACTACTTGTTCTATTGCTACAGTTTCTGATAAAAAGTCCCTCTGGCTTCCCTGTGGGCCCCTTCGGATATTGAAAGGTTGCAATGAGGTTTCCACACAACCTTCCCTTCTCCAGGTGCTTTTATATCTGAGCTGATGTCATATGGTCTGAAATATCCCTTTGGTCAGTTTGGGTCAGCTGGCCTACTTGTGATCCCTCCCAGAATCTTGCCCTCAGTCAAGGAAGGAATGTCACAGTGCTGATGCTGTGCTCAGCAGTAGCCAAAACACTGGTGTTTTATCAACACCCTTTGAGCCACCAATGCAAAGCACAGCACTGTGAGGGCTGCTACAGGGAAATGAACACCATCTCAGCCAGACCCAATACAATTGCTTAGGCTAAAGTCAGTCTTTCTTGCATTCTACCTGAATGAAAGTTATCATGTCACCTCCAGTTAAACTATCTTTGCCAACCGTTGCAATGAAAATAGGGAAAATTATCTTAACCTAATACTTTTCATCTTTTCTAGACATTTCTTAGGGAAACATTTGTGTCTCCAGAGTTGCAAAAGTAAGATTTTCTTTAAGTCTCTTGTATGTACAGACTGTAGTAGCTAATATATACCAATGTCTGTCCCCTTAGTTGAAGTGTCAGGGTTTGGTGAATGGCTCTAAGGGATTTGGTCCCCATTGTGATTATATATGAATAAATGGAATCCCTAGTTTAGAATTATTTTTCCCCACTTTAACTTATGTTTTGCAACAGCAAGGGACAATAAGTAGGGTACTCTGTTGTGTGACTGAACTGCAAATTTAGTTGCTCAGAAGTTGAGACCAAACAGGTTTGCAGATGTAAATCTAATGTTGTTTATGAAAAAAAAAAAAAAACACAACAATAAAAATTAAAAAATAAATAATAAAAAACAAACAAACAAACAAAAAAACCCAAACAAACAAACAAAAAAACACCTTTAACATGCTTCAGGTCCATCATTCTCCACAATGCAAAGGTAGCCTACGTGAAGGAATTTGAAGTGCTATTAAAAACACAGACTTAACATCGTAAAACAATTATGTCACTTCAGATTAAAAATATGTAATTTTACAAATGAAAAGTTAACTCAACTTGACAATGCCTAATTAAAAGATTACGGTACTATACTTTTGAAATTCTCTAATATGCAGTAGCCTTCACGATCCCATATTTTCCCCTTGTTTTCGAGAAATAATAGAATCACTGCCTACAATTTAAATACAATACCAAGATCTAATGGCTCACAGTATTTAGGAGCAGCCCTGAAAAAAAAAAAAAAAGGCAACATCACTGGTGTTGCCATTCATTTAACTAGAATTCCCAAGACTTTGGTGACCTGATGTTTTGATTTCACACATTCACACACTGTCATTCGGTGATTGTTTTCAATCACAGTGTAAATCATGCACACTATCACGCAGACCGTTAAGCGCTTTTTCTGTTTTGAGAACACAAAACATGGTCAAGGCCAAAACAATCCTTTTTGATCCTAATTAACTGAATGAAGATGCTGCTGATTTAACTTGTTGCCACAATCACCATTCAATGAGGTAAACAATGTGATGAAGAGGGGAACTGTGTCCCTACTGTTTCTCTTACCTTGGAAGTATAAAGGATATGCAACCTGGGCATGTAATTCCTCAGATGGTAATGAATTCAGTCTGAGAGAAGCTCTCTGAAGTTGTGGTACTGCCAGCAGGATGCAAATAGCACCAGTACTTGCCTGCTGCTTAAATCTCTGTGCCTTCCCCTGGGCCAATACAGATTCTTACAAGCAGCTCATAACATCCATTACCCTATATATTTGCTTCAGGATGTGTCAGTGAAGAAGGGGATTCCCTTCTGTTGGAAGGACTATGAGTATCTTGTGCTCCAGTTAGTGGCTCAAGAGAGCTGAGACTCGTCTGGCTTGATCTTGACAGTGATACCACTGACAGCTTGTTAATAGGAGGATGCATCCTGGAAGGATGCTAATGGTTTGATTCTTAAAAACTACAGCTCCTGAAGGAGGACTGTGGATATCTGAAGATGCAGATATTTAGTGGAATGATAGCAGCAGACTTCTTGAGCCCCTGAACTTTGATGTGACTTATGGAATTGAAGTATGGTGATTAACTATGCCATTTTCTTTAAGGCTAGAAAGATATTCATATATGTGTAACATATTGCCCATCATCATTTCATGTGACAATTACAAATACAGGATCACATTCAGCCATTCTAGAATTCTGCCTTTGGCATCCGTACACAATTCTCTGGAACTGCATGATTTCTGCATTGGTAGGAAAAAGCTTCTCAAAACTTGAAGTGGTAGGAGAGCCACACACTCAGCATTTTCTTTGGGCACAACAGAGCCCTATGTTGACTGCAGCACTTAGATGCGACAGCTTCTTTTGAAAATAGCAAGGCAGATCAGCATTGTCAAAAAAGTTTAAAAGGCTTTATAATTAAACCATTGGACCCAAATGATGGCTTTTTAGTTCCATTTTCATTCCTCATCTCCCACTCCTCACATCATTTTACATCAAGGGAAATGTCTGTCTAGTGCACACGAGCGCAGTTTGGAAGTTGCATAAAATAGCAAATTTTTCTGCACATTCAGGGGAAGTGCTGTAAAAGCTGTTTTGCCACTGCTCTTAAAATGATATGAATTAACACAAGGATCTCACATAGGATACCTCTAGAAACAGGAAAATATGTTAATTATTTATTTCTCCAATACTGTTTGGTTCTGTAATTATTATTATTATTATTATTATTTTGTACTTTTCCAAGTCCATAGCTATGCCCTCAAGGAATTTTGGCTTCCAGGAGTACATAAAACAGTCCTGCTCTTTCTGTCCTAGGTTACCATGTATATTAGCACCTCAGAAGGGTTTTCTCTTCAGTGGAGGATTTGATATCTCAATTAATTGCATTTATGTAAGGCTGAATCCCTGTTTACCTGTAGTGATATCCCTCGGGAACTTCACTGTACTGATCTCCCTCTTTCACAAGCCAGGGACCAGATGGAAAATACTGTGCCTCTCACCTGATCTGGTTTCCCTCCTGTTTTGGGGGATTTGAGACAGCAGATCTCTCTGGCATATGGCTTCAAGTGGGGCCCACAGAGAGACTGAAGAACTTGGCCGTGCTCTTACAGTTCAGTTACCTCAAAGACCTACTTTGATGCAGTTGTGGGTTTTTTTTAAGGAGTACAAGTCCAAATGAAGAACATGTGACTTCTTTCATTTTACTCAAGCAGAAGGGTTTAAATATAATTTTAATTGGTTTGAACTTTTTACTTTTGCTTTGCTTAATTAAGGCAATGCTGCATTACACTTGGAAGGGAGAAAATGAAGTTATTTCTAAAAACATGTTGTTATCATCATTTGACCTGGTCAGTGTTGATAAGCTTGATGTAATCTGAATTCTATGTTTTACAAATAATCCTATTTTTAAGGGAAAAATAATTATCCAATAATTAGAATGTTGCCCAGACGAGTCCTGACAGTTTTATTTCAACTTTTTGTTCTCTCTGTCCATTTTCCTGCATTTTATATCTGCTTATATTCAGCTGTATTTAAGACCATATATCTGAGGAAAGTATTTTTTTGCACTTCTATACTTTCAAAATATTTGTCTTGGAATCTGCATCTCTTTTACAAAACTGCATAAATAGGAAACAGTTTTTATACACTGGAAATAAACTTGAAACTATATGTAATCTACAATATATCATATATCGAATGATCTGGTAGAATGTTCAGGTAAATGTAATGGAGGGATGCATGTAACTCAGAGCAAATTTGTTCCACAAGTAACCTCCTTATCTTACTACTATCAAAACACTTGGTTACATCTGAAAATACTTTGCTGTGTTTATTATACAATATCAGTAAAAAATTATCCCTTACTGCAATGATGTCAAAGCATAATTGACATTGATTTGCTTTGTATTATAATTTTGAGCCATTGCTTGATGAAGGCTAATCTGTTTATGATAATATGGGTAGTATATTATCTGTTTAGAGTCACATATTTGTTTGTGAAATACAGAAACGAAGTAGTATTGGCAACCCACCTTAATTTCTCCTTACAAGTAAATCAGTCTCTACAACTACCTGAGAGGAGGTTGTAGCCAGGTGGGGGTCGGTCTCTTCTCCCAGGCAATCAGCAGTAG
>JAWWES010000001.1:74465679-74478836 GCA_035583135.1 Lophotriccus pileatus
CAGTGGGGTTGGATCAAGGGTTGGACTTGATGATCTCGGAGGTCTCTTCCAACCCAGTTAATTCTATGATTCTATGTCCGATGATCCTAATGCTGCACATGAACAACACACACACACACAGTGATTTTGGGTTGTAACTAATCTGCCAAATTCAATTAATGAGAAATTTGGGGGTTTCTTGGAATAATTTCTTTATTCTTTTTTAGTCCTTGGATTTCAGAGAAAGTTTCAATTTTAAATTTTCTGAGACCTAAAAACTCAACACAAAACTCATTAAAAGAATACCAATGTGTAGACAATCTCAACTTAAATCACTAAATTTTCTTTACTTTTTGACTGCTTTTGAAGATTCCTTTTTGAACCATACATATATTATCCTATATTGCCAAAAGCTCCAAACATTATTATCAGTATAGAAAATCCTACTCAAATGTATAACTTTGTATGGATATTATATATTTTTATATATATCATATATATAATACATATGTTCCCTAATGTAAACAAAATGTTCTTTTTTTTCTAATGATGCCACATATATATACAAGGGTACAGAATACCCTCCGTCAACAATCTTGTTTCTAAAAGACTTTTTAAAAATAAGCTGATAAAAAAGAATAAATAGTGGTGAGCTGAGCTGTAAATTTCTTCTGACTTGGCAAAGAGACTATGATAAAGATCCCTACTCAGTCCCCCATATCAGTGCCAGATTTAGTGGAGCAAAGACTTAAAACCACTAGAGAGATTAGAATCTTAGTAAAACAGAAGATTTGGGAAATAATTATTTCTTTCTGCTAAGGGTCCTATGGACTTCCTTCTTGAAATATGTCAACCCTCCATCTCTTCTTGTAAAGAAATTTTTTCAGACATGGGAATTATTAGGAAAAACATAGATTTTTTTTTTCCTCCATTCTCTCTGCCTTACTAACAGAAAATCTTACTATTTTTGTAGTTGAGAGAACTAATTTGATGCAGAGTGCTATGACAAAGATGGTGTGGTCAAAATTCACTGAGCATTTTTGCAAGAATGAAATCTAGAAGTGTTCTGACGCACTGGGGAAATTCCAGTGTGTTTAGAAGGTAATATGAAAAATTCAGTTCTTATATTTCTGGTTTCTCTGTATTATTCAGTGTCACCTCTCCTGTAATATAACATTCAACATCCCTTAATGTCATTTATATTGCAAGTTCACCTATGGGAGTTTAAACTCCCATGACATGTATTTTTCATTTACTCACCAGAACTTTCCATGTCAGTAGGAGCTCACCTTCATAATATCACACTTCAATTTGCAGCAGATAAGAGCCTTTTTATCTGTCTTTTCTTGTTAACTCTTAAAGTACAGATAACTACATAGGAGAAAATAGCAGCTTGAAAAATAAAGAATGCATTTTTGCTTCCACTGGATATTTGTTACTGACCTCAGAGGAGAGTCCAGTTTTTCAACTAAGCACTGCATCTCACTGTGATGTTGTGAAATGAGATGAAGATCAGTCTTCAGTTTTAGTGTGCAGGCTACAACAGCATCTTGCACTTAGTTCAACTGTAGAATGAGAGGAAAATCATCACTAAAACAACCAATTCACTGTGGAGAATGGACAATGCCAAAAAGGCAAGAAGTTACCCTGAGCATGAGACAATAAAATTTAGAGTGCTCACAATCTTCTAACTTGGAATTTCATAGTTGATATGATACAGAAGGTCTTCCAGTAGACTTAACTGTTCTAATAAAACCTGTAGGATCATATCCACTGGCGTTTAGTTATACTTCAGCATCCATATTTTAATACATGAGTAAAAGGAAGCTGATAAATAGGCTATAGACTGGAACTCCTATATAGACATAGGAATGTGAGTGACAGTTCTGTCCCCACATAGCTACAGTTTGTGATTTGTGTTTCATTTCAGCACTCAAAAGAAGGCATTTATGTATTTCTTATGAGAAACTAAAAATTAATCCATGAATATTTTGTCAGTTGAAATTTGGTTATCTGCAGTGCTGAAGACACTTTAAATCAGGTTCTCCTCTTTGTACCGCATTTATTATTTAGTAGCTTTTCATAACAATGTGAAAATTAAATTATTGTGTTTCCTTTCTACTTTATCCTGTGAGATTTTCTGTCAGGAAAACCCTTCTGTGAGAGTCATGAAAGATGGCTGCTCCAAGTTATGCTGATGGCTAAAACCACATTTTAGTAATATGAAAATCTTTTATTCCAGATATTAATGACTGACATTCTCATTTTAGAATGTTGACTGCACTCAGATAGATCACTTCTAAATTATTAGACAGCTTTGAGTCTTCTCATACTATTTATTTTGATGGTCTTTCCCATATAAATAATTATATCCTTACAGTATCTTTCAATATTTTATTGATACAAATGCATATTGTATTTGGGGTTTTTAAGTGCAACTGCTAGAAAAATACCTATAGAATACCTAGTGATGTGACTGATGTGTGTTTTGAAGAGTGTATATACAAATTAATATTTTAAAAATTAAAAATAATCAAACATGGTAATATGTTAGTGCTTTTTTAAGAAGCTTCTGAAATTTCAGTTGTGATCAAACTGTTCCATAAAATCTTAATAAAAGTGTAATACATGATTCAGGTTGAAATCAGGCGTAACAGCGTGGCAGAACTTTAACTGATGCAAATAATTTACTAATGGGAATATGGAAGTGAACAACACATGATGATCTAATTCCACTGTTATTGAATATATCTCTAAAAAAGTAATTTTGAAAATATTTCACTTTGTCAAGCCATTTGTTACTGAAAGATGAGGAAAGCAAGCATCTATTTTTCTTTGTGTAAAAGCACTTCCAAGCTCCCCAAACCCCATTCAGTTCAGAAAAATGAAAGTCTGTCAATTCTAACATGTGGGAAGATTTATCTTCCCTTTCCAAAAAAAAAAAAAAAATGGTAATTGGAATATCTTGGTATATAGGCCATGAAGTCTAAAGCAGAACTGCTGCAGAAAGTCCAATGCATAGGGCAAGGGCAGTCTTGCATAATGTTTCAAGTTGGATTCACGTTTTTTTGAAATCTGGCAATATTTAACCCAAGCATAAGCCCAGATAGAGCTGACATAAAAATACTTCTCTTCCAATCTTCCTTGTTGCTGTTGTCCAAGCAGAACAGGCTACAAGGCACAACCTCTAGATGGCTACTCTTTACAGGGAAAGAAACCATCAAATCAACATAAATTGCACTCTTTGGACAATAAGTGGTCTCAGAGGGAAACAAAGGGTTACAAATAGCTTTTTCCAAAGCACGTGACTCTGAATTCTAATTTTCATTTTCTCTTCGTTTCACACTTATTTCATTTGGTCCAAACGGTGATATAGGTCCAAATTATGTAAAGTCTTGTGACTTTATAGTATTCTGTAAGTGACAAGAACACAGTCCTTTTCAGCTGATGCCACTATACGCAGTTTCATTCGTGGTGTTTGAGGGGTTTTTTCCAGTTGTACTCACCTCTTCGTTTTTTAGTATGCAAAGCATGTTGCACACAGGAGTCTTGTATTATAGCTTAATCAGCTTTGTAGGAAATGTGTTTCTACTTGCCACAATTCATCACTTATTGTTCCAAAAACATTCTGTTTTGTTGTCACTTTCACCTCTGTGGACTTCTGAAACAAATGTTTAAACTGCAAAGCACTGCATTTGCTACAGACGAAAATAATCAACATTTATGAGGAAGGATAATACATCTTACAACTTTTAGGTTGGTCACAAAATCTCTGTGTTATCAGGAGTCTTTTTGTTCAAATTTTTGAGTGCTTCTCCATAAATCTACACCAAGTTTGAGAGACCTGGGAATACCGTACAAAGTAAACAGTTCTGCTTAAAATCAGTCTTCATTTATCTCATGTGTTGTTTGAGTATTCCAGCTCAGTTTATTTGCAGAATTTTTATTTAACATCTTTTTCTTGGAAACTGACTCCCAATATATCCTACACATATCTGTTATACAAGAGATGAAAAACACTCAGATTTCTGACTTACTGTGTTTCAGGAGAGGATTTTTTGAGGGAAGGAGGGTAGATTTTCTGAGAATTTTCCCTCCAGCTGAGGGTAGACTGGAAGACCTTCAGGCATAAATGTATTATTTCAACTATTGAAGATCTCTAATGTGAACATGAAAAAACTAATTAGCTTTTCCTGTAGACCAAATTGCTTTTCAATCCTTGTAAAAATACAAGTAGTTAAAGTAGTTACTGGATGTGCAGTTTCTGCTTTTCATTATTTTATACTGAAATTCTGTTGAAATTAATGGAATAAATAACTGCTATATTGCCATAGAACTCCTTGCGGAAGAGTTAGAATTCAAGGCAAATGGGTTAGGTGTGAAATACGTTATTTTCAATGGAAAGTGAGTAGCTATTCAATTTCCTTCATTTGAGTCTGAATTCCATAGCTATTCATAGCTTTGGTTATCTATCAGATTCCTTTAATATATACAGACACAGATAATATAGAAAATTCTTTTTTTTTGATTTCTATTGGATGACTAAGTATTTCTCTGAAGGATATAAATCAAGCTCACCAAATTCAAACAATTGAAAGGGACCTCATTCGAGAAAAAATTGGAGAATTTAGGTAAGTTATGTGAAAAGGTGTAGAGTTGTGCTATTCCACCTTATATACATGGATGTATTTTATTTGTATTTCTTATTTAGCAAATGAAACAGAATGGGAGCTGAGTGAGTTCCCAGGAGTGTGTTATGAAACATTTTAATTAACAGAATTTAAGAATGTTAAAATGTTCTTATATTAAAAAGCTGTATTTAAGCAGGGGCAGCAAGCTGGTGCTTGAAGAATAGCAGCTGTCTTTGTTTATTTGGGGGAAATGGAAGAAATGCCTTCATAGACTTTAGAGAAGGGCCAGGAATATGAATGGGCAGCATCCCAACCAAAATATCTTTTTACATTACTATTTGAAAGGAATAATGATTCAACACTGCAAGTAGTATATCTCACCTTTTAAATAGTCAAAGAAACACAGAGAGATTAAAAAAACAGGCCTTTGGAACACACTTTTTTCTTTACCATCAGCCAGCAGAACAACAGGTTTCATCCTGTTTTCCTAATACATAGACTAGGAAATTTTAACAGTGCTCATGGAGTCGTGTGGATGATCAGATGGAGCACCTGGATTAACACCAAGTATTTTCTAATTATTGCAGCAACTTCTGGGGTGAATTTCTGACATTTGGGAACGCTGTAATGACCTACACATTTCTTCCCACTATTTGAACATTAAATGGAAGATTGTTTGCCTAGTGAGAGTGACATCTTTTTTTATCAACACATCAATTCCCACAACAGCTTGCTGGAGTAAGAGAGTTTATATGGATTGAAAATTCAGGTCACATTAAAAAAGCTTTATTACTAAATGAGCAATAAACACAGATATCAATAAGATGCTTTGCCAAATGTTTTTACTGCAGTTAAGGTGCAACTGAAGCTTTATTTAGTTTAGGTACTAAAATCTGGTTTGCATACTAATTACAGTATATAATGGCACAGAATTAAGTCTAGATTTAGACTTATGTCTGTTTTCCCTGAGCTCCCAAGTGAGCCTTGTAATCTGTATTGACCTCACTGATGGCCCAGACACATCTATTATTTGTGAAGCTAGAGTGTATATTTCCAAGTAGAATGCCATCTTCTCTCTTCCTACAGAGACTGAAGGAATGGGTTAATTGCCTTTTTTTAAGGAAAGAAATGTAGAGGTAAGAAGAGATGTTGAATAAGAGTCCTAATCTATTTGATTTCCCATATGTGCAATTCCTGCAGGTATAAACCTGAAAAGAGATTAATTATCACAGTTTAGGGGCTTATGTACTAATAAACTGCTACTAAGACATCTCAAAAACCCCAGAATGATTCAGACTCTGTGTCTACATCACTGACTTTCAATCTGAAAAGGCTAATTCAATTCCCAGTTTTTAAGGCCATAATTTTTAGATTTCAATGTACACTCGGAGAAGTTATCATGACTATCTGAAATTTCACATAAATGTGGATAATTTTGCCTCTAGGAAGTTCTTTCCTAAGACAGCTCAAATTATTTGTTTCTCTGCAGAAACTCACTGTGTATCTGATATCTGTAGCAGTGATCCAAAAGAGCACAGGAAGCAAATACAGATCTCATGGGCTCTGAGCAGCTGCTGACCAATGAAGATGGTACCCAGGCACTGGAATAGATGTGCATTTTTACATGCTTTTTATGCAGAATTCTAAACATTACCTGAAGCTTCATTACCTGGCTTCATTATTAACTGGCCTAAGTTCATCTGAGCTGATGCTGCTTCAGAAAAGAGTGATGCCAGACACACTTCCTTGCACTGTCCCGTGTTTCAGTCCCAGCACTGGGGGCCAGAGAACTGATCTCTCTGAAAACCACTTCTTTCTTTTTTGTTTTTTTTTCAGTGAGTGTAGTTAGCTGAGTTTGTTTTCTCATTTGTCTCACTTTGTCACCCAGTGGGTTCTGGCACCGTGGCAAAGGAGGGGATGTGTAGTGAGCTAGGAGACATCTCAATAAACAATGGAAGAACATCCTAAGGTGCTCTGTGTTCTGAATTCTTTGTGCTAGTTATCCTCATTTATAACCAAAACTCCCCTAGATTTTTATTTAAAACTTTTTAATCCTTTTTTTTTTTTTTTTCACAATGAGCAGTAGGTCTAGCAAAACCCTTCTAAAGGTATTCACCGCAGTGAGGTCCAGCCATAGCCCAGTCACCTTTTGACATTCAGGAGTCAACGCAATGCCTAGAAACTAACAACTGATCTCCCTCAGAGGAGACAAGGAGAGCCTGAAAGCCTCTTCCTGTGGGTCCTGCTGTGTGAAGAAATAAGGATCTGCCACTGCTGTTACTACTACTTGTATGGGTGGGGCAATCATGGCTGGAGCCATGTTTTGTCCTAAACATATGGAGTGGGAAGGTGTGACAGAAAACAGTTCTAGTCCTGTGAAGGCAGCATTTGAGCAAGCTACATTTGGGAATTGCAGTCTGGTTGTGCTTTCACATTTTGCACCCATCCTGCTTAATCCAGTTAAGGCAGTCCCCACAGGGCAACCAGCTGTGTGCTTGTACCACTGTACCATCAGCGGTGCCCTGATCTTGAGATCCTCCACACAGACTAACTGCACTACCAACACAGAGCAGGGACAGGCAGCATCGTGAAAGTGTGCCGGTGTGAAGAGAGAGTGTCAGAGAGAGAAAAAGAGCTCCCTGGGCCAGTGACATCAGCCAGGCTGTGATTTAATAGCTTAGTTTGAGGTTACAGAGAGATGAAACTATGGCAGCTGCCATGAGTAGGTCAGTCACATTTCTGTCCTTGTCGTGTGTTTCTGCTGTGCCTTTTCCAGCAGAAGTGGGATAGGCCTCAGCTATCTGAACTAACTCATATGCCACAATATCACCTTATGGCAGAAATAAATAATTCAGGACAAGAAGTGGAATGCTAATTTCATCTTCATCAGTAGATTTTTAGGTGCATTTAGAAGGAACATCCCTAAGGTGACATGTCACAAGAAGGCTGAGCCAGTCTAAGAGCTGGAAGCTACTGAAAGCAGAGATCTCATTCCCAGTCATGTGCTCCTTCTGCTTCCCTTCTCCTGACCTTCTTCCAAGCTTTCTTCAGACTACTAATCTGGTCAAAATGAACAGTGAGGGGAAAAGTTACTTGAAATTCTCAGCCAGATTAGTGAGCAGCATCAACTCAAGGAATGGATATCTCAAGTAGAAATGCTGACTTTACATGAGATGGCTGAGGTCACCATTACTGAAAAAGTGTCTTGACACTTATTTCTTCTCCATCTCTTTGACACCATATGGCTTCTATTGGCACTTTTCACTCACTTTTATGCTGATGGCATGTTTTTCTGAAAGGACCATTGCACAAGCATGAAATAATCATACCACTCAATTTATTTTTTTTAAAACCAGTTTAGTTTTCTGTGTGATTATTGAGTTTTCTTGGCTTATAGCCCCATTGGATCACCATCCAGTGCATGCTAGATCTATTGTAAAATAAGCTGTGTGTGCTCGTAACAGGGAGAGCAGATGAGATGTGGGGTGAGAGAGTAGGATCTCCCTCTATCCTTTTAATGCTACCAGGTAGTAAAAGCTTTTACCTGTTGCTCCATCTTAAGGGTCTGCTTTTAGTCCTTCATTAGAGTTTTATGCAGCACAATGGTGAAAAAACTTATATTTTTAATAGAAAATAAACTGTCAAATACTTTAAATGCCTGCTATATATGCCACTTCATTATTCTAGTTTTAATAATTGTTAGATAACTGCTTCATAAGTTCCCTTTGAAAAAGGAGAAAATTAGTTATGTATAAATTTCTACTCTTGTATTTCTGCTATTTGTGTTGTTTCATAGTCTAGTGTGAAGAAATTTTGATTTTACTTTATTTTAATTTTCCAGTTATCTTACAATAGACATCTCACAGTATCATACTGAACGATGCAAATGTGATCTGTACTACATCCTCCTATATGCTATGGAACAAAATATCTTAGAGGCTTAAAATGTTTTAAAGGCTTAACTATGTTTATGAACTGGAAATAATTGAGAGATAGATGAGAAAAAGAGCAATTAAAATAGAAGGAAAGGAAAGAGTTTTCTTATTAGATTTAGAACACTGGGCTGCTAGGCAGGGGTATGTAAGAAAGTTGACAGTGATTGCAGAAATTCTATAAGAAGGCTCCTGCATGAATAATGGTAACTAAATGAAAAAAAAAATCAGAAAATAAGATAGGATTAGAAGAAGGAATGATGAAATATGAAGCACAAAGAAAGTCTGGTTCCTTGCAGTAAATGTGTCAGATTATTACACAAGGTCACCTTTAGTCTGAGATCACCTTTAGATACTGAGATTAATGCCATTTTTAATATATTTGCATTTCATCGTGTCCATGAAAAAATAGCAAAAAAATTTGTGATTACAGCCAACAGTGCAGAAATCTCTGAGAAACACAACTTCTGCCCATCTCAGATCTGTGTTTACATTCTTCTTTCCTTGTATTTTTGAAGTGTTTTAGAAAGGAATTCAGAATGCTAATAGTAGGTTTGGATAATCAGCACTGACAGCAAAACTGAGGGAAGGCATTGCTAAAGGAGCTGAAGATGAAAACTGCAATTAAATTCACACACCAAAAAAAAGGTTATAATTTAGAAAGATGTCCTCTCCATCTTCCATATTATTACTATTTCGGGTAATGAAATGTTATTTCCTCATACCTATGCTTTAAATAAATGGATTGCTCCTTGTATAGATATTAGTGAGAACTAGAGCACAATGGCAAGACTCTGTGCACATGAGCAAATACCACTTTTAATGAAACTTAGCCAAGAAGGGTAAAGCACAGTTTCTTGCTGAAGTAGACAATGTGCACTCCTGAGCTGTTACATTAACAGTCTCTCTTCAGAGACAGCTAGGCAGAAATGGAGATTTCCCACATTCTGTAGGAATGACCTAGACTATATTGGTGTCATTTTTTTTTTTCTCTTACTATTAGCATATTTTCCCATTACACAGTAAAGCCATGGTTCCAGCCTGTTTTTTAATAGGAAAATCTTTAGCATTTCAAGGTTTCACTGAGCTATACGTTGTCTTTACAAGCTTTTTGTATGGCTGGTATGTTGCTACAGCCTTTTAAATCGCAGTGATATCGCATTACATTAACTACAGATTGCTTCCGAAGTAGATATTTTAGTTTACAGAGTGTTCTATGTTACCTCCTAAATAAACATGAGGTTTTCTGTTACCAGAATGTTCAGCAGTAGCACAGTTCCGAGATAAGAGTAAGCACATGAGGAGGACTGTAATTACAGCAATTATGGAAAAGTAATTTACTAGTTGTGTAAACTGAACAGCTTTGAAAGAGAGTGGATCAACCATAAAAAGAAGTTCAATACTGAAAATAAATATTTTGGAATCTATGAAATGGTTGTTTTGTGGATAAGCAAACTGTAAACATTTTGCCTAAAGTGATATATTTTCATTTTGATGGTCCTTATAAATATAACTTTGTGTTTTTATAAAAAGATTTTAAAATGTCAGAATTATACATAGATATGCAGATCTGTCGTTTCCCATCTGGTGTATACCTAGAGCTTACTAAAGAAACAAATAAACACAGCTGAATTTACATGCATTTGGGGAGAAAAAAGAGCCAAACTTGAGATTTTACAATTTGAAACAGGTAAAATGATCCTTTTTGTTAAGGGAAATTGATAGGTTAATGCCAAAGGATGCAATAAAGCACAGGGTTATCTAGAGAGAAATTTAATCCAAACATGTCTTCAGAAATGTAGATGCAGCCGTACATTACATGTAGATGTCTCAGAAGACAAATCATCATGAAACAGCTATGTTCTAGCCCAAGAATATTCAACCTTAATTTATGAAAGTTTGGCCAAGAGAACAACAGAACTTTGTCAGCTCTTTCTGAAGACTCCACAAAATGGCATTAAGGAAAGAAAGACCATGTATTCCCATATGAAATTTCTAAAGATGTTTGCACCTTCACCACAAGGAGTACACAAATTTTAAAGAGTATATAAACAGAAGGATGAAAACAATATTCTAGATGATATTTTTATTGAACCAGGCCCATTTTTAGATTATCAAAAGCTAGAGCCATGCTGTGGGTAGCTGTGCTCTGCAGCACATCTCAGCCCTCCTGCCAAAGTGCCTGCATGCCTCCTATGAAAGTCAGAAGTTAGGGAGAAGAGCTTTATACCTCATCTCCATCCCAGGTGGAGATGGTACATAGACTGGATGCACCCCCAGCACCTGAGAGACTGTCCAGTATTTCATTTTCAAACAATATACTTATGATGAGAATGGCAGTATTTAGATCTTGCTTACCCGTCAAGCCAGAGCAGCTCAAAACCTAATGTAATTGACTGGATAATGATAATAAGGTCTCTTTGATCTGATTCCTGAGAACGGATGGTTGACTATCAGGCCATCGTTATCAGACCAGATTACTTGCACTTTGCAATATTACATTCACATTTCTCTCAGTGAATAGCATCCATTACATGCACTTGCCATATTCCACAGTTAAACTAAACCACATGGCAATTGTATATTCCATTACTTTGAAGTAAGTCACAGCATTTAATTGCATTATCACAATACTAAGTCATTACAAGCAAGTCAGAAACAAATAGCAAGGCCTGAATAAGTATTTATATCCATTCAAGCTTTGAGGACTGTTACTTAAAAAAACCTGTCACTTATGCTTTGCAGGGAGAAAGTGAAGATTTCTGTCTATGAGTTAAATACTTGAAAACTAAAGGGCTGGGCCAAAACCATTGTAGAAAATAAACTGCTTCTGTAACAACTCTGCTGCTGTAAATGTTTCTTTTATTTGAAGCATTTGACTTAAATGGATTGCAGTTACTCTTGACGGTATGAAAGGAGGTACCCTAAAACATTTTAAAAACCTCTTGTATTCCACCTTTAAAGCATTGGTGTATTAACTTGGCAGAAAATGGCTTATAAGAAAACCTTACTTATGTGAATGACAAAGCTGGAGAGGTCTGTATGCTAGGGAAAGAATACATCACTTTGTCAGTGGGAAAGAGTGAAGGTACCAGTGGGGGCTCATAAAATGAAGAAAGAGGATGCAAGGGGATAAAACACCATAACCCTTGGTCTTTTATTTTGTAACACATCCAGAATTTTTCACTCCTGCTTATAATACTTGTTTTTTCACTCTCAGTGAAGCTGTGCAAAAAGGAAAAAAGGTAAAAAAGATACCTATTTGTACCTTACTAACAATTCTCATTAAATGCACAGCACCAAGCCTGACAGAGTTCAAGAAGCGTTTGGACAATACTCTCAGGCATGTGGTATGACTCTTGAGGATGGTCCTGTGCAGGGCTAAGAGTCAGACTTGATGATCCTTGCGGGTCCCTTCCAACTCAGCATAACCTGTGATTCCGTGATCTGATTTCTTAATTGCTTCTTTCTGTAGCAGTAAGTGTGGAAGTACCAGGCAGGGCTCTGCAGGAATCTAGCAGGTACTTGTATACAATACTGCAAGATCTTACTTTGTGAAATCTGCAATATAATGTTTCTGGATCTAAGTATGTAGCTTTAACTGGAGCTAAATTCTATACCATAGAAGGTAAAAGTGAGGCTTTAAAATGTATGAGATGACTGAAAGTATTTATGATTATTCCAAAATAGAAATTCTTGTATTGTCTTTAATGTATATTTGTCTTATTTACATTATTTGCTTTGAAGTAACTTAATTCAAATAAAAAACTACTACAAAAATAGTCTTCAAATTAAAGAAAATGTAACTCAAACAAATATATACACTAGGAAGATAAGCCAAACTCTATAAAATTAATAATCTCATGCTTTCAGAAAAACACATAAGTGTAAACAAATCTCCTTTTGTATCCCAAAATTTTATTATTCTTTTTAGAATACCCTCCCCAAGAACTATGAAAAACGCTGAAGTTTTTCCAGCTGTCTGGGGTTCAACAGGCCAAATGTATCCATAGTAAAATAGAGCTTGAATTTCATTTGAAGAACCTGAAAACCAATTTTATTATTGGTAGCCTCTTCTAATGGCAAGTTTTTTGAGAGATTGCTATGACAGAAGCAAGTGAAAAGGATTGTTATGTGTTGCTTTTGTAAATAATGTCCTTACATAAAATCCAGATGTATTTAAACTCAGCTGAAAAATAAGACACAAGTTCTTGCAGTCGAGGATTAGAAAATATTTCAAATTTCTATTTCTTCTCTAAGCAGGAAACTCATTCTGTAAAGTCTTATTAAAAGAATCGTTAAAATAAAGATAATTTTCATGTTTCATTTGTTGGAAAACCTGCAAAGAGTAATATGCCTTCGTATCATTTTACATTCAGCTTTTTCCAAAACATTTATTTTCTTAACAATGCTGAAAACTACGTATCAAAAACTGCAGGAAGCTGTTGCAAGGTTAGTTCTGGGGGTGAGTAAAGAAACATTAATTTGTAAGACAAATTATAAGGACTAAATTGAGTTGGGCTGTTAGGAGGCTTATGTGACACTGAAAAAAAATCTGATGAGGTTTAGAAAGGTAGATAAGATAAAGAAATGCAGAATGCTGTGGTGAATGTTA
>JAWWES010000001.1:74489006-74502102 GCA_035583135.1 Lophotriccus pileatus
CAATCCCGAGTTAAAGATGGTGAAGTAAAGAGGGAAGCAATCCACAGTTGTTGCCATGGCAGTCAGTCACCACCTCCCACAAGCAGACTGATGCCAGCCAGTGTCCAAGCACCACCATGTGCCACCTGTCCAATGGCCACCATGGAAGACAAACACACGCTCAGTTTTATTGCTGAGCACAATGTCATATGGAATATCATGTTGATCGGTTCAGATCAGCTACCCAGGCTGTGTCACCTCCTGACTTCTCTTCCATCTCCAGTGTCCTCACTGAGGGGCAGATTGGGCAGTGGAGAAACCCTCACGCTGTGCAGACGCTGTTCAGGAACAGCGAAAACAGTGGTGTGTTGCCAACACTGTTTTAGTCCCAAACCTGAAATGCAGAATCATACAGGCTGCTACCAAGAAAGTTAGCTCCATCCCAGCCAGACCCAGTACACTTAGATATTTAAATAAATAAGAAGTAAATATATTTGTTTCCTGATGACACTTGGGCACTTTCACTCCTGCATTGCTTTTTTTTCTGTTTTTTTTTGTTTGTTTGTGTTTTGTTTTGGTTTGGTTTGTTTTGTTTTTGTTTTGGTTTGGTTTGTTTTGTTTTTTTGTTTGTTTTTAAAAGCACTCTGGTTCTAAGACTTATTGGTACCAGACTATTTTACTAATTTGCTTAAGCAGTCGAGTGAACCTGCAGTCCAACTGACAGTCTCAGCAATGGAGAGGAAATCTGTACACAGCAGTATAAGTTACATATAGAGATACATGGGTAGATACATAGATGCATTAATTGTACATAATTTCATTTCCATGGAACTGTCACAGATTTAAAACATATCTATTTAGTAAATTTGGGAAATCATACAATATTTTAAAGAAATGAGACAGCAAAACATTTGGAGGTGACTTTTTTTTCTAGCATATTCACTCTTTCCTCTTTCAAATGGGTTGCATTAATTAAGGAAAAAAGGTATACTGGAGCTCTCATATAAAAATACAAACTTTTGATAACTTTGATGCCATTCTGGTGTGACTGGTAGAAGTAAAAGGAGAACTCAGAGGCACAGTAGCAAAAGAGCAGATGCTCAGACTAAGATGCTCAGACTAACATGAAAGCACTTGAGGGTTTTTTTTTTAAGTAACTGAGTAATCCCATCCTGATTTAGCACAAGATTTTGCCGATTAATTACGGAAGACAAAGTTCCATCATAAAGATTGTTTCTGTTACTAGTTGTGATAATTTGCCTCTTTTTCATTTTTTCTTCTAAATTGTGGCAATATTCTTAGCAATAGTAAAGAATTCAAGAGTACAAATAGCACTAAATTGTAGAAAAGTGGAACCAGTTCATATACAGTGAGCTACCTAAATCGTTTGCCAGATGAAGCATTTAAACGTATTTTCCTTCATTTGAGAGGACCATGGGGAACTGAGAAAACAAGTTAAGGCACTCATTCTCTGAGAACTCTTTTAGAAATCAGGATATCTAGTATAATTTGCTTGCTTCAGGGTTAGCTAAGTCACCGAAATCCATCCTTCATAATGCTTTCAACAGTGCTGTGGCAATTGCCACTTGTCCTGCTTTGCAATTAAAGCAAACCTCCGTCACATCCATTTGCAGCTAATCATGGAATCATAGAGTCATAGACTTATAGAGTATGCTAAATTTGAAGAGACCCACTAGGATCGTCAAAGTCCAGCTCCTGACTCTGCACAGGACAGGCCCATGAGTCACACCATGAATCCCACATCATGCCTGAAAGCATCATTCAAATGCTTTTTGAACAGGCTTGGTGTTGCAATCACTTCCCTGGAAAGCCTGTTCCAGTGCCCAACCACCCTCTGGGTGAAAAACCTTTCCCTAATATCTAACCTAAATCTCCCACTGACACAAATTCAGTCCATTCCCTCAGGTCTTGTCACTCATTACTGGAGCAGATCAGTGCCTGCCCTTCCACTTCTCCTCATGAGGAAGTTGTGGACAGCTATAAGGTCTCCCCTTGGTCTCCTAGAAGATCTCTCTATAGGAATGGGGATATTGCCAGTCAGTCCACAAAGTGGGTTTGCTTGGCTCCAGCAGTGACCCAGTTATACAGTTCTCCCAGGTTTTACAGAGGTGAGGTTGTCTTTTCTCTCCGCATTCTGAATTATCTACTCATTTTTGCATGAGTCTAAACGTTTTGGAAGTTACGCAGAATGAACAGAACAAATATCCTGAGAAGTGTCTCATCTGAAGGATTTTGATAAAATATTGGATATATGTCTACATCTTTCTTGTAGCAAACTTTTTTGTAACTGAAAGTAAAATAGAAAGAAAGGATATGGAAAATTTTCAGTGCATACAAAAGTACCTCTGAATGATAGGCAAAAAGAAAATAACCCCTTTTCATGCAGAACTCCACAAATATTGTCTGGACTAATGGTGTCTAAAATTGCATTGAATACATTGTAACTTTTAATTCATTTTTAAATCACTGTTACTATAAAAACTTCTTGAAGCATGGCAATTATTCTAAAATGAACACTTTTTCATGAAGAGATTTCTTCATCAAACAGCATGGAGATATTCTCACATGTAGTCCCTGTTTTCAATGGTATATTAAGCTTTATATAACATGATCCTTTGAATTACAAGGTGAATATAAATAGGTAAAAAGGTATTTAGAACAATTCTGGCTTTGTTAAAGTATATGAACAAGTGGCCAGGTTTTCAACAATATTCTGCATGCAATTTTTAGTAGTCTTCTATGATTTGCTGAGTACTGGACATCTGAATTGAAACAATAGCATTCTAAAAGTGATGAATTCATGTGGATGGAAGGGCTGGGCAAATTTTGGTGCTTGCTTGGCTACCAAGGCATGCATTCAGTACTTGCATCAACAGCCTGATTTTCAGGAAAAGACAACAATCATGTCCTCTGTCAGGTTCATCTGGCAGCTTTCAGACAGCTTGCCACTTCTGTTCATCACAGCTGTGGCAGTGGGTCAGAGGGGTCCTTTTTAGTGGTCAGAGGGGCCATTCTCTTTTCAACATCTGTAAGGGGCATATGTTTATCCATTCAAGCTTTTCCTTTTTCCTTCCCCCTCATTTTTAACTTGGGCTTATAGGATTGATCTGGGATATAACACTTAATCAATTTATGGATTCTTTTTCTCACACGGGACAACAAAGGAGGTATCCACCTGTTCCTAACCCAAACTCCAGCCTGATGAATGAGTATTAATGTATCTTATTCTTCTCATTACAAAGTATCAGTGCAGTGTCATCATGTAGCAGAAGAACAGGAGGAACAAGAGAATGTGCCTGTTGAAAATAAGTTATTTCAGAACAGACATTTTTAAAGTTTGGCATGCTTTTACTATAAAAACACTGTATAAAATTTGTCCTCATTAGAGAATCATAGAAGAATTAGAATCTATACTAATTTGTTCTAAAAAAATAAAGTAAAAAAAAAATATTCTTTTCATGTTAGAAGCTGCTTCTGTAAAGGGAGCTGCAACACATTGGTACCTGCACACTATTGCTAAACTATCTTGAAAACTGAAGATGACTGCATGCAAGCCTGATTATAGAGACCAAATTAAAGAGCAATGTCAATGACACCAAAGTAATCTTGGACAGAACACTCACAGAAAATGTAGGTCTTCTTCTGGGACCTTCAATTATATTAATAAAGGTTTCATCAAATCAAGAGATCTTATTAAACAGATGTGCTGTATATATCTTAATGACAGACTATTTAAGAGCTTATCCAAATCCCAAATGAGAATGGTAATTGCCTTAATGGGATACTGATTCTTGCCAGACATAGGACACTAGCTGTTGGAAGCAATGTCTTTGTCTGCTAATTTTTTGACTTTCTGCAAAAAAATAAGAAAAGCAATTCCTGTTACTACAAAAACCAAAATAATCAATGCTTTAAAGTTTAATCATTATAGTGCTCCATTAAAATATTTGACTTAAACTACTTTTTAGCTTTTTTATTAATTCTGAGTTGAGTTTAAATAGAATTTATTGGATAGGATATACTGCTAAATTGAGAGGGACCAAGGCTATCTTCTTTGCTTGCTGTTTAAAACTTCCTGATTGTCTTAGAAGGACTGTCTGTTTCACTCAAGAAAATTCTGGGTTTATCTCAGGAGTATATTTTTTTCTAATCACGTATAAGGTATCTAGTGCAATTTAGGTTATTTGAGGAAAGGCAAACTAAATCTGTGCTAAAAAGATTCTATATGGTATCTGTAGAAAAGTATCTGCAAAGAAGAGGAAGATAATGTTTTCTGAAATCCAGTTTATCAGTGCGATCCTGTCCTCTGATTTATCATTCATTAAAGTTATTATGCTTTTCCCAGCATTCAATGAGCTTTAGAAGAAATCCTTTACAATACCGTGGATGTACTTGGAACAGATGAGAAAAATATTACAAATTCTGTTGTAACAGTAAACACACAGTAAACTTTGTTAAGGCTGTGTTTATCCAAAATATCTTTGCATCTAACCTTTAATTCAGCAAAAAATACTACTTTTCCCATTAGTCCTCTTTACATTTTCAAAGGCCTGAAAATGAGGGAAAAGAGCTTTAGTAGATGAGAGCTTGCACTCTGTCTTGTTCTAAATGATCTTCACCAGCTGGTGACTGATGAGAAGACCAGAAAACGTTTTCTTTACATAACCCTGCATAACAGTACAGTATCTGAGATTGCCAAAAAAAAAGCTGGCCTTAAAATACTTGTGCTAAGGTTATGTAGCCACTAATTCAAAAATATGTAAGGTGACGATGCAGCAGCATTTTAACTGACCTTAAAAATGCCCTCATTTAGTTTAAGCTAAATATTAGTAGTCAAGCAATTCATGATTTTTTCCCATGTCCATGAAGCTATTGACCTGTGACATGGTTTTTATTAGAATATCATTTATATTTCATCCTCACAATTTCATTACTCATTAAAATATGAAAGCCAAGATGATGATCAGAAGAAGGAAGAGCTGCCTACGTGCGTGTTTCTGATATAGATATTGACCAGATGAGGTGAACTGAGACCCTTTCCTCCTAATCCCAGTGCATAAAGCTTCTGCTAGGAGTCACTGAATTTCTAAGTGCGTAAAAAAAAATATAATTCCTATTAAAAATGTCTTTGGCAGAGGAATGTTCAGTGTTGCAAAGAAAAGTGCTATTTGCCCCAGGTGATATTTCCTCTGCACTGCTGTCCTTATGGGGCACACTTGGGCTTACTTCTCACTGTAAGTTGTCGCTCAGTTTTGGGAAGTTAAAACTGAGATGATAAAACTGTGTGTGGTCTCCAGCTTCTTCAGCTTCCTCCTTTATGCTGCTAGAGCTCTGTTTCCCTCTTCTCTCATTTTGCTCAGAATGTTTTATGTATCATGTACTTTTTCATCAGCTTCTCATTGATTTCACCAATGTTACTGTTTTTTGGTGTGGTGTGATGTTTTTTGTCTTCCTGAAGTCACTGTGCATTTATCGTGAAGTAATGCAGAAAATTGGTGTGAACAATTTTCTTTCACTCTCTTCTCAGCTAAGGCATGTGTATATTCATAATGATGGAAAAAATGGCTGTTGTCTGAGTTACAGTGTAGGTTGGTTGGTTTGTTCATGTATTTGCTTTTCTAATGCAACAGGCACCTGTGTATTGATATTTCTACGGCTCTGTTCAAACCTTGTGCAATCATTAGTGTAGGCAAAATTACAGGCTGGGTTATTGCATTCAGGTAACCTATCAAGCTAAGTGCCTAGTACTTATCTGCAGGCTAACTATTTTTCAGAAGTGCTGACTTATCTATCCTAAAGACTGTACTGGAAGTTGTGTGTTTCCTTTTTTACTGCACACTCACTGACTGACAGAATGACTATTTAAACCTACTTAACTGGTACTCCTAACCTCCTCCTGTAAACCTCATGCACCCTTTCACGATCATTATATATCACGTCTATTTACAATCTCTTCTACAGCCAGGATTTATGCAGATTATACACAAATTATACACAGTTTAGACAAGTCTCTTCCATGGTCAACAGATGGAAATAATATTCTGGAAGCTACTGTTTTTGTCAGTTTGGAACCATTTATTGAAAGGGCAGAAGTAGTTGGGTGAATTGATAATTATCAGTGAAATATCCTTAGCTTGTCTTCCTCATCTGACAAGATGAGGGAAATTACAAGAGTCCATCATTCTGACACTGAGCAATGATTAAAAAGTCAAAAATCTACTGGAACCTATTACTCTTGTTCTTAGAGTATTAGGACAGGTCTATGTTTAGTGCTTGATAGGGCAGAATTGCCCAGTTCCTGGCCAAAATAACTATTTCTCTATCTTCCATGGATTGGGGTTTTTCTGCATTATTTTTAACCATGCCTGGGGAGATGGGATATTTTGTGGGAGGTGGGAGAAGGCCACTGATTTCACATGACTCATATTATACCAACAACTGTCACTTTTCTTAACAAAATAAATATCATTAAGAGATTCTGAAAGACAGAAAAGAAAACTTGGTTGTACTAATCTGCAAGGTGCTAATCTGCCTCTTTGTCTTTGTTTTGACCCTATTAGGAAGCACTAGGGCTTTCCTGGAGTATATTTTTGCTTATTTGCAGTGGAGGATACAATTACAGAGCAATTTTGTTCTTAGGCAGGAGAAAGATGTTGTGTAAGCAGAAGGCAACGGCAGCTGAAGGTTTTTATGTGGTTCTTAATTCACTAATTAAAAAAGATCATTCTAGCAAACAGAACTGCCTCTTGAGATAATGCTTAATGAACATTTCAGTGACTGGATACCTTTAAACTCTGGTCAAGATTGCTACAGCTCATAAGATTGCATTCAACTAGACTGCATATTATAGCACGGAAATTAGTTTTAGCTTTCATCAAAGAATTTTGAGCTGTTTAGCATATTTATATCTCTTGTATTTACATTTGCTGAAAAAAGTGAGTTTATAACCACTGTAAGCCCACGCACTTAACAGTGTGTATTGATTTTTACACAACATCAAGCTTTAGCTCATTAATAATAGAGTCTTTTGACATAATGCCTCCATACAGACACTGGTTGTCATTCTTTTGGGAATCTGCTGTTTTGGGAGACATAAACAGGACTTCTTACATGTACAGTGCTGATGACTGAATCTTAATAAAACCAGTTTTCTATAAGCACAACCAGCAAGTTTGGGAAGACTCCTTGCAGAAAACACCTGGTAGGGTTTAGTAAGGTTAAAAGCTTCAGGAGCACTCATGAACATGACTGAACTTTCTTGATGATTTTTGTGGATTCCTCTGTCTCTTGGAGGGGAATTAAAAACAATACACTGCCCAAATTAAAACAGAATGATATAATGCCAGTGGCCATTAATAAGCCAAAGCAGCTGTTCTTCTTATCTTCTGGGATACAGTCTGGGACTTAGCAGCTAATTGCTGTTATTGCACGACTACCAGAAAGAGCAAGGGATTTCTGTTTGTTCAGATTATAGAATTCCTATTTAGGACACAATGATCTTTAGCACCGAGGAGCTGAGGATTTTAGTGCATCATGGGCTGGTAGTTGTTGCCACAGTGGAGCCTCAGCACATGCTCTGTCTTAGCAACAGGCTCTGCAGGATGATATGTATAGCAAGCCTCCAGTTAAACAATTGTAGCGTGATTTACACTTCATCAAGAGGGTTGCAAAAAAAAAAATAAAACAAGCTTATTAGTTGCAATATATGTAGAAATTTGTCTGATTGGAAGTGACTGAAGATAAATGTTGTGAATATAATATGATTTTAATGTAGTTGTTCTTTCTTTTATTGTCAGGATAATTGAAATGCTTTACAGAAAAAACAATCTCATGGGTAGGGTAGCAGTGCTCTAATTTTAACACTCTGCTATGCTTCATCTATTTTTTTTTTCCATATCGCCTTATGTCTATGCCTAGAAGGGTTGATAGAAACTTGCTGTTCAGTCAGGAATGTAGCACATTTGAGATAATTTCCTTTCTAATTAATTTATTATTAATTTTCATCATAAAGGTTGCCATACTCCTGCAGTTGTTCAATAATAATTCTTCCCATAAATGAAAGAAGTGTAATAAAGGATCATATTCCCCATATTTTGCAAATCTAACAGTGAGTCTTACCAAACGATTATCGGTGTTTATCACTCAAGCATATGGAATTTAAGATGCACAAATAACTTAAATGCAGGGGAAGTGGCATTATATCTGATTTTTTGGGAGTCTGGCTCTCAGGGTGCCACTACCTATACAGAGAATATAGAAAAAGTCACATGGAAATGTACTCATCAGCCAACGTGCTAGATTTCTGAACTGCTTGAGATTCCTCTCTTTATGGATACTGCTTCAACATTGCATCAGGTTTGAGATTCCTTCTCCCTTTGGTATAAATGGACCATTAATTTCAATTGGATATGAGCATCTCAGTATCATTTTTGGATTTAGGCCTAAGTGGAAGAGTGTTGTTTTGTACTGCATGTTTTGCTAGATGTAAAGTGATGGCAGTATGAAAGCCATTTGCCTCTGTGGTTTGCCTTTGATGGTAATATGGAACTAACATTTGGTTTTGAAGCCCCCATTTTTTCTGGCAGGGCATTTTGTTTTGATTTCCTGTCATATAACATTAAATCACACTCTCTTAGCTTATTCTACTTTTCACTTTTCCTTGCCCATGTTTTCTCTGAAAAAAATGCCAATTCTAGGATTCAAAAAGACAAATCTAGGGTAAAACTTTAAATTCTATTCAGTTTCACATGTGCTTTTAATTCACAATTGTTTTAATATAAATAATTTCACCAGAGCTGGAGATTGAATAGAAAAATTATTAATTGAAGTGGTATCATGTATAAATGCATAAAGTGCCTTATTAAAATAAAAAGGATGAAATAATAATGAAATATAATAATTGGAAATTATTCTTGTGTCTACCATATGAAATTAAATCAATTTTAATAAAACCTGTATAGAAACAGCAGGGAACTTATGTGAAGCAGTGAGCAGCACTAAGAACTTGTACAAATGTGTTTGCACTGTTGGTGATGCTTTTTGTTTCTGGCCTTGCTTCTGGCCCATGTTATCTGGGGCAGCACTTAGTTGGGTGGGATATTCTGCTTTTCACCCAAGGATGGAGGTGACTTATTTGAATTGGAGGCTGAAATGAAAAGCAATAGGAGCCGCACTTACGACTGCATGTTAGGAGCTTGCACAACCTGATTTTTCTGCCCTCTTTCTTGACACATGGGCAAAGCAGGTCAAAATCCAATGTGCATGACTTTGTATGTCTTTTATGCTTGCTTTATATAGCTGTCCATGTATAGATCAGTGGACATTCAGACCTGGTTTTTGCATGACGGTATTAGTGATAAGAAAGCCTGGATGAAGTAAGAAACTTTGCTTGTGTATTGCTGGATGGGCTCAGGGTCCTGTGCTGCCTCAGAGCATCTCTCTCAGAGCCTCCCAGACCAGAAGCTTTCCATGGCAGTGGCTGGTAGACAATGAACCACAGATTCTCCACTTTTGCCAGAAGCCTCCTTATAGCACTTTATTTTCCCCTTCTGTGAATAATTTTTTGTTCCCGGCTTTGTTGCTTTATCTCGCTGCCATGAAATGAAAGTTTGCTTTTTTACCTTTTGTTCTCTTCTGTAGAAGAAGAGGAGAGATAAAAAACTGCTTTTCTGTCTTCATCTGGCCTTCTGAACATGCCTTCTCTGTAGACAGGGAGATCACTAAGGTTAATGACTCATCATTGTGCCTAATCTGGTAAGTGGTACAGAACTTTTCAGAAAATGACAAAATTCCACATCCATAGATTGAAATAAAAAAACACATACTTTTTACAATAATGTTATACAATTGATAGATCTCATAACTTGCACATTGGCAGACTCTCAAATCATCAAAGCAAAGAAATCTGAAAGTACTTATCTAAGATAAAAGGATGCAAGTGTTTTCTGCACTTCAGTTCCCCAGGGTATTTTGGGTCACTGGCTGTTTCCAGTATTTCCTGTGCCTTTTCTGTATGTTACATCCATAAAATACCACAAAACATGTTTTGGGTGCTGAGCATAAAATGGTGTAGTTAAGAGAACTCAGCATATATGAAATAGAAAACTGAAAATTTCTTTAGGATTCAGTTTAAACTTACAGGGTCTTGAGGGAATATATACTGAAAAGCACTTGCCAGTCTCACAACATCTGCAGCAAGAATGCCTGTGCAGAAGGGCAAATTACCATATCTTCAGAGAGTGTGAATATATCTGAGTAGCTCAAGATGTACAGCGTTGAGAAATGCCTAATAAAACTCAAACTACATTTGTGTAATATATTAATCTTCAGAATTTGAGTTCCTTAGGTCAAGATGAGCATTCACTGTGCTGAGTAAAAGTTTACTGCCTTTGACTTGAAATTAATATTGTGTGCCAGTGATCCAAGACAAACAAACATAAAAAAAGGACTTAGTGAGCAGTGTCTGAAGATAAGTAGTTTGGATTCTGCTTAGAACTTGGCAGCTTTGAAAGTTCAGATCCTTTTGCTATTTGGAACAATATAGGAATGCTGCCATTTGTGCTTTAAAACTCTCAGAGAAAATTGCAGGCGCTGCAAGACAGTCAGATTGATTGCTTACACTCATCAGAGACATAGTGTGTGGGATCCTTGCCCTGGCTGCTGCTCCAGGGAAATAAGCCAGGAGAAGGATTGGTCTAACACCTCTCCCCAGTGGGCTGTCAGTGAGGCAGCTCATGGTGGGTCTGCACTGTTCCACGTGTGGGTCAGCCCCACTCAGTGCTGCCATGTACTGGGACTGCAATGGAGAGTACAGGAGACACGGACATACTGGAGACAAGTCCAGCAAAGGGACACTGAGATGGTTAAGTGACTGAGACATGTCACAGGAGGAGAGGCTGAGAAAACTGGGACTGTTCAGCCTGGAGAAGAGGAAGTTCAGGGGAGAGTATATCAATGTATATAAATCCCTAATGGGGAGGGACTAAAAACATGGGAGCCAGGCTCTTCCCACTGGTGTCCAGTGAGACAGTGAGATGAGGTAAGGACAAGCCCAAATAGTCATTTAAGAATAAGAATAAAATAATTTACTGTGAGGATGGTAAAACACTGGTACAGTTTGTCCAGAGTTGCAGTCTCTATCCATGCAGATATTCAAAACCCAACAGGGCAAGGTACTGATCAGCCTGCTGCATCTGACCCTTCTCTGAGCCAGATCTTGGACAAGGGGACCTCCAGAGGTGCCTGCCTACCTGAGCAATCCTCCACTGGGAACCACACTTCATTTCAAACACGGGTCTTCTGCAGGAGGGTGACCGGCCTCCCCCTCTGCAGTGTTATGGGCAGGCTTCAAGCAGAGGGAAGAATAAGCATGTGGCAGCAAGGAAAGAAAGGTGGTGAGTGCACAAGCACATATCACAGATGCTGCAAGTGGAACAGTTTGAACTAAAGAGTAAGACCTGCAGACAGGGTTTGAGAAAGCAGCAATTTTCTGTTTCCTAGAGAAAGGTTGTTGCTTTTTAGAAAGCCAATCTGTAAATATTTCATGCTAGGAAAAAAGTAGTGAGTTCCTTCACTCTACTCCAAATCTCTGCCCCAGAAGAAAAACACTACATGTGTAGGTGTTCTGCACATACATACATTTTTCAAGTTGTAAAAAGTAAACACATTTTTGTTACAGCAGGAAGGTAATGGTGAAATCTTTAAGAAATTGCTTCTTAGAGAGATAAATGGCACAGCAGGATCCAGCAAAATCCTAAAAGGATAATTCAGCAATAAACATTCTGGGGCATGAGAGTTATTTAATTTTAAAATTGCTATCACAACTTTTTTGAAAGAAAAAAAGCTCTCAGATTTTCAAGCGTGTTAAATAAATCTTTCCTGTGTCTCAGTAATATGTGCTGGAAATGCTTGAGAGATTTTTCAAATATTTCTTATAGATTTACCTGTTCCCTGATAGAAATCTCAGTGATGGGATGCAGAAACCCTTGCTCAAACAAGCTGTCATTTCACTACCAACAGAGCCATGTGTGTCAAAGGCATTGTGCTGAGCTAAGGCTTTGCAGAACAGGGCCTCCGGAGACATATGAAAATGGATCCTTCCAAAATGATGTACAGAAAATTTCTTGATGGGTACGGGGAATGGGGGATGCAGTCAGTTCATCACATGTTGTCTGTGCTGCTCTTTTCCTCCTCAGGGGGAGGACTCCTTGTACTCTTTCCCTGCTTCAGCTTGCGGTCCCTCTCACAGAAGACAGTCCTCTGTAAACTGTTCTAACATGAGTCCTTCCCATGGGCTGCAATTCTTCACAACTGCTCTAGTGTGGGACCCTTCTGTGGGTGCAGTTCTTTGGGAACAGGCTGCTCCCATGGGGGTCCCCCACAGGACCCTGAACCCTGACAGCAAACCTGCTCCAGTATGGGCTCCTTGCTCCATGGAGACACAGGCCCTGCAGGAGCCCGTTCCAGCACAGGATTCCCACAGGGTCACAGGCATTTGGGCATCCACCCGCTCCAGTGTGAAGTCCTCTATGGGAGTGGCTGTGCTCCACCGTGGATGCCCATGGGCTGCAGAGGAATATCTGCCTCACCATGGTCTGCACTATAGGATGCAGGGGAATCTCTGCACCTGGAGCACCTCCTCCCTACCCTTCTTCCTTGAACCTGGTGCCTGCAGGGCTGTTTCCCTACCATATTCTCAGTCCTCTTTCTGGCTGCCATCACTCTTGCACAGCAGCTTTTCCTACTTCTTAAATATGTTATCCCAGAGGCACTACCACCATCAGTGCTGGGCTCAGTCTTGGCAAGTCACATCCGACGGTTAAATTGGATAGGGAGGGGGAACTCCAGTCCCAGGGGTTAGCCCCGGATGGTGGAGGGGAGCGGTGCTCCCCCATCCGCCCACCCACGTGTTTCCATGGCCGCCACAGAGACAGCACGCGCTGGGCCGTGAGGAGGGGAGGCAAGAGTGAGTTTATTGTTGGGGTATAGGCTTATATAGCTTTCATGAGGATTCACAGAGTAACCAATTACAAGTCTCAAGGGGCTTACAGGAACACCAATAGCAAGAAGGGGTTAACAACCAATAGGAAGACTTGAG
>JAWWES010000001.1:74502202-74517269 GCA_035583135.1 Lophotriccus pileatus
AAACCTCCCCTGGCAGAGCTTAAGCCCGTGCCCTCTTGTCCTACTGCTGATTGCCTGGGAGAAGAGACCAACCCCCATCTGGCTACAACCTCCTCTCAGGCAGCTGTAGAGAGTGATGAGGTCACCCCTGAGCCTCCTCTTCTCCAGGCTAAACAGCCCCCAGGCTAAACATAATCTCAAATATGCCAATTTATTTATGCAGAATTCAACACCTGTTGAGGCTTCTGAACAGCGAGATAGGAGTCTTTTTTAAATGAGTCATCCCTAGAGCGACATGTGTTTCCAGTCTATATTCCTAAATTCAGTAGCTTCCGACAGACAATTCACTTCATAAATTTAGTTGCAATGAACTTGGGACCATCTTGAATTACATTCTTTAGTCACAGATAGTCTCTGAGTTTCAAAAAGTCACTTTAAAATTCAAAAAACCAGGAGACTGCCTCGTGTTGTGATCCATACTCCATTCGTTCTCCTCCAAGTCTGTAGAGATACCTATATTATAATTTGAGATAGCTTTCTTAACAGACACTCAAGCATCCAAACTTGCCGCACTTTGCTGGCATTTCTGTTCTGCATTGTAGTTTTTACTTGGAAATTATGTAAACTGAAGCAACATACTTAGGAAAAAACTTCATTATGATGTAAAAATTTATTCAAAAAGTGATTTTTGAAAGAGGAAAGCATGATGTTTCTCTTTAACTTAATCCTTGCCTTCTCTGAACTTCAATATATACTATTTAAGTTTTATCCTGCATTTTTTAATTCAGATTATACTGACTCTTATTTATACCTGCCCATCCCCACAAAGGCAGCAGTGTGCCCAGGTGGCCAAGAAAGCCAGTGACATCTTGGCATGTATCAAGAATAATGTAGGCAGCAGGACCAGAGAAGTGATCAGCCCCCTGTACTTGACACTGGTGAGGCTGCACCTCAAGTACCATGTTCAGCTCTGGGCCCCTCACCTTAAAAAGGACACACAGATACTGGAGCCTTTCCAGCAAAGGGCAACAAGGCTTGTGAAAGGTCTAGAAACATGTCTTATGAGGAACAGCAGTGGGAGCTGGGTTTGTTTAGTCTTGAGGAGAGGAGGCTCAGGGGGAACCTCATTGGTCTCTACAGCTACCTGAAAGGAGGTTGTAGTGAGGTGGGAACTGGTCTCTTCTTCTGTGCCTGCAGTGAGAGGACCAGAGGAAATGGCCTTAAGCTGGGACGGGGGAGATTCAGATTAGATATTTGAAAAAAAATTTTCCACTGTTTGGATGTTCAGGCATTGGAATTGGTTGTCCACGGAGGCAGTAGGGTCACCATCCCTGGAGGTGTTTAAGAGGTGTCTGGATCTGCTGCTGGGTGATGTGGTTTACTGCTTTAGGTGTCATAGTGGCAGTCCTGTGCTGACGGTTGGACTTGATGATTCTAAAGGTCTCTTCCAACCTTGATAATTCTATGATTCTGTAATTGTGTGATTCTATAAAATGTTTATAAAATAACTGGTTTGTATATACACAGTTACTCAAATGTGATTCATGCTTTACATTTTCTAATTTGCACATTACCGATTTTCAAACCAGATTTACATGCTAGCAGTTGTGTCAGATTCCAAAAGAAAATGCAGATTACTAACTTAGTATTTAGCAACCTTATCATTCTTTCCTTTAATTAAAGTACCAAGATAATAATGATTCTCTTGTCAGGCAGCTGTGACCCCAGGTTTTGTTAGCTCTGTGTGATTTTGCTGAAATTGGATTGAATCTTTGACAGTAAATAATGACCTTCAGTCAAGAGCATTCCAAAGTCCTTGCTAATGAGGATCTACAACTTATTCCTCGTGTTAATTATGCAATTTAATGTCTTTATGTTCCATGCCCTACACTTCCCTTTCTAGATTTGTGAGCTATTGTGCTTTCTTCATATAAAGTATTTTGGGTTGGTTTCTACCATTAGCCTTTGCTCTGATATCCATGATATGTAGTTTATGAAAAGCCATTTGAAATAAAAGAAAGACAATGCAGCAGCACTTCTATTTTGTTGCTTGGAAAACAGTATATACAAAAGCTATATTGACTATTCATTACTTCATGCCACCTCATTAAGCATGCAGTTTGACGTTATAGTTCATAGTTACCTGTCTAGCCAAGATTGGTAACTCATTCAATCTATATTTATATCTTTGTTTAATGCAAGGTATGTCAGTGCCACTAAAGATATTAGTATTTGGTAATGCACAAAGTCATGATTATTCATACTCTTTATGATTCATTCATCTATTTTCAGCATTAGAATTATGTGGACAGTATTTCTCCTATGCAACTAAATAGTCTAATGCATTCTAAAAATACTTCAAATTTTCTAAAATGCTTCTAATTTTACACTGATGTAAATTTCAGGGGTTTGTACGTCACAGATTATGTAATAAGTAATATAAGAAGCTGTGACAGAGTGAGGAGAGCAAAGGAGCAGAACTCAAGATAATGAGGTAGGTCAGGGAGCTAAACCTGAGCCTACCAGAGACAGTTAGCTAATATCCTGGTCATTACAGCACTTTGTCTTTTTTCTGTGATTAGAGACCACAAAAAAAAAAAAAAAAAAAAATGCCCTTGACCTAAGAAATCACTTTCATGAATTCGCTCAAACTAATTCTTCTTCAGGAATTTTTTTTGGGGGGGAACTACATTTTCTGATTGTGGAAAAAAAATCTTGGTACTCCACATGGGGGTCTCACAAGAGAAAAGTAGAGGAGGAGAATCACCCTTCCTTAACCTGCTAGCAATACCTTTTATGCAGTCCAGGATATGATTGTTTTTCTGGGCTGCATGTGCACATTGCTGGCTCATGTTAAATTTTTCATCCCCAGGTATTCCCAAGTCCTTCTCCTGAGAGCTACTCTCAATCCATTCATACTCCAGTCTTTATCCATATTTGCAATTGCCTCAAACCAGGTGCAGGATCTTGCATTTCACCTTGTTGAACCTCTTAAGCCTGTCAAGGTCGATCTGGATGGTGTCCTTTCCATTCAGTGCTGCACCACTCAGCTTGGTGCCATCTGCAAACTTGCTGAGGGTGCACTCAGTCCTACTTCCTATGCCATCAGTGTTGATCCCACCACAGACCCTTGAGAGACAACACTCATTACTGGTTTTCACTTGGACACTGAGCCACTGATTGCAACTCCTTGAACATGGCCATCCAGCTGATTCCTTAAACATAGAATCATAGAATGATAAAATCATCAAGGTCAGAAGAGACCTTTAAAATCATCAAGTCCAACCATCAACCCAGCACTGCCACTTGTAATCCCTAGACCACTGAGCCACATCACTCAGCACCAGATCCACATGCCTCTCAAATGCCTCTGGGCATGGTGGTGACTCTACCACCTCCATGGGCAACCTGTTCCAGCGCCTGACCACCCTAACAGCCATGAGACCACTTAGCCACAATTTGTCCTTGATGAAGCCACTTCCACTGCTTCTAATAATTTCCCTGTCTTTCATGTTTTGATATATGTTTCAGGAGGACCAGCTTCACGATCTTGTGGGGCACAGATGTGAGGCTGACTGGTTGACAGTTCCCAAGATCCTCCTTTTTACCTTTTTTTAAAATAGGTGTGATTTTTCCCTATTTCCAGTCACTGGGACTCCGCTTGATTGACACTTTTCCAATATGATGGAGAGTAGCTCAACAACTACATAAGCCAGTTCTCTCAGGACTCTGGGATGTGTCTCATCTGGTCCCATGGACTTACATATGTTCAGGTTCCTCAGCTGTCTTTGAACCTGATCTTCATTTCCCCAGTCCCTGCTTTGAGGTTCAGGGACTTGAGAGATGTGTGAAGAGAGATTACCATTGAAAACTGAGGCAAAAGAATATTGAGTATCTCAGCCTTCTATACACTGGTTGTCACTAGCTCTTATTTATTGAAGGGGGTACATTTTCTTTAATCTTCCTTTTCTTCCTGAGGTACCTGCATAAACCCTTATTATTGCTTACATCCCTTGCCAAATTCAGCTCCAACTTTGCTTTAACTTTCCTGATCCCATCCCTACACATCTATATTCTTCCCACAAGATATGTCCCTGGTTCTACTGCCTGTATATTTACTTCTTACACTTTAATTTGACCAGGAGATCCTTACTCAGCTCTGCTGGTCTCCTGCCTTCCTTTTCTGATTTCCTTCATGTGGGAACTGAGAGCTCTTGTCCTTTAAGAAAAAATGTCCTTTAAAAGATGACAACTCTGTTCAGCTCCTTTATTCTGAAGGCAAATTCCCAGGAAGCTGTACCCACTAATTTCTTAAACAATTTAAAGCTCAGTCTCCTAAACTTCAGGATTCTGAATGTACTCTTCTCCTGGTCCAAGACTGGGATCCCTCAAACCCAGGCTGCCACCTATCTTGACATCTCTAATAAACTCAACCATGTTGGTAAGCAACTGGTTGCCTCACCAATGAAGATTTAATAAGGCAAAGATGAGACAATCAGTGGATTGAACACTGAATCCAGGGAAGCATATTAAGGCATCTGGGAATACCTTCTTGCTTGCCTTTTGTACATCTGCCCTGGCTACATTACAAATCCACACCAGAGAAGCCTGATCTCAGAGCTGTGTCATACACCCACCACTACTGACTGAAAATGGTACCTATTTCATGTACTAGGCATAGAAAAGTGGCACATACATATAACTGTGTCTTTGGATGTTTTCTGCTGAGAGTGTTTTTTACTCAGCCTCCTGCATTACGTGTTTATCTCAATTTCTCTTCAGCTCTCTCTCAGACTCTTTTTGTTGGACTCTTATTTCTTTCTTTATCACTTTGTACCCTCTCTGTATCTGAAGTCTACTTGTATATACTCTCCTCACTCCATAATGTTTTTAAAAGAAATTAATAAAATCAATATTCCTTTCAAAATGCTGCATTTGTTTGTTGGACTGGATTTATCCCTTTCTACCTTCACCAGCATTTTCTTTATCAAATCTATGTAGAGAGTAGTACCCAAGAATCCTGGATTGCCCTTTTTTTCTGTTCTTTTTTCTTGTACAGTGTAATGGTGATATCCACTGGCATTCAAATTATTGCTGTGATTAAAAATATTATTATTAAAAAAATTTTTTAAATTAAGTTTTAAATGTTTTAATTACATCCTTATAATGTAATTATTTTTTGCTTCTTTGTATTATTTATAGTCCCCACAATTTTATTTCTGTTTCTATTCATTTGTGGTTTTGGTTTCTCTTATGCAAATCAGTTCGCAAATCAAATTATGTTTGTGTAAAGACTGAATGATCAAAAGCCTAATACTTGAACAGGTTCAAAGCTGGCAGGACCTATTCATAGTCCTGAGCCACTAAGCACAAATAGAAGAGGCCTGCTGACTTAAACAAAAAAAAATATTAATTAAGGAATATTTGGAGATATCTTGAAAATAATGAGATGGCCTGAGAAAATCAATCTTCAAAATAAATCAAGTGTTAATATGTGGAACTAATATGTCAGCCTATATATCAACTTTTGTGCAAGAGAATATGTAACAGGCATGGAAAAAATAGAGTTTTTTATAGAAGGAATTAGAGGACCCTCATATTTCAGTGACTGCACATTTTACTCAGATCTCAAAAATCAAGTGAAAATCAGGATATAATATCTCTAACTCACTCAATCGGATCAATGTCTGTCAGAAATATAATCCAAGAGGAGTTTTTCCTTCGACTTCCAAACAAATTAAAAACTATGTAATAAATTAATGATGATGAATAATAACTTCAAACATTTAAAAATAACCTTAAGCCAAAACCTTCACCTGAAAGAGAATGGAGACTTTCTCTTCATAAGTAGCCACATGGGGAAGACAAGGAGCAATAGGAACAAGCTGCAGACAAAGAGGTTTTATCCCGATATAAGAAAGAAATTTTTATGCTGAGAACAATCAATCATTGGAACAACCTCACCAGAGAGGTTTTCAAGACATAGTTGGAGATGATACTAGTCAATTGCCTCTAGGCCCCCTTTCCACTGAAAGGTTGGACTGGATGATCTTTCAAGGACCCTTTCAGACAGGGCTGTTCTGCGTTTCTGTCATTCTGTGATCTGTTTCTGACTTTCTACTTTGTTTTTTTATCTTAGATAATTAAAACTTTTAAAAATAAACCCTACAAGCACTGGCTTTATTCTAGTGATGTTTTATTCCCTTGAGGGTCTTTACGGTCATGTTGTCAAATCAGAGTCAGCCCTCAGAGGTACCTGGATCCATTGACCAATTTCAGTTAAATTCAGCAGACAGGTAGTGGTGGGAAAAGGAGACAGAAACTGAGGGTGTGCAACACAGCAGCAAAGTACACTGGTATATAGCAAAATGCAAGAAAGTAACTGATGGCACACTGGACCTCATTAGTTCTGCTACTCATGAAACAACTGTTGATAGCTGGCATTTTACAGTGATATGTATTGCTGTTGAGTTAAATAGCTACACAAGAAACTCCTTGTTTATTTCAAATTATATACAGAATTAATGAGTTACAAGTTGTAAAACAATCCAGCTTCAATAAATATAATGAGCAGCACTAGGTTTACCTACACAAATGTTCAAAGCAAAATTACTCTGTAGCTACAATAAGATTTAGAGCTCCCTAAAATATAAATACTTAAGAGAAGCTTACCATGTGTTTAAAATTATCTGCAGTTGCATTTAAGATCTGTGATAACAGTTCATATATTTTCTGGATTGCTGCACTTTAGAGGTTTTCCATTTTATTTTTATAGTGTTAGTGTAAAATTCACCTCTAGCAATTTATAGTAAGGCTCTAAAAATTCAAATAATAAAGAGCTTCTTTCTATGTCTGTGAGTAGTAAGTTAACTTTACATTAAAATGTTCACTACAGAGAAGCCAAAAATAGCTATTGCTGACAAGTTTAGTAAACTCTATTTGTGCTTCAGTGCAATGCTAAATTCTAACTAGTGAATCCTGTTTTAGGATTATCACTGGTGTTATTTTTAAAAAAAAAGGGAATTTATGGTAACATGTTTATTCATGTACAGTATGGAATTTTATTTTCTTATCTGAAATCAACAGAGAAATATAAGGGTCTGGTAATCTGCAGTTTCTAACAGTGTGTTCTGCAAACAACCTGGGCCTTTTCATAGTATGATAGGATTCTCCTTCTCTTTTCTCTGGTAACTGCACAAAAGTAGGAGGTCAAGAAACATGTCCACATGAATAACATTACTAGCAAATGCTTCTACTCCACAGAAAGACAGCTATTGCCAGAGTGAAAAGTCATCTATCTATGTAGATTTAGCAAGGCTATGGCTCTATGGACAATTTACATCAATGCTCCCCAACTCAGTCTGCAAGCTGTCCACCTTATAAAGCTTATGGGCAAGCAGGCAGTTTCTTGCCAAAGGGTCTCCTTGACCAGGGTCGATCAGCATTTGCCATGCTCACTGGCTGTTCGCTGCAGCACACTGCCTGAGCCATGAAGCTAGAGCAGCCTCTCAGTGAGAGAACACGATTCTGAAAAGGAAACTGTTCTGTACAAAGATCATTTAGTTTTCAAAATGAGGCACCATATTATTTAAAGGTATTTAAAAATATATATATCATCAGGCAGAGCAGTGGTCTTTCTGCTGGGATTCAGTACAGAACATTGGATCACTGAGAGGTAGTTCACTGAATGTTGTCAAATGCCTGTATTCCTAATTAGCTATTTCACAGCAGTTTGTGTTTGTGGATGTTTTGGAAACCAGTCCCAAAGGATGGAAGGAAGCCCTGCAGGCACTGCTAGAGGTCTTTGGTACCTACAGATTGTTATATCAGAAAGGAATCATCCTTTATAACCTATTCATCTCGAAGGCAGATCATTATGTTCAAAGTAGTCATTTATCTTTCCCATCAATGGAGATAAACAGGTAGCTTCAGAGTGCAGTTAAATTCTTCTTGAGATGAAGGTCTGAGATAGGTCAGGTGAATCTCTTTTAGGAAGCATTTTTCTTTCTGTCATCAAAGATGAAAGAAATCTGAGCTGTGTAACTCCCACCTGATATTCAGTGCTTACAGATCTAGAAGGAAGAAGAGCTGAATCCTACCTGAGATCTCTGTTGACGGCTGTTTCGCTACAGTCACTAACTCACATTAACATGTCTATGTTGTAGAAATGCATGTATAAGTAAATTCCACCTAAAGCATCCAAGAGGGTGCCTCAGTGGTACAGACTAACAATGTAAGGAAAGATATCGTCAGTTTCAGTTGTTTCAGTGAAATTAAGTATTTTGAGAGACCTGCTGTGATTACCAGCCTGATTTCCATTCTGCTTCTTCAAGTCTACTGGGTTTAAAACCATTCAAGAAAGATTCTGATAAATTCAAAATAGGAATATGCAATATATTTTAGATTTTCTATATTTTCACTTACAAGAAATACCACTTTCATTTGTATTGATAAGAGTGGGAATTTTAAATAATGTATTCTTTTCTGCTGTTGATTCATATGCTACTAGACTGAAAATTACACTCTAGCTTCTGACTTAAAAGAGAGAAAGAATATTTTTGATAAAACATGAAGTCCCTCTAAAATACTCAGCTTTTTTTCTGTAAAGTACTCATTCATATGTGATGAGCTGGCAAGAAACTTTTATACTTACTTGCTTGAGATGAGTTTACAATGTGTTCCTGAATTTCCCCTAAGAAACTGTGTACCCATTGATTGGGTCATGACAATTGAACAGATTATGTTTATATTACATGCTGTATTATGTATGTATGGTTACTGAGCACAGATACATTAGATATGGATTTATGGGCACACCTTAATTTTCAGAGAAAAAGACTTTAATTCTTGTGCAGACAGTCAGGGGTTCTTTCTTCTGTAAGTTAAATAACTATATAAACTAAAGGTGAATTATTTTGTCATTACTAATTAATAATATAAAAAAAACTACCACTGTCCACTATGGAAGAGTCAGTCTTCTATGCTTTTTGCCATCATGAAATTCAGTTCAGCATCTCTCTGGAAACTTTCCCCCAGAGTACATGACTATGAAACACAGTATTCTGCCAAACTGCTATTTAAATTCTCTGTTTCAACTTTATTGTGTGATACCAGACAACTTCAGAAATCTTTAACATCCAGTTTAAACATTCATAATTGTTCTCTGTTAGTGTGAACATTTCTGTAGTTCTCTCCACAGGAATTCTTCAGATATACCAAGGATATTGACAGAAGTCTTCACCTGCTGTAGTTTTTAATAGTGCCTCATCAAAATCAGAATGTGTAGTAAGATATTTAGAAGACTATAAATCTTTATGCCCTTGGGATAAACCACTCAATCTATTTTTGACTATACCTATTATATATCCCTTTGTCATCTCGACTTATCTATTTCCTTCCCGTGAGCAATGTTTTTTTGATATTATTGTTGGAACTGTGCTACGTACAGAATCTAGATTTGCAAAATGCTTTAATTGTACTTCGATTCTTTTTTTTTTTTCTGCTTTCCCCCTTACTTTTTTCTTCAGAGACTCACACGCATAAGACATTCTGCTGGTACAGACTAAGGTCTGGATGACCTTAGTGAAATGATTTCCATTACAGTGTTTGTGCCTTCCAGCCCCTACAAGAAATCCCAAGTACAGAGAGATATGTTCACTTTCTGATGACCACTTTTTAAAATAAACAAATCACAGAGTGCTGGAAAAAAGTAAGCTTCATTCTCAATCCTTTGTGTATCAAAGTAGATATAACTGTTTAACTGTTGTGAAAACAGGGTCCTGATCTTAAGTGACATTAAACTCCTGCTGCTTTAGTGGATTAAGATCTCTGTTAAGGCAGATATTCACACCAGCATAGTTCTATTGGTGTGTGTAACTACTCATTGAACCAGGGTCCTCACATGGCTGACTAAATAAATATGACTCTCAAAATCAGGTCCCAAGTGATTTATTCCCTAAAATAACTGTTAAAATTGAAAGGATTTCCCCGGAGCCCTACCTTAACACTCTCTGTAAAGTTGCTGCCGTTGTTTTCCAGGATCTAAATAGTACACTGTATTTGTTGATCACCTTTTGTACTCCCCTGCACTCTTCTTCCCCAGAGAATATGAAAGCTCAGATATATATCCACATTCCTCCCTGTCTGAAATTAAGAGAAGGTGTGCTGTTAGCCTCGGTGGGGCTTGGCCTTTGCTTTGAGGCACTCACATTTGGGAAAATCATTGAAATATGATTCTGTTTTTCTGCATTGATGATACCTTTTTTCCCCAGTGCTTATTGCAGGCTGTTTTAGTGGCTTTTCCTTACAAAGTCAGAAGGACTTCTTCTCCAAAAGGGGATTTTTTGTGTGTATCTTTTTTATTCCAGAGCAAACAGTGTAAAGTGTCAGAAAGCAGCTGATGGCTACTTTAATATGGATATTCCTGAAAGTCACATCCCCCTTGCCCAAGCTGAGACAGTGTCCTGGTTTCAGCTGGGACAGAGCTAATTTTCTTCCTAGCAGCTGGTATAGTGCTGTGTTTTGGATTTAGGATGGGAATAATGTTAATAACATGGGGATGTTTTAGTTGCTGAGCAGTGCTTACACAGAGTATAGGATTTTTCAGTTTCTCACAGCACGCCACCAGTGAGCATCCTGGGCATGCACAAGAAGCTGGCAGCGGACACAGCCAGAACAGCTGACCAAAACTGGCCAAAGGGATATCTCATATCATATGGTGTCATGGTCAGTACATAAACTAGGGGGAAAGCTGGCCAGTGACAGCTGCTCTGAAACTGGCTGGGCATCAGTCAGCAGTTGGTGAGCAATTGCACTGTGCCTCACTTCTTTTGTAGTATTAGTATTAGTATTCGTATTATTTTCCCTCTCATTTCTGTCCTATTAAATTGTCTTTATCTCAACCTACAAATTTTGCCCTTTTTTAATTATTTTTTTTATGATTATTATTTTTTATTTTCCCAACTATCTCCCCCTCCTGTCTGGGGGCAGAGGTGAGTGAACAGCAATGTGGTCTTTAGCAACCTGATGGATCAAACCATGACACACAAGCATCTTTTTTTCAAGCAAAAGAAAATTCTTTAAACTTTAGACTAGCACTAATAATGAAGAAAAAAAAATCCTGAAGGAAAATGTGAATGCATTAGCATAAAAGTCTGTAGAAAGAATGCTGCAAATTGTAGGTGGATACAATGCTCTCAAATGCATGCTAAAGTTTGAACACTCACATCAGGAAAGAATCTGGTGCAGTAGTTCACAGAATCAGAGAATATGCTGAGCTGGAAGGGACCCACAAGGATCATCGAGTCCAACTCCTGGCCCTGCACATGACCGTCCCCAAGAGTGTTAGGCACATCCTTGTGGGCCTGAGAATATCATCCGAACACTTTGTGAACTCTGTCAGGTTTGATGCTGTGACCACTTCCCTGGGGAGCCTGTTCCAGTGCTCAACCACCCTCTGCATCAAGAACCTTTTTCTAACATCTAACCTAAACCTCCCCTGACACAACTTCAGGCCATTCCCTTGAATCCTGTCACTGGTCACCAGAGAAAAGAGATCAGTGCCTGCCCCTCTTACAGGGACTAAGCTGTAGACTGAAATGGGGTCTCTCCTCAATCTCCTCTAGGCTGAAGAGACCAAGTGACCTGAGCCGCTCCTCATACAGCTTCCTCTCAAGGCCATTCATGATCTTTGTTGTCCTCCTTTGGACATTCTTTAATGGCTTAATATCTTTATTATATTGCAGTGCCCAAAACTGCACACAGTATTCAAGGTGAGGCCACACCAGTGCAGAGCAGAGCGGGACAATCCCCTCCCTTGACCAGCTGATGACTGTTGACACTCCCTTGACTCCTCTGACACTTTGCCAGGTGCCACCCAGGACACAGTTGTCCCTCCTGGCTGCCAGGGCACTGCTGACTCATATTCAACTTGCTGTCAACCAAGACCCCCAGATCCCTTTCCATGGCACTGCTTTCCAGCATCTCATTCCCCAGTCTGTACAAACATCCAAAGTTGCCCTATCCCAGATGAAGAATCCATCACTTCCCCTTGTTGAATTTCATATGGTTGGTGATTGCCCAGCCCTCTAATTTGTCAAGATCTCTCTGCAGGGCCTCCCTGTCTACAAGGGAGTCAACAGCTCTTCCCAGTTTTGGATCTGAAAACTTGCTTAGCATCCTTTCCAATCCTGTGTCCAGGTCATTAATGAAGATGCTGAAGAGCACAGGGCTAAGATGGAGTCCTGTGGAACCCCACTAGTGACAGGTCACCAGTGTGATGTCACCCCATTCCCTACTACCCTCTGTGCTCGACCCATGAGCCAGTTGCTCACCCATCACATGATGCATTTTTCCAGCTGTGCGCTGGACATTTTGTCCAGAACAATCTGAGACTATCAAAAGCTTTACTGAAATGCAAAAAGATTACATCAGCTGGCTTCCCTTGATCAACTAGGTGGGTAACCTTGTCATAAAAGGAAATCAGGTTGGATAAGCAGGACTTTCCTCTCATGAAGCTGTGCTGGCTGTGACCAAGGACTGTGTTGTCTTACAGGTGTTTTTCAATACCTCCTAGAGTAATCTTCTCCATAACTTCACCAGGCACTGAAGTAAGACAGACAGGCCTGCAGTTTCTGGGGTCCTCCTTCTTGCCCTTCTTAAAAACTGGGGCAATGTTTGCCAGCTTTCAGTCAGCTAGGACTTCTCTGGATTCTTGAGACAATTTATCAAGAGAGTTTTTGTGATGATATCAGCCAGCTCCTTGAAGATTCTTGGATTAATCCCTTCAGACCCGATGTATTTGTAGGAATCCAGCTGGAGTAGCAGATCCTGCACAAGTTCAGGGTCAACTGGGAGTTTATAATTTGCTTTTATGGTTCCTACTACTTCTCCTTTGAGAAGCCCTTATGTAGAACTTGCTTTATACTCCTATTCTACTCTTTTTTCAGCTGACATGTAGTGCTGACACCTTTTCTGTTTATACTTTTTTTTATTATTTCTCATTATACAACCAGCTCTTCTGATTTTCCCGAATTTGTTGTCCCAACACGTGGGTATCTGAACAGAATGCAAGGGACAAGGTTTAATTGGATCACAACATTACTATTTAATTAATTTGCAGCCTGTCAAGCAATAAATTTTCCAGTGCAATTCCTTTCTGACTGGCTTCCAGCTGGTGGAGCTCAGCTGTCTGCTCATAGCCCACTGCCCTGTATCCTTTCACAGCTATCCTGGTCTGAAGCCACCTTACCTTATTTCCAATTTTATGGTTAACAGACTGAGGACAGAAGATTATACCAGGCAATGAGAACTCATCTCCTTTCTTGCCTTCTCTAGGGGATGCATTATCACAAATCCTCTGTTGTCAGCTACAAAGTCTTTCATACTAAAGGCCCCTCAGACGTGGCTGATGACCTTGAGTTCCCCTATGGCTCATTACAGATTGTGGCTGCTGCTGTCGGCTACTGTATAGATTTATAGATTTATAATAGGGTGTTTGGAAGATTGTGATATTGTGGTTTGGAAGGTACATGGAGTTGATGTTATATTACAGTGTTATCTTAATCAGGGCTGGGGGGGCACAGGACAACAGGAAAGGATTCAGTGGCTTGAGAAATGCCTTTCCAGCTGAACACACCTCTATCAGATAACTGCCTATCATGAGCAATAACACAGCCAGGACAACAGGGATCTCGATTTAAGTTACCACATTTTAGCTGCTCTTCAGTGCTTGTTATAGAGTGATGTAATGGAAAAATCCATTCTGTATTATCAGGAAAACCTGTTGTGACCAATAAAACATTACTATGGCCAGTAATGTCCCTTAGGATAACATATACTTCAGTGTACAGAATAATGAGAGAGTTGTTAGGGTTTATTTTCTGCTCTAACAATCTCATACTTATTTAAGTGTGATTTATAAAACAAATGGGTTTTCATAGGGAAGGTCCTATCACTCAACATAGAAAAATGTCTTAACTTAGCCAAATGTCTTTGTGCCAGTTCAGAGCTTCTTGTCTTCTACCGATTGAGTCACAAAGCCACAGAATCATAAAAAAAATCCATACATAAATTGGTACAAATATTAGTTCCAATAGTTGGACTGTTTTCTACTGGCTTTGATAATTATGATCCAAAAACAGAGCATTAGACTTAATGATTAGTGAACATTAGTGAACACTAAAGTGAATGCTTGCCTTTGGAAAGCAGAAATCATTCACTTAGTCAGATACAAAACTATGCTATCTCAGAAATCCCTGGTTGATACATTCCTAGCAAAAGCTGGTTTATTCCAGATGTTATAGAACGTGTGTGTATATGCGCAGTGCAGCAGAGAAGATTTGTACAATATGTCACAAATTACCAGTGAAGATTTAAAATATTATTGCAAGATATCCTTTGACCTTTCTGATTTCATCATTAAATTGTTTTAAGTGTCTTCTTTAGAAGACTTTTGATACAAAGCCAATCCGGATAATTTATTTTGGGTTTATGCATGTATCTCAATATTTGCCAAAAAAGCCCATTTTCTTAGATTTATACGTGCTACTAGAAATGTCAAGACTCAGTAGCTTCATGGCACTTAGGCACACTAGGAAATCCATCACATACATTTCAAAAAAGACAACTGTCTGTATTTCTTAGGTACACTTGACTTCATTTACTTTTCACCATATCATGACAATCTAAAACACCAAAAGCAGCAGTATCGTTTAGTAGAACCTCAAACTGCTGAGTAAATCTAGTCCTGTTTTGGTTCTTCTCCAGTTACAAGTGCCTAGGACTCCAGCAGTGCTTTGCAACCTGATGGAAGGTCAGCCTATCAGTGTTTTATACAATATTAAACAATAGGTGCTGTAGCTAGCACACAGAACACAGCATTTTAGTCTGTAAAAGGTACAAAAGATTTAGCTGAGCTCACTTGCACTTAGCAACTAAAACTAACTGACCTATGTCGTGGGTTTGTCTTGGTGACAATTTTTACCACAGCCCCCAACCAAATTGTTCTAAGTTGAGAGAAGGTTTATGCAGACAAAACCAAATCCAATTGGGGAAAAATAATATTAGAATTTATTACTACACAATAAAT
>JAWWES010000001.1:74517369-74550428 GCA_035583135.1 Lophotriccus pileatus
GACACCTATTTACTGAGATATCTGTAACATTATGAGAAACACAAACTGTTTTTAAAAACACCAGCTCAAAATGGGAACTGCATCCGTTTCATTAAGAGACTTTATTATGATCTTCTCTGTGTATACATGATCGTCCAAGAAAATGTAATCAGCAACACGAGCCATATATCCTGTTCTAAGGGTGATGTTACAGACTGTATGGAAGTACACTTATGAAAGGGTATGTAGTCAGTGCTATTTAAAATGCTGAGGTAATTTAAGTTGTAAGCAATGACAGCCAAGGTTTTGAGCTAGTCATGAGTTAAATCTATGTTTTACTCATGGGTTTTTTCCTGGTTTTGGGGGAGTTTATATACTTGGGATTTTTTCACGGGTTTTTTTAAGAAAAAGCTAACAACATGAACTTCCCAGTCTGACTATTCACAAGACTCTCTGGCAGTCACACTCCCAAGGCCAGAAGATTTCACTGCTAGGACCAAAACCCCTTCCCAGGGGGATCACAGGTGCCTGCTTGACTCCCTATACAACCCCCTCCCCCCCCACCACAGCCAGACCAGGTTTCCCATAGCAGAGTCAGAGATGACTCAGTAATCCTTGTGAGTCCCTTCTAAATTGGCATATTCTGTGATTCTGTAGTTCCGTAAAGCTGTTTATTCACGGTGCAGTAACACAGGAACAGCCTGAGCTGGTGCCTCCAAGGAGGGACCCCAAAAAAATGATGCCGTGGGCTTTTATCGCCTGAAACTCTTGCTCATTTTTCTGAGTCTTCAGCTCCTGCTGCATCTCTCATTATCCATTCACCAGGTTGGCATCACCCATCTTCATGCCTTCTCTTAACTGAAGCGTTGGTGGTTCACAGCCTCTTGTCTCCGGCTCCCACCCAGAGCTCACCTGCATCTCAATTGGCATATGTGCAAACTGAGCTACCTGCACTACGTATCTTCCTCAACATATAAGCCCTTTCTCCTAGGGATCAGCAACTGATTAAAATAGTGCCTGAAAGCTGTATCTTCAAACAAAACAATATGTGATTTTGATAGGGAATTTTTCATATGCCAAACAGTCACTCTTTCCCCACATCCAGCCATAATAGATGTATTTCTAATGCAGAAGAGTCCAGCTTCCTCCAGCATCTTCTCATTTTCTCTGTCCTTTACAGTCAGCTCCCAGTGACAACAGTTGCCTGGTCCCAAGTCATTGTTTAGGTTTAACAATCCCTAGTTGCTCCTAAGAGTGAACCAGAGGAAAATAAACACAGAGTTTTCTAAACTAATAGCAAAATCTTTATATTGTTTCTTTTAAAAATTCCTTTTTTTTTTCTTACTTCAGAAAACACTATGATCTAAGTATAGGGATTCATCCTAGAAGGTATAGGATAAACTGAAACATATATGACATTTATTCAAAAAAACATAAACCTATTCTATATGTGTATAGAGATGAGAAAAAAAGCAAGTCTATACCTCTAAGACTGTATATTTAATAGTTTTCCTACTATGTAAATAAGTTCAATAGTCTGTGAGTCTATTTCTTGAAAATTAGCAAATGAAATACAGACTGCATCTCTGGGTCTGACTTTGATCCCATATTTATGAGTAAGAAGTGCTGAAGTACTGAAGGCGGTGAAGTGTCACAAAAGCAAAGCTAGTGCAGATGAAATCAATTTACTTTTGCCCACCAGTACTCCACATTCTCTTTACAAACAGTCATGACAAATTGCATCAGTAATCTCCATGAGATAAACTTTAAATTTAAGAACAGGAAGCTTCTCATGAATAACGTCTGGAAATGTTTAATGTCTCCTTTAATCTGAATGAAAAAGTAAAGCTTCATATAAAACAGTTTAGCTCATCTGAGTTGACTTGCTGCTTAAGCTCCCTCAGTGAAACATGTTATTCTATGAGCATGAACTTGAGTCTTCCATAATCGCAGCATGTATTGGCAGCTACTGTGCACTATATTGGCCACTGTCCAAACATCTTAATATTTACATTTAAGGCTTTTTCCCCTCTAACGGTATAGAAATTTCTCTAAATTAACTTTTATCTAAATTGTATTACATTCAGATTCTGACTTCCTTGGAGCAGCTACCATTACTGACATATGGAAGAAATAGGCTTAATTTTGGCAATTCAACCAGTCATATTTCAAATATGTTTACTGGCCACTAGCACAAATTACCTTGGACGGGATGCATTTACATGATAGATTTTTTTTTTTTTTTTGCCAGGAAAGTCCATTACAAGAAACAGCTTGTTTACTGGGTTATTAGAATAGAAAAAACAACATCAAAATTATACTATATACAAAAGAAATGAAATGTAGTTAATATTACTGTGATAACCGTTCTCTGATGATCAATAAAGCAATATTTTGTATGTGGTGTGTTGTGACTTGGGGCTGTCCTGTGCAGGACCATGAGATGGACTTCAATAATCCTTGCAGGTCCCTTCCAACTCAGGATATTCTATGATTCTAACAGACTAGCAACGTGCAGCTAAGTCACAATTCCAGTCTGAACCCAGGGTGTTGCAGCAAGTTGAGTGACTACTCATGTAAAATGATTTGAAAATTGTCCACTGAAGCTGAAAAGGTCAATAAGAAAGAATGTGCTCTGAAATTTGACTGTTCTAGATTCAGATCTGCCATACAAATATATTTTAAAGACTTTTGTATTATTAATCTTCCAGATTTCTACGGGATTTTAGCAGAGCTCTTTAGTAATGACAGTGTTTTGGAATACAAACCTAATGCAGATAGAAAGGTGTGAGCCTTACCAAAGGAATTCGGAAATCATGATCAACAAAATGAATGTTACAAACCATGGAATTGCTCCAGTGTTAGCCAGAGCCACTGGGAACATTTCCATTCAATTTAGTGGATGTTGGATCAAGTTCATTTGCACTTTGAGAGCGCTATTCGACAGTAGCAATGTTAAATGACCAAGGCAGTTAACAAAATTTAACTAAGCCAGTCAGACTCCTTGGATGACAAGAAAAAATTCGGCAACAAACAAGAAAAGAAGCCATTGAATAGATCTGGTTGCTGATCTCAGTGTGGCTTTCTTTTTATGTGAAAATTTTATTTCATTCACATCTCAAAATGCTTATAAATTCAGATTTCAATCAGGAAACTGAATGAACTATCTACTGATTCCTACAGATACGTTTCAGGGTTTCACGCACTTTTAAGTTCTGATGCAACCATATAGTAAGAGTTGCTTGACCTGCTCTTTTCTTGTCTAGAACACTGTATTTTGTATGGCATCAAGTCTTCTTTCTTCCTACATGATTAAGTAACATAATTTGAGATACTTGAGGTCATTATTAGAAAGATGAAAATACAGCCTTATTAATTAATAACATAACTATTAAAAAATAGCTTAGTTTTACTCTTGGTTTTGACCAAAACTATAAATCATAATGTTTTGGCAGAGCTAGCATAGCTATACTAATTTAATTAGTAATCACTGTATTTCAATTATCCTTGTGAAGAGAGATACGTAACAAAATTAGAAGTGTTTTCCTTCTGTGAAAGACAGAACAGAATTGGAGCATAACAACTTCATTATTGTGACTAATCAATTCTATGAAAATTTATAGACCTAATGTAATAAAAGACCAAAGGTAAGAAAAAAAGATCATAAACTAATGAAACTAATAACATTAACAAAGTATTAAAGTAATCAATTATTAAAGAGACATAAAGGTTAACTGCCCGTGAAATGAACATACTAATTCAATGTTATTTTGTGACGTACTCACAATTTCATTCTAAATTTACTTCACTGGCTCAGGAGAAAATTTACTTACTCTTAGTTGCATTGCATTAAAAAATACCCACCTCCAAATCTATGGTAAGCAGATACGCTGGTGATCTGACAGCACTCTCTGTCAGGAGAGAAGCATCTCCATACTACTACCTCAAGCTGAGCTACTTTCCAATCCCTTTGATATCCAGGCAGCCAAACTCAATTTTTCCCTTAATTAGGTACCTAAGTTTGTGTGAGGTGGATCCAGGCCCAAGCTCTAAAAGCTTCAAACACCTCCACCTAAGAACTGTGTTCCCAGAGAGAGTTGAACAGTCTGAGATACTTGTAAATACAACAAAAAGGTCCTTAAGTAAACTTACTCGCCTGGGTGAAAACTGAAATTACTTAAAAAAAATATTCACCCAAGTTAATTTTATGTCTTTGGGATGAGAATGCTGACATGCTTGATTGTCTGAGTGTGGTTTTGTTCATTTTCCTTTGAGATGCTCTTTGACTGATTCAAAGACCAGCAGTGACAAACATAATAAATCTGAAAAGCGGAAATTATAATAAATCCTTGCCAAATTAATGAGGTATCGAAAGATAAGAACAACTTAAGAATGCTGCTGTCTTCTGTCTGGTTTCACATCATCACCCAGACTGGAAAGGACTTCAGGAGGTCTAGTCTGGCCTTTTGTTTGAGACATGGCCAGCTGTGAGATTACATGAGATTGATTAGGGCATTATAGGATTCTTATATATGTGCAACATATCAAACATATTTCTGTCTCTCAAATACACTTGAGCTGTGAATTCAGATTTTTAAATGAAATATGTGTGTTATAGTTCAATGAAGAAAAATAAGTTGGTGTGCATTATTACGCAATTAGCATACATGTTCCAGATCGATTAGATATATGCATATATATATGCTAAATCAATGCAGCAGCAGTTTGTGGGTTTGAGTTTGTTTAGTAATCTATTGCCCTTATCCTGGAGCCTGGCCTTGCACATCAAGTTTCTCCACTGAGGATGAAGTATGGCTGAGAATGCTGCCTGAAGGAAAAGAATCTGTGCAGGGCGGGTGGGTACACATTTAATGGACCGTGGCAAATGACAGGATGCAAAAAGAGAGGAACAGTTCAGGGTGAAGCACAAGACTGTCATCCCTGACCAAGTTAAATGTTTACCCACTGCATCTTCTCTGTTATCTGAGGTCATTTAGCTGGGCACTTAAGAAAATTAAGGCTTCCTGCATCTGTTTTCCCCAAAGATCTATGGTGCTACATTTTTGATAGCTTGAATCCAATCTTTTATATCTCAAAAATATCTCAAAAATGAGATAAATACTGCCAAAGTTGATGATTAGAGAGGACCCAAGTGACTAGTATACCTTTGCTATATAATAAACTAAATTATTGCTTTGGCTTGCCTGTGGTTTTTTTAGGTACTTGAGAAATAGAAAAGCAATGAGTGCCTGTTTCTTGGGGCTGAGTGGAGTGAAAATAGTACAGATTAGTGACTAACCTGGGAGTAGTAATTGCAAGTGGACTAAGTTTTTGAGTATCACCCATTAACAGACACTGACACTGCTGGTTTCATTTGCTATTTCATTACAAGCAGTAGCCAAGAGATGCACTTTCCCAACAGCCATAGGTCTGGCAGCATAAACATTTTGATTGTTTTTCTCTCACTCTGTGTCTCACATATTAATACAAATTTCCAGCCTGCACCAGCTTTCCTATTTCTATTCTTTGTCTGACTCCTCTCCGTCCATGGCAGAGGCAGCTGCTGCCATCTCCTTCGGGAGATATCCACTCAGCATTTCTTTTTTCTTCTTCTCTCTCCCTACTTATTGAGAGGAATAGTACCTGGAAACTAGCTCATATCTTGGTTCATTCACCTCTTTGCTTCCTGATACAGGAACATTTTCTCGCTCAGGTCTGACCATAACTGACATTTGTTTAGCTGAGGGGGAGAGGCACAGCATATCCCTACGCTCTTCCTGCAGGGTAACGCCAGGGCATTTGCCCCACGGTGAAGTTCCACCTCACCAGCTCCCTGCTGTCAAAAATCATTCAATTTGTATCCTGTCATGGGATAACTTCACTACTATAAGCTATTTACCACCCCTTCAGTGTTGTTTTTTTTCCTGGGGCGACTGCCACAGAAGGTGCTTCTGCCTTCACTTCTCTCCCTGCCTGGCTCTCATTATTCATTTGGTCCAAACCACCTTTCTGAGTTGCCCTGGTTGACCAGGGAAACAAAAAAAAAAGGACAAAAGGTTGAGTTTTGTGAAGATGAGTTTGTGAAATAAGGCTATTCTAGTTTCTGTCAGGAACTACCATCTTTTCAACCTGTGTCCCTCATGCTGTATGAGCGGCACTGATGGCTGCATAACTCTCTTCCTACTGAGTAAGTGTAGAAACCACCAGGTCTTTGAAAGCTGATACAGCATGATTTGGAAGATACCAGACTCACTCAGTTGCCTCCCTATTGGTCATTATTTACAGATTTGCAAATCTGACAGTGATGCCCTTTTCCACTTTACAATAGTGCGAGACCTGAACCGGATCTTTGCTCTCTACACCTTTTACCTCCTTACCTACCACAGAACTTGCAGACTCTCTCCTGCAAGCACACAGATAACCATGAGTGCTTCTTTTCCTTGAAATCTCTTTCAAATCTACTTTCTCATGACTGAACTGTGTGCAATTTTTAATGTATCAGTAGACTCCTAGAGCCAAAGTCAATTTAATTAGTACTTTTCATCAGAGTTGTATTTCCAGTGCAAAAGCTCCTGGTTTTGCTAGTTTTTCCCATTATCTTTGTTTCTGCAGCAGAGGCAGCTGGGTTGCACAGGCACGGGTGTCTGGCATCTGGCTTTAAATGTGCTCATCTATTCACATCTGAGTAAGCAATGCATCCCAATTAATGGGCTTCAAAAAGAGCAACCCTAAATGGAAAGATTGAAATTTCCTCCCATTTCATACTGCCACTGCCTACTGCAGAAATCACTGATTCATACCTAAGACCAAGGAGGTGTCACAGACAGGTTCTGGATGGTGGAGTTTGGAGTGCATCATCCTGAGCAAGACCTGGAAGAAAAAAGCAGTGGGTCTCTTCAAATTTCCCAATTCAGCAAAAACAGAACAATAAGTTAATGAGAAGAGAATGGATCTCCTGAAAAGTAGCATCTCTTAGCTCCCCCCTAATAAATCTCTTATATAATCTGGCATGTGGCCTCTGAAAGATTGTAAGCTGTCAGTCTTCTTGGTTTAGCTGTGGAAATTGCTTGTTTTTTCCAATAACTTAGAGGATTGGCTGTTTTGGCATTTTTTATGTACTAAGGAAAGCCTTTTCATTTGAAATTGTGTGTTTCTATAAAAGGCCTGAAATTAATTTTTTTCCAACAGGTTTTTGACCTGTTCAGTCAAAAAGCCCTTGACTGACAAGTAAAAGCTTGCTCAAAATGAAGGTATTTCTACTATCATTAAAGTGTCTCAGAGGGAGAAAAATAAAACTTTCCCATATCCTTTCTGTTTGTTTACTCCACACAGTCTTTAAACTTCCCCATGTGGTTTTTCTTCAAGAAAGTATGGCATAGGCCTTTGCTAGACACTTCAGAAATAAATGCACAAAGCGGTCTACTTAACTTCCATGTGATGAAAGGTATAGTTGCTATTACAGTAGAGAATGAAGCGAAAGCTATTTCATGATGGTCAGCAAGTAATAGTTTGCATTTCATAGCAGGATTTTTTTAACCAAACAAGTGAGAAAAATATCTAATGCAGTTCCCTCTGAAGAACAAATTTAATACAAGGTGGTAGTTTTCAGGTATCACTGGCAAAGTTGATTAACTTTACAGGTCAGTCATCATATATTTCCCACATGCCTTGTAAGAGGAGACTCAGGTAATTTTGTGAAAAAGAGCACAGGCACGGTAGCTGTACAGTGCTTATGAAAGAGAACCTGAGCTTTGAGATGGTACATAGCATCTTTTGACAGCCCATGCAGAGCCATCCAATGATCTGACTTTTGCTCCAGACCAGGTACTCTTGGGGCAATAAATATCCCAAGAGAAGGAGCTCTGGCCTTTATCTAACCCACTGTTTGAATGGCAGATTCTAGTTTCTTCATTCTATGCCTCAGACCTGAACAAAGGCTAGCACCACCTATAGAAGGATTCATCTCAAACTTCGTCAGCAATCTAAAACCTGGGCGTATAGTCTAAGGTGACCACCTGGGATATCTTCATAGTGAATGGAGTTGTATGGGTGCATTCTTCAATATCCTTTGCAGCTGGAGGCAGGGGAGGTTTTTGTGACAGCTATATTCTGTATTTTCCCATAATAACAAGAGTTTATACATGCCAATATTATAATGAAGAAAAAGGTAGGAATCCAAAGTGTCCATAAAACCATCTGTGCGTGTGCTGCCAGTCTGGTCTATACTGTATGTGCACAGATTAGCTCTTGCCTGAAAGTCCCAGATGAGACTAGTCTTCGTGTAGGTTGGTATGAAATATCTGCACTGAATTCAAAGTGTCCAGGCTGTGTTTGATTTTCTGTACACAGAACCTGGAGATACTTTGGGTGCAGACAGTGACTATTTGTCTGGATGTCCAGAAACCCAGTGCATTGCACAGTCAGAAATCTGGTAATTTGTTACTGAAAGTCATCAGATGGTACATAATTGTTAAATGTAATAAAACTGACAGTATATGTGGAAGATAAATTTCCATCATCAAATGAGAAGACTGTTAGAGTAAAAAAAAACTGTGAAGAGCCACCACTTTACAGTAGTAGGGTACTGGGGGGAAAAAAAAGGTTCAGCTGTGTACTGAAAGTATAGAGTCTGTGAAGAACTGCAAAGAGTGGCATGACAAACAGGTACACTGAGCCTTGATGGGTTTTTATGAATCCAAGTGAAATAAATTTACAACATTAGCAAGGAGGAATAAAAAATTTTAGTAAAATCTGAGTAGAGTTTAGATGCCAACTAGGCACAGAGGATAAACTCTACATGTATGCTGTAATTTTGCAAAAAATTACTTCCTGTTAAGATAGTACAAGTCAAATCAAAGCCAAAGTAAGGCCACTGCTCAATACTGCATGAAATGCACAGTGCCTAAGTCAGTACCTGACCTCCTCTCTCAAATAAACCTATTTCAATACATAACACCTATTCAATTCATAGTAAATCCCAGGAGTGATGACTTGGCCTAAAACAATTACTCTAAATTGCTCAGTGGTCACTACTGGGATTCACAAGTTGACTGCAACCTTCTGAGGCAATTCATAAAACCAAGATGGGAAAGCATATTGAATAAGGAAGCTAAGAAATACTCATGCAGTGCAGTTCAGAGTGCTAGCCTGCTATCTGCCCACCCAACATGTCATGTGGAGCAGGTTAGAAGTGCAAAGCAGATGGCATGGGCAGCTACAGTGGAGTGGACCTCTGCACTCAACAGATGGCATCAACAGGATTCAAGAAAATCATTGATGTCCTTGTGGACCCACGAGCACAACAGGAAGGTTTCCAAAGATAGCTGCTGGAGGTCCTGCCACCATATTAAGAGTCAGCACACATCAGCAATTCAGCACCAGCTGAATAACTTTCAGAAATTAGTTCTGTATACCTTTCTCCTTTATTTGATCTAAACCTATAAGGACAAACGTCCCTGTTCTTTCAGACATTTGAATCCAGATACAAATTTACATCTTAAGATGATCCTCACAAACTGTTTCCTTGTCTTTTGCAGCTTACTACAAATGGTATGTCAGTATCCCTAGCTTAGTGGGGTTTTTTAAATGCAATTCCTATTCACTTCTTAGGAAGATCTTAATTTGTTCCTGTTTATCTAGAGTTGTCCTTCACTCTTACTGCAATAGTTGCTTTTTCATTTGTAAAAGCTAAGTTTTTTCATATCCTGACAAAACAAAAGGAATGGGGTGAGGTCACACTGTTGAAGAGTGATTTTGGAATGTTTTCACTAATATTATATTCACATAAAGACATGCACAAGAAGTTCTGGATGGTTTGCAACCAGTGGTTCTTAACTGGTTTCAAGTGAAGCACCAGTTAAATTTTTCTGAAAACACACTCTGAGATCATCTCACTGTGATTTGTGGGAGGGAGTGAAAAGAAAGATAATAAATAAAGTAATGAGAAATTAACTAAATGCAAATTGTTTTATAAAAACATGGGGTTCTAATTATAAAGACTTTAATTGCAAGTATTGGTAATAAGAAAAACAATTAGTGATGGAATTATGCCTGAGGATAACAGTCAGAAGTTGTCTCATGATGCTATCAGTTCACAAGATAAGATAGGATACCTGTTAAATGCTTAGTGACTCCTATATTTTCTCCCTCTTTTTGCTTTCCCTGCTTGTGAGGTATTAAAGCAACCATATTTGCAGTCAGACCATATAACATCTACTGATGCAATTTCATATGCAGATCAAGAGGATAAAGACACAATCCCTGCCTCAAGAAATATAAGATCTACATTTCAATCATGTAGCAAGTAGAAAGGTATGAAGCCTTGCGTGCTTGGTAAATACCTTGAAATTACTTTTTGGACACATTATTATCTGCATAACAAATTTCTGAAATAATTTCTCATAGGTACATACTCACAGCTACTCCCATCTAACAGTAGTTCAGGAAGATGTGTGGGTGTTCTTGGTGTATGGAGTTTGGATGCTTGCATTGCAAGCTCTGCAGATAGATTGTATGTAGATTTCTAAGGTCTCATGACAAAGGTTTTTTATGGCAATGTGCTCATAAGTCACTTAGCCAAGTGGCATTCTTGTTTCATGTTGAACCAATATATACAGCTACAATATCAGGAACAATTTATGCAGATAGTCAAATATCTATTGTTCACTGAAAACTTCCAGAGGTTGATCCACACCTTGTGAGACATTTGTGTCTCACAATTGGCTGTATTCCTGTTCTTCACCATATGCTTGGTTGGAGCAGACCTTGGACCGATATCTCTGGAGATACTTGCCTCTCCCCATGATTAGTGAATTGAGTAATTTGCAAACTGAAACATTCTTGTAAGATTCTCTTTTGCTAAATTTATGCTAATCCACATTTGAATTATAATCACTAAGACTGAAATTATGAAGTTTTCATAAACATAGTGTCTTTAAAATTACAGTGATTTCATAGGTCTCTAAAATTATCCCATAAAATGTTTTCATCAAATTAGATGTTCAGTGAGAGACTCAGCATGTATTTTTGACAAATACACTGAAGGACAGATGTCTTTCACCTAATTCAAGGCTCTTGAGTCAAGCCCATGATTGTCTTTCCTTCTCAATAAAGCAAACCTAGTGAGAAGAGCTGTGTGAATTAGTCTTTTGGGAAGTCTAGGAGTCATGACTCTGCTCTTAGAAGTCTCTGTCTTTCACTCAATGACCAGTTTCAGGTGGATGATGTCAGTGTGGGATGAACCTTTTCTATGCTTCTCTTATCTCTTAGCTGCTAACCATCATGCTACCTCTCTTTTTGGTTAGCAGTTGAATGTGTTTTTTTTATAAATAGTAAGAGGAGTAAACAAGTAAGAAAAGTAAGAGTAAAAATAAAGTTGTCTTTAACAGAGCCTGGAAAAACATTGAAGCACTCTAATCAAAGATCCAAAAGAAGAATTTAAGGTTTCATTGTTGATGCAGACATCTGCAAATATAGGGTATCCTTGGTCCTTCCATGACACTGGGAGGTATCACTCAATGTGTCACTACAATGACACTATTAACACTAAGGCAGTTGGGACCTGCAAACCATATAATAATATGGCCATGGTGCCAGAACAGTGAGAACAGTAATAATGATATCCTCTCTTTTCATTATGATCATCATTTTATTCTCACTATTACACCAAACAGTATAATTTATTGCAGTAACATGGCCTGGCTCTGAGTGATTATATAAATACATATTTTATCTTTTTCAGGGGTTTTACATATTCATGCTTTCCTGGTGAAAATATATTATTTACTAACGAGAATAAGGTCTTAGATGAGAAAGAAAGCAAATTTATTCTACTTGGCAGCTATCCATTCGAGATTCAAGCAGGGTATGAGAAATGCATACAAATGTGGCACCTGCCTGTTGATACTAGGATTCCTATGGATCATCTCTTAAAGCAGCACTTTGTTATCATCTTCTGCATCCTGATTCTGAACTATGTGAATTTACACTTCGTTATAGATTAATCTAACTTCAAAATATATCCAACTGGTAAAGACAGAAAATAATCCTTTGGGTAATGAATCTCAAATAATCTCTGATGTCAGAGCAAAAAAGAACCAGTGTTGATTTGCCATCTAAATAGACTTTAGAAAACTGATCCTTAATAGTATTTCTTAGAGCTTTGGGACTTTCTTTCTACAAAAAAAAGGCCAGCAATTTAAAAAAAAAAAAATAAATTTGTAACTGAAATATATCTTCATATAGCAATCTCTGCTCAGTCTCCATTTCACAAGAGATGGACTCAATCTTGAGGATATTTGAACTTACAAGTAATTCTATTCAACTTAAAACTGTCTGAAATACTCAGCAATTGTACTCATATGCATCAGAAACTAGCACTTTCACTTGATCAAGAACTTTAAGATCAAAGTGTCTAAATTGTAAAATACCTTACTTCAGTATAGATTTTCGTTTTGTCTTTTGAAAGAAGTCAATTCTGATACTCTTTTATAGACCAGATTTTTACACACTCATTTTCCATCTAAGAAAACAAATTTAAAGGGAGCTATTAAGTTTTGCAGAGCCTTTATAGCCATCTATTATGTGATCATTAAAAGGAATAATTAGGTAGATGGTGACCTCAGTCAAAATTCACGTTAATGCAGTACATATTCTAAGCTCATCAAATATGTGAAACATTAAATTTCTTGGACAAATAGGGTCTGGCATCAAAAGGGAAGATTTTAAATATTTTTTGAAAGCTTTTTAGAATCTAGCTGTGTCTGACACAAATGTATCAATATATTGTAAGTAATATTTGGAAGGCTGCTCTAACACAGTTTTAAATTAAAAGTAAACTACCAAAGATAAAACTATTAACTAGGCTTACAAGTAAATATTGAGCTTAAGCCAGAACTAATGTTTTATATATATGTGACTGCTGAATTTTGCTTGATTAATTTCACACTTACATCTGTCACTTTAGCAAAGCATGTGTACATCTTTTCTAAAGAGAAAAATGTTAGTCGTGTTTGGGGGGTTTTTTGGGTTCTTTCTTTGGTTATAGTTTGGTTTTTTTTAATCCTGAGAATAAAATTATGAACTTCTTGCAAATAATACAGCTTTGCTGCAGTCATAATTTTCAGGTATACTAATCCAGCTTTAACGCAACCATGCTGTCAGTGTTGGCAATTGTAGAGCTTTCTCTGCAGCAGTGCTGTGCAAGTCCTGAGGACATTTGAAATGTCACCTGAGAGCTGTTTTCTGCTGAAAAAGAAAAAGAGCAGTCTCTAAGTGACGAAAGGAAAGCAAATCAGCTGGTTTCATAGTTGACCTGAAGTATTTACTGAGGGTCTGGTAATAAGAGAAGAAAGGGATGTGGCACGTATGTTAATTAGTTAATACCTTTCTCTCAATTACACTGATTTCACAGAATCACAGGATAAGTTATGTTGGAAAAGACCTCTAAGATCATTGAGTCCAACCGATGACCAAATGCCATGTCAAGCAGACCATGGCACTAAGTCTTTCTTTAAACTCCTCCAGGGACAGTGACTCCACCACCTCCCTGGGCAGTCCATTCCAATATCCAATCACCCTTTCTGTGAAGAATTTCTTCCTATTGTCCAACTTAAACCTTTCCTGGCGTAGTATAAGGCTATGTCTTCTTGTCCTGTCACTGGTTGTCTGGGAGAAGAGACTGACCCCCTCCTGGCTACAATCTCATTTCAGGTAGTTGTGGAGAGTGATAAGGTCACCTCTGAGCCTCCTCATTTCACATGTGCTTCTGAACTGACACATGTGCAAATTATATCAGTTTGCCATTAGCATGGGTTTTGTGGTCTGGTTTCCACTGACACTGAAGGCACCCCTTTTCCATAAGGCAGAGGTACATCCCATATTAGCTGGCAGTGTGGGCTCCCAAACCCAGCTCTGAGCAGGCAGGCATTCCAGCAGCAGTGACGGTGCCCAAATCCACAGAGGTGTGAGAGTGAGCAGTGCTGCTTCCTGATCATCTGATCCCTGCAGAGCATCCAGAGACAGACAGAATGGCTTGACTAGGCAGTTTGAGTTTCCAGAGATCAGAATCTTTTTTTTGCTCCCACTGACAATAAAGGAAAGTTTAACACATTTTTTGTTCTATGGTAAAGTTGTACTGAAGTGTTTACAGTAGAAGTCATGTTCCTAATAGCGGCGTCTGCTGTGTTTTAAGTACCAAACTGTCTTTCTTACAGCATTCCTGACAAACTGCTTTTATTGGTAAGTATGTTCCCTAAAAACTTCCTAAACACTGGAAAGGAAATAACTACAGAGCAATTTAGAAATAAAAGAATGACATACACATTAATTGATATCTCATTGGTTTTGAACACTCAAAGATACTTCCAACTGCGACTTTTGTCAGGCTTCCTTTTGGTCTTTAACTTCCTGTAATTTATGGACTTAGTTTAAAATAATAACAAAAGTATTGTGAGATATAGAACATTATTTATTGTGTTGAGATTAAGGGAAAATTGACAAATACAAGAATCTGAAAAAAAAATAGCATCCCACAATGCTTTCTCATTAAAGATGTTGTGGGGATTTTTGAGAAGTTTTGCATACCACTGAGAAGACAAAACTACCACATGCTGAACAGTAGTCTTAAGTGTTGATATTCACATAAATTGAGCCTTGCTGATTTAGACTCGTAGTCTTATGATTTATTTCTATGTTAATCACACAACTGCAAATATCAGAAAATCAAAAACCACAGCAGTAATGTTCTGCTATAAGCCCTTACATGAGTCCATTACACTATTTAGAAAATATACACATTTGAAACTAAGTAAGCTGCTCCCACAGAGAAAAGCTATACATCCTTTCCCTTCTGTTTTAGGCCAGCACTGCTTTTCATTCTAATTACTCTTCTTCAGGGGACAGAAGCTGTCAAAGGGAAAACAAATATTCCAGCCTCCAAAGAGATATGGAGGAAACACAAAATAATTTAAACCATGTCTTTTAGGACCTTTTCTCTATTTCTAGCTGATTTACACCCTAACTGTACAAGTAAGGCGGAAAAATCATTTTCCCTTTCTGCTGCTTGGCTTTCAGTGAACAAAAAGGCTCTCCAGGTGACAGAGCAGGTGCCTTGGCCTTGGGAGGCCAAGACTGTGGGATATGCCACAAAACCCCCTCCCTGCAACTCTTACTTGCTTATGTGACAAGTCCCAAATTGCTTCATCTGAAAGTTATCCTCTTCCTATTTTAGCATTCACCCCGTCCCTGGGTCTTCCTCACACAATACCAGTAACAATTTTACTGCTTCTTAAAGATCCTGGATAAATACATGATGTATCTGAGTCCAAGAACCAGCCCCTGAGGGAGTTCACTGAAAGGATTTGATGATGAACAAGAACAATTTCAATTTACATTCACATTTTGAGACCTATCATTTAACAATCTGTAATAATTTTAATATATCCCTTGCAGAGCTTTGAAATAATTTTAATTTGTTAATTAAAATGTCATGTAACATCAAGTCAAATGCCTCCGTAAGTTTAATTCAACAAGTTTACCATCTTCCCTGCTCTTATGACTCATAAAGGAAATATTTAAATTTGAACTCTATAAATACACTGGCTGAACAGATATAGTTCCATCTTTTAGCTTTTTACTTAATAGGTCTGTAGCACCCACACAATTATTTTGCTTCAAGTATTTGTCAAACTAGCTTTCCTTGTATGTCTCATCTTACTTAACTGCTTAAATTTAAATAGAATTGTCAGTTGCTGAATTGCATCTCTACTTCTTTCCCTCTTCCTTTATTATCCTTTTTATAGCCTTATTTATTTTACATTTCTATTTTAAATGTTTTCAATTTCTTAATAAAATTTTCATTTTAAGTATCTCTAAAATTAGGCAAAACATTATAGCATTATGATTATTAAATGGCAATTGTGAAAACTGCAAATATTTTCTAGTTATAATTTGGAAGAACAAAACTTTTCAAATTGATTTACAACTTTTCAAATTGATTATATTTAAATGAATGTACACAAGCAGTTGCTCTTTTTAGAGATGTAACTGCTCTGAAAAATCTTAAAACAAGTCTTTATAGTAGAGATATGAAATTATGTGTGCACTTGATCAAATTTTTGCAGAGGAATAAGTTTAATTATATGAACTGTTAATAGTGCAACAAAACCTATTCTTTACTGAGAACGCACAATCTTGAAAGACACATCTGAACTTCATTTGGCACATTTATTATCAAGTCCTTTATCTTTTGAATTTTGCAACTCTTCAAATAAATTATCTCCAATTTTGTAATCTATGATGTGCTGTTTTTTCCCTTCTTGGACAGAGATCATAAATGAACTTTTTGTCCAGAGATTAATATACTGCATGAAGAATTATTATAAAAAAAGCAATATGTACTCTAATCTGTGTTTAATTTATATCTATCATTAGCAGTAATATGAGCTTGATTTTCACACTGAAAATAGAGGAAAATGTGTGAGTTTAGTTCCGTGTGTAAATAGGAAAGGATAAATTATTAGCAGATAATTAATATCATTGAGAAGGCAAAAACCCCAAAAACTTTCTTACATCCTAATTAATTTTTCATTTAAACCAGTATATTGATTGCTCTACTGTTTTGGTGTTTAATTTTAGTGTTACAAAATCTAGACTTAAAACATTTAGTGTGCAGCAACATAAAGCTTTCAGCTTAAGAGCTGCCTGTGGGTATACTGAAGTAATACAAGATACTGTACTATTCAACCATCTAAACACTGCCAAGTGAATGGAAGTTTCGTTGTAGGACTAAGTTTCAGCTTTTCATAAAATGACTTCTCTATCACTGTCATTTCCAGATGACTTTACATACACCAACTTTGGCATTACACATTTTTCAAAACCAGTGGGTCAGGATTTGTCATAGCAGTTCCGAGGAAGAAAAATATATTATTTGAGAAGTGGCGTATGAAATTTCACAGGATATTACTATGAAATGCACAAAATAAAATCAACTAAACATAGAAAAGTAGTTCTGTTATTATTTGTGAAATGATTGCCTGTGATTCTGTAGCTAAATGGTATGTGGAAGTGGGGTGGGTTTTCAGAAGGTATCTCAGAAGATAGGACTACAAACAGGGTAAAGAAATGCTCTTTCAAATTCACTATTTAAAGTGTAGATAAAAGATCGTTTGTCAGTGTCAGCTCAACAGAAGTCTTAATGTATGCTTAGATATTCTAGTAATAATAAGAAGAAATTTTTTAAGATTGTGTTCTCTTCTACTGAACCATAAGCAAATTACCTTTTAAGCCATGAAACATGCCAAAATAAAGAGAGGCAAAATTAATCTTATTGCTAGACTTACCAGTATGCCTCTTACCATACCAAGGCTAGGCAAATCAGTCTCTCTCCCTTTCACATAAAAGATTATTGCAATTTTCTCTACCTAAGTCTTCAAAGGTACATTAACACACCAGCTTTAATGCCTATATTCTGAAACTGAGTTGCCTTGCTAACTGTAGTGAATAGTGTACTTCCAGTGGGCAGTCCAGACCTTGCCTTTGCAAAATGATTTTCCAGAGTACCTGTTTCTCTGCAGTATTCCCTCCATTGACTGCTCCCCTAAATGAATCCAGGTCTAAACCCCAGCCTAAAAAAATGCTCCCTCACTGAAACTGTCCAAGGCCAGGTTGAATGGGGCTTTGAGAAACCTGGTCTACTGGAAGGTGTCCCTGCCCATGGTGGTGAGGGTTGGAACTACATCATCTGTAAGGTCCCTTCCAACCCAAACTATTCCAGGATTCTATGATTCTAAAATCAATGGAAAGGCAGGTGAGTGCTTGCATCTGCAAAAGTTTCATCTACAGGTGATTTCCTGGCAACTCATTCTGGTCAGGATGAGGGGCAGGTGGCGACAGACTGCTGAGGTGCTCCTAGTTGTGCCCAGACACCTTGGGGCTGCTCCCTAAGGGCAGAGTCTGACTGACACTACAGTATTGGAGAAAGACTGGTGGAAGATGTGGATGCAAGCTGAGAAAAAGGTGGAAATAAGAATATTGATGATTTCACTGCATTGCCTTGGTCTCAGATGCATAAATATTAACGCTCAGCATGAGCTGATTGCTTTAGTGGAATTTGTTCAGCTTTGCTTCCATACAGCTGCTGTAGTTGCATATTGCATAGGCATAACTTTGGTGATGGCTTCAGACTTTTGTAAAACAGGGAGTTAAGAGGCACAGACCTAATAGCATTGAGCAAGAGGGAGTTCTTTGGCTAATCAGCAGATATCCTCTTGTGGACACCTCACTACCATTGGGTTAATTAGAAAACAGCTGGCACTGGCTGGGGGAAAGAGGGAGGTGTAGGGCTATGGAGTTTGCCGAATCCCTATAATGCTTTATTATCTTTCTCTAACCTTTTAGCCTTAATTGCCATTTTAGGAACTTAATCAGATGCATGTTTTCAGAGCTATACCCCTCAAGTGGTAGGAAATGGGTTTGCTTGGGTAAGTGTGTTTAATCCTCTGGGTTTTCCTGTGAACTGTTCAATTTAATTGGATTACACCAGGGGTCTGACTGGGTGTGACGAGGGCCCTCTTCACAGGCCTTTGATTGCTTCATGTTGTGTTCATCCTCTTTTACTTCAACCTGGTGAGCTGTAAAATGTGACAAACTGTATATCGTTAGACTTAGTAAAACATAAAGTTTGCAACTAGGGCAGGATATGCTGATTTCTAAAGGAAGACAGTTAAAGAGAAATGTGGATACATACGGTATCTACATTAACTGAAGTATCTGACGGGAGTCTGTTTTTTCGAGCTTATGAACTGAGTTATCACATTGCCTGGTACCTAGAACAAACATTTCATAGCAAGGGTATCTGGAAAAGATGAGCCCAGTAAGAATAAGATCAAGAACACTTGGGTTTAGAGCTAGTGAGAGAGGACAGAGCAAGAACAAAAGAGGGAAGACACTGAGGAAAGAAGACCTTAATAGATGCCAAACCACACACAGAAACTCTCAACCACCTATCAGTGTGATGGTGAAAGAGGAGCTCTGTGGGGAGAGAACCCTGAAGAGGTAAAGTTAAAACCTGCTAGAAATAAGCACAAATGTATAGCAGAAAAAACACTATGGATCACAAACTCAGGCAAAAAATGCACGCAAGGTGGGTGGTTTTCAGTCTAACTCACGTGCAATTGTAAAAGATTTAAATGTTTTAGAACATAATGCAGAAACAGCTGCACTGAGGCTCTGGGAATGTAAGTGGGGGGAGATGTCTCGTGCTATGGTGTGGACAGATGATATATCCAAATTTTGTGAGCAGGATTTCAAGGAAGAAGTCACACGTGAATCATACTGCTTTCTTCCCTGTCCACCTCCCAGTGTTATCCCACATTACTGTGGGAAATCACTGTACAAGTAGCCATAGTCACACACACACAGACCCCAGTTCAATTGCAGTGGTTACTAATGGGAAATAAGGACAACAAGGCTGTTACTGAAAAGAACAAATATTAATATTTTACACTAGAGGACCGGATTGGGTTTTGAAATTAAGAGGCTACAAGATTTCAAATCATTCCCAGCATTTTCTGAACTTAAATATAATGTTGTTGAAAAGTAAAGTTGGCAATGAAGTTTCTGGTGAACTGTTTTGAAGTTACTTTTTAACTCACATTGCCTGTGAGGTTAAAGCTGGTGTCCGTGGGAGGAAGGCAGTTTGACCATTTATCTCAGAATCTATAGATCTGGGTAGCTAGAAAGCAGTCTAGAAAGTCTAGAAGGCTAGAAAGCAATAGAATCATTTTCTAAGAAACAGAATAATTTTCTGGATGTATGGTGTAATATGGTCATGAATAGGATGGAGATATGAAATTAGAAAATCTTCAGTCTCTTTAAATGCTTTCTGGTCCTCAAAGATATAATAGGTGAAAGAACTGAAAACCGAGCAGGTTCCATGTATTAGCCAGAAATAACAGTAGGAAGGAGCTGAACAACAAGAAGACTGCATGTGGAAACCATCTACTGTAAGCAAGGAAAAGTTGCTTAAATGGGGAGGCAGAAACAAATATGAAGACAAATCACTGTGGAGGTTTTTGCTCTAGCTATGCCTAACTAGATGATCTTTAAGGTTCCTTCCAGCCTAAACCATTCTATGATTCTATGATAAATCTGCATAGAAGCATCAAGAATTTGGATTTACCTGATGGTATGGTGGCAAAAGTGACTGCAACTTGAATATTCATTACCCTGAAGCTGTACAATATCCCAGTACATTTCTGAACATTTTTAATTTTGCTCTGTACATCACAGTGTACAGTGTTGTAATCTGTTCCTTAAGAAAAGAGTAAACATACTTTATATTTGAAAATGTGACAGTAGAGGTTATTTACTTTTTTTTTGAAATGAGACTAGAGGAAAAAGAAGCAAAACTAAACAAATTTATAGTCTTCATTTGAAAAAAAACATATAGCAATATATGAGTTGTAAACACAAAATTATCTGCAGCAAATTGTTAAAGTTCTGAATTAGTAAATTTAGGTTCATTACATAAGATAAATAAATCAAGAGATTTATTAATTCTGTGGTTAAGGCACAGCATTATACTGTATATCCACTAGGGAAAAAGGAATAATTTAGAGGAAAAAAAAAAATCAATCTTTGGCTAGGTCTGTGTGTGGTAAATATAACAGGATTGCAGAAGTGAGTAGGACTCTTTGCAATTGTGTTCATAACCTAATTAGGGTGGTAATTAGGACACAGGTAAAACCACAAAAGGAAAAAAAAAAGGATGTTAAATTTCAAAGTGAGTTTCAGAAGAATGTAAAAGCACAGGATGAAATCAAGTAGGATAAATCAATAGAGATAAAGGACACAGAGGGAAATGGAAAACATTCAAAGATAAATTAATGTATGCCCAAGGGTTATGCATGTAATCTAGCTAAAAATACACCAGAAATAAAGGCTAATGTTGATGAACAAAGAAGCCTAAATCTGAAAATATACATTATAGCAATTACCAAGGGACTGTATAAAATGAATACAGCTGAAAACAAAAGGTCAGGGATGAAGCTCACGGTATGTTTAACAAATTTTAAGAATACATTTTCCATTAAAAAAAAAAAACATATCTCAAGGCAGAAAGGAAAATATCTCTTGGAAGTAATCAGAAGAAGACAAAGACCAAAATAATTACAGGGAGAGAGATATTAAGTGTAAGATTTTGAAAGAAGGAACAAAAACTCTCAAAGCTGTTTCGGGTTCAGAGCAGCAACTGTCCTGCTAGAGGACTGCAACTCTGATATTTGCTTTCTACAATACTTCATTAGCATACTGCAAGGGACTGTATGAAAATCTTAAAATCAGTTTTAAATGTCTCTTTTAAATTCAGCCATTTAAACAGCCAATTTATGGGTGCTTTTGTAGATAGTGCATAAATTATTAGGAGACTGACTTCTTGCTAACATAGATTTCTATCCTAGTTTGGACCCAACCACTGCTCAGAAAAGTAACAGAAAATTACACTGAAATAACCCAAATTCTCAGAGTTACACTGTATACCTACTTTGCATGTAAATTTGACTAACATCAGGAGAAGTTGTGAAAGCTCAGAGTCTTCCAAAGTTTCAAGCTAGCAGGTGCACAAAAACCTTAGGAAAATTTAAGCTAAATTTCAAGAAGAGTGTTAAAGGAAAACAATGCCAGATTTGCCAAAACCTTACTGAAATTTAAAACAGTAAATCAGGTATCTCTCTCTCTGTGGTACTGATCATGGACGAAACCCAACCTGCCTGATTAACCCTCTTTAAATTTCCTGGATAACCCCATTTCTTCTTCCCTCAAATGTAAAGGGAACATTCTGTACTGGGAAGACCAAAAAGGATCACAGCTTACACACTTAACTGAGATACCTAAAATAGTGGGAGGTTAAATCAGATCTAAATATAGTTTGTTACCATAATTACAAAAACAATTGGTCTCTACATAGAATAATGAAATGAGAAAATCGAATTACTAACTGCCTGAATTAAGTTGATAAATACACTACAGTGTAGTAGGTAGAATGGGTCCAGTGAGATAGCTGGATGAAAATGAGTAATTGATAATCATTTTACACCAGTAGTTCTCACTTGCTACAGCCATGAACTGTCTTTCTGTAATTTTCTAAAGTATATAACCCTCTTTCTTTTTTTTTTTTTTTTAACTAAGTGAAAAAATATCTTGGCTTGACAGAAATTCTGTTCTTTCCTGATAAAAAGTAATTAAAAAGCTAAAATACAGGGCAAGAAAAATTTATGTTCCAGGAAGCAAGCACTCAGAAATCTTCTTAGCTGGAGGAAGAAGGAGAGGGAATTAAGTTTATGGTTTCAATTTGAATCTGATTCTCTTAGTCCTTTCATTGCCATTTCATGTTAATGTGTCAAAAAATCAGATTCAGATCTGAAAAGAAACTGAATTAAGCTTATTAAACTATCTAATGAAACTTTGACAAAAAACCAAGGTGGAAATGGAGGGTGTTTAGAAAACCCTTCCCAAATGGCAAAATAACCCAAAAGAGGAATTCATACCACTTAACATTATGAGCCGTATTCAACTTCAGTTTAAGCCAACTTGATTTCAATGGCTGTGGTGTAAATGTCTACAGATATGCATGTCTTTGTAAATTTTGAGCTGAATCATGGTTGTATCTGAGAAACGAAGTAACCCTGTATCCCTAACAAGAAAAAAAAATGGCAGCTTTAATCTGCCCAAAAATGATTTACCTTACTCTTTAATATATTTACACTAGATGAGATGAACTCTACCTCAGCAGTGTCTTAGTTCATCTTGTAGTGCATAATGGTTCGTCAAAGCCACATGACACTTTTCCTTCTAAGACTTGCATAATCCAACTCTAAGATTAATATTTTTCACAAAATTTGACATAGTTCAAAATCTGAAGCACACAGTTTAAGAGTTCATACTTTACTGGCTCCAAAGTACACTGACGTTTCAAATATTTGAAGCCTGACCTCCTTCTACAGGTCTTTCAGACTGTTTGAATAAATGCAAATGTTTTCCTTCAGTGTATACTAGTATAATATGTAATAGTAGTATAATACATAATAGTAGTAAATTACTATTTGATTTTTTTAGTAGTATGAACACACCTCTGATGATGTAAACAATCAACATTTTCCTTTTCTTTGAGCTGTGTTACTCAGAGAAGAAATACTTAGTATTATTCACTATAAGAAGTAGCAATCAGGACTTAGTGTGGCTAAGTGGGATGCACCATAGTGCAAATGTAAAAGAAAACTACGCCCTGGGGTGTATCAGTAGAAATATTCTCACTAGAAAAAAATTTTAACTAACTAACTAACTAAAAAAATAAGTAGAGGGCAGTTTGTAGTCAGGAAAAAGAGTCCAAAATGGAACTTATAGGAAATGGCCGAATAAGTTCCAGCTCTAAGAAGAGCTAAAAAAATGAGGCCTGGAAGAGACTAAGAAAATGTGCTTGTTCTCTGTCTTAGTAGTGGGTTGATCCTGGCCAACAACTAAGCATCCACCCAGTCACTTACTCCCAGCTTGATGGGGCAGAGAACTGAAAGGAAAGCTGAAAAACTGTGGGAGAATATAAAAATGGTTTAATAGGTGAAGCAAAGCTGCATGCAGAGCAATGCAAAATAAGGTGTTCGTTCACTCACTATTTTCCAGCGGAAGCCATTTCCAGGAAAGCTGACAGTCAGCATAGGTAATGGTGAAGACAAAAACCATAGTCATGAAGGTCACTCTATTTCTCCTCATTTCCTTGAGCTTTTATTGCTGAGCCTTACATTATATAGCCTGGAGTATCCCTCTGGCCAGTTGGGGTTAGATGTCCCAGCTGTGTCCCTTCCCAGCCTCTTGCTTGCCTCCAGCTTCCTTGCTGGGGAGGCAGCTTGAGAAACAGAGAGAGGTGGATGCTGTGCAGTCACTGTTGAGCAGTAGCCAAAATGCTGGCATGCTTTCAGCACTGTTTTAGTCTCAGATCCAAAACACATCACCATGTGGGCTACTTTGAAGAAAATTGACTCCATCTCAGACAGACCCAATCAGTACATTTTTTGAGAAACAAGCATAAAGAAAGAAAATAGAAATTGAAGTTGAAGGATGATGGCATAATATTTTTTCTCTGGGAGTCAAGTAAAGATGTTTGAAAATTAAAGTAGTGAGATTCTGGAATTCCTCCCACTCCAACAGGGAGGATAAAATTAATTGCTTTTAAGGTGAAGCCTTATAATTTTATGAAAAGCCTTATATCACAAGAATCTTGAAATACCAATTCTCAGTGACCCACATCTCTTCCAGTCCTTTGTTGTTTCTTATTTGGAGAAGATTTTAAGAAATATGTTAACATCAAAAAACTGGTTTTACTCCCTTTTCTCTTCAAGAATGATAAACAAACAGCAAATTTGAAGCACAGTGTGTGCAGGTAATTTGGAATTAACTAAGCTACTTAATGTCTGTTATCTGAGACACTGGTAGCTGTTTAACTTAGGTATCACAGATCAGGATAGCCTGGGAAAAGCCACCCATCAAGAAAAGTAAAATATTCTGTCAGTTATTGTGAACTGGGGGCTCCCTGCTACTGCAAACTGCCAAAAATTTAAAATATTTTTAGGTTTATCTGCAATGACTGTAGGTCAGATTTCACCCAAAGGCAAAGGAGCAAAGGAACTTCCTTTCGAGCCAGTGTGTGACTGAAGCCCACTTCAGGCAGCTGAGGGATAAATACCATGCAGCAAAACGCTCCTTGAGATAGCCCATCTCTTCATTGATTCTCAGCTCAAAGTGGGGATGGAAACTAGATTCTTTTATCTTCTAAAGTGTACAATTTGTATCCAGTGGTTCTAGACAACTTCACTTTGTGCACTCAATCTATTTACAGTAGTTGGAATAGGCTAAAGCTCTTCTGTGGAAGATGGAAATACTTACTCCTCGCTGCAGAGAGGAACACTTCTAATCTGCTCCTTAAACTCTCTGACAGTCTCCTCACTTGTGCCTATTTTTTCAAAGGAAGGTGGTGAAGCATATAATTTATAAGTTGTTCTAATGGGTTATCACACTTTTTAACAGGACATTTGGAGGAAGAGAAATCATTAGTGCTGTGTTGAGAGCGAAACCTGACAGCCAAAACTGAGCTAACTCCACGAATGGGAAGGGTTTTCTTCCATATTTTTTATAGTTTTATATTGTTAGAAAGCAAAATCTAGCAAAAAAATTTTACAAAGTTAAAAAAGTCTGTATAGCTCTTCATGCCCTTGTTTTTGAGAGCTGAATTAAAGGGAGGTGGGAATTTCCTATGAAGTCTGTCTTCTGTCAGAAGACTTCATTAACATGCCTCAGATGAAGTTTACTGCTGCTTCCTTAGAAAAGGGCATTGTAATACCAAGAGAAAATATATTCCTACCGTATTAAAAACAGAATAATAAGATTGTCGCTCTGATTGAAAATGAATACAACAGTTTTTGCCCTGGGATTCTCTTCTGCCTGATAAGCACTCCCAAAAAATACTTGTAAAAAAATGAAGTTCCATAAATTCTCTCTGAATTATTTTCTCCTAGCAGATTTTCCCATATTAATACTTCACTGCTTTGAGGTGCTACATATCTTCACAGCTGCGGAAAATCTGTGCTGAAAGGAATAAGAGATTCCAGAATTTACACCCTGGCAGTCTTCTAGAGAGTCTGCTGACAGCTGGAAGAACAGGGCTGAAAAATCAGTCACAAAGGCATTTCTTAATTTTGGGGTTTCCCTGAATCTCCTTTACTCTAAAATAGATAATTCCAGAAATCTGAAATCATCAGGAGTGGATAATGCTACTAAAAGTCTTTTCTCTGCACTAGCATGCATCAGTTTCAAGGAGTGTAACTTTTACTCCAAAGAAAAGTTAAGATTTGCCCACAGCAAAAGAAGAAGCCTGCTATACATATCATGAATTAATGCATTAGAAACTTTTCTCAAAAAAAAAAAAAAATTGAAAGACAAGATTCCATCTTAAAGAGATATTTTCTAAGGTCACATATAGGTGTACGAAGAGAAATAATGTCATGCAGCACATTTGAGCTTTCAGGTCTCTCAAGAAATATGTAGGGAGATCAGTGTTGTATTCAGAAATACCTAAAGTTCATCTTTATAGAATAAGACTCCCAAAGCTTCTTGTTCCCCTGGATATGCAGCTTCTATTACAGTAAAAGAAAACTAAATTCAGGTTAGGCTTTTTTCACCTTCACCTCTGTCATTTGGCTTTCTCAACAGTCATGCAGGATTCATCATTTACTAATTTTTGCAAAAGTAGTTTTGAATAAACTGGTGTTTTTTAATGCACTCTCAACATTTCAGTACCCAGAAGACTCTATCAGAAAACAGACAACATTAGAAGAGCTAGGCATGAGAAGAAGTTTCTCAGCACAAAAGTTCAAGAGGCCCAATCGGGAGCTGAGCCAGATCCCTGCCCAATTAAATGCTGTCTCAAATTCAGAGTTAATATACTCACAGTTGTTGATGTGGAGTTTGATAAAAGGATTTCATGCAATACGATGTCATCTTTAAGATTCTTTTCAAGTATGTGCAGTTAATAATTTAGTTTGTCTTTTGTTCCTGTGCTCCTAAATGGGCAGTAATGCTCACTGGCAGTCAGTGAGCAGCAGGTTATATTCTACATTCTCTGGATCTGCTCTGGTTCAGCCCTTTTATCTCCAGAAACAGCATAAAGTAAGGACCTCCTGTAATATGCTCCTTTTCAAAAATATTTTAAACTCATTGTCAAAAACAGTATAATTTAGAGATGTTTTAATGGCTCTTGAACAGCCTTGCTGTACAGCATATTTGGGATAGAGGCGTGCAGACTGCCTCTTATGGAGCTGGGGATCAAGAGCATCCCTTTGTAGAGACTCCAGACCAATAATGACTAGCTCCCCCAGAAGCCAGATATTTTATGTAACCCTCCTGAAGTTATCCCTATGCCATGCAAATATTCCCAGGCAAGAAACATCCCTGTCTATAAGTCTGGATCCCTTTAGTCTCTGCTAACAAGAACTCTGCCATTAATTCCCTGGCACAACTTGGCTCATAGGCTCCACAAACTTTTCCCAATTTGTAGGAAAACACAAAAGAAAGCTTTGATGCAGCCCTTACTGTGCTGGCTGGTCCCACTTACTGCTGTTTCAATGTCCTAACAGCTGGACTCCTAACAAGGATCTGTCATTCTCAGTACCTCCAGTCTCCGACGTATTCTGTCAGAAGTCCAAGAATCTGAGGAAAATCAGACCCCTAAGTGCTTCTAGGCAGGTAACTGCTACACAGTCAGGAATGCTAGCTGGAGGTACCAACCTCCTTAGTCCTAGAGGCAAGCATTTTCTGGGAAAATGACTGCTGCAGTGCCCGCCTCCGAAGGGACAGGCATATGACTGAGCAGTGCCTGTAAGCAAATACTCACTCTAACACCTTTAGGAGGAAAATCAAAGTGCCCTGTCTCTCCACAACAATTTCTTTTTCTAAATGTAATTTCTTTAGGAAATTTCAACAGTTGAAATCAGAAGGAAGGCTAAAACATTCCTGCACAACATGCCTGTTGATGTTTGAGAGGCATTTGGACAACACTCTTAATATTTAACTTTTGGTCAGCCCTGAAATGATCAGGCAGAATGACTAAACATTCATTGCAGGTGCCTTCCAACTGAAATATTCTATTCTTTTCTATTCTGTTAATTCTATTCCATTCCATTTCATTCCCTTCCACATCAGATGGGATGGAAATTTGTAACATGATTAAAAGCAGCTTTAAAAAAAAACTAAATGACCTTGTTATTCTTAAACCTGAAGAATACTTCCATTGAGCAAATAGATATGTTTTAACCAGAAATTAGGTTTTTACTCAGAAAAAAAAAAAAACATTTCTTCCCCAAACATTAGTTGATAAGTATTCCCAAAACCTGTTCTTGTTTCAGGAACGAATTTATCATCAGCTCTCCGCTGGTAGGTAGGATAAGGATACATGAGATATACAAAAGAACTGAGCACATGTGAGACAAAAGACAGTCAATGACTAGCCTGTCTGGTGGAGCCAACAAGGTGTCTGAACTGTTTCTGGGCCAACTTGACCTTGGAAACAGTAAAGCCACCTTCCCACAGCACTGTATAGTAGTATACAATTCTTGCCAGACCAGACCCGGCTCTGCAAGGAGCCAGCTTGGTGTCCCTGCATCTGCAGTTCAGCTAACTCACAACTTCTAAACCACTCACAAATAGTTGAGAGTTGATGGAGTAGAATTAATTTCAACCATGTAAATTCTCATTAATCTGCAATTTCTAAGCAGGAAACTGGAGGGAGGGAGGGTAGAGGACATTTTACTGAAGTGAATCCAAGTGAAACATTAAAAAAGTCATTACATTAAATTGCAGGAATAATACATGAAGCAGGATGGTTTTGGAAATTAAACAAGTCTTTGTTCTCATAGTCTGTGGTATAAATTATATCCGGTCATTTTCTGTGAGGCTTCTTGGGTTGGGATAAGTGAAGAAACTTACTACAAGGACTGGATCAAAGTGGATTCCTTATCACAACTGTCAAACCAAAAACAATCTGGACAAATGCTGCCACTCATTTAACAACAGAAGTTCTGAAAATAATTCTTGAATTTATTATTGAACAACCTTCTCTGCTCAACAGAGCTGCTTTACACAGTCAGTCACTTATGCAATTTCTGCATGTATCTGAAAATAACCATTCACTCCTCAGTAGTTCTATTTATTTTCAACAGTGTATTTAAGTGCTTTGCAACGTCTTTCATCTTAGAATGGGGAACATACTTTTCATAGTACCCACTGTCAATCCCTACTTGGGGTGGCATAACCGGCCAACTACTTCTTAAGAGATGGTGGTTGGGCAACTGTTCTCAAAAACACTCAATAAATGACAGTCTGATTCCTGTTTCCCTGAGGATATGGCACCCAAATGAAAAAAGAAAAAAAAAAAAAAACAAAAAAACAATCTCATATGTGTCAAGCAACAGACATCAAAGGGAACAGAAGGAAACTTCTAGGATGTTAACATGTAGAATAGGATTGACTGGAAAGGCAAAGCTGCTAATTATAAACCAGAAAAAAATGCTTAGGTTTGCCAATCCTTTATGAGAAATGTCTCAGTTGCTAAGAATATATCTGACATTTCATAGGAGCTTAGTCTGTTTATTCATCACAAAAGGAAGTAAATGTGTTATTTATATTTTAAAGCATCCAAATGGCAGCACCTTTGTGCCCTAAATAAATTCTGGAGAAAACCAAAGAAAACAAATATATTCCTTTTCTCATTTTTCCATGCTAGTTAAAAATTTCTGAAAAGAAGTGATAAAGATGCAACACACATTCAATTTCAGTTAATTCCTGGACAATATCCGTTGTAACAATCCAGCTACCCTTATCAAGGGGGAGTGGAGTTGGGTATATTCTTGTGCCAACAAGGTGTTGCCCTGTGAAGATGCCAACGAAAACGAAAAAAAAAAAAAATCTAAGTAGAGCTTTGCCAGTACATATGGCGTAACTTTGAAGAGCAGCCTCCAAAGTTTATTTTTTTATATATCTGCAGTACATGGATTACTTACGTCAAAGTAAATCCAGTCATTAAAAGGTCAGCTAATAATAAATTACTGATTTATATTCTGATATTTCAGTTCCCAGCAAAGTCACACATCAGACTTGTTCATTGGCAGCAGATAAAATAAGCATATTTGTGGAGAAAAAGTAGGTATTTCAGAAATGCTTACAGAAATAGCTGTAGATATCTGTCTTGATATTTTTGAAGGGATGAAACCTCCTGCTGTGGATTATTTGTGGGGCACTCATTTCCCTCTATTTCCCATAGGAAGTCTACTGACATAGGGCTTGAGTGCTAATGAGTTCCTGCAATTCCCATAACTGGTATAACAGATGCAAAACCCCATCCGCATCAAACGTTTGGCTACAGGAGGAACAGGAGGAAGCATCTGGTTTTTGGCAAATGAAGCACTGCTCAGCATTTCAGTGCAGGAGGGGAAAAATACAGGGAAACCCTAGTCTAAGGTACACTTCCATATTCACATTAATGTACAAAAGATGTAGTTATTTTAAAGCAATAATAAACAAGAAAAGCCACATCTCTTAAGAAATACAACTCAAAGCAACTGTGAAAATCCTCTTCCTCATGCACACTGACACTAAAAGCAAAGCCTCTGGATTCTGTGTACCAAACAGCAGCATGATGCAGCTTTGTGTTTAGACAATACTGCTGGTGATTGGGAGTATTTCTTTGAAAACATAGAAAATTAGATGAAGGGTAATCAGAAACAGCCATTTTGACTCATCAGACAATTATTTTTCACGAAAAATATGACAACCATGAACGGACCATTTTTCCTCTAGCAAAAGTGTCATGACTTTCATATGAGCTCTGGGAAATGTATCATTTATATATAGCTCTTAGCACTTTCTCATTCAGTGGCAATACTGTTACTGATATCCTGGTGATCTGGAAGAACAGAACAGCATGAAACCCTGATTTACTATAAATTCAGTTCTGATAAATTGCTTTACTAACTTATGACACCTAACAACACCATCCCTGCCAGTGTGGAGTTTTACTTGATCAGAAAATATGTCAGAGCTTGAAAAGAGGCATATGAAGGCAAGTGTCTTATAGAATTCTTTGATTTGCATTAGGAGAAAGGATTTGAAAAATAAATCTGTTGTTGAAGTCTTAATATTTGATTTGTAGGGACTTTTACTTACTTCTTGAATAGTTTTTCTGAACCCTTATTGAGTTCAGTTGCTGCTGCTTTTTTCCAAATTCCTTTGGGTTTTCGAGTTCCTACTGCTTCAAACAGAAAGTTTGAAGTTCCGACTGGATATTTGCTGTGCACCTGCAGTTTGTGACATCACCACGGCGTCACCAGGACAGCACAGGTGTGTTGGGGCAGCAAACCTTCTATGCATTTGCAAGCAGGCGCCGGGAAGAGCAACATCCAGACGGCGCAGTGGAGATCCATCGGGAGCAAGCATGGAAGAGAATAGGTGGTTCTGGTCTGTAGTTCAGGATGCTTTTGTTGCCCGAAAGACGAAAGACACAAACCAACAGAGTCGGTTTATGGGTGCTTTATTGTAGGGCCCCGGGAATCTGGGAGCTCGCGCCCCAAAGTCAGATTCCGACTACCCTGATTTCTTATTTAGCTTTTATACTCTTACACAAACGGTTACATTGCGTTACACACACAAGTTCATATATCATATATATAACAATGGGTTTCTATGGGTTTCTATTCAATTGTCAAACTCTAAGAACCCCCTAATCATCAATCTTCTTGGTTGTCTAACTTTTAAGGTAGTTTCCCACCACCTGCAGCACCACCTGGTCCTTTGTCTATGATTACAAATTATCTTATACATATGCTTGACTAAACCTTTTGATTATTGTTTCACTAGATCAGTACATCTTATCCCTACAAACACAGTTATTAACACAGCTGTTAACCCATACTATGCTTACTCAGGCCTATTACAACTACAAAATTATAAAATTAAAATCACATGCAACACTTTCACTACAGGAAAAATCAATTTAAAAGGCTGCACAGACCTTTTAGTCGAGCTCCAGGTACCTTTTAATAAAATCCATGTCCAGCATCTGTTCAAGGAAAGAGCTGAAAAATACTCAGGAAAGACGATTGGCATGGAAGACTTCAAGTCAGTTTATAGAACTCTTGCGCATAGACCAGAATTTCAGGAACTCTTCCGGGCTTACTCGCCAGATGGCAAAATTCTACCTGACAGCCAGTTAATTGAATTTCTTGTGAAAGAACAATTTCTCACTGAAGCCACTGAAACAACTGCCTTTGAACTTATTTCGAAGTATGAACCCATCGATGAAGTGAGGAAAAAAAAGCAGATGTCATTTGAAGGATTTATAAGATACATGAACTCAGAAGAATGTTCCATATTTAAGAGCCAGCACAAGACCATCTACCAGGATATGAACCATCCATTGTGCGACTATTTTATTTCATCTTCCCACAACACCTACTTGATTGGTGACCAGGTAGTGGGACCCCATCATCTGTGGGGATATATCAGCACTCTCCTGAAAGCGTGTCGTTGCCTGGAAATCGACTGCTGGGACGGCCCCAACAACGAACCCATCGTGTACCACGATCCCACTTTAACAAAGAAAATTACGTTTCGTTCTGTAATCCAGGTGGTTGACAAGTATGCGTTTACGTCATCTGCCTATCCGGTTACACTGTCTTTGGAGAACCACTGCAGTCCTAAGCAACAGGAAGTCATGGCACAGTGTTTAAAAAATATTCTAGGTGACAAACTTCTTACTGCAACTATTGATGGTGAGACAGACATGACTAAACTACCTTCTCCTGAGGCATTAAAATTCAAAATTTTAATAAAAAATAAGAAAGCTGGAACAATCAAGGAAGGCCTGCTTAGGCCAGCCAGTGCCTCTGGAGCCGAGGTTGCTGCTGACAGCTCTGCTGATGACCAGCCTCAGTTTGATGAGCCATCTGAGGAAGAGACAGAAGGCGCAACCACTACTTGCCAAGGTCCATCGAAAAGAAAAGCAGAAAGTTCAGCATACTCCAAGCCACCAAAAAAGAAGAGAAAGGTGAAGAAGCCAAAAATTGCCCTGGCCCTCTCTGACCTGGTAATTTATACCAAGTCATCAAAGTTTGTCAGTTTTGATCATTCTCGGACAAACCAGAAGTGCTATGAGAACAATTCCATTGGAGAAAGTGCAACACGAAAATTTGTAAAACATTCAAAAGCTGTTATCTTCAGTTTTCTCTCTCCTCTGAAGTCTTCCTCCACCAGGCGTAGGCCTCTTGTGAGGCACTCCCAACAGTTCCCTCTCTTTTGTTTTGTATGACCGAGAAAACTTGAGAGACATTATTATTAGCACATCTTTGAATGTAGCAGGACATGCAAGGGAAGCACATGAAAATTGAAATGGAACTAAGAAAGAAGACAACAACTCCAATAACTAACTTGTTAGCCCACTGTGGTATAGAGGGCAGGTGAAGCCAATTGAAAAGACCTTCGAT
>JAWWES010000001.1:74550528-74563763 GCA_035583135.1 Lophotriccus pileatus
TAAAAACAGTCTCTGAGGTAGAAGGTGTCTGCATTCAGTGCAGCTGCATTCAAAAGCTGTTATCTTCAGTTTTCTCTTTCCTCTGAAGTCTTCCTCCACCAGGCGTAGGCCTCTTGTGAGGCACTCCCAACAGATATTCATTTTGCCATTTACTATCCATTTGCTGGTGGTCCTGGGTAACCTGGACAGCTTTAGCAATATTCACAGCATGCACATTCCTATGTAATGAAGGTCACTGGCTTTAGCATAGATAGGACTGTTCACCTCTGCCTAAAGCATCTAATCACCATAAAGCTCTAACTGTTCAAACTGCTTCTTATGAGCTGAAAGGAGAGGAGAAATGATGCATATGGACATCTACCACTATTTAGTCTCTTTAGTTAACTCTTCTGAAAGGAGCTATTACAAGGTTCATCCGTCTTAATGAAGGCCAAAGCCTTTTGGTTTGATTTGTTTGCTAGTGATATTATCCACCCTAGAACATCCGTGCCTAACTGCCCTAATTTCCCCTTCAGAATATACAGCAAAAAGCAATGAACCATTCTACCACAGAGAATAAAGATATGACTATATCTAAGCCCACTAACTTGGCTATAGCTCTGATGATACTGCAAAAACATTTCCTGCTCCTGAATTATATATATGTATATATCAATGTTGCTTTTGTAGCATTTTTGCAACCCTATTCTGACTATTTGGCATAATCTGGAATTGCCCATAGCATATATAATAGAAAGTACATGTTTGTGTGTCTCATTCCATTTTTTTACCAACAGTAAAGACTTGTGAGTGAGTACAGGTAGCAGTTAAGGGCATGCAGTATTACAATGCAGAAGGAGGGAACTGAGAAATGACATTTCATTAGGTAATTAATTCAGTCAGTGATTTTATACCTGCAATGTTTGTAATTTCTTTGAGGCTATTCCAGATATGCAGCTATACCATAATTCCTCATTTGTTCCTGTTCTTTCACTTGCAAGGCATTCTTCTTCTGTGAAATAAAGATCAAATATATCTACAGTAGTCAGGGTGGTTTAAAACTGATCTGAGGACATCAGGAACAGAACTTATATCTACCTGAGCTGTTAGCTATCACGAGCTACTGGTTGTCAGTCAGGCATAATTGAGCATCTATAACATCCATTGTTTAGTAGATTATTTTAGCAAAATTATCAAAAAAGACTGTAACATCTCTTGTCTTTGGGTTTCTTTAAAGTCTTTTCTCTTTCTTTGTCTCTTTTTCCTTTAAAGAATAAAACTGGAACAGCTGATTTTATTATCTCACTGAATCAAACTGAGCAGCTTACTAAACTCTGCCAAAGAAATGCTATCAGATTGTTGCGTTTCTCTCTAGGTAGGGTACATACATGCTTCCTCTACTTCTTTCTCATGTAGAATGCTACCTATTAAATGAAGGATTGCCGAGTATTATTGCTAACAGCAGTCTTGCTGCTTTTCAACCATATTTTGTTATGTTTGCAGATGCAATGGACTTTTTACTTGAACAGGTGTCCCAGAGAGGCTGTGGATTCTTGGAGATATTAACCCCTCAGTTGGATTTGGCCCTTAAGAACCTGAGATACTTTTGAAATTGAATCTATCTCAGAGTTAGGCCTAATGACCTCCAGACATCTCTTCAAAACTAAATATCATTCAGACTAACAGGGCCTAGTAACTTGTGAAGTAAGAAATTTCTTCTGGAGCATTGGTTCACTAAATATCTCAAATTTGAGGGAAAATCAGACTGTTCAGGATGTTTGCTTGTACGTGTTTCAGTTTTATGTTGGGTTGTTTTTTTTTTTTAAATGGTCTGTGGGCTGTAACTTTTAGTGTAATTATGGGTGAGATGCTGTTAAAGACTTGAAAAGCTCTCTATCTTATGTGTTCCTTTGTGTAGTTCTTTAGATATGCAAGAAGGAGAGGAATTGATCAAACTAAATGTGGATTCCTACATATCTAAGCTGGGTACATTAGGCTTATTTTTAATATTTATGTTATAATGTAAATCATTCTGGAAAAGATGGCTAAAATAAGTCAAATTAATTGTGTTTTCAAAATTCTGTTTCTGTCAAATGAGAGCAGACACTGCCTAGATTAATTGTTTAGCTCAGCTCTAAACATTACTGGTGCCTGAAGTTAGGTAAAATGGATTCCACCTAAGATTCTGGTTAATGTTTAGAGTTATGTGGCTTGGGAAAATGTGCATTCTGTGGACATTTCTAAGTCCTATTGCTTAGTTTTCTGTAACTGTCAGGGTGATTCATTTCAGTTTAGGAAGTCTTTGCTCAGAGGCCATAGCAAATCATGTCCAGGAGCAATTTTGCTGAAAAATTTTATTTTCCATTCCCTCCCCTGGAGCACGAGGATTGTTACATGTTTTAGGAAAAGGTCTTGATTTAGAGGTGCTGAAGACTGCACAGACTACTGAAGAAAGAATTAGATATTTGGAGATTTTTTAATTTAAAGGAAAAAGTATTTTGCACTCTGCGTTTCAGGCTTCTGATTAAGTTTTCAACAGGAATTTAGGAAAATACTCGGCTTTTGACCCAGCGTATTGGTTACGTCTGCTGTCTGTTAGAAAAGTAAGATGTCCACGTACGGATTGGCTCATCATCATACAAGAGTCCTTGTGAGAATCTTAATGTGGTAGAGAAGGGCTTAGAAACTGGCTGTCTTCCAAAATGATACTGTCCCTGGCTTGTCTCTGGTCACACTATCAGATACATCCACTGTCTTTTCCACTATCAGCCTTAGACAGTGGTTGTCATTTCTGTAAATGTGAATACAGTCAAACCCCGGAATGCAGAAAAGCTGAGAGTGTAGCTCGAGGACTTGCTGTCTTTTGGGGAGGTGGAAAGATACTTAGTTCATCTGCTTCCTTCATTTTAGCTTTATTTCCCTTTTAGAAGATTTAATTACTCCTGCTTCTATTTCTTTGCTTTTTATATGATGCCAGGACTGAAGCTGTGCAAATTCTTCATTGTAGAATTGAATAAATGAAACTTTTCTTCTTCACATTTCCTTATGTAAATGAAAATCAAACCCAGATAAATCAAAAGGAATGGATCTCTCTTCTCAGTAAAGATTTAGGTTGAAAATCAGTGCAACAGTACAGATGCAAAAAGAAACCAAATTTGTTCCTTTCACTCAGCTCAATATTAAAAAGAGAAATTTGTGGGATGCCTCTGTTCAGGAATGCAGAACGAAACAAAATAACTGTCTAACTTACTGGAAACTGAATATGCTGAGTGTTAAAAAGCTGTAATAGGCATCCCTTTTCCTTTCAGCTGCTCACCATTTTTATGGGTTTTTTTTACCAAGAAACACGTAAACAACAGAAGAGAAACATTTCATTTAAAATTGTCAATGCTAGGTAAATTTGCATTTACTTCACTTCTTAACTTTTTGTCTCGTTTCAATTTTCTCTCTGTTGTGACAGTAACAACAGTAACATTAATACATAATTAGATGGGTAGGAATGTGCTCAAAGTCAATAGCTTGTAATAGCTCCTTTGGAGCCATAGCAAAGTATCTCCTATAGCAAATACATGGTTATGGACTTGTTAAAACAGACATTAGTTATCCAGTAGACCATTATGGCTCCTTACAGTCTACCATTTGAGTAGCTTTATATTTAGAGTCATATTGATCAGTAATTAAGAGATAGCATGGTGGCAAAATAGAAATACATGATAAATAATCTTAAAGAAGTCATTTATAAAAATGGTAAAAACATCAGGAACTGACAAATATCTTTTGCACTATTTTTCTTTCATGTAGAAACCAATAAACTCCATAAAATTATAACTGATATTATGAGATTCCCTTGTGTAGGCTAAGAAGCTTACTTCATCCAGGATTAATTTTTAAAACAGATCTATTAAAACTAGGAAGGAGTCAGGCAAGTCACCACCACGTATTCAGTCTTCATTGTAAAAATTAGCAGTGGTGAAAGTAAGCACTGATAAAGGGAATTCAGCCACTTTTAATTTGATTCATCTGGAGCCTTCACATCTCTCATTAGTCTGTAATGCCATACAGGTGAGTTTATCCAATTTTCTATTTTACAACTATATTCGCTGAAAAAAAAATTTGATAATTAATGAATTACAAATAGTTAAGTCTCTATTAGAATATGCCCAGAAAAGTTGTTCAGGCATGATAATCTTTTAGATTATTTGAAGTGCCACAGTAGTACTAATCCTTAAGGTTTTCCCATGGTACTCAAGATATTGGGTCACAATTACATATAAACCCAGAAAGAACAGCTATTCCTTACTTGTTTTACATTTCCCTACACAAGGGGACTGCAATATTATTACTTGTGTAATGGAATTGTTTAATTCACAATAGCTCTTGCAAATGTAAAGATCTAGTTACCATGCTTGCAACTCACTGAGCAAAAGAGGGATGTTCTGCTATTTTTCTAATTGTTCCAATCTCTGCATTAACATTAATTAGCAAATTTGCCTTTCAGTCTCTCCCACATGGGGCATGTTCAGTCAGGGTTGGTACAATAGGGAATTTAATTAATTTATCAGCAAATTCGATTTTTTCATTAGGTGTCTTTGCTTTGGTTTTCTTTTTTGTTGTGTTTTTTTGTTGCTGGTAGTGGGTTATTTTCCCCAGAAAATTTCATGGTTTATATAACTATTGGGATTCTTTTCATCTACAATTCTCTAATGCAGAGGTTGTTAATGAAATGATATTGAACAGAAATGCCTGATTTGTAAAGCGTATCAAAAGAGAGGTTCTGTCTGCCTCGCTGGTCATTTGTACGCAGGTAGTTTTGTTACTGGGAACTTTTTCCTGTGCAGGCTTGCAGTCTAGTGGGAATATTACTTTACAGTAAACCTGCCAATAGCTGGATGTATAAATGCCTAGTATTTATGGCATAAGTAAAAAGGGTATCAGTGTGCAAGAATTCAATTCAACAAGACTAGTCTCAAATGCAATTAATGTTCACATTCTTTAAGTGCCCCTATGGTAGTCCTTTTGCCCAAGGAATTTATTGGAAGCGATACATTTAATTAAACTTCTTGAAACACTTGGGCAATGATATCATTTATGCAATAAGGCACCACTTTTGGAAAATGGAAAGAGGAACAGCATGATTGTTGTACTCATTCTATAATGCTTTACATTTAACAAAGGTATATGGGTTCAATGCAGGCTGCATGTCAAGTGTGGCTCCGAAAAGGTGATTTCCTTGTGTTCTACCAAGATGCTAAACAAAAGTCAGAAATGTTTTGATTTTGTGTCAGTTTTGAATTAGCTATATATAGTGTGTCAACAAAGCAAGGAGATTTGCTAAACTACTTGTAGGAAAAAAATGTGGCTTTCATTGGGATTACTACTTTACTAATAGGAAAGAAAATTTTCTGCCTACTTATCATCTATTCTTCAACTTGTAACAATAACCGGGTGTAGCCATAAAATAACCGGTGCCAGGGACAATCATGGAACTGATCATCTTTAGTGCCATCAGATGGCACATGCAGAACAATCAGGGGTCAGGCCCAGCCAGCATGGGTTTGTGAAGGGCAGGTCCTGCTTGACACACCTGATCCCCTTCTATGGCAAGGTGACCCACCTAATGGATAAGGGGAAAGCTGTGGACGTCGTCACCCTGGATGTCTAGATGGTCTAGTTGACAGGGTAGTGTTGGGTCATGGGTTGGACTTGATGATCTCAGTGGTGTTTTCCAACCTGGTTGATTCTGTGTGTGACTTTAGTAATGCCTTTCACGCTGTTTCCCAGAGCACCTTGAACAGGTGTTTACTGGTGAAAAACTGGCTGGATGGACAGGCCCAGAGAGTGATGGTGAATGGAGTTACATCCAGCTGGCTGCCAGTCACCAGGGGTGTTCAGTATTTGGGCTAGTTCTGTTTAATATCTTCACTGATTATCTGGATGAGGGGATCAAGGGCACCCTCAGTCAATTTTCAGATGACACCCAGTTGGGGTGGGAGTGTTGAGCTGCTTGAGGGCAGGAAGGCTCTGCAGAGGGATCTGGACAGGCTGGATCAATGGGCCAAAGCCAATTGTATGAGGTCCAACAAGGTAAAGTGACAGGTCCTGCCCGTGGGTCACAACAAGCCCACACAGTGCTACAGGTTGGGGGCAGAATGGCTGGAACTGTCGTCAACAGAAAAGGGCCTGGGGGTGTTGTGTGACAGCCAGCTAAACATGAGCCAGCAGTGTGCCCAGGTGGCCAAGAGGTCCAGTGGCATCCTGGCCTGTATCAATAATAGTGTGGCCAGCAGGACCAGGGCAGTGATCATCTCTCTGTACTCAGCACTGATGAGGCCACACCTTGAATCCTTTATCCAGTTTTAGATCCCTAACTACAAGGACATTGAGGTGCCTGGACCATGTCCAGAGAAGGGCAAAGGGTTTGAAACATAGGTGTTATGAGGAGCAGATGAGGGAGCTGGGTTTGTTTAGCCTGGAGAAAAGAAGGCTCAGGTGTGACCTTGTAGCTCTCTACAAATACCTAGGAGGTTGTAGCAAGGTGGGAGTTACTCTCTTCTCCCAGGTAACAAGCAGTAGGATGAGAGAAAATGTCCTCAAGTTGCACCAGGGGAGGTTTAGACTGGATATCACTGAAAGGGTCATCAAGCATTGGACCAGTGGCCCAGGGAAGTGGTGAAATCACCATCCCTGGATAAATCCCTGTATTTAAAATACATGTAGATGTGACTCTCAGGGACATGGTTTAGTGATGGACTTGGTCTTGCTGAGCTAACAGTTGGACTTGATGAACTTAGAGATCTTTTCCAACCTAAATGATTCTGTATAACTTCAATTAAAGAGAGAATCTCTTTCCTGCTACCAAGCCATCTTTCATTTAGTGTTAAAATGTGTGTGGTTGCAGAAATGACTACAAGAATTCTCACAGAAGTTTTGTTTTTATAGTTTTCTTGGTGTTTTTTTGGTAAAGCTAGGCTGTACTAACCTCACCCTGTGCTGATTCAGCTCAAGTCTGATATACTAAGACAAATTATACAGTGCAATAAATTATTATCCATATTTGTCTTTAATAGCCCTGTTTTCACAGTTTTCTAAGAGCTTAGCACGACAAGTGAAATCAGTGAAGGCTGGCTGGGTGGGTAAAAATTTCCTTCGTGCACCGCATGCCTAAGGAACTCCAGAGAGTTTAAATCCCCATAGCCTGAGTTCTGACTGCCACTGTTTGAAAATGGCTTTTCACAGAAGAAAGTCAGGATAAAAATACATATGTAGGTGGATCTCTGTAGGGAAAGAAAAGAAATAGGAATTATGGATAATTGCTTGCATGGACCTTATAGATTCTGAATTATTTCGGAATTTTTCTGCAATGACCCAAATATATTAGAAATATCTGGCAAGATTATTAGGAAAGTTTTCTCCAAACCTATAACCCTGAATATTAATTCAATTAATATTTCAATATTGTCTTTAAAATGAAATTTTCTCCTGACGTCTCATAAAATAATAATAATAATAATAATAATAATAATAATAATAATAATAATAATAATAATAATATAAACCCACTATCAAACAAAAAAATTAATGATGAGATTTATGAGCAGAGTTCCAACACAGGCAGTGAATTCTGCAGTGGCACCAACGTCCCAGATGTCTTCTTTCAGAGAATGGAAGAATAAGAATTGGGATGTGTTGGTAATTTTTGTAGAAGCATTTAGGTTAGATTTTTCAGAGGCAGATAAAGTCCCAAAATATTAACTGTTAGATGTACTTCAGTAAGAATCATGAAAAAGCTTAATCTCCACCGTCTTGTGTGCATGTGTTTGTATCTCATTCAAAAACATATAAAAATACTAAATATATATAAGAAAAACGTGCTGATTTTTTTTACATACATGTATGTATGCATATATAACAGGAAAAATCAGAGTAAGTAAGGGTTTTGCTAGGGAGCTGTAGAGTAAAATTTTCTATTAAGCATGGGAAACTCTTCAAATGGCAATAGGGATAAACAAACAATACATAAACACTGCTGAACATGTGGTGCTTTCATGTCTCTTCAAATCTTTCCAGGCTCAGCTGGAGAAGAAGGTAGACGTTTCTTGAATAATATGAATGTGTTCTCTTCTTCTGCTTATGTACTGTCACTGTTTCCATGATACAAAATACCACAGAGAGCTTGTTTGTGTTTTAGAAATGCTGTATTTCTCCTGAATTTAAACACAGGTCACTGTTGGGGGCTTATTTTTGTCTGTAGGGAAAAAATCACAGGGAAAATTTTTATCTTTGAGAAAAATCTCCTAATACTCGATTTTTTTTAATAAAATAAGGAATGGGGATTAAAGAGACAATAACAAATGAGAATGTATGTGCTAATTGCATCCCAGCATGAGTCCATGCATCTTACCAGGTGTGAGTGTGCCAGTCTGAAGTCAATCTGTAGAGCTTCACTGGCAGTAAGGTTATAAGGTATCCTTCAGTCTCATTAGGTAGACTGTTCGTCATGAGGAGATGATGAATGCTGAATTCGAAAGAAAGATTTCAGACATCCCGATAGTGTCTGTTGAAATAACTTTGACAGCATTTTGGTCTTAAGTATTACTTTCACCTCTGCAAAATCCTGAAAATTTGCAAAATGCAACATTCAGTTACCCATATTTACCCTTCCTTGTTTTTCAAGGAGCCAGAGCATAACTTGGACCACCCTTGGACCTTTTTTGTTTCACTTCTAGCCCAAATGCAATTCAGAACTATTTAAGAGCCCTAAACATTTCACAAGTTCTGTCTGATTTACTCAGGCATAGGGCAGAGAAAAATTCTCTCTCACTGACCTGAGGAGGACTTTTTATGTAATACAGGGTCTTAGGAAGGACAGGGATACTAACATTATCTTCTACTACTGTACTCCAGGAGAGCTGTTTAAAGCCACTCGTTCAAGCTGCGTCGTCACTGGAATGGTAAAAAAGGGCTATATTACATGAAAGAGCCAAGTCTGAAAAGTTTTATTGTTCTTTCCCTTTTCTTAAATAAATACAGATACATCTTACTGCCTCTTAGAAATTTATGCAAAAACAATATCACTTACTTATTGGAGATTGGTAATGAAGCTTAGCATTTTCTTCTGTGGTGAAATGTAGAAGGATAATTATCCTGTCCTTGTAGAAAGAGCATAACCCGCCAAGCAGGAGAAATTCAGATATTACTTAGAAATAAGGCATCCATGAAAAGAAATGTATTGCTAAAATTTTCCTAGTAAATATCAACAGAATGACAAATCAACTGTCATGGAATTAAGAATCTCAGTTTCAGGAAAGCACCCTGATAATTTGGAGATAAGCTTGAATCAAGCCCTATGATTTAAGTACTCATGAACACAGTCCAAGTGAGACCAACATCTGAATATTACACTTCATGATGGCCTCTGCTTGGATGGTGGAACATCCTCTATAATGACTAGTTCTGAAAACGAGAATGAGAAACAGCTATTATGAGAATTAAATTATACTAGAAGATAAACTGATGGAACATTACTTTATATTCTGACTTTTCTGGAGCTGTATGTTGAAAACAAATAGAAAAATGCTCAATGTAAGTAAATAAATATGGTAATGTGAAGCATTTGAATCTGAGGAACTTGGGCAGTAAATCATTCTCACTTAATCATAATTGTGTCTGATACCGCTGAGCATAATTTAATGGCATTTTAAGGTTCACTTTATATGAATAATAAATAGGAATGTAAGATGCATACGCATATTGAAACAATTTTACTTTGAAAATTCAATGCCACTTTTTTTATTACATGACAGTTTTGGTGTAGAATCTCTAGTCTAGACCTTCACATTTTTATTAATTTTTAGCAGGTATGAGTATAAAACTTGTTCATCGTTGCTATTGTTAATCTAACATCATTTGTAGAACTGTTAATAAAAATAGTTGCTACCTGTTTCTTCCATCAGTCAGTTCAAAGCCTGAGACATCAGTCACCTTGGCTGTGGCATGCATCCCTCCAGTTCCTTCTCCCCATGCAAGCAGGCTGAACATTTTCTGTGCTTTAATCACTTCTGCAATCTCCAGTGCTCTCACATCAGCTGAAAGAACTAGGAAACTGTGCTGAGCACTGATATCAGTCCCTGGTGCTTAAATCAATAGTTTTTCGGTCTAAATGGTTTATATAACATATGCCCAAGGAGACAGAGGGAAGGCAAGGTGTTGATTAGTGTACATGGCATTGAAATATGTACACATCAAAATCAGTCTGAACAGAAAGCTCCTGAAACTGTAGAGAAAGTGGTATAATTCACATCTGGTGAATATTGCTCCCACAGAATGGAATATCACTTAAATCTACATGAAAGAAGTGAAGCTACATGCTCTGTTTTTATTAGACACAGATAATTTTGTGTTTTGCTCTTCTCCAGCGCAGTCTCAAGTTGGTGTTGCAGGTGAAATGAGACAAGCTCTGAACAAAAAAAAAAAAAAACTTAAGGTGAAACATAAAGTACTATATCACTTGCAAAACAATCTCTCAGCATCCCACTGAACAAAATAGGACTGTCATATGCCACAAGAAGCTTTTTATACAAATTGATTGTATTCTTGCTGTCTCCGTAGTAGTATAGTCACTGGGGTCCTTTAGAGCATTCAGGCTCTAAGTGTTCCTAGATTTAAACACCAAACAGAATCAAATATAGTTGTGTTTTTATCACCTTTTCATGTTAAAAGATGACCCCAAAAATATGAGATTTTTGTTTTCCAATGTCACATGGGAGATTTTCTGAAAACAAATATGTGAGTAATAGCCATACATTTCCTGAACAAGTCTGTTATCTTCCTCTTATGAACCTGGATAGCAACATCTTTTCAGGGTATAAACAGCCAGAGCTAAATGTTCTTCCACACAGGAGAAAATCTTTTGGATAGTATACAGTTAAATAAACAGCAGTATAAAATATGGAGTAACACTTAAGGTGTGATGCATTTTACGAAACATAATTCACCACACAGGCAGCAAAAAGCTTTAGATGCAAACTGCAGCTACTCACATAAATTGGCCTTAAGGTCCATAATGCTACCAAAATAAAAAATAAAAAAAAAAAAAATTAATTACACTGTTCTATCCTAAAGGGTCTAAACTCTGATATTAGCTGATGTTAAATACTCTGTAAAACTTTGGCTTCCCCATCTTGAAAAACCTTGAGTAAAACTAAAAGTGATACAGAGCAAAGAGGGTGAACAAAGAAATAGGAATTATCCCACACTACAAATTACTCTGTGGACCAGTACATTTCATCTTGGAATAGAGACACCTCCAGGGAGATACTGCAGTGACCTGTGAAACCCCAAGAAGCGAGGGGAATGTGCACAGAGAATTTATTTCCTGTCCCTCATAGTACAAGAGCTGAAAAATATCTGATTAAATCAACAGCTACCAGATTGCAAATCAGCAGAAGGAAGTGCTCCTCTGCACGTGGCATGGTTAAGCCTCAGATCTTAGTGGCAGGTGATGCAGCTCCCAGAGAAGTCTACATGAATTTAGAGAAGGCATTAAGCAGACACCTTAAAGTAAAATCAGATAAGGGCTTTCAAATACAAAGGTGCTCCTCTGGCAGTATGCCTCTTCAAGGGCATGTCAGTATGAGCCTGACCTGCTCTTCCATGCTTTCTAGGCATCTGCTATTAACCACTGTCAGAGATTAGTAAATTATGTAAACCTCTGTCTGACCTGATACAGCAATTTACAGCTCCTAAAACTCCTCAAGCATCCACAAAACTTAAACCACCTACTTATTTATTTAATACTACATAAATCAGTGTAGCAATTATGTATGTGTTATATAGAGCGATAAACAACATTTTTGTATCAGCTTTCACTTGCATGAAACTTAGTAACTCTCTTCCATTATATCCCATCTCATTTTCTATTTCAGTATTATTTGAATAGATGTGACTTCTTCCATTAATAATAGTAGGAAACAACAATGTAAATCCTTATGTTCAGGTACTGAATAAGCCCCCACAGCTTTTATTTTGAAGAACCATATGGCATTACCAACTTGTGAAGTAAACCTATAAAATATTAATTATGGATTGATTTAGTCTGGCTGGAATTCAGCATTAATGGTATCACTTTGTGTTACCTAGTTTTTCGAAATTATATCAGAAGGACAGGGTAGGAAGTCACAAATGGAGCTGAGGAATGTGCTTTAGCTCTTCATCTCTAGAAACCTGGGGTCAAAATTCAATTGTCCCATGCAGACATGACTTAGCAGTGTCAACCTGTGCTCTTGTGAATGTTAGTGTGGATCATAAAACTACTGTGCAACAAGTGTAGAAATGAAGAGTGAAGTCTGCTGCAGGTCAAGAGTGCAGTGCACAGAGGAGAGCTTTTAAATTATCTGTTTTATGAATGGCTCTCAAATGAGTCTGAAAACAGAGAGCTGCTCAAAGTGACAAAAATGAAACAAAACACAGCCAACCAATTTCGTCAGCATCCCCTACTGTTACACCAGAGAATTTCCAAAGTGAGTAAACAATACAGAGCTTCATTTATTTCTGTTTCTTATTTCTTTCTGGACCTTGTGCCATGAAATGGACAGCCATGTTAAGATTGCAGTGTAGTAGTTCTATTAGCAACCATTGAAACAAATTAGACCTCCAACTTCTATGTATTAGGTATTTGGCTGAAATTCCTTTTGCAAAATAGATGTTATCCTTTGTTCTCTCTTAGGACACTCTTGGTAGTTTCAGTGGCATACAGACACACCTGGCAGCTGCACAGAAGCTTCACGCTGTGGATCAGCCCTTCAACAAATCCATACCATACTAGTGCAAACAGATGGCTCAGATCTTTGGTCATCCAGACTGGGGACCTGTGACAATGCACCATGACTCTCATTCGACCACATCTTTGATTTCTTTTACGTGTAAACCAGAGAGGGGCCAAATGCAACTCTGAGGTTTATCCTGGTGTACAGACATGGGACGCAATCCCAAAATTACAGAAGCAAGAACACAAAACCTGAGAAAGATTTTTGACACGGCTTGCTTCAGGGGTAGAGCACGGGACCAGCGGGGTTCTTTATGCAGGTTGTAGCTTGCCTTAGGATGACGCACAGAACACAGACACGACTGCACTCTGTGAGGGTCAATGCTGATCCAACTTTATTAGACAAGATGGAGGGTTTTTAAAGGGTCTGTCAGGGAAGGTTCGGGAATTAGGGAGGAGTATGCAAAACCTGGAAAGGTGATAGGTTAGGCAT
>JAWWES010000001.1:74563863-74588967 GCA_035583135.1 Lophotriccus pileatus
AGATCCAGTCTCGCAGTCGCAGAGTTCCCCAGACCATTCCGCGAACTCTGCCTCCGTCCCAATCCCATCTCCAACAGATTTTGATCTCAGGCCAGGTTTACATTTCAATTATCAGAATTGGAGGTTTGTGTGTGTTTTTAAATGGTATGTATGCCTCTGGAAAGGAGTCGGGAAGTGCAAGCATACACCTCAATGAGGGAACACTATACAACAAACTGTGAAATGCTTTGGCTGAGCAGAACCTGTGCAAGAAAAGGCCATCCGTAGACATGCCTACCCCAATGGGTGAAGGCCAACCAGAGTGCTTGCCAGTCTGGGAGCTGTGTGCCTGTGTTAACATGGCACTGTAAGGCCGACCCTGTCCTTGTTTTGTCCATTGGACCTGTGAGGGTATCCCAGATCTCCCTCTAAGCAGAAGTACATGACCTTCATTTTCATGGGCACCAGGAATGAAATACTTTTTTTTTCCCTTCTATTATATAAGTTACACAGGATTTTTTTTTTTTTTGCTTATATGACAATGTCTTTATACACAGGTAAAGACCACACCACGACTGTCCGTATAAATCAAAACACATTAAACAGGATGTACGCTGAGAAGTAAGACACTAAACAAAGGGTAATAAATCTTGCATTAGGAAATTCATATGTTCATTTTGTAGATTTTGTTCTTTGTTATTTTTATAATTTTTATTCTCTATCTAAAGAGTTTGGTTTTCTTTCTAATATTACTTTTTTCTTTCTTTCTTTCTTTCTTTTGTACAGAAGTAAAATGCTCAAAAAACACATCTGATTTACAGCCAGTGGAAAAAAGATGAGTTTTTTGTTCATTCCTCAACTGAATTCAAGTCTTTAAAGCCTCGAGAAGGTCAAAAAGACCACCTTTACAAATTAAAGCAATTACATAAAAGGAAAATTTGATGAGGAATTTGTTGGTCCAAGTTATCTCGAGTGTTCCTATAGAAAAGCAAGCTCTGTAACAATCAGGAAAGAATCAGAGAACATTTTTTAAGATGATCATATTTCATCTGCCATTTAACATGACATCTGCAAAGAAAATATGAAAGAGGAGATATCTGAGGTAGCCAAGCATGATTATGTTGGAATGGGAATTATTTCCTTAAAGATAACATACCTTTATTTTACATAAAAGTTTAGTTTATCCAATCTATGACATTTATTGGACATTTAACTTTAAATTATCCAGATGCTATTAAAATCAAATTTGTTGTTTTTTGTTCTCCTATACTTAGCACTAGTGTCCTTTGAATGTAACAGTTATATTTGGTCAAATATGAAGTAGCTGATCACTGAGATAAGTAACTTCAATGTGAACTGAGTGGGTAGACTAAGACTTTCAAAATGTATATGTTTTACTTGACAATTTAAGAGACAGGGAAACAAGATTTTCAAAAAAAAAATCTCTGCTTCAGTTTTGCCATTAAAAATGAATATTTCAAAATGTTTTTAAGCCCACATCTGGAAAGAAATATGTGAAAGTATTATTATTTTAATATATATGAGTCTATACAGTTTGTCCTTTCACCTAAAATGTTTGTTGAGGCTTTTTAAATCATAGAAAAAAAATACTGTGGAAGGAAATTATAGTAGCAATACATTTTACATGTATTAGATGCAATGCATTTTTTAATCTTACTTTTTGATTTGTTTTTATTACAAACCTTCCATTAAAAGAAACAAAGGACAGCTTAAAAGACATTTAGTAATTAAAAAGCTGTACTCGGTGTCATCATTTATCTTTGTTTTTTGCTTATCTTGCTCTTATAAAATGCATACTGTTATGTTATTTAACATTTGTAGTGAAAGGATTTTTAAGTGGCTAGTGATAATTAAAGTGCAAGATAAACAAAATATATTATTTCATTATTTTAGCTAGTAGTTTTTAATGTCATAAAACATGCAGGAGCTGCAGGATAAAGAACATTCTGGTTAACTTTTTTTTTTTTTTGGCAATATATTTTTATTTTTATCTTAAATTGTCTGGCATACAACCCAGGATCACAAAATAAATAAAAATAGGCCTGTGTTGTTGTGATCTATGGATAACAATCTTTTTGCTTTTATTACACACGTATATTATCTAGAAATGAAAAACCAGCTTCCTTGAAAACAACAGGAATTTGTCTATTTGTTTCAGTAGAGGCAGATTTAATTCTGAGAGTATATCTGCAGTTGCAGCTGCTTTGTTTGTGAGGTAAATGTACGCAGGTTAGAGCACTCACCCCGAAAATTGTTTTTCTCCTATTGCTTTACTACTTGTCACAGTCAGAAATGACTCCCACCAAATCTCTCATTAGAATTGTTTTCCTTATTTTCAGACCCTAGAAAATCCTATTCAAGCTATCTAAACTGCTCCCTAGATTCATACCCAATATTAATAATCTCTTTTCATACAGTCTGCCCAGGCCTGTTTCTCCTTTTCCCCTCCAGCCATTCAGAACAGCCCTTTGCTTCACCTCCTTTCTGCCTGTTTCTGATATTATTTCAAAACTTGTCACTTCTCCTATGTTCTCAGTGTTCTCCCATTATGCTACTTGTCTTTTTGACGCTTTTTAAGTAATCCTTTATGCCAAAAAAATTCACACAATTTATTACTATAAATTTACCATTGCTTTTTCAAGTAAGTTGGCCTATCCTTTTCATAAAGTGCTGGTTCTAACAAAGAGTACTTGCTAGCTTCTTTTCATTAAAAAGAACTTTTAAAAGTGTTTTTCGAAGTGAAAGAGTCAAAACCATTCACATGCAAATATTTCAGTAGAAAAACATGATTGCATGCTTATAAAAATTACTATTTTTGCTTATAAGTGAATACACAGAGAGGAAGTAGAGCCACGTTCAAATAAGTCTGTGCTGAAGAGCTTCAAACAGCATCATTTTAAAGACAGGAAAATATCTCTAGAGCAGACAGATTCCTTTGGTTGGATAGACCAGCTTTTTTTCAAATTAGCCTCTTTTTTACGGAGAACTGACTACTCCCTTCATCCTTCAAAAACCTCATTCATAAGTCAATGTTTAGTTTAGACCTCAATTTAAATTAAAACAGGAACCAGCAGAATTTCTCCCTATTTATTTCTTTGCATTCCAACTAAAATTAAAATAAGTTTCCAACCTGAGTGTACATGCGCACAAACATCTCACCAATTCCCATCACATCGTCCAATATATATCTGCATTTACAGTCTCCCTTCTGGAAGTCAGTGTTGGGAGTCTCTAAATATGTTGTCATTCGCAGTAAGATTAACAACAGGACTTTTTCCAGCAGTGGTACCTAAGAGAGCTTGTAAAGCATTTTTTAATGACACAAAAATCTATATTTTGTAGAAAAATTGCACCGACTTTAGAAGTTTTATACACTTTTAGCTTGTAAAAGTCTGAGGAACACTAGTGGAATGCATTCAAATAATCAGTATGAAACGAATCAGATTCAAAACACTATAAACACTACTTTTTCTCTTAAAAAGCAAATTTAAAGTGCTTGCATGTTTCGTTTTCATCAGAAAGACTTTGTTTTAATTATGAAATAACATATGAACATAATAACATATAGCCACCTATTTTAAAGGTTAGAATTTTAAATTAGAAAAAATGCTGCTGCCTAAGACTGCAAAAAATAACTTGCAAACAAATTAAACTGTGGTGTCAGCTATTTGATAGGTATAAGGTCAGTACTGTTGTAAATTAACAGCACATCTGAATCAAAATATGAAATAGACACTATATGTATTTTCAAAATCTGAACTGAGTTGATGCATATTGAACAAACAAACGGAGAGTTTTGGCAATGTACACTTTGCCAGCTCATCAGATACCTCAGGAAAAAAAACAGATAAAATTAGTTCCCTTATTTTAAGAAGAGTTACAATAGTAGCGCCCCATACATTTTTCTGCACAAAAAGAGAAAACCAACTTAAGTATGAAAAGCCCTCAAGAGTTAAAAAACTTTTTTCACCCAGAAGTTTAAAAGGATAAAAGGGAGTTTATTCAGCTCTTAATGCTACACTTAACGTAGTTCATTTGGAAAGGCTGTTTCCATTTGTCTCCGTGCTAAAATAAGGGTATGGTAGAAGCTATTTCCATAAAAGAACAATGATCGTTCTTTCCCTGAATCAGCTCGTAGTGCTGATGGACTTCTGCAGGGTCAGTTGATAGAGAATTCAAATTTAAGTAACATTTGAGTAGACCATGAAACAAGTAGTGACTTCATTTATTACAGTGATTATTTCTTGTTATGTGCCCTAATTTCAGAGGCCATTGTCTCACACCAAACTTTCAAACTTCTCCAGGTTTTTAGTGGAACGTCCAGTTGGCATTGCACAGAGAAAAGAGAGACTACGTTACCCTCAGGGTAGCTCCTCAGTTTAAAACCACCAAAGAGATTACACTTACTGTTTATAAAAAAAAGAATCAGGTCATTGATCATTTTTTACCTCAGAGCACTTTTTACTGAAATGCCAGGAGCTTAAAAGTTGGCTTGCAAGCCCCCATCGTTTTTTGACACAAGTACAATCAACACAGATCTTCGCTCCTAAGATTACCCAACTTGAAAGACCTTTCAATATGCAGAATGAAAGGTCACAATCTCTTGATGAACAGATTGAGGAAGAGAAAGATAGTGTCCCTTTCAACCCATATTTATGCTCTTTAATCATGTATAAACACCATTTGGCTACACACTGTTTTCTTCTTGCAAGGTTTCCCTGGTTAACTACAGTTATCATCCTAGAACAATTATTATGATTTAGGCTGTGTGTAGGTAACTCACTTCAATAGATGGAGGTAAATCCTACAGCTTTAAGTGCCCACTTTGATGTTAATAGAATTATTTTATGAGCATAAGTTAGGGAATAATATGATCCATTCTGTTTCATCTTCTGCCTTTTTAGTGGGTAGCAACTTTACCAGACCATCTGTTTTCCATAAAATATTTATATGTACATATAAAAAAGAGAGAGACCTAGAGAGAGAGAGAGAAAGAGAGAGAGAGAGAAGTAGGACACTACAGAAATAGGAGAGTATCTGAGGCCAGCTTTAAAAATGCAACATATGTAAAACTTTTTGGATGAAACATAAGCATAAATCAAAGGTAATAACTGAAACCCTATGAAAAGGGTTTTATTTTCTGATCATCAATACATGCTAAAGGGATTTTTAGTTCATGAGTTTTTTCTTTGGGAAGAAGAAGAATCTCCCTAGTAATATTGATCTGTTATACACAAAGAAGAACAGTTAGAAGGCAAATCAACATATTAATATTTTTTGGAAAAATATCAGTCTACATGTGTGCTCAAAATAATTAGTTGGTTAAAGAGTTAAACAGCAGAGCTGCCAGCACTTAGTCAGAAAGGAAGCTGAACTCCATTTCACCACAACTTTCACCCAAACTTTAAGTACTGATTTAGCTCCTGGCATAAACAATTGTATTTCTCATCTAGACAGTGAAAAATGTAGCTCCAAAAAACTCTCAGAAGAAATCTTGCCAGACTGGTTATAGCGTCCGGCCTAGGCAGGCAGGGATGTCCTTCCACAGGCCTCTCCTGACATGTCTCCCCACTGAAAAACAAATTTGGTGTACAGAAGATATGTTCTACATCAGCCAGAATCGTAGACCAATAGGGGGAGATTTGCAAAGTAAACCAGTTGGTGCAGAGGACCTGATACCTGCAGCATGCACATTTCAGGGCTGTGCCCTGATCCTGGACACCAATGTGCAGTGACGCTGGGAATATAATGGATGCCATCCTGACGTGCATCTTCCCGTGCAGCTTCCACTCAAAAGGATCCATTTTGTGTGTCCTAAGTCCACACTGCGACGTGAACCAAAGCACATTAACTGAGGACAGGAAAGGAATGTGTTTAGAAAGAGTAATCTTGATCTGCACCGAAATGGTAGAATAAATGCACCCACTGCAGCTAAACTGTTTCGCTGGACAGCTAAACTTTCCGTGCAAACTGGATACCTAACTTAGCATGGCATTTCATGTATGTGTTCAAAGCTAAAATTGTTGCGGTTTAATATTGAAATACTAAAAAGAGCTAAAGAGATTGGGTTTCTCTGTATTTATTATTTTCCCCAGAATATAATCTTACGTCATTCTGTAGCATTTTTCATATACCTTTATTTCATCGTCTAAGGAAAGGAGTATCAAAATTGCATGTAGTAGGTATGATCAAACAAGTTACCTTCAGTCAGCAATGGAACAATTTCCATGGCCATTTTACAGCAACTGAAATGAGTAAAAAATCTTGCTGTTGTACAGATGCACATTCTAGAGCTTTGTTCTTGGATACCTTGGATAAAACCCTTACAGCCCTGACCATCTCCTCTATATTTCGGTGTGGAGTAAATATAAGACTCTTCAAAAGGCTACTGAGTGTTTTTTTATAGAAATTATGGCCGCAATTTGCAGTACACTCATTTTGAAAGGAAACATCCCTGGACTATATTCCCATAGAACCCCTCCATTTCTTCTAGTCAAAGCCTCTGCTTCTTATATCCTCCTTCAAAAACACTCTAATAACACGTCTGAGAAGGTCTGATTTTACTTTTTTAAAAGTAATCATATGTGATGTTTGTCCTCTTGTTGGGCACAACACCAAAAAAAGCCAGGGGATTTCAGGAAGCAGCTGAAACTATAGCAGAAAAGTGAGTTGGTACATGGCAAATTAGTTTGCAATGTTTTTTATTTCTTTATTTTCTACCTAGCCTAACTAACAGATAGTAGAAGAAGGGAAAAAGGAAGGAAAGAGAGTTAAACCTGAAATTATTAGAAACCCGGAGGCTGCAGCTCTCCCACAGAAGCAGCTGTTTCTTCTGAAAAGAAAAAAGAAAAAAGAATAAAAAAGGAAAACATATTATCTTTTGAACTAACCTGATAAAAGAAGGAGGGCACATGTTATTTTCAAACTTGGTTTTCACTTGACAATTTGCATAACAAATTAGCCTATGAATAAAGATGTCATTTAACAGGAAAAATCAAGAAGGCAGCTGACTTACTGCCTGCCACTGCCTTGCTGAGCAGCCCATTCTCACAGTACTCTCACTGCCCTACTATCTGGCTAACTTAGCTCAAACAGGCATAGCTTTGGTTTATTTGTACACTCAAGCATGACTGCTAAATAATGACCACTAAAATAAAAGGAAAATAGCTCCATACAGTCATTAGTGTCAGTTATTTTTTAATACGCACAATTGATTTAGTCCGTTTTCAAACTCAGGTACTTCAGTTCAATGCCTAAGTTTAAGCAGAATAAATCAAAGCAGAGCAGAAAACCGGAGATGAGACAGGGAGGAGGAAGAGGTATAAGAGGTTTGGACTCAGCAGGGGTGTGCAGGGAGGCACCGTGTGTCAGCTGTCAGTCTCAAATGGTGACTTGAGGAGGCTCCCCCGACTTCTCCATGCTGGGTGGTCGGTGATTGCGCCAGCGCTGCAAAGCTGTAACAATGCTGAGCTCTGAGTTACAGCCTCACACGAGGAAGGGCTGCTCTGGTGATGTGGGAAGGTGGGCTTGAGCTGCTGGGGCTTGGTCGTGAGCTGAGCATAAGGAACACCCAGAGATTCCTGCTGAGGAAGAGCCAGAGTCTCACTGCACATATCCCTCAGGAGAGTCATGGTCCAGCTCACAGCCCTGATGCATGTGGGAAGGCCACTGAGGGAGAGGAGGGCATGAAAAAGTAGCCAGTAATATGCACAGCATTTCCTACTTCCCACTTGCTTTTCAGGTCACTGGGCAGCAATAGTCAGAGGCAGCTAATGCCCAGGGCTCCTGCCTTTTGCATGCCCCTCTGCAGCTGAGCTCCTGGGGTGTTGCATCAAAGAGAAACATCCAGCAGCAGCTTGTACTGGCCCAAGATATTAATTCTCATTTCACTACTAAAGAAACTTACTTACTCTGTGCCTACACTATCATAACATTGGAAGAAAATTGGTATTTTTATAATACTAGTGACTTTAAAGTGCAAATAGAAAAAATCACCTCTAACTGATGTTTGACATTTGTGTTGGTGACACAGTTCTCCTTTTGACTTCATAGAATCATAGAATTGTTTAGGATGGAAAATATCCTTAAGATCTTCAAATTCAACTCTTTCTTCCCACTGCACATGGATCACAACTACAGCTCCTGCTTGCATTGTCTTTGCCTGCAGTTGGAAAACTGTTGCAGAGTAAGCATTTAATTCATTTTGATCAAAGTCTGGACCTTGTATCTTCAAAGTGAAAGTACTTATCCAGATGCAGTGTTCAGTAATCAGTAGGGATAATACACAAGCAATCTATCAGTGCTTGAAGCTGTTCTCTCTGAGCCTTTTCACAGCCCTAAATTGCTTATCGTAGGCAGAATTGATGCATTACATTTTGTCTGGAACTTTTCTAAAAAAGAATGGAGTTATTTCTGGAATTATTCCAATATACCAGACCTGTAACTGGTTCTGAATCAAGATCATAGTATATAATTAGGGTTTGGATATTTTGCTACCACATAGAACAACCACTGCATTCCCCCTGCAGTCTTGGTTGGAGACAAATGCACACCAGTCTGCAAAGGTTCTGCATGCACTGATATGCACCAGAGCTCATTGCTCAACTCACCGCTTAGGTTACAGTATTTTTTTTTTTTACTGAAAACCCACTGAAGGAGAAAAAATGCAGAACTCTATGTTTTGTAAACCTCAGTGAGCAGTAGAAGTTGGATGAGGACTTCTTCTCCCTTCTTTATCGGTATGGCTACTAATTAACATTCATAAGGACATAACGGCTTAAATTTTATTTGCATTAGGACATTGTCTTTTGAGAGCTATGCATTGGGCAGCAAACCCAGCGCCCAAATGGACCACTGTTTAGCTCCCAACTGGCCTGAGTAATGAAACTGCTGACAAAAGCAGCTTCATGGCAAAAATGTCAAAAAAAAAAAAAAAATTACTAGATATTCCCAATACAGGAAGCCTGCCATATAAGGAAAGGCTGAGAGAACTGGGTTCGTTCAGCCTCGAGAAAAGAAGGCTTAGGGGAGACCTTGTCACTATGTTCCAGTATTTACAGGGAGGATACAAAGATAGACTCCCTTTCTACAAGAAGTTGCATGGAAAGGACAAGGAATAATGAGTACAGATTATTCCTGGGGAAATTCTAATTGAACACAAGAGGACAATTTTCTGCAATGAGAAGAATCAGACATAGGAATAAAACCCCTAGTGAAGTGGTGGATTTCCCAGTATTGGGCACTTTTAAGATTGGCCTGGACGGGATGCTGAGCTATCTGGTCTAAACTATGCTAATGTTGAGAAAGGTTAGACCAGATCATCTGTGTGGAAACTTCCAACCTGGTATCCTATGATTCTATGATGTCATCTCCATTTTAAAGTTTTGCCAATTTGAATGTAGATGTATTTCGTTCTGTGGGGCTCTGCGTTATGGGTGCAGGACTGGGTTCATACACACATACATATATGCACAGATACACATGCAACCTTTGCCACCGTGGAAATAAATGTCACATGGATTATTTGGCACAGCCCTGGCATGCAAGGTTACCCACATGGAGATCCCCACATTAATGCAACTCCTACTCTGACTCAGGACCAGATGCCTGATATTCTCCCAGCCCTAAGCAGGTGTTTGATAAGATATTATGGCTACTCCATTATGAGGCAGGGAATGTTCTGCCACCCGAGTGGAGAGATTTCCTACTGCCCCATCCTGTAATGTGTGGAACTAGAGCAGATAATTGCTCCATTTTGCAAATTATGAAGCTGAAAACATTAAATAATTTATCTCGTTATTTTCTGTAGTGTTTCCCCTTTCTGTGTGTGGTAGTTGTAAATCATAATAATGTACAAGCTGAAAGTGCACTTGCAAAATTCTTGAATTATCCAGGGGTGAAAACCCAGCTTTCTGATCAGTTTCTTTGCTGGACTCATGTGCCGGTCAGTTTTAAGCAGCAGAAATAATCAGGTCCTGCAAATGCACAGAATATCCCAATAACGTTTCAGATATATAAATCTGTCTTGTCCTGTCCATCTATTATAAATTTAGCAAAAGACTGGAATAATAAATTTCATTAGATTTTCTTCCTTAAACGGATCTGAGCCAAACTGTGAATAGCAACAAAAGGACACCAAGAGGCTTTTTAGGCCAGTATTTTTACAGAGCTGGAAGTTTCTGCAAAAATTCATAAATGTACTGTAGTTTTTAGATTTATTTGCCATAGCTTGGTACTAGCAACTATCAAACAGATAGTGGTGTTTGCAGCCAGATATCCATCTGTGTGTTTAAAGGGTTTATTTACATGCACTTTCAACTATGAAATGTACATGTGTTCACACGTATATGTGTGCACAGTTGTGCACACATAAATCACGGCCCTACAAAATGATGAAAACTGGTCTCACCAAAGTCATAATAAAGAAGGAATTGTTTCATCAGCCTTCATTGTGCATTTTAAGTAACAGTTGAATCAGAGCAGATTTTGCAATTATAATTCTTTGATCTTTTTCTTTAAAATAAATTATGACAGCTGAAGGAAGAATCTCATGACATGCCCTTAATAGTGCATTAGGGACAGCATGAAACATGAAATAAGAAAAGCATTAAAACAAAGGTGTTACATTTTTTAAAAAAAAGAGAAGACAGATGGATCGTTACTTGGGGAAAGCCCTCTGTTCTGTTTCTGTGCTTCAGGATTCATCAGCTCTTGGTAGAGAGATGCCTTACTTAACAGCTGCAAGACATTTATCCCCATAACGCAGTCCTACTCCATGTTCTTATTCCTAGTCTGATGTATGCCGTCTGCTGCATTTTCCAGTAGAACCCTGGCTCATCTGTTGACATTCCTAACTAACAACTCTCTTCTGGGAGACAAACCTGATGGGAGGCACTTTCAGTGTCCCTCCCTCTCTCAGAGGTACTTTTCTCCTGGTTTAATTGAAATAGAGAAATATTTGCCATCCATATGCCTTGTAGTGCACTGCAGAGAAGGCTTTTATAGAAAGCTTAAGGGGTAGAAGACACCTGTCTTCTGATAATTTGTTATGGAAACAAATACTTTTACCCAGTAACTCCGTAGCCTTGGGATATGTGGTCTCTTATACTTCACTATCTGGAATAAAAGAAGCGTCTATTTATTCTCTTGCTTCAAAGTCCATTAAACTCTTGTTAAATAAAATGCCTTTCTGGTGACTGCATCCAATTTGTGCATGATATTTGGGGGAAAATGAGATGTGAAGGAAATTACTCTTAATTTTGAAACAAAATTAAATGCACTGTAAAACTTCCAGCAATATATAGGAATTTTTTTCCAATCTGTGACCCAAGAGATAAAAATGCAATTGCCATCAGAGGCTTTTTTCTTTCCTCTAAAGTATGCTTACTGCAGGAAACCAGTAGGAACAGACAAGATGGTGTATACTGCAGTCTGAGCTGTCATTAGCTCAATTCCCATACCATCAAGCAGTGGTTTGGGTAAGATGGAATTGGAGATACCTATACAGCATGGTTCACTTTTGAGAGAAAGGAAAGAAATGCAATGCACTTGAAGGTCCATGTTTTGGGGTTTTTTTATTAATGACTTACCTAAGAGTTCAGGGTGAATGTGAGCAAGTGATTGATATAAACTGGCTAGCTGAGTGTGAAACAGTGAAGCTGCATGTGAACAAGGGTATTTTGTCTGATTGTCAAGAATATGCACAACAGAGTGCAATCTCTATGGCAACCAAATCATAACACTACTAATCAAAGGGTGTGCCCTAATGGTAAAGGGATAAATGGCTGCATAATGTCAGTATTTATCTAAGAAATTAGATTCTTTCAAACAACATGGAGCTCTACAAAGCAATCACATATCAGAAACCCTTAGATGTATCATAAGTGACAATAAAGATAAAAGTCTACCTTTAACTGAACAAAAAAAAAAAAGTTCAGAATAAATTCTTTAATGGCCTCTGTCCCCATGAATAATTGTTTTGTTCTTCAGTGTGAAAAGGACTGAGATTGCCCCATTCTTCCCCTGAATTGTAGATTTTTCTTTCCTAATCATCCAGAAGAACCCGTCAATCTGCTATCACAACCTGCTCACCATTTTCTCAAGCGTGCAAAGGTAGGGAGTTGGAATGAACACAAGCTGGTACATAACTCTTTATGCCTTTCCCAATCAACACTTATTGTTATACTTTCCTGCTTTTCCACAAAATAAAAAGGACTAGAAACCATTTACTGTTTAAAATAAGAATGATTTATGGGCACCTTTTTGTCCTAGAAACAATTCGTTTTTATATCCAGCATTCACTGAAAGGCATATATGACATGCCTTGACAGATCAAGATGTCATTTTACTGCCGATATTTTCTTTTTAGTTTGTTTTGTGGAGGCATTTAGAACTTCCTAAGCACTTTCAAAGCATACATTGGTTATTGTAGAATAACAGAGGTCAGTAGTATAGCAGATGCACAGAAGGAACCCAGCTGAGAAGCACACATAACTGAGAAGCAGATACAGGGTAGAACTTTGTTCTTGGAGCTGTTGTCATAGTGCTCTGGTACCATTCTATCAATCCTTTGATGTGGCCCATCTTCTGCTGCTGACTCAAAATGCTGTCATAGTTCTGCTTTGGCTACAGTTTCCAGCACCATGGCAGTCCTCTATTTAAACTTCAGCAAACCAGCCTCTCTCCAATATGCTCTTCCCACTACATCCCTCTGAAATACTTTTCCATGCAGCATGCATATTCCTTTCCAGAGCTGCTCTTGATACTACAGAGGAAGTCTGGTACTCATTCTTCCTGGTCAGAGCCTTCCAACCCACACAGTGTGCCTCTGGGTTCATCCGTTGTCTAGGCATGCAGTCACCTCTTCCTGCAAACCCCTGGTATGGTGGGAAGCAGTTAAAAACCTGAAGCAGATGGCAGCACTAGTCTGATTACCTGTAAAAGCCACACTAACATAAGATGCCTTTTTAAGGCATGCTCCTTCCCATTCCCAGCATCTTTTTGTCTGCTCTGCAGTAGATTACACTCTGCTGAAAAATAATCTGCTTGAAAACAGGATTCTGTTTCCAACCACCTCCATCCTTACCTGCATCTGTCTCTATATTCCCTGAGCGCCAGCTGGCATGGAGCAGGATGAAATTTTGTCCTGAGTTGTATGGAGGAGAATAAGTCTCCTTTTCAGTTGGCTTTAACAGGTTTTGTGACTGAGTCCTGATGGGGCAGGCACAGTTGGCCAGTCTTCTGACACTGCTTTCTCATTTAGAATTTCTCAGAAGTTATCTCCTTCATGCAAAACATCCAAGTCCTCTTTTTCACTACTCCATGTAGATATCCAGACTGCGTATTGCATCCAGGATAGCAGAAGGACAGGAGAAAGTGCCTGAGGAGGCACATGAACACTGTTGTGTCCCTCATTGTTCCTTCAGGCAGCTATCCAGAAGTCATGTCATGACTGCAATCATTATTCACTACATTTCAAAAAGAGCTTTTATAAACAGAAGGGGATTTTCAGTTCTACTGAACCATTTACACTAAAGGAAACCACAAGTATGAGTTATGGACAATCTGGCATGCTTTTTTTGGGGGGACTGGCCGCTTAGTTCACAGTAAATTCATTTTCAGTCCTTGATTAGATATTTTAGACTTTCCTTAGGAATGAAGGAAGGAAAAGCTTTGTAGTAAGAGGCATAGTAGAGGTATGGAAATATTTCATATTCTTTCCTTGCAAGACTCTCTTTCATTTTAAATTAGTGAGATTCCTTCTTATCAAAAAAAAAAAAAAGAGAAAAGTAAGAATTGTCTTTTCACATAGTGTCTTTTTTACATCTAAGCGACTGATGTTTTACTAAAATTTTTATGTGTTGTATTTCTGTCAAGAAATTTTGGGCTAAACAAATTCATCTGAAACACAGACAGAATAATTTGTTTGTGAATGGAAACTCTTCTACAAATATATATATAAACTAACACCAAACACACCAATATTTGCAGAAGAAAATAAAAAAATAAAAAAGTTAAGCAATGAAGTTAGTGCAAAGGATAAGTCAAATTTATTGGTTGTTATATTTTCATATAGAGAGAAATGTTTGAAATAATCAAAATAAATATTTCTGTACCATAGTTTGAGTAAACATGACCAAAAGAGCAGACTTGTTCTAGTTCCATTTGTGCAACTCACATTTGAAAGAGCAGGTCGTCTAACTTGCTTCTCTAAAAGAACCTATCATAGAATCTTAGAATGGGTTGCATTGGAAGCAACCTTAATGATCATCTAGTTCCAGTGTCCCTGTCATGGACAGGGACACCTTTCACTAAACCAGGTTGCTCAGGACCCCATCCAACCTGGCCTTGAACACTTCCATGGCTGGGGCATCCACAACTTCTCTGGGCAACCTGTTCCAGTGTCTCACCACCCTTGTTTCCTCATAGGAAAAATATCTTCATAATGTCTAATCTAAACCCACCCTCTTTCAGTTTAAAGCCATGACTGCTTGTCCTATCATCACATACCCTTGTGAAAATTTCCTCTCCAGCATTCTTGCAGTCCCTCTTTAGGTGCTGGAAGGCTGCTCTAAGATCTCCCTGGAGCCTTCTCTTCTCCAGGCTGAAGAACCTCAACTTCATTGCCCTTCTCTGGACCCACTTCAACGGGTCCGTGTCTCTCTTATATTGGGATGCCCAGACCTGGATGCAGTGCTCCAGGCTGGGCTGGGTTTCACAAGAGTAGAGACCCCATCTGATATCTAGCTGCTGTAGATGAAAGGAGACGCAATGAAATCAGTATTAGTATCCCAGATGTATAGCTGAATTACATCAACAGAATTAGCAGAATTTCATCAACACTTGTTATTCTAGTAGAGGACCTGGATTAAGTGGATGTGCAGGAAGATTAGGAATTGCATGGAGTTCAGGTGGGTAAGGAGGGTGAGACAGAGCTGTGGAACATCTTGAATGCAGAGGCACAAACCTGCTGCTTTAGTGGGGCAGCTGCTTAAGAGGGTATCCAATGTGAATAAATTCACAGCAAACTTAACCCCTAGGGTGGATGTGATCTGCTCCCAGAGGACTCCAGAGCTGACTACATCTTCACATTTAATGTTCAGGCAACCAGGGATGACTGTTCAACTAAATGCTTAGAATTTTAAGAACAGGTTAAAACTCAAAGTTAAAGAGAACTGATCCCAAAGCATCCCCATACCTCCCTAGGTTTCCTAGTCTGTTTTTATGACATTCAGTAGCCTTATGGGGAAATAGAGTTAATTCGTGTTCATAAATCCCCCTTGGATGAAGCCAGAGCTATTACATGATTTATTTTTTTTTAATTTGGAAAATGTTCATTTTAGATAATCAAAAATTTTGAGGGGGAATTATACAATCGTATACCAGCCTCTGGCCTGGTAGCCTCATGAATGTACAGACTAGCCAGACAGCAATCTTGCTGTGGAAAATGTTCTATTTTTTTAATTTTTCACCCTCAATTAAAGGCATTTTTCCTGTTTTTAAAGTTTTAGTGAGAACAGACCTTTTAGTTTATGCAAAAAAGTGTCTCTCTGTTATTATTATTTATTATGATTACAGCATATCAGGCAAGTGGCCTTGTGTGATGAACATTTACTTTTTATACTATTTTGATCTTCTTTAGACTGGACAAACATTTTTCCTCTTGATGTCCCAATCATTTAAAAGATCAGGACACAGATAATTTAGAAGAATTAAGGAGCTCAACTGTAGGATTTTTACAATGTTGCCCCTATCCTATTGATTAGTTCTGTTTCATCCCCATAATATAGTTAGAGCAGCTAGGCAAACATAGAGAAATTGCTCTTTCCTTTCAAGAAGAATGTCAAAACAATAAATAGATTAGTCATACCAGCTGTATTGATTTGTGACAACCTTGATGTATGCAATCACTTGGGATTCAACCATTTATCTATGAGGAAAAAAATACACCATTTTTATTTCCTGCGTTGAGATTTGCTGGGAGAAAATGCTGTTAGGCATCTCAAAATTCTCTGCACAGTGGCAGGCTTTTAAATGCAATGAGATATCCGCAGTACATTTCTATATTAATCAATAAAATGAAAGGTGAAAATCAATTTTTTCTGTGCAACTGTGTGTGACACCTCCATAAGAGCTGTTCCATTGGGATGGATTCATGCCAGCAAAGATAGTCATAGGTTGATTGTTTATTCATGGCAAGGAAAGACATAAAGCCATCTTACTGACAAAGTATCAGGAAAGATGTTACTCATAGGATGTCTATTCAAAAACCTGGCATTTATACCAGGGGAATTTCAAACCTTAATAGCAATTGTGGCTTCCCTCATAAAAGAGGGGCAAAGATTTTCTTTGATTCAGAGGAAATAAAGGCTGAGTTTACCAAAGGAACTGCTAATCATCCAGATATTCTCTGAAAAGACGGCAACAAGAAGAAATTTGCCATATGGTCTTGGAATAAGCAAGGTATTTTTATTGTAACATTAAGAAATTAATAAAATGTGGTCATCTAGTTTCATATTCTACACCTCCTTCCCTGTAATGGAATAAGCAATGAGCCTTAACACAACCCCATGTCACCCACTGTTTGGCTTCTAATTCAAGATCTTAGAATGTTAATTTTTGGCTTATGTCATATTTTAAAGCTTAAATTTACCACTTCTCCTGCAATGCAGTATGCAAGATGTTATTTCACTGTAGATTTATTCATAAACATATTTTCTTTGGTGCTCCTTTCCTTCTCTAGTTTTTCCAAATATTCAGTGTCAGGTTTTCTAATGATTATTAAAGTAATACTGTGGTAATATGAGCTGAAATGCTTGGTTTGAGTGACAGTGGTCATCTCAGAACAGTTCATTGCCTAAAAGATGTTAGGACTTATTTTTTCTTGACCCATGACTTGATTCCATTTTATTGCTCAGTCATTCAGTATCTTGAAGTCCTTCTCAGATTTCCTAGGATAGTCTTCATCTTTACTCTCCTCAACAGTAACACCACTGTGCTTTTTCACATTACTGTTTACCCCCAGACCCAGATTGTTTATGAACAGGTAGCAACAGTAAGGTCTTAGGTGGAGGGTCCAGTGGAGTTTGTTAAAAATATCCTTAGAACAAAACTTATCCCAATCTAAGCTTTCTACAATGAACTCAGACTGCAAACTTGACTTTAGATAGGTGAAATGAGCTGAAGCCCAACCACAGAATCATAGGAAAAGTCTGCATTAGGAAGGGACCTGCGGAGACCTTCCTGCAATTGAAGCCCCTAGATTAGGTTTTTCAGGACTCTACGGAGCCAAGTCTGAATCTTTTCAGTAAGAGATCCCATCACATACTTGGCTGACCTATTTCAGGATTTAATTTTGAAGTGATAATTTCTTTCTTATACACAAAAAGAAACCTGTCCCCATTTTGTCTTCTTCTGCTGCCACTCCATGGGAAGACAATTTAACCATCTTCTCTGTACCTACCCTTTAGGCACTGAAGACTGATGAGATCTCCCCTAACTTTTGTAGGCTGAACAAATTCAGTTCATTCAGCCTTTATTTGTCAAGTTGTCCAACATTATCATCTAGATGGGCACCCACTGGATCCTTTTAACCCCAAGAATGGCTACAAATTCATTGATAATCCTATTGCAACACTGAAGATGCATTACATCCAGCAGTAGAGAGAGACTGAAAGAGAAAAAATTATTCAAGGAAAAGAAAAAAATAGAATGAGGACAAATGTCCTTCCGTAAGGTGGTAAACTGCGAATAAGAATGTAAGTCTGTTAGGTTTAAACTGGGTTTTTACAGAAAAAAATTAAAGTCATAGACACCACCACGCTTAGTCATAGAAAGATTGCAAAAGAAAATTTTTAGAAGGGCATGACTAGGGGAAATGGCTTCAAACTGAAAGAGAGGAGGTTTAAATTAGACATTAGGAAGAAATTCTTTACTGTGAGAATGGTGAAGCACTGGAACAAGTTACCCAAAGAAATGGTGAATGCCCTATCACTGGAAGTGTTCAAGGCCAGGTTGGATGGGGCTTGAGCAACTCAGTCAAGTGGCAGGGGAGTTGGATCTAAATGATCTTTAAGGTGCCGTCCAATCCAAGCCATTCTATGATAAGATTCTATTATATGATTCTATGCTATGCATTGATTAGATGCTGCTAAAGGGTGAAGTTATTCTTGAAATAACCAAAAGTTTTTGAAACAAACTTCTTATAAAAGTAAAATACATGTCACTTTTCAACAAGAGATAATGGACAGCTCATTAATTATGCTTTCAAAAATGTACCATAAATTCTGTCAAGGTTGGAAAAAGCTCTACTGCACAAAATTATGAAACATAAGTAGGGAAGGAAAAAAACAGCATAGAAAATATATTCACTGTAAATTCTGAATATGAGGAGACACTTGAAGAATATGTCAGGACTGACATGGGAAATATGAATTATAAATCAGTTGTGATGAAGGGGATAAGGAAATCAGATGCATCAAGGGAATCGAGGTAGTTTTCTGAGTCAGACATATGGGCCAAAAAGGACCTCTGCAAAACAACACTAATGAGAACCAGCTCTAAAAGTTTAATTAGTTCTAGGCACCACAGTACCAGAGAACTCTTTTAAAGGAAACAAAGAAACGAGGAAAAGGCCTGAGGAAGACAGAGAGTAAGAAAAATAGCATGAAAAGTATGACCGAGCACGAACTAAAGGACATGATAAATGTCTACGTATATCTGAGGGATGTAAAAACCAAGAAAATAATATAAATGTTTAAGATTATATGAAGTAGCTTATTAGAGACAGTTGAGTCAAATTAAGCAGCAGAAAAAATACACCACATAACCGGACAAATATTATGATACTGATGTACAGCAGACAATGAAATAGTTTTCTTAAAAAACATGGGAAGAATGTAATAAAGCTATTTTAAAATTTGTCTGCACAGATCTCTAGGGAATTTATACCATGAGTAGTAACTCTGCATGGGCAGGAGAAAGGCTGAAAAGATCTTTGAGGTTCTAATGTCTGGACTGTACCAAGATGATGCAAGCTCTACACCCAGGAAATTTTTACTGAGGAAAGGATGCATTAAACAGGAAATTTCAGGCTGTGACTTCTTGTCTTCAACCATTTGACCCTATATCATCAAGAAAGAGTCAGAAAGATAGACTTTTTTTAGTGTTCCAAACTCCACCTATCTTAAAAGAATTATGCACACTAGTCTATGTTAATACAAATTTAATTTATAGCAGGTAGCACACAGACATGCATCAATGGGTGTTCTTTTATTTACTAACATTTTCTGTGACATCTCTTGGTATATGGAAACAACAACAAGACAAAGTTTTTATAAATTTATCACATGTTATTAGTGTATGTATGTCAAACATTCAGACAGAATCCTCAACATTTAGCAATAACATTTGCTAAAAGTCCACTTCAGAAGAACATCTTGCATTCAGATATATAGGATAGTGGAAAAATAAGCAAAATAAGAATAGTAGCAGGGATTACCATTGCACCTAGTCCTTGCTACTTTTTTTTTTTTTGTACATGAATAAAAATAAGATATAATCTAATAATAATGTAGTAAGTTATGTAGAATTGATCAAAGTTATAGAAAGACAAAGAAGAAAAGTCATTTTTATATAGCCATTTTTTTCAATACATGGAAGAAAAAATTATGTTATGTGAAATGCTCAAAAAACTCTAATAAATTTACAGTTCAATCAACAAAATTCATTTTGTTTCTATGAGATGCAAAAAGAAGACAACTGCATGTCAATACCTTTTTCATACATATATTGTACACGATATTAAACTAATTTCTTGAGTTACTCTACCTAAGAGACAGTTAGATAAAATCCTAGCAGGAGTGATGAAAAATTCTCCATTATTATAGAACTGTTTATGGAAAACTTTAGTTTATTAACACTGTTGACAATTATGTTTTCCTTTTTTTTGCAGTAAGAATGATACTGTCATGAATGAACATGGCTACATAGCTGATCAGAAATATCAAACTCTACATTTTAGTCCTTAAATCTGCAAATTCGTAAAACTGAAATTAAACATAGATAACAAAAAACTAGATCTGATTATCTACGTGCATTTTTAAAGTTTTGCCTTTTTTAATTAGTTGGTAATTAACCTGGCAGGGACAATTCTGGATTCCAGTCCCTCCTGAAAGAACTTTTGATGTACTCATTACATCATCCTTCAGATATCAGCCCTACAAACATAAGTCAGAAAACTGGATTCACACCTTCTTAACTATGTGTCTTAAATGCTAACATAGAGGCCAGGTTTTCTGTCCAAATGAGTAGCTGAGTATTCCATAGAAGCAGCTTTGAAAGGAGAATTACTGGGCACTTAAGAATAGCAAAGGTACTTAGGGTGTTTTTCCAGCAGGTAAAAAGGAATTGAAGGAAAAGAAAATTGAAATGGACTCTTCCACATCTTGGTTGTACTGTGTAAAGGTAGGCACCTTCAGGAGTGCATCTTTCTTCACTACTCCTTCAAAGAATTCCATGCTCCAGGAAGATATACAGAAATAATAAGCTCAGAAGGGATGAGAGGGTGAATGGATCCCTGTCGGACTGCAGCTGTGGCAGTTCATTAAGGGAAATGCATGCAGACCTATTTATTCACACATCCATCTCTTAAACCAACTCCCTTGAACCATAGCCTGGACCTCATGACCATCCAGACTCTGTACCACGACCTAAACCCTTCACCAAGTGTCAGGTCTTCCCTGCAGCTGGTCTCCTACTTGCGAGATCATACATCAGCTTTAAGTTTGCTAGCAGGACATATGCTCTCTTCCCCCAAATTTCCCAAGCTTCTCCCTCACTTCACTTTAATCCGTCTCTTTCTTTGCCCTTGTTTTCTCCTGTGTAAACAATGCAGGTACCTTTTCCACATTGCTTCCTGTTTTGTTCAGCTGCCTATGCTGATACTTTTTACCTCCAGAAAAGTTTCACCCCACATACAGCAGTTTCTCATGTTTTTCTCAAGCAAGGACTAGTCATTTTCCTGCATACCTTCACAGAGAAGCTTAACTGGATATTGATAACTGAATATCCAGAAAAGGAATATTGAGATCACCTTTGCACAGGTGCAAACATGAGTTTTAAGAAAAGCACCTTCTCCCACATTTAAAAAAAAAAAAAAAAAAAAAAAGTTGAATGTAGAAAATTATGTTAATATGCCAAAGCATATGTAGAGCTTAATGATAGTGAGAGAGGAAATCTGTCAATTTAGCCTCATCAGAAAAGAACCATACACCGTTCTCATATGTGTAATAATTTGAAATAGGAGCAATGGACCCTAAGGAAAATGGCAGTTTTGGCATCACTGCCATTCCTTACTCTGATTTCCTTACTGTCACCTCCTTTAAATGCGAGGTAGAGTTTTACTTCCCCCTTCTTGAATTTTCTTAGTAAATCAGAACATAGCAGTAAAAGTTTTGGCAGAGTATTACAGGGATGTATTTCCACTGTTATCATCTTTGTAAAAAGTCAATATGTACCCATATTTCACTTTTCAATTTTTAGTTTTTAATTTGTTTCATTAGTTTACCATCTAACGCTTCAAAGATTTTATGACCAGTATATATTCTGTAATATTTAGTGTCACAATGGAAAACTCACTGAGTTTTGCCTATGTGACCTAGTAAACACAATCCAAACTCCTGCCTTCCCTTGCCCTTGGTCAGGTAGTTGGGAAGCTACCAAATGATCCCTGCCTTGCAGCCCATCATATCAGTAGTTATATCCTTTTCCAAAACAGTCATTGCCACTCTCAAGGTCACAGTCAACTGCAACAAGTTGCTCAAGCTGTTTACAACTGATTAGTCTGCAATCCATAGACTTATACATAGACAAATCCTTTGAAGCTTCCCAAATAAAAATTTATCCCAACATTCTTTCACCAGCAAGCATGTGAACAATCACTTCACAATTATTCTCAAGTAAATGTAAGACCAAATATAAGAAACTAGAAAAAAATAGAAAACTTCTAATCACAAATTTAAGGTAAGATCTTCCTCCTTTTTTTTTTTTTTCCCAAAACAAAATATACCTTAAAATTTTGTGAAGAACATGCAATTTAGTATTTTACCGTTCTTTGTCTCCCTGACAAAACGACATTTATAGAGACTTCATCCACAGATCTTTTTCTGGACATCCCTGAGGAAAGCTCAGCCACTGCTAGAACCTCACTGATAATTTTGAAGTAAAAGAGCAACAGTGTGCATGAAAGCAAAAACTGATGTCACAGCCAAACTAACAGAGACACAAAAAATGTCTTTCCTTATCAGCCTCCTGAGTCTTCCCTATCAGATCCTTCTTGCATTTTCTTGATGATAGAAAGGTGACAAGAAAAAGGAGGCAGTGGTTGTTCTTATAAGAATTTTGTATTTCAGTCTAGTTTTGGGTTCTTTTTCACTTGTCAGATGTCTCATAAATCAGCATCCTTTCTGCGGGATCTCTTTCTTATATATTGCTTAAAATTAAATAATGTCCTTCTAAAAGCCAAATACCTATGGTATTTCTGGATGTGGACAAGGTAATGCAGAACAGTTAAAGAGAGCAGCTGTGCTCAGCCAGCAGAGACATTCTGGGGTCCCTGGGACTACAACCTAGGACTCCAGCAGACATGGGTGTTTTACTACATCAGGAAGGTCCCCACTCCTGTTTTGAGCAACATGCATCTAGGAGAGGTCAAGAGCAATGGAACTGACAGTGAATTTGGTGTGCCATCTGTATGTTCTCAGGACCATTTTGCATGTCTCTGTCCTCAAGTGAGCAATTATTCATGTTTATTGTTTCCAAGTCCCTAAAAAAACCAAAATGCAATAATTACTTACCCAAACTGAGCTCTTGATCCACTCACCCTGGCTGGTAACTAGATGCCAGCTTTTTGCCAAGCGCTATAATATATATGGAGATGTAAGAGGTGTCATGGTAAAGCAGATTTTAAAAAATGCAAAAGAGGTAAAATAAAAAACGTGTAATACAACAATACAGTCTAAGTATACTAAGAAGATAAAAAAAAAACAGGTAGTGAATTAATCAGTTTTCAGATTTTTATGGCACAAACAATAACTAAGCTCCTAATATATTCTATTTGAGTTGATTGAGAAATTCTTAAATACACACAGAGTCACATGGAGCTAAGCTCAGCTTTCTTCCAGTTCAAGGGTCTGTTCTTGTAAATTAAGATTTCAAGACTGAGGCATATAGATTTTCTTAACTTCATTTGAAATCTTTTCAGCTTCTCATGTAATAATATTCACAACATTTTAAGGAGAAAAAAAAAGGACCTGGGTCAAGAGTGTTGTGTTTGTTGATACATGATGATAGATTTGAAGAGCTACTGTCTGGTAAGGACCATTATAACATTTTGACTGTTCTGTCCTTTCATCTGATTTTCACTGTATTCAACCTAACAACTTCCATTTCACTCAATTGCACAGAATAGCTGGTGTGTATATATTGTATGTGTTCATATAGAACAGTACAGGTGAATAATAAGGTTTAGCACTGAAGTGAGGGTTAGGTTTGTCAAACAAGAGGATTCAGCCTAATGAGTTGAGGAAATATTTTCCAAGGGAGCAATTCACCTTAAACACTGTGGGGTGTTTCTTTCTAAAAATCAATGTTAAGGATGAAAAATTGAGTCTTAATTTAAATCTGAGGGCTAGCTCAAAAAATTAGTAGACTGAAGCTAGTTAAATACGGTAGTGATTATGTTCCCAAGTAGCCTGCACAGTTGCAATAATAAGACTATATTAAGTTCTTCCAGGCTTCTCTTGGTCTAGAGCTGTCAGGTGTCATCTGGATATGTTTGACTTAATGTTACGAACAATGTGATGGTTAGAGGAAAGGTAGAAGGAAGAGTTCAGTCAGACAGAGACTAAGAAAATCATTTTGGCATTCATAGAAGTGGCACTTGCTCATCTTCTTTTGCTCAGCTGAGCTTGTAGTACTCCTACTAGAAGGAAACAGGAGTAACCCAGCAGCCTGGTCACTGCTAAATCAGCCATGGCCTCACACAGCTGCTGAAACTGATGATAAAATGAGTCCTCGAACAACATTAGTTTTCCATTTCTGTAAGAATTCATCTGAACTGTGCAATTGCCTTAGACTTCTAGTCTGAGCTGATCCCTTAACTGGAAGCACAACTTGTGTCAGCCTCAGAAATAATGTTTCAGGAAGAACGAGTTTTACTTCAGCCCTTCAAGCATCTCTCGTCACAGCATTTAATCCATTTCTCACACTCTTCCTCTTCACATAAGTCCCTCTATCGGCCTCTAGTTTAGCATTAGTCCTGTCCCACTAGCCCAAAAATAATAATACAAACTGCTGATATAAAGATGTACCTGTCATCAGTAAAGATATGAATATTTCAAATTATATTCTCCCTTAACACATGATTCTTTAGCCATATCCTTATAGATAAAACTAAGTAAGAGATCACAAGGCTCTAATGGCAGGTGTTACTGTTGGCTCACAGCCTCCCTGCTTCAGGCTAACTTCTCCACAGATTTGGGTTGAGAATTGTTGCCTGGAGTGGTTCAGATTCATTCCAAATCAGAGAAGGAGACAGCAGTTAATGAATATGGACAAACAGGGATTTACTTGCTCTCTTCTCTTCTTTTCTTCATTTTCTCTTCTTTTCTTCTTTTCCTTCCTTTTCCTTTCTATATAGCAATAGCTTAAAGCTATGGCCCATGTGATTGAAATATAATACTGGACTCTGAGCTTAACTTGAGCCCAAGTTCTTGAACTCACCATCAGACCTATACCATACTATATCAAAGAAAGAAGCCCAACATAAGAAAAAGCTCACCTTTTGCAGCCAGGAATTACCCACATTCCTCAGCCTCTGCCCAGTTCCAGTACAAAGACATGTATATATATATAGACATACATATATATATATATATGTGTATATATATATATATGTGTGTGTGTGTGTATACATATATATACATATATACATATATACATATATGTATACATATATATATGTGTAAAGACTGGACTTAAGGTTCAGAAAATACAAGCTGGTGAACTAAAGGATATCTTTCTAAAGATACAAACTGTCTAAGCCAG
>JAWWES010000001.1:74589067-74621774 GCA_035583135.1 Lophotriccus pileatus
ACTGGACTTAAGGTTCAGAAAATACAAGCTGGTGAACTAAAGGATATCTTTCTAAAGATACAAACTGTCTAAGCCAGGAAGAGATTTTTAGTTTGCATCTCCTAGAGCTATTAATTTTGAAGCTGAAGGCACTTTGCTTGAGGAAAGGCTGTTTCTACGATCAGAGCTGTGGTTCTTGCGCGGTTAAGGATGATGCACTTTTATGCCACATATCTGAGATTTCACTTCAAGATTTAATTCAGAACTAGTGTCCCATACCATCAGAAGAAATAGGAAGTAGACTCAAGCCACTACCCATTCTCATGACATGTCTGCTGCAACTTATTTACTGAGTGCTGTTTCAACGCGGTCTCTGGTCCAAAACATGTACTAGAACCTTAGCACTAGACTTGTCCAATCTACTAGTTCCCACACTAAAGTGGACTTGTACAAAGGGACACCTGTCCTTAACTTAAGCTGTAGTCTACTCCTACCAAAAGAAAACAAACCAAACCAAAAGAAAAGGCCCCAAACCCCACCTTTTCACTGTTTTATGCATTCACCCTAATCTTTAATCCTGAATTTAACAATCAAAATCCAGCCATCAAGACCCGTGCCCTAACAATGGTTAGTACTGATTGTGGCATCTAGGGTCACATTGCTCACTAGGTGCTACAGCATAAATGTTTTATATAAGTCACTTAGTGTGTGAGGAAGAAAATCCTTTAAGCAGTCCACACTTAGATATTCTCTTTGCATGTGGAAAAATGGCTTATTGCAGGAATTTGTAAGTATATGTGCGTGCATGCATATATGTATATGTGTCTCTGTATGTATGAAAACTGTTTCCTCTGTCAGAGGTAGTTCCTGTTTTCACCATTTCCCACTGGAAAGAATTTTAAAACAATATGCAGGCAAAATAATATCTCTGTTTGAAACCAATCTCCTATCATCTCACCACTTCTCACAGTTAGGAACAAGTGCTGGCATTACACTCTTTTCAGCCTAGAAGTACTGTGAAATATTACATGTAAATTTGCAAAAGTGCTTAGGTACTACTTGCCAAGTAATTCCAGTTTCAGTGGGATTTTTAGGCATGCACTGACAGCACATAACAGTATATTGTTGCCCTCGGATCAGGCTATGCACAGGAGCGCGTGGCTCAACTGTTTGAGACACCAGACACCTCTTCCCATACCTCCATGCACATGTCCTTCTGTGGGGAGGGAGAAGATGCCCACACAGGCTGGAACGAAGTTTTGTGACTTTCAGCCAAGTGTGGAGCTAATAAACACTGCTGTTGGGTCTACAGGATACTCCATGCTTTCTCCACAAAGAAAGGTGTTTGTTATCATGTTAAAGTTACAAGTGGCATCTGTTTAAAGCTAATTGGATGCTGAAAACTTTTAAATTATTTTGGAGAGGGGCTCTAATATAAATTAAGCAAACTTTTTTCTTAATTCAAAACATACAAAGGATATGTTTCTCCATGCAGCTTACAACCATGTTTTGAAAATGTAGCAGGGCAAACATGGTTTATACCTACATACTATGGCAGAAATCCAGTATTCATCTGCTGTTCATATTGCAAGAAAATGAGATCATTAAGATCACAAAGAACAGCTGCTTTAATTATAACACCCTGATATATCACATCAAAGTTTTCATCATCTCACACAAACTGTAAGAACATACTCCAGGGATTCGTTTCTATCATCCTGTTTTTTTCTTGGGAAGGGGATTACATAAGTACACTCCAGAGCACTGGTTGCTTCAAGTGGTGTGAGGCTGTGTAAAACAATTTTACCCCAAGCTTGATAATGCTATGTCAGCTAACACTAATCTAACTTTTACAGTCTTTATTCCTCTTTTTGTGGTGGCAACGGTAGAAGAAGATATTTTTGACGGCTGGGAAGCTGCCCTGCAGGCTTCACGGTCTTGCTGCCACACATCCCCACAGGCTCCTGCTCAGGAGTCCTCAGTATCCACACCTACAGCTGGCAACACTGGTCTGCCTGAGGCACCCAAAGGTATCCCTTCTTTAAGGGAATGGCTGCTTTGTGTTTTAACAGATGCTATGCTTCTGGTAGCGGAGAGATTAGAGGGACCATTCAACATTGAATCAGTCATGGATCCTATTGATGTCAAGATTTCTGAAGCCATCATGAACATGCAAGAGAACAGCATGCAGGTGTCAGCAAAGGTACTGTGTGAGTTGTGCCTTCTCTGTTGTTGAATGACACAAATGGGGGGGGAAAAACACCTCCCCCAATTTTTCTGTCTAGACTGTTAAGAAAGATTGTCCAAACCACCAGAAATTGCTTTTCCTTGTTCAGTGGTTTACCAGGCTGCCTTTGAATTCTTCACCTAGTTAAACAAGCTTGAACTTTTCAAAAGGAAGTGGAAGGGAGAAAGCTACCACTTATTAAACTTCAAATTAACAGCTGTAAGACATTTAAGGAAAATAGAGAGTGCTGAATTCTGTAAGCAGTAATTCTGTAAGCAATAGCCTGCAGAGTACACCTGGTAACTTCCACTCGTGTCTTATCTGTGATTTTCCATATTAATTTCCAAACACATTTTGATCTATCTGGGTCAGACTGAAGTGCAGTGTGTTTGAGGTGAATACACAAAATGTTCCATTTAACCTCCTTTAATAGCCACTCGGGGGAAATATTACATTGGACAGTCTCTGATTACCAGACCTCGGTTTTGATAGAGTTTTGTCTGGATTCTGACACAAAGATTAACACAGCTAATGATACCGGCTTCCTCCTTTCCATTTGTAATGTGTGTGTGTGTATACACAGATCACCACCACCTCTGAACCCCCTGTTAATAAGATCCTTCAAATTCAGTAGCAAGTGCTGTTGAGCCAATAGTCAACAGTTAATGGCTCTCCCTTAATGTTCATCAGTGCACTGTTGCTGAAATTCTAAAGTCAACAGTTTGCCATGCTCTCTGCATTAGGAGTTTCTATCTTGCATTTAACTCCCAGTAGTCAGTTGGGTGCTGGCCAGACTGCCATCTGAGTCAGCAAATTTCCATTGCATGGAAGGAAGCTGCTGTAGCTGGGAAAAATGTGGGGACAAAAGGCAGGAGGCTGAGGTTAATATTCTTCCTGCCAACCCAAATTACATGCTTTTTATGGCCCCAGTGCCACAGGTTTCTAAGGGTTTCTTTCAAGATGCTTTTTACTTTCAACCTACATGATGTTGCATGGATTTTAAAAGCAGACTATATCCTGCATGATGAGACTTTGTTCTGGCAGCAGTGATCAAGTGATCCCAAATATTTTGGGAACTAAATGCTAGCTTCAGCAAACTCAGCCCTTACCTAACAAAAAAATATTTTCACTGAAAACTCACCCAAGGCCCAAGTGTATATAATTTTCCTTTTTACTTGTTTGGTTTTCACAGTTTTTCCATTAGTTGGGAAGCTTCATCCCCTGCCAGAGTTCAGTGACATTTTGGCATGAGCTCATCTCACTACTCATTTATAGCAGAGCAGACTGTTTCTCCTGCCCCTCACAAATACTTACTGTAGAGATTGATTGCAATGCCATTTGCAACGCAAAAGCTTTTCCTCTAAGAGAAACGTTAGCCAATAATTTTTTAAATATTGCAGAACAGAAATTATATCAGCAAAATTTATTGTATTATATTTTCATAGATAACAGAGCTGTCTGTCCTTGAGGGACCTTTGTGTGTTTCTGTGTAGACCATTATTCTCCTGGAATATGATTTCCTTGATCTCACTGGTTATATCAATCTTTATTCAGGTCACATGAAAATGCTTTTTTCTTTAAAAAATGTATAAGAAGGCAAAGGCTTTGGGCTCAGTGCTGTGCTCTTCTTTGCCATGTCAGATCTGTAGAGATGATAAACGAGCAGACTTCAAATCAGTCCTCTGTTGTCTAATTTTTCCCCCTATACATACTGACCACTTAGAGCTTCAGTGAAAATGACAGATACCTTGCCAGATGTAATGGGGTGCACAGAATGCAATTGCAGACCTAATGTGGGAGAAAAGCCATGCTTGTCAATTATTCTGAGATGCTGCTCAGAAAGCTTCAGGCAGGGTGTTGAAATCATGTTATTTTCACTTTCTTCAAACAATTTTGTATCTTGTATTTGAGTGTACCTACTGAAAAATGTGGTGATTAGGAATCACAACTATTTTTCCACAAGTCAGTCAGCGCGTTTTTACAGTGGGAAAATGGCAATGCACTAATAATGTTATGACGGCAACACCCACATACACATAGATTATTTTTCACCACTGACATGCAGCCTTTTCTGACTGAAAATCTGGTTGATGTCTGAGAGAAGGCTCTATGCTGTATACAGCAGAATTTTGGACCACGTTGTATAATGTTGTTTCTCTTTTAAAAAGAGTAGAAAAAATGAAGACAAAAAGTTTCTTCCTCAAGGAGCTCTCACCATTTCATCCTCTTTGTGGGCCGAAGACCCAGAATTCATTTAATCCAAAATCCATATGCGCCGGTTTCAAATGTTTTTATAAAATTGCCTTATTCCAAAAGTCATTAACATTAACTTGCACTATCAATTTGTCTTTTGTATCATACAAAATTATATTTTGTATTATACCAGCTGCAATGATATATTGAAGTTTATTTGAGAAAAATAGATTTTTGATATAATACAGTGACTGTCCATTACTGTCCATTACATATGGAGGCACAATTAAGTGAGCAACAACATACACTTTCCAACATAATAAGTGTATACAAATAAGTAACAATGCATGCTCTCTTGTGAATGAAGTCTTCTACTTTAGACATCATCAGAAAATACAGCATGAACTTTCTAAGTCTCTGTTTTTATGGTTTGGCCCTCCATTCTTCACTTGATGTAGTACTGAAGGCCTTATCCAATATCTTTTCCCTATAAATATGCACCTTCTGTTCAGCACTATTTTTCTGATAAATAGTCTTCATGGTTACAGTTATACTAATAAATAAAAGGGGGAAAAAGACCGGGCTTGATCTTGGGGCCAAAGTATCACAGCCTGATTCATTTCTGTACGGCTGAGAGCTACCTTCTCTGGAGCTGTGTCATTCTGCCAAGAGCAAGTTGGAGCAGTCCAAGAAATAGCCAACAAGTTAACAATTAATCAGTGCAGACAGTCAAGGCTTATGTCTTAAGTTCACTCCTTGTCTTTCATTTTCTTAGAAGACAAAAACCCTTTGTCTTCCACTGTTGATGGGTGCATATCAATATTGAGACAGAGAATTATAGAGATGCCACATGCACCTCTTCCATCTTTGTACTTTCAACCAAGGACATAGAGACTCAGCTACATCTCAGTACCTGTCACTGCAGAAAATGGAGCATCTCTGTTCTAGGCCAGTAACTTTTCTTGTTTCTGGATGGTCGTGGTTGATTCTTCTAGCACAGTTCACATTAACCAGGTACTAGTATTATGTTAAGATCTTATTCATCCTGAGGCTGAAATCTTTCTGTTTTCTTGATATTTGTCTGCAGTTTATATTCGGCACTGGCGGTCTAGAAAGTCTGACCCCAAATCTCTAAGCCTCATGGCTGCTCACCTTGCACATCTGTCATGTCCCTGAATGACAGCCACACAAGGTCCTTATTTTGCCTCAGGGAAACTCCCATTCCTGACAGCTGTGATAACTGGAGATACTTGTCAAAAAAGGATCAATGGTCTAGAAAGTCAGACCTCAAGGCCCAAGACTTTTCTGCAAGAGATATCTATGTGCTCTGAATCAGACTGAAGTTTCCCTTCTCCATAAAAAGACAAGGACTGAAGATAATCAAAAGCAGTTTCCACAGATTCATCATCTAACACCTGCAGCCAAACCTTCTGCAAACCAAACCACACAGAGTGCAAAACAATTAGCCTGGGTTGCCTGAGATGCCTCCCAAGACATCGATACATCTTAGTAGGCTGTGTGATCTGGGTCTACCCAGACTACAGTGGTGTTCCCTGAAGGTTGCCTGTGGCAGAAGTCAGGTGGAATAGATTTACCTTGGATTTCTTCTTATAATATCTGAGACAGGTTATCTTCTTTATCGAAATCTTTTTGTTATTTGCCAGTGACACCTTTTTGGTACTTGAACAATATAGCGACAAACTTAGCACTCAGCATTATGTTGATTATTTCTCAGGCAAAATTTTGACATTTTTTATATTGTTTCTCATGGCTCAGCTCATATCCAAGACTTGGTCATGGCAGACATTTACCTTATTCTTACCCTCATTCTCCCTGAGGAAATTCAGGTAGTTGTATTCAGAGACTCACAACATATAAATGCTCATTTCAGTCTTGGCCAAAACAAGCATGTTTTGAGGGCCTTCACATTTTTCCTGTAAGGTTGTCAGTACCATCGTCTTTCATTCCTGCTTCAAGTCAAAAATAAATCCTACAACAGCTCCATTTTAACAACATGAATATTTGCTAGTTGACATCTGCAGATATTGTTCCTTCACAAGAAGTGGAGGAAAACTCAGAAAACAGCAGAAAAGATGTAATAACATCCTTTTTTTTTTTTCTTTCAAAATAGAAAAAATTCCTGATTTGTTTGCATCAGCCTAATCATGTCTTCATGGCTACTCAAAACACAACATACTGGACTATTTTCTGCATTTAAAACAGTTTGGTTCTATATAGGTATGTTTGACTGCAATAAGAGTCATTTCACTGCCATGACAAGATTTTTCCACTTTCATGAAGTCTGTCTCACAACTGAGTTTCCCTTAGTAAGTCTTAAATCTGCTTTTATCTGAGCTGATGGATGTGCCATTTTAACGTATAGATACATGTTCCTTCTCAGCAATTACTTCAGCTAAATGGATGAATGAGTTCCATGACATAGCAGACTACCTATGCATTATTTATTAGGAGGAAATCTTCACAGAACAATATCCAAGGTTCTTCTTAAAATAGTCCACGAGTTTCATATTAAGGAAACCTCTTCATTTATCTGTGTTCTTTCCAGAGCTCTGTGTAGGAAAAATATAATGGCATTTCAAGTAAAAAATCAATGCTATTCTATCTGAAGATGAGTCAGTGGAGCAGAGTCATATAGAGACACTCAGTTAGAAACACTGAACACTAGCCCATGGCTAAGTAACAGTATGACTCAAGGCTTCATAGAGAATTAACCATATCCTCCACAAAAATTAAAAACTTCAAGTTCTCCTGGAAAAAGGACTCTTTTTTTTTTTTTTTTTTTTTTTTTTTACAATATCTACATCCTAGTCCTGAAATAGATACCTCTATTTAGTCAGCTCAGTAGATGTTATCCTTCACTGTCTCTGTTGACTTGCTCTCACTGCTGGGTTCATATCCCTGACCACAGAGATCTGGTCCATTTGAGCTTTAACTGCAGTTCAGTGGGGCATGGTTTTGTATTAAGACAAACTACTATAGATGCTGATAAGAAAGAAACTCAAGGAAATTTTGATCTCCACTGTCTAAAACTGAAGCTTAGATGTACAACTTAAATGTAAACACATACAGGTACACACATAAATTTAAGTTTCTTAATTTCAAATGGAATCCATTCCCTAAATTCAGGTGAAACAGACTGCTCCAATTATATATAAAACACAATATTTTAAAGAGAGTGGATTTAGGTTACCAATTCACAGCATATGTAATCAAACACATGAATATTTTTCCAGAAATTGCTCAGTATCTCTGAATAGCATTGTGAAGAAAGTACTTCATGTGTTTCTTCTTAGGAAGCATTTGTTAATATCCATCGTCAGCTTTACAGTTTCTGTTCTGACAGTTAATACCAGGATGCAAATTAGAAAATGTCTCTTGCACTCAAAATTTAGTTACTGCATTTCTGCCAGGTCATTTAAAAATAAGTTATTTCTTCTTCTGTGATGTAAAAATTACTATCTAGTTTGCATCGCTGTTACTGTCTGCCTGTATGTAACATTGTTCATATAAACCCACTTGCTACAATTATTTGTATGAAGCCAAATGCCACAAAGTCTATTTTGGTTTTTTTTCAGTATGTACTAAGAAAGATGAAATATAAATTGTGTAGGCTTACAGTTGCACCACATGGTCATACAAGTAGCTTAACAGTCACACACTGGGAAATTTAAGAAGTGCCCTCACTTTCCCCCGAGAATCTATTTGCATGTTTTGGATAATTGTCCCTTGTCTTTGTAAGCAAATTCCTAATTGCTTAGTTGAGTAAATGGGATTTCATAGATATTTAAATAAACAATTATTTTTTCAGCATATCACTTATCTTGAGTCAGAAGAAATGTAAGTAAACTCTTGTAAGTGTAATTCATGCCCTCAACGTGTATATTTGGCCCTTTAAATTGTACAGTATCCCACACAATCATGTATAAGTCCTGAATCCTGTAATCCTATAATCTTCGTTGAATTTTCTTCACAGAGAAAAAATAAGGTTCTTTCCTGATGAAAAACAAATAAACAAACAAAACAAAACAAAAACCAAAACAAAAACAAACAAAAAACAAACCAAACAAAACAAAAAAAAACAACCAAACAAAAAAACACAGACGTTTGGAAGCTAAAATCATCTTTCTTTGTTGATTAAGTTAATTTATTGTCTAATAGTTCTCATGACTAGGGAGGCTAGAAAATCTTAAACCAGATATTTGCAAACCAGACCAGACAGTATTCCACTCATAAATTAAAAATCCCAGTGGCCATACAACAACTGACTTGCTGGACTTCAAGGAAAAGCAGACCTGATGATTTGGCATATATTTACTGTGAATCAGCTTTTTTCAGCAAATTTTGAGTCATTTGGGGCCTTTAAATTTAAACATCAGGAAACCTAACTGAAAGCCAATTGTAATTTCTCCTGAAGGAAACAAAAGTCACACCATCCATGGCTACTTCAGGACAGAACCACTCAAGGCAGAAAATCTAAAAATCTAAAAGTGAAACATGAGTTCTTTTTAATCAAGCTCACAACATCACTTGTGAGCTTGTTGTCTTATTTGCCACTGAAGTGGGTTGACCATGGCTGGATGCCAGGCAGTTATCAAAGCCGCTCTATTACTCCCCTCTGCATCTGGAGAGGGGAGAGAAAATATAACGAAAGGTTCATGGGTTGAGATAAGGACAGGGAGAGATCACTCACCAATTACCATCATGGGCAGAACAGACTTAGCTTAGGGATATTCATTGAATTTAATGCTAACAAAATCAGAGCAGGATAATGAGAAGTAACATAAATCTTAAAAACACCTTCCCCCACTCCTCCTTCCTTCCCAGCTCTACCTGCTCCAACTCCAGCAGCTCAGGGAGTTGGAGAATGGGGATTGCATTTAGTTCATCACACGTTGTTCCTGCCACTGCTCAAGAAGAGTCCTTCCACTGCTCTAGCATGGGATCCCTCCTACAGGAGACAGTTCTCCATGAACTTCTCCAATGTGAGTTCATCCCATAGTCAGCAGTTCTCCACAAACTGCTCCAACGTGGCTCATTCTTCCATGGGGTGCAGTCCTTCAAGCACAGGCTTCTCCAGAGTGGGTCCCCTACAGGGCCACAATGTCTACGAGGAAACCTGCTCCAATGTGGGCTCCTCTCTCCCACAGGTCCACAGGTCCCTGCCAGGACCCTACTCCAGCACAGTCTTCCCACGGGTCACAGCCCTTTCTTGTGCATCCACCTGCCCAGCGTGGGCTCCTCCATGGCCTGCAGGTGGGTCTCTGTAGCCCCATTTTCCTCCATGGGCTGCAGGGGCACAGCTGCCTCACCATGGTCTGCACCACAGGCTGCAGGGGAACCTCAGCTTCGATGCCTGGAGCACCTCCTGCCCCTCCTTCTGCACTGACCTTGGTGTCTGCATAATTGTTACTCTTACATATTCTCACTCCGCTCTTCTCTGGCTGCAATTACATCCACCCAATAACTTATTTTCCCCTTCTTAAATATGTTATCAGAGAGGTGTTTCTATCACTCCTGATTGGGTCAGCCTTGGACAGCGGCAGGCTCATCCTGGAGCTGTATGGCATTTTCCCTGCCACAGATGGGGGAAGCTTCTGGCAGCTTCTCAGAGAAGACACCCCATACCTCCCCCACTACCAAAATGTGGCCACTCAAACCCAACACAACCGCAGAAAAAGGAGTAATTTGGTCCTACAGTCAAAACACAGCATCTACATAGTTTTCACCTCCACAAAGTTCATTCAGACAGTCTGTGTCTGGCATTAGGGTTTTGTAAAATATATCTTACAAGAAATTCTGACATTTAATTTTTTTTCTTCTGAATGAAGGCAAAATGCTGCAACAGCCAAAATACAATGGTCACAAAAAAGAAAGATGATTCTAGAACTGAAAAAATCAGTAAATCAGTATGAAGGCATACACTAGGATCCTACTTCATAAAAGCACTTGAAAATTTTAACTCTGTGGGTATTCTACCTCTTTTCTGATGTGTAGCTTGTGTGTCAATGCCTCTGGGAAATATATGTGATATCCAGTAGTCAAAAGTGTCCTCTGTATCCTTAAGTACCCATTAGATACAAAATACAGAAACTTTTTTCCAAATGAAAGTATATAAAAAATTTCATAACCCTGAATTTATTATTCTTTATACCTAGAAAACAAACACACTAGCAGAAAATAATCACCACTATTGCCCACTCAGTGTGCCTCAGCCCTGTTCTAGGGAGAGATTGGTAGGGAATAAGGGAGCTAGCCAGTTTTAAGGCTATTCCATCACTGACCTTTTCTCTAAGTCTACAAAAAAGATTACAAGGTAGGAAGAGCTATAGGGATTATGAACGACCTCTGATTCTGGGTAAACACCACATTTTAACAAAAGTGAAAACAGTTATACACTAAGTCCTGCCACGAAGAACATCCTTTTGCTCATTTCTCTTCCTGGAAAGACAGCAATTAAGATGTTGTCCTAAATTAAGGGGATTTTAAGGTCCCTATGTGTTTTTATACCTTCACCAAGTAATTAATAATGCTTAATTATGTAAATGGAGTTTTAATGCAGGCTAAGTACTCAATTCACTATTATAAAAATGTCAATCATATCTGGTTTAAAATATACAAAAGAAAGAATAAAGAGTGTACAAAATACCACCTTTCATTTTTTTTACGATTTTCATATAACTAACAATGTCTTTTTCAGATTTTCCAAGGATGTGGCCAGCCTAAACCAGCACCTGGTCTGAGATCTTCCCGTTCTGTCCCTGAAAACTTCAATACCCGGTTTGGACCATATAACCCAGAGGAGCGACCTACAACTGCTGCTGGCACAAGTTTGGATAGGCTGGTAAGACAAAATATATTCCATTTTCAAATTAGTAGGAAAGGCTTAATAATATACTAGAAGGTTGCAATCTCCTAATTTAATAATTTCATAATCACTATTCTTTCTTTACCAGCTGTTCCAACATTCAATAAATCTTTTTTTCTCCATTGGAAATGGTATAGAATTGCAGTGTAGGAGAATAATATGACTCTGTTTTTATGTATTAGAAATGTTAGAAGAGGAAAAGCTCTTTCCTGAAGGCCAAAAAACAGATAAGCCATGGCAGGTACTTTGCAGTATAAATTCTTTTTTAAAAATGACCTACAGCAATATTTTAAATTTTTTATTTTATATTAAAAACAAGTTCTTACGTATTGAGTCCATTTTTATCACTTTGTTCTTGAACTAATATACTTGCAAAGGCACATTAGTTTCACTTTTTTACTTAATTATGAAATTAACACTGCTTTATTTCCATCCATCTCAACAATTGGCTTTTACCAGCTAAAACTGCAGTGATCTTGCTTTACTTATTCAATCATTTTGAAAAAAAAGATACTTTAATATAAGATTATTTTCTTTACTACCAGTCATTGGATTCACATTTAAAACTTCAGTGTTCCTGCTATTTATACATCTATAGATTGATAGAAGGCTAATTACTATAACTGTTAATACCATCACAGGACTCCTCTCTATGTGAAGCCAATGAGGAAAATCAAAGAGTTTTAAAGCTTCTGAATTAAGACACACTGTATTGCATGTCCTCAGCTTATGCTGTACACACATGCACAGTGCTGGTCCCTCTTGGTAAAGAGAGGAGCACTCATATAGCAAGAGTAAGGGGAAAGGAGCGCTCAGGTGGAAACAGGTATGGGTATATGGTGAGCTGCACTCCTGGTGACTGCCAGGCAGCTGCTGACTGCACTCAGGCACCAAAATTTCTTGCTGTGGGTCTGATCATGAGCCTAAAATGTCTAAAGATTTCTCTAATATGCAACTTAAAACATTGAGCAGGAACCCAAATATACTAATTCATATGAGGATCCGGGTATCTTCTGGACAGCACCATTCATCAAATTCATTTGATGATCACAGTAGTCTTTCACAGTGCCAAGTCTTTCCAACCATTTCTATCTATGCTGTATTCTGTCTACTCTATTCCGTCCATCTTCATGGCAATTCAACAGGAAAGTAACGTGGCATTTCTAGTCAAGGCATGGGATTACCAGGCAGCAAAAAGCAGATTTTGTTAGTTCTCTGCTCTTCTGGAAACAGTATAGCCTGGTTATCCTAAATGATGAAGCAGAAAAGATGCTTACCTCCATTGCAAACTTAGGTCTTTCTACCACAGCAGGTTCATGGCCCAGTGTAAAATCTCGGGCTAAAAATCTGACTGGCAATGCTCAATCCATATTTGATGGGTTCTCCATTTCATACTTTCACTTTATATTCAGAGAACCTTCAGAGTCCTTCTGTATTGCTCATAGCAGAGTCCTGGATCTTAATCTAGAACTGGCCAGAGGTGAAGTGAAAGGTCACCAAAGCCTTTAGATTTCAGTCATGTTCTGTCAAAGCTAAAGGTTGCAAACAGCTGAAATGGGACAAAGAGTATATAAAGGAACGCCGAATGCACAGTTCAGTTTGGATTACTATGATGTTGGAAGAATAGTTCTAGCATTTTTGCAATGAAAGACAGGTTTAAGCGACACTAGATATTGACACAAGAATACTTCTAAACATATTAATATTCTTTTTAAACTACAAGCTTCCAAAATACTGAGCAGCATCCTGAGAAAAGCAACCAGCCTTTAAAGGTTGTAGCTTATGAAAGATAATTCAATGAAAGGTAATTGTCAATGCAGATAAACTTTATAACTCCAATAATTTCTAGACTTTGAAAATGGAATTTATTTCCATATAATTTAATTTGTTTTGTTCATGCATTATTTCAGACAAAAACCCAAAGAGTTTAATGTTGCTGCTGTTGCTTTTTAATATGTTCAAACAAATTTCCTCTTTGCTGTTCTTGCTATAGTATTTAAAATAATAACTATTTATGGTCTGTTAGTGGTGACTGTTGGTATCAAATACATCTTCAAATGGCAGTGATGAATGTGTTGCCTCCTTCTGGGCTGAGACCAACAATCCCTCAAATCAGAGATGGCCACTGACCTCATCTGGACCTGGGAAAGGTTTTTTACGTGGATTAAAGCAGAAAGACTTATTTCACAGTTGTAACCCCTTAGCAGCACTTGGGAAAGGTCACTGCCTGCATCTCACACTTTCTTGGGTAATTTTATCCAGAAGGATATAAATGCTACACTCCTGCCTCACAGAAACACAATTTAACTGTTCCGCATTAGAACCTTAGCATTTCATGTGCTGAATCATTCCCTGAATGACATATCTCTCTTCATTAACTGTAGCCAGAGCTTGAAGGACCAGCTTCATTTAGGTCCTCCTAACCCTTGCATTGCTAACAGGACACATGGAGAACCCCATTCACAGCAGTTTTCCAGTCTACACACTGATCATTTTCTATTGCTTACTTAATATAAATATATTGCAATATTGGTATGTGGATGGTAGTGTCAAACAGTTAAAGATCCTTTTGATTACTATAGATACAAGAAACAAGTCTTTTCTTCAAATCAGCTGACTGTTCAGTGTTATGTTAATGCTTTTAGAAGTCTATTCTGGAGTCTGTATTCATAAAACACTGTCAGACAACTTAAATCTAAACTGTCACTGCGAAGTCCAAACATGCAGTTACATAAACCTCAAAAGAAGTGACAAACAATTCTGCTTTTGTCTGTCTTTGACAGGAGAAAAAAACAAGTTTAGAAAATACTTCCTCTGCGTCTCAACCTTATACAAAAATGTAGCACATCTAAACCAATTTTTTTTTTCTCCTGCTCATAGCCCCGTTTCTAAGCTCAATTCTGTTGAGCATATTTTATCAGGTATGTTGCACAAAGCAGCCCTTATAAGAAGCCTGCAATGAAATCACACAGTACTGAACCCATCTGAGAAAGTGTTCCTTCACCCTTGCCTGAACTATGCGATTAATCCAGCTCTTCTGTTCCAAAATGAGGGAAAGTGGTTTCTCTGTGTTGTTGTCATAGCTGTAACAAGTAAGCCTTTACAAATAAGCAGTAGATCACAATAAATTATGAGAAATATGCAAAAATATTAAATATTCCCTAAAAGTCATGGTATATGTGGCTTCAAAAGCAGAAAATGTATTCAGGAAGTTATGTAGAGCTTGAGAGACTTATTTAAGCATGGATGTAAAGCATCATCTGAGACATCTCAGAGTATCTGAAATATGGGACCAGCAGATAAGGCACAGAACTAGAAGAGATAAGTATACTTCTGGAGCGGCAGTGGGGAGCTGGCTAGAATACACTACAGCAACTCAAGCAATTCAAGTTACTTATGCTAAGGCATTTCAATCACATTGTCACAGTACTGGGCCTAAAAGTCAGGCTCTCTCTGAAGTCATTGTAGGGAGACATGCATTTTTGGGAGTGATTCACCCCACATGTCGCAGGCACTTCCCTCAGACTGGGAAAAGACTGGGTAAAGAAAGGCTTGATTGCTATACCCACATGTAGATATGCAAGACTGAGATGCCTTGGAGTTTATAAGACATCTAACTGAGCTGGTAGATAGGACAGTAACTTGAGATGCTGATGGCCTTCTGGACTGGCATCTGAAGTCTGGATAGAACACCCTAGAGGATGTCCACTATATGGCATCCAAGTAGGAAAACAGAACTGAGGCCCAGCTCTTCTCTGGAGGTTCCGCTGAGTGAAATTCAGCTACATGAACAAAGTCACACAATGCTCTTTGAGATGCCATGGTCTTTAAGATGTCCAAAGGTGAAAGTGAAGTCACAAGAGACCTGGCTGGAAGTAAGATGGAGTATCTTAGAGCTACTAAATCCACTTGCTTTGTCTGTATTTAGATAACTGTATTCCACCCTATTTCTCTACTGTAATAGAAGCAAAAATGATGACTTTTCTGATTCAGTATAGAGATCCATAGTGCAGATACCTATAACCAGCTGTCTAGATTTGGGTCTGGATGGCTGTATTTTTTACTGTCGACACAGAGAAATAAAGGCCTTCTTTTGGTTTTCTAAGCATGGGTTTAGGCAACTGAATTGAGATCAAATATTTCTAAAGCAAAATTCATCTCATCCTAAAGAATATATCTGAACAGCTTAGAGAAATCTTTTCATATCGCTCTACTACAAAGTGACAACCTTAGTCTAGGCATCTAGCAAGTACACCTGAATATAAGTAAATTTAAAAACTGTCAACATTTAAATAATTTTAACCACTGAGCTCACCTGCTTCTGTAGAGCATGATCTAAAGTTTCTCATTTAAAATCAACGGCTTATAAAGATTCGTTATCTTCTCTGTGGTTGCCTGTTTGGTATAACTTGTGGTTTATTTTGTTTTGTTTTGTTTTGTTTTTCTGTTCCCTGAATCTGTTTCCCTCTTGCTTCCCAGAGGACTATCTGGAGGACAATGCAACATGGTGTAAGCTTTGGTATTCTTATTCTTCACTTCATACCCATTTGTCTTTGTACAATGCTAGACAAAACACTTGTTTAAGTTTCATCTTCGCCATCTTTGCTTTGTGTGTGTTTCTGTGTGTGTGTGTGTCTTGTAGGCTAAAATGCTAGCAATTCTTTCTGTAATTTTGTATTCTGGCTGATTTCATTCTGCCCAGTGTCCAGAGCTGCTGGTGCCTTCCAGTATTTTTTTTCTCACCTCAAGGATGATGCCCCGCCCCAGAAAGGAGTGTATGTCTTCCCTTAGTGAACTAAAAACTGGCATAAGCATCTCCATGGTCTCAGACCCCACAAATGCATGTGCAGCAAAGCAGACACTGCAGTAGCATTCAGCTCTGAGTCCTGTGCCTGGAGCAATGGAAATGAGCTCCCAGGCCTTCCTGGGCTCTCTCCCTAGAATTGTCCATGTCTTGCTGTCCAATCCCCTTATGCTTTACAGCTTCATAAGTTTTTGTGCCTGTTAGAGGTCCCTGGTTTCAGACAGAAAACCTTCCTCAGCAGGGTTCATTCAGCACAGCCCAAGGGAAAGGCAGGAGCAGAGCACCACACAGATATGCATTTAGCTTGGACTTAATAGTCCATCTTCGTAGCAGGACTAATTAGCCCACAGAGAGCACCATGCTGATACAGCTATACTGCCTCAAGTACCTCTGTATCCACCGCATCACTGTACAGCACAGTGCTGTCTTAATTCAGCTGGAATTTCTCCTGAGATCATAGTGCAGCCCAATCTAGGTGGACGTGTATAAAATAATTCCTAGTTTTCTTTCAGGAGACCATGGAAGCTTTCTTGATTTTCCGCAAGGGAGCTGATGCACTATTAACCATATAATACAGAATGTACATGCATACTATGGAGAAAGGTGACTCAGAAATTGGCTGTGGCATTTTGCAAGTGATTTACATTCAAGTACAGTATATAGTGGCTGCATAGATAACATGCACCCAGTCTGAAAAAGAGCACCTTTCATGCTCTTTACCCTGGAGAGGGGAATATACTGTGTCACATTTTGTAGGAAAACGTTATTTTAGAGTCCCTCCTGCTTTCCTTAAATTGACAGTAAATAAAGTGCCACTTCCATAAGGAAAATGTCCCGAACCACCTTTTTTCAGGAATAAAGTGGGATGTACTTTAATTGTCCATTCAGTCATCTTTTTAATTTTTTTATTCCATTGTGTAATGACTTTTGTCATAATTAAAAAAAATGTAATAGTAACCTAACAAATCTATTGTGAACAATTCCTTCCCAGTGCTCCAAAACTACATGAAATAGAAAATATGATTTAAAAAATTACAATCTGCTTTGCATTTTAGTTATAGAAGACTAAAAGTAACAGGACAGTATTCAGCCACTGGTCTGAATTGTCCAGGGAATCCTCTGGGGCATTACTGAAAGTACAGTTTTTGTTTCAGTTGTTAGAATCCATTTAGTCCAGAATCTGGAACTGTTAAATATATGCAGTGATAATGCAATTTTCCTGAGATAGGATGTTTATCCTCAACATTTTTTTTCTCAAGAGACCCCAGAATAAAATCCAGTGGGTATAAATCTTAGACAGTTTAAAACCTTGAGATTACTTTTCCAAATACCTTCTGCATCCAGAGTCCATAGGGAAAGATACAAACAATGAGCCTTTAAAATACATCATAACTCAGGAGGTTTGGGTCACATTCTTCAGAGTGAAGATGAGAGGCTCACACAGGTGTTTTAGGAACCCACCGGCTTCCCACAGACTATGCCCGTGCAACCCTAACCCTAACCCTAACCCTAACCCTAACCCTAACCCTGTACGTTTGGATGTGTGATGTTAATCAGCAGATGACTCCTGTAAAACAAAATGTACAGCTCCTCCAGCTTTACGTTTTGCATGTTTCTGCAGAGTCCTATTTCTTATAAGCTGTTTGGATGCAATACTCCCAATGAATAAATATGTTTTGCAACATTCATTTTGGTCATTTGGTGTCAGAGTTAGGATTTGTTTGGTTCTCTGAAAATAAGTGTTTGCTTAGTGTCAAGTTTTGTTTAGTCTCTATTTCTGTGTCACAGCAACATCTGAGTAAGTTAAAGTCTGTGCAATCACTTTTCCCCTCATGGTTAATACCAGTTTCAGGTGGCAAAGGTGGATGAATGATGGTGGCTGTCAGAACCCTCCTGGGAAACCTGACAGAGTCCTGTTTTTAAAAATGGTGATATTATTCCATCTCCCAGCTGAATGGTTGTGCATGCTGCTGTATCTGATGCATTGCATTCCTAATGTGCGTGAGGTGGTTACTAAGAAAGAGCTTTATTACAGTGGTTGCTTCAGATCCCTACCTCAATTAGTTGTCAAAAAAAGAAAAAAAAAAGCACTATCTTGATTGCCATGCAGTTTCTGCCTTGCCTGAAGAGTTGATGTGCTGCTTATCTCAAGGAACACAGTGCCTGCTTGAACATCTTCTAAAACATACCTGTTAGAACCAGTTGAACTTCCTTTACCTGATGGGTGTGAAGACCCACTGAGAGTCATCACTTCATTTCCAGGAAGGTCTTAGGGGTGTGCATGGTATATGTATCCCTGTTAGAGAGATGAGGAATACAAAACATGTAGACAGAATCCACTCCTGATTACTAGATTTCTTGGCAAAGAGTAAGATGAAGAAATGGCATAGTTGTGGGGCTTCAGCTGTTTGTTGTACATTGAGAAGTTATGTGATTCCTGATCTTAGCTCCTGGGGTAAAGAGAAGCAGGACATCTAGGCTAAAATCTGCAGGTCTGTACCCTGTCAAACCAGATGAACATGAAGTGGCATTTATTTGCCTTGGCTTTCAGTGTTTCTAGTGTTGCTATCAAAGTCTGAGTTATTACCTCATTTCTTTACTAATCATTGGAGATCAGCACCTCCAGACCTTGCTTATGATACTCACTTAGAGAAGACAAGAATTTGAATTAGCCCTTTTTTACCACTAAGTATGAATAGAATTTGGATGATTAGCTCAGACATCCAATTTGTAGATGTCTAAATGTAATGTTGGATATTGGACTTAGGCTCTATTAATCAGATGTGCATAAAGGAGATTTGGTCTATAAAATATATTGATAGATAGTTCCTATAATTCTGCTAATGACACTCATTGTCATGGTATCATCTGGTACCTAGAAGGATGGCTTGAACAAAAATAACTAATTTGAAGGCTGTACAACTTTTATGTAATGGCAATTCTGCCTTGTTAATCTGGATTAAAATCTTCTTCCTTCCGCTTCATGTTTTAGCTTCTGCTCAATAAAGACTAGGGGTTTTTTTCCAATTTACAGAAAGTTTATATTACCAGCCTCTGGAAGATAAACCTAAGCAGGAAATACATTCTCACTGCTCTTTCAGCTGAAAGATAGATCAGATTTCATTTCACATGTCTTTGCAGGAATCTGTGCAGAAGGAAGAGTGAATTCCTAATGTTCTTGTCAGTGATAAAGAGATGTAGTGACTTTATAAACACCTTCTACACTTTAGTGTTTTGATAAGACATTAGAAAAAAAAAGGTTTAAAAATTTGTAGCAGGGCTTGTGTCCCCACTTGCAGTGCATAAACCATGTTAATTTAGATGCTTCCAAGTAATATGACTGTAACAACAATGACTGACTGCGTGCCTGGAAAGTGTTCCACTGTGATAAATTCTTGCATTGTTAAGATGAGTACAACCAACAAATTATAAGTTTCCATAAAAAATGGATTTGTAATATATCACCAGTTCACTTGGCTCTAGAGAATTAGAGAGTCCTTTTTGTGCAAGAGACTACGGAACATAACATGTCTTTCTAGGAACAAAGTTCATTGTGCACAAGTGTGGATGGCAACAGAGAAATTAAAACTTTGGAAATTTCTGAATCAATTGCAAATGGTGATTCTTACTCTCTAAAGAAAAGTAAGTTTTATGCTTTACTGGCAGTTAGCTTTCTCCAGCCTTTAGAGACACTTTTATCCTGTTAGACTGCAACACACAGATATATTATGAACTCACAACAGGAATGTGCGGTACCGGCCTCCATTAAGAACAAATAGTAGGTTACAGAAGACTGAAACTGATTTCCCAAGCCAAACATCTCATTCATTTTTCCTTGTAACAGACAGAAATTGGCACTTTATGGACTTTTATGGGCATTACTAGTGGTTAAAGAGGAGGTAAAATACAAGGAATAAAAAGGTTTATCTTCATTACAAATGGTGACCCTTCCATGAACCGTCTTTAGTCAAAACCAAACATTTTGCATTAGGAAAGATTTCCCATATTTTCTTCCTGCTTTTATCTTCCATTCCTCAATCATATCAGTCTAGGTCGTTGAAATAGCAATTCAGGATGCTTCTGTAATGCAGAGCTGAATTTAAAAAGCAGATCTTGAGTGGTTAGTTACAGATACTCATTGATGGGAAAGCCAAGATGATTAATAATACTGGGGAAGGCAGAAGGCAAGGATTCATCATATCAAATTTTATCCATCATCAATAGAGGACAACTCTAAGACTCTGCATCTGTGAGCAAACCCAGCAGCACTTACTGGATCCCAGGTCTGGGTGTAGACCCTAGCAGTCTTGCAGCTCCACATTAGGGCAAAATGCTGAGTAGAAAATAAGAGAATACCTGCAAGACATTTCAACATTTCCCATTCTGGACACCAGTGAATACTGAGGTATACAGTAATAAAGAACTTCAGCTACAAGATTAGTACTATGGACTTAGTAGTATGGACCTCCTCCACAGCTGGTTACGAAAACAGGCATTTTCAGAGTGTAATTCCCAGTCTAATGTAGACATCTGCCAGAGATTGCATGAATAGCTTCCTAGAAATGCCAGTGTTTCTCTGTTTAACTATGAAGAACTTTAGGCTTGACAAGAGTCTTAGCTTACAGAGGGCTAGAGGTGAGTTAGATTAACTCCTGCTGAGCATTCAATACCTGACTTCTCCACAGACAGCCTTACCAAAGTGAACGTGACTGAGACTATTAGAATTAAGGACTCATGTACTCACAATTTCACCCTGTTCCAGTGGCTTTGTGATCTGGTGGCAGTAATTATAAATTACCATCGTGTACATGTCTTTGTTGGTTTTCTTGGGTCTTGCTGCTTCTGTAATTAATGTATGTCATGTAAATGTCATCTCTGATACATAAGAAATAGAATTCACTACTGTCTTATTCAGTGTCTCTAATATAGGCACTCTATGGAGCTGTATTTGTTAATCTTCCATGGAGAGCTAGTCAAGGTGATGAGTGACAGGTAGAAATCATTTGCTGAAACGCAAGTGACTCATGCTAAGCAAGATGCCCTAAACTACCTAGACATCTGCAAAGAGCGAACAGATGTGATAAGGGCCTTACAGAAGTTCTTCAGTCTTCTGGATGCTCCAGAGGACCCCAAAAAGGCATGGGATTAATTTATATCTGTATTGAATGAGGGATCTAGGAGCTACTCATAAGATCTTAAATTAGACCAAAATGAGGCAGCTGCCAACTTGAATAACTCCCTGGACCCCACTGACTAAGAGGGCACGGGCTGTCCAGAGAGAAGCATCTAGGGCCTTCACATGAAGGTCTCTGGGGCAGGACCTACTGACACCTGTACTGGCTTATGGAAGAGAGGGAAAGCCTCCAAAGGCAATGGATATCTGTGTGCAGACAGTTGAACCCTACTCCAGGTCTCCACTGTCTGTGGTGGGTTCTTTGACACCCAGCTGACATGTCAGCACCCACAATGAGAATTTTTAAATTCAGGCAAGACTAAAGCAGTGCCAGAGCCCTCATTTGTATGGTAACAAACCATGCTACTGATACACAAGCAGCTATTAAAAGTTCCTAGGATAATTGCCTTTGCTTTAAAGTGTTGGGAATTTTGCTTTCCTATTATATACTTGGACAGCATAAATGCCATATAGGAAACCAAATGAAAACAGACTGGAATGAAAGGGTTTTTTATTCTGAAACATTCAAGCCCATAAAAATTTCCAATAAATAATATTAATTGTGTTACCCAAGTAACTGCTACAGCAACTGAAGTCAAAAGCTAATCGCTTGGAGTGCATTGAGTTTTTTAATATAACATTGCTACAGTGCTCATGTATTACAGTGGGATATATATGGAGAAATAATAGGAATTTGAGTAACACATTTGTTCTGCTGAAAAAAACATCAGTCATTTTCAGAAAAAAAATCACTGCATAATAAATGAACCTGAAAGAAACTTCCTTTTCCACGATCTCAAAAAAAATAAAAATCAGGGAGTATTTATAATATTAGAAATAATTTGTACATTAAAAAAATCCTTTAACTGTTGTGCTTTTATTCAGACAAAATCCGGTTGACCAAATTGAGATATTTAACCCTAGAGACAAATAATGTTTCCTTTGCTGTCACCTGAGCAAAAGAAGCACTTTCAGGACACAGTTGATCTGAGCTACTTCAAAAATCTCTGTTGGATTAAGTAGTGTTTGCACTCCTCACTTGCTGCCTCTCAACACTGGCTGCAGAAGAGGAGTTTGTAGCTTGGACATGAATGCTGACATCATGTGAGATGAATTTCAGTCACAGATTCTGCTTTATGAAGCTCATGGTCTGGATAGACTGTGAAATTGCTATCATACACCTTCACGGTATTTCTGCTTCATTTGGTTTGGCAACAAGGGGTCACTCTGTGCTTGGCATTGAACACACATTTAAAATATGTTCCTGTCTTAAACCCTTTAATAAGATCTTTCTTTCAGACCTTTTTTCCGAAGTAGAGGATGCAGGACTCCCAGTCATTGCTCAGTGTCTCTATATGATTTTCTGACCATTCATTTGCACTATGGAATGGAATAATCTAGAAAAATTAATCAGCTGTTTCTGTCAAGCATGATATTCATAATACCAAAGTGAACAAAGTCTGAATTGTAAACTGTTTGCCTCAAAAGAGAAAGAGGAGAAAGCTGATATAGTCTTCCCCTCGTCACTCATGCTCAGGCAGTTCAGATTACACTTCCAAGTGCAGAGCAGTAGAGATGCAATACTGTCCAGGGTACAGGACTCACAAAAATTAGAAATATTCTCCTCTTCATGAAATACAAAGTATTTTCATATGTAGTGATGGGACTGGAAAACCATGGCTGTTTTTATCTGCAACACATTTCTTCCAGATTACAATGTTTACACTGTTGGGAAAGGAAAGAGGGCTGCTCCTGTCTGATGCCCATCCAGATTCTTATTCCCAGGCGAGCTAGAGTTCACCTAGGTAAAGACTTTAATTGTTGGATGGAAAATTAATAACTCAGCTCCCTTCTACCTGCAGAGATAGGCACAGATTCATCATAATTTTCAAGTCACACCTTGCTTGATAAAAATTGGTGTGGCAATACTGAGTCCCTTAAAAATCTCTTTTATCATGAAATCAGATGGATATAGACAGATAGGAGAGGGATAGATTGGAGAAAAATATTGCCTGTAAAATGTGCGGCAGCTTACTTGGGAATGTGACCAGCTGCAAATTGACTTGGTAATGTTCTGGGACAAAACCCCTGGAGTTCTCAAACTAGTTTTAGACGTACTATTAAAAAATCCTATTTCCCACAGGTTGTAATACTGATTTATTTCTCTGCTAAAATGTGAAATAACACGGCTGGCAAACACATTTTCAGAAATGTGAAAAATATTTAATGATATATAGGGACATATTCTTCAATGTCATTTATTTCTTAATGTGTCCCTGTGGCAAGACACCATAATCACTTCAAGGCCACTCATCCCCATGCTATAGCACTCTCTCTGCTCTCAACCATTCACTTTATCAGAGCGGAAACAGAGATTAGAAGGGCATCATTGTAAGACGGAAGATGTGACCAAGACATTTCTGTGCCTTATAACCACCTAAAGACTTAATTCTGGCCTCCCGGACCAAATAACCAAGGCCACCCTCTCACTACAGGAGATGAGCCATACTCTGAAGGAAGTCAATGTGTGCTAAGAACACAAGTAAGTTTCTGAACTTTGCACCCACACAAGTGCCACAAACATTCTGGAAGCTCTCCAACAAAGGCAAGTGAACTAACTGTGCTTTCAGGAAGGGCTCAGATGTTGCATATTGACCCCACAGCTGAGTTTAGACCCACACCTACATATTTTTTCCCCATCTGAATCACTGGAGTGTCTATTTCTTAGACACTTCCAAGTTTGCTTTGCATTTTTTCAGGTAGCCATGCCCCAAACTCGCCAGGAATGTTTTGTCTTTTTCTACTATCAGTAGTCACAAATAGGTGGACTAACAACAATAAGGTTCTTTGTTGGATTTATTGCACTTCTGAATGCAATATAACCTGGTTTTGAGACCTTAGTCTGCTAGCTGTTGGCTTGCTGAAGTGTTTTGTAACAAAGAAAGTAATACACTATAATCCAAGCTAATGACAAATTTTCAGCAATGAAGGCTCAGCCTTCATTTCCACAATTCACCATTTGTTTTTAATGGATCAAATTACATAGTCATGGGAAAAGGGCACTGATAAGAACATACCTGTGAATGCTTTATTCTCACAGTACTGGTGGAAGTTGCCATAGTAACTTATCAGGGTAAGTTAATCAAGCTTTGCCTGTTAGCAGGAACCAGATGGAGAAAAGAATCCAAACTGTGGATCTTTAGGCAGCTGTTAAAAGTCAGATTGATGTTCAGCTAGATGTAAATAGGGAGAGGGTCTGTTAGATAGAAACCATAGTCTTAATATATTGGTATAAAGCAATTACAGAGGAAAATGGGGTGATGAGTCAGAGCAAAGAGTGTTTTAAATTTTGATTCCCAATATTTAAATGTTTTTTTTCTGGTTCAGAAAGTATGTTTGTTTAAATAAGATTCTGATATTCCATATGGCTTATTCCATTCCTCATATGACTAGTATCATATTTCCTTAGTCATAGCAATTTTTCTTCTCCACTCAGTCTTACAGGGGGCAGCCCAGCCTAAGAAAATCAAGTTGTCCTAGTGGTCTTTCATATGTCTCCAGGAACCTATGCTTACTTCCTTTTACAGTAACCATCTATGGCTAGGTGGTGATTTGTAAAGGAAGAAAGCAATATGATTTTCATGGGTCAATGTGGGGATCAAAAACTTGTTTCATGGAGTATGACAACAAAGAAAGGTGCTGGATTTTCCACCACAGGTGCACTGGAGCACAGAGAGAAGGGGAACACTAAGGAGAAGCCTGTATCCCTACGTTGTGAATATGCAGGCAGGAAGGTTCAAGGTGGCTAGGAATTTCGGTTCTGGGAATGGGCTCTAGGCTTAGGTGCAGGTTCAGGGAACATTGACGCTCTTGAGGCCTTTGCTTGGGAACAAAAAGTGTATTTTCGTTTCTTTCTATCCCCAGCAGCCAAAGAGGTCAGGCAGTAAAGTTTTTACTTTTTCCTTGTATGCAGAGCTTTTAATTTGCCTGTAGGCTTCAGGTGTGAAAGGCCATGACAGTATGGCCAATGCAAGCAGGTGCCTAGTGCCCCTCATCTACAGATCTATATGATAAGGGATGGCAGCATAGCACTACAGCCTGGTACAGATATCCCACAGTTTTAAGTGTAGAGCATGTTGTGCTGGCTGCCACCAAGGTAGCAACCTGCTACCCTGTGCTGTGAATTCAGAGGAGGGAAGTCAAAATCATGAGCCTTGTGTAGGCTTAACAATATAGAAGGAAAGCCAAGAGATGCTTTTCACCCACGCAGTCATCAGGTTGTAGCCTTTGGGGTGCATCGTACAAGACAGCTTGAGCTAACTTTACTCTTCATCGGAATAGGTACTAATCCTGAAAGGATCCATAGGCATCAAATGAATCTGAATTTCAACAAGCTAATCAGAAACCCCAAGGTTAGCCTGGCTTGCGAAAGTACTAATCATCCATCTAGTTTACATGAAGAGCACTCATCTGCACATTTTTCTTTTGTTATTTTGCCAGGTTTTCCTAAGTAGGAAAACAAAATGAGATAAAATTGCTAAAACCACCTTGAAAGGAAGCGTAAACATCACAGACATTTGGCTTGCATAGGACATTTCTTAAAGGGCTGGAAGCCATCTGTGGGATAATGTGAGGCAAGTTGTATCTTCTGAAAATAATTGAACGCAAGAAGCATAACAACATAAAAGGTAATCCTGTTTGGATAAAATAAGTTATTCTGCCTTTTCTCCCACACCTGATTAAATTAAAACATTTTGTGCATTGAAAAAAAATATGGTACATTTTTCTCATTTATTTTTATTATACAATTCTTTTTAGAATTCCTGAAAAGAAGGGTTATCTAAGAGCATTATCTAAGAACTGTACAAACATACAGCTTGTGCACCAAGAACTTGAGTCAGAAATTAATTTAGATCCCTATTACCCCAACCTTTGGCTATCAAACCATATTTGCTTTGAAAAGCAGGCAGGAGATAAAGCAGACAATTTTTTTTATTTTTCTTCTTTATCTGGTTTTGGTCAGGACTAGCATATAAAGTGCAACAAAAAATCATATAAGTGAAGTAAAGTAAGATTCTGACCTAGTCTGTTATCTGAAGTTGAAGTAGAATTGCATCTGTATTTTGCAGATTTCAGAGGTTCAGAAACATGAAGTACTCTGTCTTTGGGGTGGTTCTGAAGTGCAGCTTTAAAAAAGAAGAAATCATAGCTATGTGTCTCCTTGCTTTGATGCATAGCACTGCAGAAGCTGGAACGCATCTTTAGATCTGCAAAGTCCAGGCAATAATCCTGGAGAATGTCATTTCCAGTTAGAGACAAATTTGCAGGATTGCCACTGATTGCTGAGTTACTTTGTGCCTCTCTGGTTCTTCTCTATTTCTGCTGTTTCAATAAAAGCTTTCAGATTGTCTGCTTGCATATTGTAAGCCAATTCTTAAAGAAGTTACAGTCACAATGGTTAAGATCTTCTGGATTTTAATGATTTAACCTGTGGTCTCCCTCATTTTTTTTTCTTTTTGTAACTCTTTTGACACAACTTTGCCTTCCTCTTGAACCTATCTTGGAGTTCTGACCCTTTGCCATTTCCATCACAGGATGAAGCCATGCATACAGTAGCTGAGTTATAAATTCAGCTGAGTTATAAATTCAAGCAGTTCTACTGTAGAATAAAGTAAGACAGGCAAAGCATCTGTAAGAAACAAAACTTGTTTAGATGTAAATGCCTTTGATCAGCAAATGTGGCAAGGGCATGAGGAAAATAAATAGGTTTATCTTAAAATAGGACATAGTTTAAAGTCATTCCCAGTGTGAAAGTATTCTCTTTGCACAGCTGAAACATAAATAATGTAGGATTGATGTTAGATGTTGGCTAAGCTATTCTGAAAAGAAGACTGTAGAAACTAAGCAAACCAAGCAGCACCAATGAGTTTGCTTGCTGTATGCCTCAAGACAGAGAAATTGAAAGAATATGTAAAAGTAGGCATGAGTTGATGAAGAAATTAAACTACAAAATGACAGAAAGAAGACAGGAGATGTAACGACCAGTATAGTCTGGTTCAACTGGTTGGCTGAATTAAAATGATTACATATGCAGCCTCAGGAAATAAAAGCTTCCATTCCATTCAACACAGTTTATAAAGTTTTGCTCTGGTAATGAAAAATGGAAATGAAACTCTCTAATGAATTATAGCAATTATCTCTCTTCTGGGGCAAGACAACTCTGAATCCAGTCATATTCCCCCAAGAAAAGACGCACTGTGTGCTGCTGTTATGCACCACACACCTTGAGAAACTCAGCAACATTTTCTTATTATTGTTTTTCTGAAGCACAAGGCTTCTCATCTTCCAGCCCATGGCACTTCTGGATTTCACGCTGTGAGTAACCTTCACTTACTGGAGTATGTTTGCACAGGTAGCTCTCTTTGTGTATGAGCAGCAGGCTGACACAGAATTAGGTTGACTTCTTACACTGTTACACAGCAGTAATTTTTTTCATGGACTATGACTCTGGGTAAAGTAAAATCCAAGTAGTTTCTCGCTTATGGACCTTAGCTGATTTGTGGAAAAGGAAAGTGGTGCAAATCATATTTGAAACAAAAGCATTTCTTTTCTGTGCCACCTGTCATGAAATGTAAGAAAAGCAATGCTAGTGTTACCTTGATAGTAGAACTTTATCTAGATTTCCTGGTTGTTCTTATAGAGATGTGTATAAGTGATATGTTGAGGTTCAAAATTGTTGTCATAAATTGAGGAACTTGCCCAGGAAATTACACTTGAATGTTAGCAAAATGTGAAGCAGTATGAGTAAATATCATTTGTTGCAAGTCAGGAAGTCTATTATCTCTTGGACTTTTTTTTCCAAAGAAAAAGCATATTTAATGTATCCCCTCCTATGAAACTAAGTTGATGTCTACCTATAGTAATATTTTTTTCTTTGAGATCGCTGCTGAGTAATTTTTACAAGCTGTTCACTGGCAATGCACCACAGCTATGCTGGAGCATTATTTTTGGGCAAGATATTACATTAAATCCAAAGCACTGGGAGCATCTGGGGTGTCTTTATCTGAATGTTTTCATGTGAATATATTTCATATCATATAAGCACATCACATGTACATATAGGTGAGTTTTTCGGACTTGCAGACTGAAAACTTCACAGTCTAAACAGAGGAGTTTTGAGCACCTAGGAAACAAATATTTTAACAACCCATGCCTCTACCTCTGTTCAACTGAAAACAATCTCTACAATTTAAACCTCTGTTTAAAATGGACAGAGCCTGTTTTCCCTCTTGATAGTGACAAATTCTTTGCATCATGAACAGCCCTAGCTATAAATCTCACTTAAGGCCAAAGCTGTGCATCATCTCATTGTCAGTGTTCAGCCACAACATCCCACATTCACAGGCTCTGAGCTCAAGTCCCAGAATTCATAGTCATTCATAAAAATTGCATCAGGAGCTTTTGCCTCAGCACCAGCAGGATGACCCTCGTTTCTGAAGGCAAGCAGGCATCCCCCTACAGGGTGCATGTTCCCAAATGGTGGCTGGGGGAGCTGCCCTCCAGGTACCAAAGTGCACCTGGGGCCACCAGCTAATCAAGAGGCTTATAACTGCCAGGAAGCAAAACACAGCAAGCAGAAGGGTTGTCTGCCTCAGGAGTTTGCACAGCTCACTGTACTGTAAAATGGGGAGAGCTGAGAAATGAGACTGGCTGATTTCTAGTTCACTTCCATGAAACTGTATTGAAATGAAAATAGGCCTAAAAGCCACACAGCATAGAAGAGGGGTAGAACCCTGAGGCTTTCATCTGAGGAAAGCAGAGTCCTTCTACAACAAGACTTAATCCTGTGGCTGCTGTTTTATCCCTGTGGGTCCACTTGTTATTACTGCCCATTAGCAACCTAGTGGCAAATTGCCATCACTTTCATGTCTATTTTTTTATTCCTATCCTTATCAAAATCCTTATCAAATATAGAATTTACAGTTCAAGGACTGCCTTGCAGAAAAAATGCAAAATCTTGGATGGGTCTCTGCAAAAAATGGGAATGATGCTGTGAAGGTAACAGTTTGCAGATGACAACTCAGAACATCTCTGCCTGCCCATGTTTTTCACAGAGATAATCAATCAATTTTGTAATCTAGCTTAGTAACACAGCCCTGTTATTTAAAGTGACAATACTCAGCATCCTGATTAAAAGTCTTCCTCTACAAAACATGGAGAAAACCTATGTTAAAAATAGTAAGCTATTATATCTGTGGAGACAGATTTTTAAAGGTAAATAAGCCCTTCCTTTAATTTCAAAAAGAAGTATCTGGCCTTACTAGCTGGCTTACTGATCTCAGCAAATAGAGAAAATCACCATGTTTCCATGCAACTGTAGCCCTCTATCTAACCATGTCTTCTTGTGGGACTCCATGAAAACTAGTAATAGGTCTTGCAGCATTCAGTGTTTATATTGGTAAAATTCAGTATAAGTTTTTCAGGTATGGACACATAATAATTATTTTATCGAATTGGACAGCCAAAAAGACTGATCTAGGTCACCTAGGATTTTAGTCCGTTTAGGTAAAACATGTTTTGATAAAGCCAGACACAAGGTCATGGACCTGGGAACAATGACTACCTGCCAGACCTAAAAAATATGAGACTATATTGCAAAGGAAATACTTAAGAAAACTGAGAAGATAACAGGAAAAGGCAAGATAGACATTTCCAGCTGCTGCTGCAAAAAGGTTAGCCATCATACATGCAGTCATGAGGAGTAACTCTAAATAGAGTGCATTACAGTAACCCATTCTTGAGTTGACAAAGGTACATAGCAAGGTTTTATTGGAGTGAAGAGCTTGTGTTTGCTTTTACAGGCATAGATGGATATATTATTTAGGACTATAATTGCAAGCTAGGCATTCAGGAGATTCTTCAGGTCTTATATCACATCCAAATGGCCACCTGCCAGCTCCCAGAGCACAGACACACTCGTTCAGGTTTGATGCTGTTATAATATTTGATAGCATTCACACCTGAACTTTCCAGTTCACCCAAGTTGTCTCAGGTGATCTGTAACACATCTGCAGACAGCAAAACATTTTCTGGCAATTTTGCTCATGAGAGTACTCAGTTAGTTAGATCATTGCACCAGCTGAAACCAATGGGACAGATATGAAAAGTTTCATCAACACGCTGTGTGCAGGCACTAACTCCCCCAGTTCCATTTGGAGCTCAGTTGTTTCCTTACTTTGCCTGTAATGCAATTCATTCAGAGCAGGAAATAATCCCCAAGTCAGAAATGAAATGTTTGACTTTCATGTTTCAAGGGAGGGCTGCTAATTAGCTAAAAATCTCCCACCGTTTTATTTATAAGAAAGCAAATTTGATTTTGAAACCACTGAGAAGTAATAACCACAGAACTTTATGATGTCATTGTTAAAGAGATGTTTTTCAAGTTTTATTTATGATCTAATTTTATACAAAGCACCTGCAGTGTTGTCGGCATATAGGAATACCAACAAAGTGCAGGGAAATCAGAGGCCCTTTGCAAAAGTCATTTGCTCTGTGATCTCCACAGGCTGGTTCCAATAGAGGATTCAGGTACTTTTAAGTTATGTCACAGAAACACATAACTTTCAAGAAAATGAATTGCAGTGATGAGTCCAAAAAAATGGAGACAAATGGTTAAATTAACATAGGAAACAAAAGAAGCTTAGAAGTATGATTTAAAATATGTGTGCTGAGTAGGTAGGTGATGAAAGTGCATTGACAGATAACAGAAAATTTAAACACTGGAATATATCCAAGCCTACCTTACTGTTATAGCTGTCCTAGTTCCATCTGGGATAGAGTTAATTTTCTTCTTAGTAGCTGTTACTGTGCTTGATGTACTGTGGTTTTTTTTAAGATTTAGTATGAGAATAATGCTGGTAACACACTGATGTTTTAGTTGTCACTAAGTAGTGCTTGCTCTAAATCAAGGACTTTCCAGTGGCCCATATTCTGCCAGTGAGGAGATGAACAAGAAGGTGGGAGAGACCATAGCCAAGAGAACTGACCCAGACTGGCCAAAGGCTTTTTCTGTAGGATAGATCATGTTCAGTAGATAAACAGGGGGGAGTTGGCTGATTGCTGCTGAGGGATGAGCTGGTCATTGATCAGTGTACTGTGCATCACTTGTTTTACTTGGGTTTTATCCCTCTCTTTTTCCTTTTCCTTTTCCTCCTCATCACTGTTTTATTATTTATTATTATTGTTGTTGTTGTTGTTGTTGGCGCTGATATTATTGTAGTTGTTATTATTATTATTACATTTCACATATTAAACTGTTCTTATCCCAACCAATGAGTTATATCGTTTTGTGATTCTCTGCCATCCCACTGTGTGGAGGTCAGAGGGGGAGAGTGTGAGCAGCTGCATGGTACTTAATTGCCAGCTAGGATTAAACCACAACAGTAGCCAAATTGCCTTCTGAGGGCAAAAATATACATTAGAGTCCACTATTTCTGCCTGAAAAAAAAGGTGCCACCTTGGCATAGCAACCACACATCTCAGAATATAATATATTAACAATGTTTATAATAGACTATTAACGATTCAAGTACTGCCTTGCAGAGTGGAGTACGCACCCACTGTGCCCACATTTCTAGTTGGCTAGGTTTAGGGGCTCCACCTTCCACAGCGTGGATTTTAGGGTAGCCCCCGAGACATGCCTGACTTTGCTGAGCTGTGTATTACAACCAGTAATCACTTAACTTCTGAGGCCAGCTTGTAATGCTACACTGGAAACTACCACACCGATTCTCATCCAGATGCCGGTAAAAGCTCCTTCAGAGGTGACTATGACTCTTCTTAAGCAGGTCTTGAATTATTTCTAATTTTTAAAAAAAGAGGGAGAGAAACTTTTTACATGAGCAGATTGTGATAGGACAAGAGGGAACAGGTTTAAATTAAAAGTGGAGAAATTTAGGTTAGCTGTTAGGAAGAAATTCATTACTGTGAGGGTGGTGAGACACTGGGACAGGCTGCCCAGAGAAGCTCTGGGTGCCCCATCCCTGGAAGTGTTCCCAGGCCAGGATGGATGAGGCTCTGAGCAACCTGGTCTAGTGGAAGGTGTCCCTGCCCTCAGTAGCGGGGCTGGAACTAGGTGGTCTTTAAGGCCATTTCCAACCCAAGCTATTCTGCAATTCTCTGATTCTATGATTTCTCCATAGTGGTACTGAACAACAGAAGAGAGATTAGTATCTTGCTGAAGATTACTCTCCCTCACATTCCAGCTCTAGGCCCAGGACCCACTTTTCATTCAGCCATTGGCAGCAGCAGCAGGGATGTAAATGCAAGACATACAGCACTACAGGGCTATTGTACTGTATCTCACAGCTTATTTTGGCTATCAATAGCCTCCTGTCACACATACCCCATGGAGTCAGCTTTCCTCTGTGTAAGGTCTAAAACAGA
>JAWWES010000001.1:74624889-74670469 GCA_035583135.1 Lophotriccus pileatus
AGCTGTATTCCAAAGCTGTATCTTCAGTTCTCTCTTTCTTCAGAGGTTTTCCTCCACCAGGCATAGGCCTCTTGTGCGGTACTGCCAACACTGGACAACTTCAGAAAGAAGTCAGACAGGTCTTCCAGCATGTTGAGAACTACACTTCACTTTTAGGAGGATTCTATGTCTATGAGAAAAGTTAAGTTAGGTAATGTATGACCATGCTTGTGAAGGAAGTCTTGTGATTTCTGTTGACTCTCATGCATTAACATGAAAACATCATGAAATACAAGAAATACTTTGTCTTTAATGGTTATGAAGATTTTTCACACTGCAAACTCTTGTTCTGGACCTCCTTTTCCTCAGTATCCCTTCAGAATTTTGTCAGAAAAAACTGACAAAAAAAATTCTGAGATACACCTTTCGTTCCCTGCATTTTCAATCCTTAGTAAGTATACTTGCATCCAATTTTAGCGAACTATATCAAGTAATATCTATTCCTTTAATTTTCCTATGCCCTTTTTAGATTTCTCACATGGAGAGTGTGGTCTTTTCTCTAAAAGGATATAATGGAACTATATCCTTCTCATCTGGTCCCATCACCCATCGTACCCAACTTCTCTCTCCACAGAAACAAGAGAGGAGGCTATTTTACGTTTCAGACACTGAGTATTTTGATTCCCTACTTAAGATTCCGATCGGTCACGAAGTAATTCTTCTGTTAGGTCCGGAAGTTTATTTTGGAGCTCTTGTCCTCAAAGGTCCACATTTTCAGATAGATATAAATGCTTTTGGTATTATTTGCATAGACATCTGCATTTGTGTCAGCTGGTGTTTGTGGCCCACTTGTATTTCCTAAGATTTGGAATAGGTTTAGTATTTAAAAGGGTCAGTGTAAGGACCATCAGCAACCAATAAACAGTTTCTTTCAAATTGCCTTTGCAATAAATGAAAAGTGTAAAATCTCTAAAAGGCATTGAAGTAAAGCTTAATCCTTGGACACTATGCATATTTTAACCTCTATAAAGACTTTGATCAAACCCTTAAATGTCACCAGCTTCCTTTCTGGTTCTTCCAGGCCATATAACATCATACGCAGCACGAGAATTGACCTTTATTGTTTGCAGGCATGCCCTAGGATATTTACATCATCCACACACAGCCCAGAGATACCAGTCTCTGTCTCTTAAAAGATCTAAATAACTCACAGGGCATGGAAAGCAGAACTGCATACAACAATTTATATTAGAAGGAACTCCTGAAGGTCACATGGTTCACCCTTCACCTCCCCTTCATATCCTCATTTGGTTCAAAGCAGGGACAACTTCAAAGATGGGTCTATCTTCAGATTAGATCAGATTGCTCAGGGTCTTGCCTACATCGGGTCAATGAATCTACTGCTACCAGGATAGAGAACCCATTTGGTTGAACATGTGAAAGAGCATGAATTTCCCAGGAGTCATTGTCGCACAGCAGCATTTTGGTATCTAGTACAAGCAGCTTTCCCAACTTGTCCATCAAAGTCAGCCCTTACCCTAACACTGGAAAGCAGGGAAACAGCATAGTCACTGACAAAAACAAAAGCAAAAAACTGTCCCCTTAATTTCACACCAAAGCCAGTGCTTTGGTAACAGTACATATAACAGTATATATTTGGTAACAGCACTCTAAGAAGCACTCTGTCAGTGGTGCCCCTGTTGCCTGCAGAGAATAGCAGCTGGAAGTATCCACATGCATTTTTTCCACAGGTCATGATGGGATCCCTGAAGTTTGATTATACTATTCATTTTTTCAGAAGTGGGGGTGTCTAATAATGAACCCCTCGGTAGATGGCACAAGCAAGATGTGCCAAATTTTGCCCAGGGCTCATCAGAGGCAGAATGCCTTTGTCATGAACAGCCAGGTCAATTAATGACTGCATCCACAGTGTTTTCCACACTGCCAAGGGCTCTGAGGAAAACTAAATGGGATAGAACAGGTAGTTCCTCCATTGTGTAACTCAAAACCATACTGCCCACAAAGTGTATGACCCCTCGACAAGTCCTGTGGGGCCCCAAATACACCTTCTCTGCTTGCAAGTGGAAATTCAAGGGAGCCAACTCCCATTCAGATCGTTTCCTTTAAAACAAAAAAGAACGAGAAACTCACTTCACTCACTGCTGTTTGCATGTGATACTGCTGTCACTCTCCCCTGCCAAGCAGGCACTGCTGGGACACAGTGTCTTGTGAGCAAGCACATGCACACACCCCCCCCCCTTGCAGAGCAAAATGCATACAGAGGTAACACGTGTCAAAGACCTCCGATTACCAAATAGGTAAGTAACTTTCCTCTTAGTGCACCGCATGACTGAGTCCTAATTGAGTATCACATTCCTCCTGGATGCAAAAGCAAACCATTATGGACAAATGAGTCAAAAAATCAAAATAAAAGTCAGTCAGATAGCTCAAACACACCTGACAGAGCTATTTGAAGGACTCTGACCATTAGCTCTTACTTCTTGATACTTTTATACTGACATGAAATGTGGCAGAGGAGCTATTTCCTCAGTCTCTTGCTTCTTCACAAAAGGACACATACATCACATACAAAATATTCAGAAAAAAATGTTAGCTGTCTTTGTTACCATCACATCTTCACCTGTTTCTAACTTTAGTGTTTGGGGATGGGAAGGGTACATGCCTGAGCAGCAAGATACTATTTTTGAGGCTTTCAAGGAATAGTCTGTATATGAAAAAGATGTGTCTACGTATGGATGATTACACTGATTTTTAATGTTTGGGCCCCACATAGACTTTGTTGACGCAATAAAAAAACTTAAACCCAGGTATTTAAATGTATGTATGGCATCTTTTCAATGTTTGGGTTTTATGATACATGATACAGTTACCAGAAAGATTATGAACAGCATAGGGGTTTTTTCCTTTGCTGTGACCAAAAAAAAAGTGCTATGTCTTAAACCAATGATAATCAATATAGTTCAAAGCCTACTTTTATATAAAGTTAAGGAACACAATTTAAGGCTTGTTTTGTTTGAAATCAAGCCATTCCTCAGTGTATCTCATTTTCTGAGTCTTCCTTCACATGCACACACACACACACACACACACACACACACACACACAAAGAGTAAGTCTCCCACGTGTTCCAAAAAAACGGTTGGATCCACTCACTGACTGCTGTTTTCACTGCCATGGGAAAAAAAAAGGGGAGTTCCCATACAAACCTCTAACTACTTCTAACTGCAAGACAGTCAGGGGGCTGGAGCACATGGCATACGAGGAAAGGAGAACAGAGTTGTTCAGTTGAAGAGGTGAAAGCAAAGATGGAATCTTATTGCTGCCTTCAGCTACCTCTTGGGAGGTTACTAAAAAGACTGAGGCTCCACAGCTAAAGAATGAGTGGCAGTGGACACAAACAGCAATACAGGAAAATCCAATTAGATTTTAGGAACTCTTTTGTTGCATAATGAAGGAGGCTGAATGTCAGAACAGACTATTGTGAGAGTCTGTGGCACCTCCGTCTTTGGAGATAATCAAAACCTGAAGGTGGTAAGGCCCTGAGCAACCTGATCTAACATGAAGACAGACCTGGTTTTTAAGTTGTTCCTGCTTTGAACCAAATGAGGATGTGAAAGGGAGGTGGGGGTGGATCAGGGTGACCTTCAGGAGTTCCTTCTAATCTAAATTGTTGTATGGGTATGCAACTATGCTTTCCATGCCCTGATCTTTTAAGAGACAGAGACTGATATGTCTGGGCTGTGTGTGGATGATGTAAATATCCTCGGGCATGCCTGCAAACAATAAAGGTCAATTCTCGTGCTGTGTGTGATGTTATATGGCCTGGAAGAACCAGAAAGGAAGCTGGTGACATTTAAGGGTTTGATCAAAGTCTTTACAGAGGTTAATATATGCATAGTGTCCAAGGATTAAGCTTTGCTCCAGTGCCTTTTGGAGATTTTAAAAACAAATCACTTCCCTTATTTGACTGTTGGCTGAGACTTCTCTTTTACTGAGGTTATGTCCTTTCTCTCTCAATTTATATTCTTTCTATTCTTCTCAAACAATGAGGTATTAAAGTCTTCATTTGCAAAAAGTAAATGTTTATCCTTTTTGTAATTTAGCTCATCAGTACCGTTCAATGGAAACACCAGTGATACAAACTTGAATGACAGTTTTGGGGCTATGTGTATCTATCTCTTCATTAGGACACGGCACAGTGCCAATAGCAATCTTCCGACTGCTTTCAGTGAATTTGAATCAGATCTTTTAGGACTAGATGCCTAAAAAGAATGGACGCACTGAGTGTGCCCAGAGCGGAATCCAACCTTTGAGTCAGGCATTAGCACTATCTGTATCATATCTGGGGCAGTTTTGTGCCTCTTTATGAGATGTGACACAAGTTCCAGAACTTAAACCAAGAGTCTGCACACTTGGTCTTGGAAACACATAAACCAATTCTATTTAGAGTTTTTTTTAGTAATCTGTTTCTAAGAAAGAAAAGTTACCCATGGGAAAGTTTAAAATTTAGCAGTGATTTGTCAGCTGAAAAGATCTGGGTGTCTAGAGATAGCTAGTTACTGCTTGGGCAGGCTAACATTTTAGATCTTGACTTTCTTGACATGTTTTGTGCTCTACCCATCACTACCAGGAAGCCCCTCCACATATATCCTGGATCTTATATATATATATATATATATATATATATATGTATGTATGTATGTATGTATGTATGTATGTATGTATGTACGTTCACCACAGTATCACCCTGAACCACTGAACAGAGGTTGTCTTCCAAAATGGGCATCAAGCATGACAGAGCTTTCACAGGCACCTGGAAAGTCTAGGTTTAATTCTTTTCCCTGTTAGTTAGCATGTCTCTGAGATGACTTCCACTGATTTCAGTTTACAACTGTACATTGAGAGCTTGAGCACTTAGGCAACCCTTAGGAGCAGATTACATGTACTTTACTATCACCCCTTTTAGATGAAGTATGGACAAATAAGCAGAGCAAGAGAGACAAATCTGAATACTGAGTTTCTTTTACTTTTTATCAGTGGAACACCAATTGTTTCAGTGTCATAATTAAAGGATATTAAAACTTGCCTATAAAGTTTCTTATTTGTTTGGGCTTGGAGGGCAGATGAAATATGTTGCGAAATTGGGAATGCATCACCAGTGTTGTCTATTCTATTAGAACTAATGATGGGCAGAAAAGATGCAGAAGTGTAGCATTAAAATTATATCATCCATTTTTGACAAATTGTAGTTTTATGGTACCTGTCATTTTGGAATGCCTTCAGTTTTGAGGAACACTAAGATGAGATCATTTAGATACTATTGACTCTGCCATTATGGCATCAGTCATAAGTATTTAAAGCATTAAACCCTCCATGAGGAGCTCTGAACTATAAATGGTGTTCTGTAATAAGGACATCCTGCTGTTTTATAGCAGTGGCACCAGATGTGTGGTCTCTTTCATGGCTGCCTCTAATGATGCAGTAACTTCTGCGGTTCTCATGTTGCTTGGAACAGCAGTTTCATCGAAGACAATGAAACTACACCCACATAGCAAGTGCCTTTTTATTTCTCTATATATTTGAAATCTTTTTAGCTGTATTAGACTGTCTTTTCTGGAGTGATGTTAACTGAGTTTGGAATTACAGTGAGCAAACTAACAAACTCTTGTCCCAGATAAGCAGGAGGTGCAGAATATATATTCATACATGACACACATTCCTTTCCTCAGCTTTTTCAGCAAGTGGCCTTGTTTTTCAGCAGGTCTGAGCCCTTACTGTTGCAGTGATTATGCAGGAAGCCTCTGCTCATTCCTCCAAAGAGTGTAAGTGTGGACATAGCACAATAACTCAGATAACCTCTTAAAACAAACCTGGGCCTAATGTTCACAAATCAAACTGTAAATAGAAAAGAAAATCTAGAGCCTAATATTAAGTTCAGCGAGGTCAATATAAAAATTTCCATTCACTTTGTTAGGTTTTGGGTGAGTCACAAGGCAGATTCAGTAGGTGTTCAGAACATGAAGTTGCAGTTTTAAACTTGCTCTGGTCTAAGTGTGAACACCCCAAAGCACAAACAAAACCAAAAAATGCATTCAGTTCACAGAGACATTTTTTCCTAATACTAGCCCTTTCAGTTTAGGATACACCAACAATCAAATTTTCATCCCATTTTGCCTTAAGTAAGCACGATTTTTGTACCATTTACATTTTCCAACTCTATGAATTCCATATATTCAGCCCTCCTAAGTGCATCCATCTGTAGTGTGTACCCAGCCTGCAGACCATGTCTTCTGAGTTACTGGCAAAGAAGCCCCTCCCAGATGCTGTTCATCAATATCAGAGATGATATCAATGTCAAAGCATGAGATACATAGGTATAATTCTTGTTAGAACACAGAAGCTATGTTTTAGCATTTAGAAAGCACCTAGCTTAGCTGTTAGAACTCAATGCATTTGCTTAGGTATGGTACCTACTGCTGCTTGAAATTATGTAGATTATGTGAGACCTCTGCATGGGGCCATCACATGTGACACAAGATATGTGTCACAGTATTGCTTCAGCATGATAATAGGCATGCACCCTTGTGAAACAACAACTGAGAGCCACGTAGCAGTCTATGGGGCATCCCCAACATCAGTGGCAAGCTACATTTGGGCAGCCAGGCCATATCCACCAAGTTAGGCAACGGAGTTTCTGTATGTGTTGCAAATATCAACCTGGCCTATAAGGGTATATCGATACCACTAAGTAGGAAAAAGGCTATGCAATGTAAACTGTACCCTGTACACATTGATGAGGACTAGCTTCCACAGAAGCAAACTGCCTGCATCAACTAACCACACCTATTGGTCCTGCATCTCCTGTCTTACCTCCTTAAGACCCCAGCGAGTCTTACGCTGGGTTGCTGTAGTCTTAGAAAATACTCTGTGTGTGTGCCTGTGTTTCCAGTTCAAATGAAAGAACATGAGAGCTGTGCTGCAATCCATACATGCAGTAGCACTGAACTGAGCATATACGCTATTGCACCCTTGAACATGGCACAAAAGGTATATGGTTGTGCAAGAGAAGGCAAAGCCTGCCAGGATGGCACTAAAGAGCTGTACAGGGTATAGAGTATCCCAAATATGCAGTCTTGCCTGCACTGCCTGTTGGGAGCCATCTCTGGAATGAACTCTCCACCACACCGTGCCCGGACATTGTGATGGAGAAAGCACTCTGAGTGACCAAACACAGTTCAGGGAACAAGTCAACAATATAGCACCATGAACCACTTGAAGTCCCATTCTTGTGCATTTTCTCGCTTTTATTAAATAATGTAGATCTATCTTCAGTGTCTACTGGTTAGTAGACCCTCTTGATGCTAGGGTTAGAAATGTATGCCTTTACAAATATACTTACATTTATAACCTTTCAAATACAGAAGAAATATAAATTAGAGCGTGCTTAAAAATTTGGTATTATTTTGTGCTGGACTGTGTCCAGGTTGGATAAAAAGACTTGGATGAGCAATTCTGCTCAGTCTTCCTGGAACTTAGCATGCTACAGCTCCCACCATGGTGTGGTGCTCACACCATACAAAGCACCACATTCAAGAGCATTCTTTCTAAGATGTGTGAGATCAATTATTGATGTAAGCTACATCCCATGGAGATTAGATGGTCTGTGCCTAATGTGCATGCCCCCAAAAAAATGAGAATTAATGAGAATTAAGCACTTAATACTGGGTAAAATCTGTTCCTGGCTGCAATAAAACTAATCCAAATCAGTACTACAAGGCACTACTACTTTGAGTTTCAATGGCCTTCCTGTTGTGGGAGTGAGATTGCTCTGTGGAAGCACATCATCAGGATATTGATTTAATATCAGTTCTGATTTAAGTTTCTTGCAACAAAGTGGGTTATGCTGACTCTCAGCCTGTGTGGGTTGTTATTTGGATTCTAGATAAACAAAACAATAGTTCATTAGAAAGACATTAGCACTTTTGTCTTGACTTCTCGTGGCAGGAGGAGGGGGAATATGCCTTACATTTGCTGTCCTGTTTAAAATTTTAAAGATCAAAAATCATAGGTAATTTATATATGATGTATTCCAAAATCAGCTCAAAATATACTTCATGAATATTGCTGCTGGAAGAGCAGGCATACTTTCAAATGGCTTTGCTGTTCATAAACAAGTTTTCTTTTTACAAATGAATACACAGATCATTTTGTGACTACTGTACTGCAAGCTTCCGTCAGCAAACCTGAGTATTTGTGGCTTTCACAGTATCATTACTTTTTTATGTGAAGCAGATCATCCACAAATGTCTGCAGGACATCAGTATATATTGTATTTTGCACATATTATGAGGAAATATCTCCTGGATTTTCTAGGATGCTTTAGTCCCCAAGTATGGATTACTATTATTTTTTTGGTAGTATTTTTTCTTTGCTGAGATAAACACCTAGAAATCATCCATCTGCTGAGAGAAAGTAGCTTAGCTTGTTGTCCCTAAGGAGGGACAGACAGAGCTATTGGCTCCCAGTATTGTAATAGCAAAATTTTTTTTGTGATAAAAATAAAGTTGGTCTGAGCTGTAATGCAGGCTACCTCTTGTCATGTTCAAGCAAGATCAGCTCTTGGTATTGGGAGTCAAATTAATGTGAGGAGAAATCATTTCAGCATGCCATGAATTTAGTCTGCATAAAATACTTTTGTTATTCGTTGTATAGGACTACATTCTTTCTTTCTGTAACTGCATTTATTTTCATTTTGCCTATCAGTCTCACTTGACCTATCCCTGTGCATTATTTGTCTCCTCTCCATTATTATAACACCCTGTTTCTCTTCGTGGTAAGAAATCCCTGTGGATTTTTCATAAATCTATTATAACCTTATGGGAAATTGTTCAGTCTATTTTTACTGGGATTTTTTTGTGTGTGTTTTCTACCTACTGAATTCCTTTCAAATTTCAGAGAAAAATAAGGTCCTAGCACTGATACTTGCAGGTTGTCTGATTTTGTAGGAAAAATTAAATCATCTACAAAATGTCTCTGGAATTTAAATCCAGCCTAGGCAGCATCACTGAATCTAACTTGTCAGGTCTTTAAAAACGTTGGAGTATAGAGCTTTCATTTGGCTTTGGTTTGCAGTGAAGGTATTTTTCAGAAAGTTATTCCAAAGTAGCAACTGTGACAAACATAGTGTTTTGGAAAAGCAGTTAACTGAAATATCACCAAGATTAAACTGCTCTGAAATTCTTGTTCCACTACTTTTTCATGAATACAGCACGATCATCCAATGGACTGATATGAAAAAAAGACACTTAGAAATGTATTTTGTGCACTATGGTTTGTGTTGCTCCTAGAAAAGTTAAAAACTAGGATTTTCAGTGCCTGTATCTTCAAGCTGTATTCAAGGGCACCTTGATTTAGCTGTAACCAGTGCCCCAGTGTATAGTCGTAGGGTTATTTCTGTTCTTTGGGGAGAAAATCAGGCTGCCAATGCACATGTCCTTCATGGCAGAATATCTGTCTGGAGAGAGGAAAGCAGATGTATGTATAAGGCTAAAAATCCCAAATATAGCTTCTAATAGGTGTGATAATTATTTTCAGGGAAAAGTGATAAGATGCAGTTTAAATCCATGGGGCACATTGTTCCAATGAATGTGCAGTGTATTTATTAGGGTACTCAAAGGATTTACATCTGCTCCAAAGTAGTACATCTGCTCTATGACTACGGGCAATTTTAGTTTCTAGGAAAAGTTTCTTGAAACTATTTTTAATATGCTTTAACCTCTTGCATGCTGAGTTGACATATCTAAAAGTGAGTTGCCTCACATAGCCTTCACCATCAAAGGCTAGGTGGCATCCAGCTGCTCTGGATGCTCAGGCTGATGTAACCCCTCTGGCTTGAGTATCAGCTCCAGACTGTCAAGACTCAAGTACACACCAACCAAAACCTTTGTAATTCCTAGTTTCTGGTAAGGGAAACATGGGTATAAAGACTGAATGGGAATCATAGGTCTCCAGTAGTACCTGATTTAGATGAAAGGGGGTTGCAGTACACACCACGGCATGCAGCAGCTGTGTAGGGTTATATGTTTATACACACCTATAGAATGACTGACCAGTCCTGAAAAATGGATATGCTTGAAAGAATAGCCAAAAAAAAGCTCATGTTCACTTTCCATAGCCCTACATGCTTCAACCCAAAAAATCTCCTGCCCTATAGCTGTCCTCATGCTGGCAGGCTCTAGCTTGGGGGTGCCAAGGAAGAGTCTCTTAAATCCCCTCCCATTTCTGCTGCCTGCATGAGTTCACTCATGTTCCCCCTCAAGTGTTTGCAGATCAAAGCTGGAGCTACCATAACCCTGGGAGATGGTTAGCAAGCTGGACCACAAACTCGTTATACCCCAGCCATGCAGGACAGACAGAGCCAACTCTGAGATAGCTGAAGAGAGAGATTCTGTTCTGCACAAAGGAAGAAGAAAAGGGGAGAGAGATAAAATAGGAAAAAAAAACCCAATGAAATGAGAAGTAATGAATTTTTCATTGTATTTCATGGCAAGTTATTACCACTGTGACCAAAAATACTTGAACTGCCTCACCCTTTCCCATAGCTGCTGAATTTCATCTGACCAATGCTGCATGACTGTTGCTCTTCGTATGTGCCCATTTCTGTCCCAAATTGTGAACTAGACAGAATGTAATTACTTGCTTGATATTTAGGACAGGGTAGTCAACAACTGTTTGCTCTGCTGGCAAATGACCAGTAGGTCAGGCCACTGCTTAGAAATATCACAGGAGGATGTTGCCATTCAGAGTGCTGACTCAGGGAGAGGAGGAATGCCAAATGAATGAGCAATCATACGGTGTTTTGCTTAGGATGGAAAACTCAATTAGGATTCTGTAATTCTCCTGCTTCTTGTTCTTCCTTGTGGCAATCTTTTCTGCACAACAGCAAGATGTTAACAGTGCAGAATAAAAGGCATGCTAATAAGTATAATTTTCCCTTTTTTTCCCCTTTGAAAACTGTATTTGCTTCATGTTCTTTATTCGATTGTACATAACAATTAAATAAAGCAAAAATGGTGCTGGGCTGTTTCTTTCCACAGGGCTTTTAATTTATTTTAAGCCAATGCTCTCTGAGCATTTGTACATTTGAGAGCGATTGTACATTTGCTCCCTTTCTTCCACAAGCACCCAGTCCCCTCTAGGAACTGCTGTTCTTGTATGCAGAGATGTAAGAACAGTGGATAACAGCAGAACAGTCTGTCTTAAAATCATTCTCATCTGTTTTTTTTCTTTTTTATCCCAAGTGTTATCTTATTCATTATAAAATATTTCTGTTCCTCTATTATTTTTTCCTACTTTTCTTTTTTTCTTTTTTCATTTTTTTTTTTTAATTCCCTATGTCTCCTGTTATTGGCTTTGATGGACAGATGAAGTATGATAGCCTGAGACATGTTTGACAGAATATGACTTTGGCCTGCATAAATTACTGTCAAGGAATTTTCAGAGAAGTACTGAAGTAAATTTGTAATGACTCAAAAATGTGTTATAAATTATAGCATAATCTTCGCTGCTGAACAATTTGATGGTTAAAGCAATTAAGTGAGTTTATACTTTCAGTGAGTCCTTATAATTTTTCCTTATAGTTTAACTTCTCAAACTCCTCTGAGCCCTTTAGAGGAAAATATTTTAGAAGGGGCATTTTCCCTCTCCCTTGCCAAAAATCATGTTTCTTTTCTGTCAACAGTGTGTCTTTACTGTCACAGGTAATTCAGAGACGGCAGGTTTTAGTCTTTCCTCACATACTCATATCAACTCCTACAGGGAGTAGCTAGGACCCTTCCACGTTGTGCCACTATCTTCCTGATCCTTTTCTACTCCATGTCACCAAATCTCAGGCTTTTCAAATTACATTCTTGAAATACTCCAATTAAGAGGATAAGAAATGAAAGAGTTCGTGAAGCTCAGGATCCTTATGGGATACTCTTGAAACTGTTCTTCAGGCAGTGGCCCATATTTTATGCATTCAGTATCAATGGTAGCTTTGACTCAGTGAGGGTAATCTCCTCTGTCTGCTGAAAAGCTCCTGACTGGAAAAAAGCTAAAATCGACAGAATATATGAATGTTTCTATTATTATCTTTAGCTCCTTTGTGACACTACCCTTTGTGAGGCTGTATTTTTTTTTCCATTTGGTTTTTTTTTTTTTCCTTGTAAAGAAGTCTGGATTTACTTTTTATAGACAAAATTGCACATTTTCTAGATTCTTCACTCCATATCCTGGGAAACTGCTTTTCTTAAAATCTGCAGTCTTCAGTCTTATGGTAAAACAAATCAAATTTTCCAGCTCTTGTGACTGTTACTAAATCCTCCAAAACATAATTCAAAAGTTTCTAGATTTTGGAAGCAAGTAAATTGCAGCATGTGTTGCTGTTATAATGTCATTATTTTTATTATAGACTCCTGACCATGGAAACACAACTTGTGATCACCAAGTGCCTGGTGTGGCCTTGGATGAATCTTTGCTGAAAGGCATCAGCAGGCTAAGGTGGGGAAGGTACTTTGAAAAAGAGCCAAATAAATAACTGGTGTGCAGCTGCCTCAGTCAGGAGAGTGCTGGCAAGGGGCTGGGCTGTTTTTAAGCTGCCTGTGTGCAAGGAGCAAGCATTGATCTTCTGTCCAGCTACTGGCTTCCATCAAGAGGGGTAACCAGCAGGATGCTGCCTGCCAGCTATAGGCAGCTCTGCAGCACATAACGCTCACAGAGAGCGTTAATGCTCAGAGAGAGATGACAAGAGCAGGCAGGGACTGCCTGGGCATTGAGGAAAGAATGAGACAGGAATATTTTGTTTTTCCTTGTGAAGTGGATCACTAGCTATCCATTGCAAATTGATTACTTTGAGTCCTGTAGCTTTGCTTTCACCATCCACCCCGGCCTCGCAACCTGCAGCAGAAGATGCAAAGCACCTTCTTCCTGCATTCCATCTGTGTCTCAAATATCCCATGACAGCATCCTCATCCCTGAAGAGCCATGCAGCCTGCACTTCCTTTGCAGCCTCTGTGATGCAGGGGCCTCTTGCTCTAAAGGGAAGGGGAAGGGGCAAGGACAGCAAGATGGCTGGTACCTGTTGTAAAAAAGAAAAAAAAAAATCAACTTTACATACACAGTTGCCTGAACCCAGGCCTCTTCTCTTCTCTTGGCAGCATCCAGAAAGTGGTATGTCCCCCTCAGCAACGTGGTGACATAGAGTTCCCAGATGCCAGCACCATGCTTGTGGTGGCAGGGAGATGGATGGCAAGCTACAAAGCCTGCCCACAAGCCATAATAAATACTTGAGCAGTAACACCAAGTCTAGTTGCATGCTGTGTTTACTTGCTTGATTTAAATAGTTTGAAATGTGCTATATTGTCATTATTGTTAGGTAGACATATCTTTGGAGAAGTGGGGAAGCTTATTACCTAAAGCAGCATCCAAGAAGGGAAAACAGGTTTTTCATTGTGAAGAAGGTGCTAGAGATGTAGGGGTAATGCTTTGCTTATCTAGTGACAATCTGATTTCAAGTACTTTTCTTTACATATGGTTCTTCATCTATATGGGGTATTCCTTTCTGCCCTCCCTTTTTCTATTTGGAATAAAAACTCTTTGGGACAGACACCTTCTCATTCAGATTCACATGGTATGCCTCAAGTACTGGCAACTGTGCTCATTCTTATCCATCAGTGTTTGCTCTTTAAATTGTCCAGATTAGATTCCACAAATGGTTTTGCAGAGTGTATTGAATTTGTGGCAGAGGTGAGCTGGGCACCTTGAACTCATACTGCTCGCTGAGTCATGAGGCTCAGACTCAAGACTGCAGATATGTATATCTGCTAGGACTTTTAGCGTCAAAGTGAACCAAAAGCTAGAAGGTGTCTGTTTCCTGATTCAGGATTAGATTGAGCATCAGTCTTTCAAGAATGTTTAAATTCATGACTTTCCACCCAGTCATGGCAGAGAACAGGAAATTGATTAGTCTCATTAGATTTTTGCTGCTTTAGGATAAAATCTTATGAGAACACCTCATTACTTTGCTGTACTTTAAACTGGACTGAAATTTCCTCCCTCTCTCAGAGTGATCCTTGAGCATCAGCAGTAGCCGGACCCATACACAACCTCCATGCATCCTGCTTGCATCTGCCTGAGTCTCTGGCATCCCTTAGGAAGTTGTGTGCAGTTGTTCAGTCAGGATCCAGTAGCTGGGGTACTAAACTCTATCCAGAAAGGACAAGAGAATGTAACTTCACATCAGCTCCCCCTGTTCAGTAGGAAGGCAGTGAAAGACATTAGTATATTGACATAGCAGATTGACAATACAAGGCTGCCTCTGACGCTCATTGTTTTCCTGATAAGCACTTTCTCTGCTGAGCCTATTTGCCTTGCCAGAAATGTCTTTTTATAAACCCTTCTGACTCAGAAAACGCTATTGTTTTCATTCTAAATCTTTCGTGAGTTTCATTTTGGACTTAGATGTTTTAATGAATTATATTTGCATGTGATATAACACCGATTTATTGAATAGTGTCTCATTTTCTAAGCAACTCTGAAAGTGAAATTGTGCATCTTCTTGGACAGTCTGGAAATAACTTCTGTCCAAAAAAAAAAAAAAAAACAGAACTCCATGTCACTACAAGGAGCACATGCAACACCACAAAGCCTCCACACTGACTTAAGTCTTTCCCCACTGTATATATTCACCACTTGCAATGATGCAGATTTGTATATTTGGATTAAAATAATCCGGAAGGCAAATAGGCAGGCCACTGAAACCAACTTTCCAATAACTTTAAAATTAGTGTTTAATCATAGAATCATAGACTCATAAATGGTTTGGGGTGAAAGGGACCTTAAACCATCTAGTTCCTACCCCCCCAACCCCCGCTATGGGGTGGGGGGGTAGGACCCACTAGACCAGGTTGCTCAGAGCCCCATCCAATCCCTCATTCCAGGGATGAGGCATCCATAGCTTCTCTAGGCAACCTGCCCCAGGGTCTCACTGCCCTCACAGTGAAAAGTTTCTTCCCAACATTTGATCTGTACCTACAACCTTTCAGTTTGAAGCCATTACCCTTTGTCCTGTGGGTCAAGAAAGGTGCTGTACTGTAATTACCTAAGTAATTAATCACTCTGCAGCATAGGAAAGCTCATCATGGAAGAGCAGGTGCTTTTACACTTAAACTTTCTCAAAAACGGGGTTTTTTGTTTGGCCCTGAAAAAATGCACAATGCAAAAGATTCCTGAATTCCAGGAATGTTCTTTCACAGTGTAGAAGACATCTCAAATATTTTTTGACAGTGTACCGTAACTTCACAAGCTTAAGCTGGATCCTTCATCAAAACTCTCACTTGCATACTCTGACTTTACATATTTCATTCCTTTCTGTACTTTTGGCCACCTAAACACGGCCTAAACACTGGTCAGAAGCCCAGCAATTGCTGCCAGGGTAGCCACCATCTCATTGCTGAATCTTGAGTTATTTTGAGGCATCGAGAGTCCACTGAAAGATTCTTCAGTTTGGAAGGCAATGGAGCTATGTCAAGAAGTAACTACTAGAAGATATGAAGTTAAATGTAAGGCTACTTGAAGTATGAAGTACAATTATCCTTGCTCTTTATGAAAGGACATATCCCAGCTCTTGCTGTCCTTTGAAATCATACGCCTCTCACAGCTGTTGGGAGGCTTGAACTCCTTGTCTGCTTGAACACATGCAGTTCCTTGTAAACCCTTGAGTTTTAAAAGAAGAAACAGCCACTTCACTAATAGTACCAGATGAACGTTTCCAGGACAAATGAAAGTCTGTGTAAGCTTGAAAGGTTCTATCAGTAATTGTTTACGTTAGCTATTAACAATTTTGCTTGGAGAGATGAAGGACTGTTCAGAAAAATCAGTGCTTAAGAGCTTAGCCTTGCCACAGAAAAGCCTCTGGCATTTTATCTTTAAGATTCCAGCATATTTCTGTTGCTACTTTTATACTTATCTGCAATAAAAAAGCTGATTCCTCTGAGTGCTTTGGATTTGCTTGAATCAGATTTATAGACCAGCTTTTTAGCACTGCTTCTAGGTATTTCAAGGAAGGGGAAAGCTGCTTCAGGTCCTACAGATTTCCTGTTCAAGGCACTAATGTTTCCAGTAGCTTCTACTTTCCAAAAACAATGTTTCTATTTACTGGGGATCCAAGTCTGGAGGATAAATGGACACATTTATGGAAAGGAGTAGACTTTTAGGTGTCTCCCCCATTTGGCAGACTCCTGCCCTTCCTCTCCTCCCAGCCAAAATAAATGTTGAATGTGGGAAGGGTTTGGTGTCAGGCTCTACCTGCCTGTATTCAATAATGTCAGTGTTTTTATTAAAAAAGTAGACTCCATTTGATAATGCGAGATAACTTTATGCTCTCTGCAAAGCTTTGGAGGCTGCTGAAGATAGGATCTCCAGATAAGAGTTAAGACACAGAAAGAGAGCAATGCCAAAGACATATTCTTGCTTTACTTACATAATTCCTGTCCACAAGGCTGTCAGCTCTGAACAGTGACTGTCTAGCCCCTTACAGGGGCACCCTACCCTGGAGCCAGTGTGGCATGGAACAAGCATTTCCAGGTCACAGATGACAAGAAGACTTCTACAAGCACGTGTCAGCGTTCATGCAGACCTGTAAATTATTTTCCTTACAAAACAATCAATAGGCAACCTGGATTGTTTTAAAATGCTTGTTTCAGCTCAAAGCTGAATGAAACAAAATTCAGCTAGGTCATCCAGGACAGCACGCTGGGGGGTCACATATAAATCACAAGCTATAGCAGATTTGCCCAGGTTGCTGCAGACATTTTGAGTCGCACTAGAAACTCACTAGAAGTGAATCAGTGCCAGATTGCTGTGGACTATGCTGTGGCTGTAGATACATAAGTGTGGGAGCTCGAGCTCCCTGAAGCTCTCTGAAGTTACATATCAGTCAGTCTGAGTATTCAGTAAGGTTGATAGTTGTTCTTTGCTGTTGGTAAAGGCCTTAGCTTTTTCCCTGTCAAAGATGTGGATAGCCCTTAGAGACAGTGGCAGCAAAAAATCCCCTCATTTCACTTTAAAATACTCTGGTGAGAAAAGTCTTGCTTTGGAAAGTCGCCTAGCTCATTTGTTTTATTTCACAAATTACCCAAGCGCCCATTTGTTCTTTATAACTGGGATTCAGCGTTAGTTCTTGATTAGAAGAGCTGTCATCTGTTTTTCTGTGCAGAAAGATGAATCATGAACAGGCAGTTATTGGTAAAGCTCTGGACCATTTAAAGTCACAAAGTCAAATTAAAAAAAAAAAAAATAAGGGAGGCAGAAAACCGGAAAACATTTGTTGCACAAAAAGACCTGGGTGAAATTCTCAGAACTTCTCTGCCCTGAGAAAGTATCAATAACCATAAAATTTCACAGCCCCCTTTTTAGAACCACAGCCTTAATGTTTTGTAGGGAAAATAAACCTTTGGTTAACCTTGGCACTGGCAGACCTCATTAAAATAACAGCCTGTCACTTTCGAGTTTAAAATAACAGGGTTGTCAGTTTTATATTCAGCGGAACAATCTACGGTCTTATTCTCTGGGAAACACAGCGGGTGTGCAGGAAGGGGGACTGGCAGCAGCAAAAAGACTGAGCAATACTGCCATCTCGAGGGCCCCCCAAAATTCAGAGTGCTCCCTGGCAGCTGGGGCGATGTGATGCTCAAATCCCGTGAATCCATGTGGCACACACTTCACTTTTTAAAAAGACTGAAAACAATACGCCATCAAGTGCGAGGTGTTTCAGCAACTGCTTGGCATTTAAATTTATTTTGTGAGAAAGTATGGAAATGCATAATGTATGAAAAAGTAATCTCCACACAGAGAAAATAAAGTTCTGCTTCGCTTGTTTTCTAATCGAGGCAGGTCACCCTCTCCAAGGTACCTAATGTGCATTGAAATTTTGGGCATCTAATGAGCCGTTCTAAACAAAAATATGTGCCTAAGCTCCCTACATCTAATCAGTGGAGAAATGAAGGTGCCTTTAAAAAAACCTCAGAGAGAAATCCTCTTTAGCTAAATAGCTGGGTGAGGTAGAGGAAGCCCGGTTCAGTTGCTTATACATAAGTGCCTAGTACCTCAGAGACATCTACACGAAGATGGCAGATATAACAAAGGACATATGGGAGACACATCTTTCTCAAGGGACAGCCCCTAAAACTCAGGGGTCCAAGTTAATTGCTTTTCATTAAGCTTATTTTACAAGTAATACTGTGTGTCAGTTAAAATACCCAGCCATCCTGTATTTAGCTGCTTGTGACATATGATTCTTGCCTTGACTGTGATGCACAGGTGTAGCAGACACATAAACATAACAGAAACAGTGTATATATATGTGCGCTTGCTGACCTAGTCCTTTTAAACAAATTGTTGGCCATTAGTCTTAGAATGCTTTCAGATTAAATCTCTAATGGACATAAATCGATGTACCAAAGTCCAGCGCAGTTTTCTGCTGCTACGGCAGAACATAAATCAGATGGTGATGATCTGTTTGTTCTTCCTACCTGGCCATGTCCACAATGAAGGACATGCTCTTTACGAACCCACATGTGGCTCAGGTGGTCAAGCACCCTATACATAAATCCATTATCCAGCTGCCCACTATTATCCAAGGGCTACATCATTTTCAGTAAGGACTGCAAGGGTGCTGGGTGCATGGCTGGGTATCTTAGACACTTCCAGGGGAAAGCAAGGAACGGGCAGTAGAAAACTGTCTAGTTTTTCACCTGGGAATAATGTAGAATAAAGAAGTGTCATTAGTTAAATTCTGCTTGTGAATTAAAGGGCAAAGGAGTATGTGACTAAAGAAACTACACAGATATGAACATGATTTGTGATGGCTGCTTTCACGTCTGTCCTCCGAAACAAAATGCCAGGCCTCTTTCTACTCGCTGTCCGTAGCTGTTCTGTCAGTGTGACACACTGGTAGGATACATTTTTATATACACACCCTGAAGTCCCTGAAATTACCTTGTCACAGACATCCGCTTGAAACATCTTCCGAGTGTCTATGCCGCCAGAAAACCAACCCGTGGCACGGCAACCAGAATGGCACCCTGGCACACCAGAGAAACAACCAGAAAAATTTGTACATTTTTCCAGGTCATAAAGGCTTAACTCTCAGTGGGGCTTTGAATCGAGTTGTTTCTGAGCATCCACAGGTGGAAGGTATTGACAGAAAGGCAAGATGAATATTGTGCTTGCATTTCAATAAGGAAATCTTTCCAAATTGCAGAATAAACAAGAAAAAAAATGCAATGTAAAAACACTGGGAAGAAGAAAAGGATGTTAACGAGCACCATTTCTTCTTAACAAAAAGAAGATTCCATAGTATTTGATTTCATTTATGGCATCGAACCTGTGTCAGGTTTGGATGCATTCCACCATCTTTGAACACTATTTTAGCATCCTGTGATATTCCTCTATCTGTGAGACTAGGGATTATATTGATGGGGTTGATAAATCTGGATGGAATAAGACGTGGACTTGCCAGAGGAGGACTTGGAAGATGAGGAGGAGAAGGAGGAATAAAAGGAATTTACTTTTTTAATATTATTTTTGGGCCCTCACTGTTAAAATTTGGGGGTTGGCCCCCATTGCTTCTGAGCACACATTCTCACACTGCCAAAGAAGCATGTTTCCATCAGAAATTAAGACAAAGTGATTCCATTTAAAATTGTCTGCCCAGTTCACAAGTGTCTTCCTGATATCTTTCAAGCCTTATACAATTTAGTCATCTCACTTTTAGTTTTGCATGGTATTTTCAATGCTTTTTTGAATTCTTTTGGTCAGTCTTTCAGTTTATCCAGATGTCCTGAAATAAACCAAACAATGCTAAGGTTTGATTCCTACTCAAGTGACAGGCTTGCTTTTAGCTCACATCATTACTTTGGAGTATAAGGCGAGTAAAGAAGACAGAAACATTGGTCAGCTTTATTTACCTTATAACTGAGCCCATGCTGGTAGGACAGGAACTGAGCTCATGGGTTCCCTTCCAAGTTCTGCTGAGGAATTGCATGACCTACAGGACTGATTTGGTTGCGTAAGAAGTCAGTAGCAGAAATGAGAAATCAACTGTATTTCTCAGTTTAGGGCATGTAACTATACCATTCCTGTAACTCTGGATATGAATTTCTCTTTACAAATTATGCAAACAGTTAACTTTTCTCACTTACACTGTAATGCCCTGTTTCTGTTAGCAATTATAGATCAAGGCAAGACTATTTTAATATCCAGTTCTGTATATCTCTAAATAAATTAAAGGTGTAACTCTTTGCTTGGCTCTTGCTATATCTTTTTTTCTTATGAGAAAGTATTTTGATCCAAATCAAGTTTCATACCTTCAAAGTAGCTGAAAAAAAAGATATGTCAATATAATATTAGCGTTATGTCAGGAAGATAACTAGGGAAAGTTAGGCTAACTATAGCCAAAAGGATCCAGCTGTCTTAATCCCTATAAATCTCTGCTAGAGAAAATGGAAAGGAAATATGTAAAATATCAAAATTGCATATGTCTCATGTTTAATGTTTCCACAGAAGTCTAACCAAGCTTGAAAGTTAATGTTTAATTCAAAGAATAGGAAATACCAAGGAATCATTTACAAGGCCACAGGTCACCAGGGGAATACAGTAGTCTGAATTTGTAAATCACAAACAAGCAATGTTAAAGGAATCCTTAGTGGTTTTTATCTCATTTCCAAGGGTCTGTCCATCTGTTACATATTTTTTTTAATGCTGGTGGTGATCAAAACAATGTACAGAGGAACATACGTAACCATGGGGACTAATAAGAGGATTTCTGCGGTCATGGTTGACAAGATCCCAGAACTGAAGCCTCTGAAACCCACAGGCAAAAGTTTTAAATGTCATGGCAGGCATTACATCACCTAATTCTAGTCTGCGTTTAAAGTTAAATTAAAAGTACTCCAAACTCATTGCCTGCCCGAACATTCATCATACAGAAGTGAACATGGCCATCAGGCTACTCCTTGAAAGAGGAGATGAATCAATCAGTGTTCAGAATTCCTTTTTCAAAGCCATCAGTCACCACACTGCACTTCCAGAAAGTTTCAGGATGAGGCTCAGGAAATCACTTAAGTAGATATGTAAAGTCCACTGCCAAAAGCTGAGGATTGACAGAGCTCTGGTCAGACAACAGGAAAGGGCAGGACTTCGAAGGCTGAGTCCACACAAGTTGTTTTAAACTCCATGGTGAAATAATGCCATAGGGAAGGTGGGCAGTGGGGGATAGCTATGAAGGGAAATATCTGAAGGTGATTAAAAACTGTTAAAATGCACGTGAATTGAAGGCATGTAGAGAGGCTGCAAATGAGAACCTTTCCCTAAGCTGCAGTCATTTTACTATTGATGCTTTTTGTGAGTCATGCAAATGTCTTTTCCCCCAGGCACTAAAATGAGAATGACACCTCAGGAGGTTGTCTCTGAGATTTAATTAGCTGTCATTTACCAGCAATCCTGAGTAAAGACCATATTACTTTATCAGGCGTACTTCTGTAAAACAAACTAAAAAATACTGTTAAGAAATTTAATTATTTGTTATCTAGTATAGAGTATGCAAACATCATTTAATATCTTTGAAAGTAACTGGGGAATGGGAGCCCTCATTTTGATTTTGAGGGAATATCTGGAAAGCATGTGAGCTGTGAGAACTTCTCTCCATTCTTTTGCTGGCTTCTAGGAAAATGAAAGGTTTGTACTCCAAATTGCAACCCTTGGAAGAGCTGGGGGTGGAAATCCCTTTCCGATAACTGTTGAGTCACTTGTGGTTCAAAACAGAAGTTTGCAAGTCCTGGAGCAGCAGTTTTAATTTGATTGTGGTCAAAATCTGAATGTAACTCTGAAACATCTGAGTTTTCAATAGCTTAAAGTAGTTTTCAGCAAGCTAACTACTCACCACCAATATCAATCAGATTGCTTGTGTAAATAGTTATCTAGGCACAAGCAATGAAAAAGAAAATCTATCCCTTTAACTTGCATTCACCAAGCTTACCTGAATGAACCCTACTCCCTATAAACTCTCCACAATGTATTTTCTATAGGATTTCTTTATCCACAAGAATCTATAAGATTCTTTATCCACACTGTGTCTAAGCAGGAATTTACACCCTATCAACGGTGGGCAGTTTCACTGAGTTGCTTGTGCTGGTTAGTTGTGCCAGTTCCTACTAGGGGGGTTTTACCTTCAGCATGGGCAGAAAAGGAAGAAGAGAGTCTGCTGTCTACACAAAAACCCTGGTACCATGGACCAAAGACATCAGACATGGCAGGCATCTTGAGACCATCTCCACTTTCTGCCAAAGGCTTGCCCACAGCCTGTAAACTGGATCTTAATTTTTAGCTTGACAGGGCTCCCCTGCTGAGACTTTAAAGTCTTGCAAATGCTGCTAGTATGTCATATGAAAACAAAACAACTAGAGCTTGGCGAGGGGTGTGGAGGAGATTTATCAGGTGTCTATCATGGCAAGAAACACCATCAACAACCCATACAGCCAAATACTGTCCTACTTATTTTTTTATAGATGAAAATTCAAACTGTGCTTCTGAAATAACATCCTCAGCTGTTTTCTCTTGGCTTATAAAGTGACATTCCACAGAGTTTAAGCATGGCAAAGCAGCATGGGCCATTTGCTTGGAGAGCTATCATGTCCTGAGAACAAAAGATAAAAGAGATAGATAGCCAAGTACAATATTGTACCTCAACAACCTAAAAGACAATCTCAAAACTGAATGGAAGAATGGAGAGCTTTTATTTCTTGGTTTTTTAAAGAACAAAGCTTAGCGATTTCCTTTAAAAGCTATTCAACAAGGTCCCCTAAATCCTATTACAATTTAATGTGAAGTGCATGTTTCCGTAAGAACAACAGTGGCAGCATTCATCCTTTGTAGTCTGTCCTTTGTTGTTTTTTCTATCTATTCTTGTAGATTTTTCCACTCTAGTATACCAAATACAAAACAAGAACTGATAAAATTTCAGTCAGAGCATTTATTTTTTAAGTTGATACTGGAAATTCAGTTTATTCCTGCTTGTTGCCTGAATAATGCCAAATTAAATTATTGTTCAAGGAATTTATAAGGTAAAGAAACTGCATCAGTATTGTGCTAACATTCCTTGCATGCGGATTCTGTATCCAGCTACAGATATTTATCTACACCTAACAGCAAAGAAGGATATACTCTCTGCATGACTGTTGCTGAGATCTAAACGTACTGCAATGTATTCAACCTACGTATCTTAAAGCAGTTCAACATCAGATCAGCACTGCACCATTTTTTTAGAACCCATGCATGTAGCTCTCTGTATAATATTTTTCTAAGATGTGACCAAGTTGGTGGGTGAGACGTTTTATCTGATGTACACTGTTTAACTGAATTTGCATTCAACAAACTGTGAGGCATATTAATTCTTAAAAAGATATATATTTAGAAAACCTTAGGCAAATGGAGACTAGGAAGAGTAAGATGCAACATGCTTTTATTAATGTCTTGCCTGTGGAAAAAGGTGACTTTGATTGTTTGTATGTTCTGAACTCAAATGCTGAGTGTCTTGCTTTTAAATGCAGGCAATTAAGTTTTAGCACCTTTAGCCCTTTTAACCTTCACCATCATCACCATTACAAACCTAAACAATGTATTGTTTAATATTATAGTTAGGGTGGTTGATGTTTTTAATCTGTTTTCCCTCTTGTTGTCTTTTAATCAGGTAACAGATATTAAAGAAAAGCTAAAGCTCTCTAAAAAGTTCTGGTCAACATTACCCTACACAATGTGCAAGGATGAGCGAGTGACAGCGGGTCCGTCAGTCGAGGAGGACTGCTGGAATGGCCACACCAAGGCAAGGTGAGGGGGACCCCTCTCCACCACGCTTGGTCCAAACCCCCTTCTGGCCTGAAGCCATCATGAAGATGGGGGTATTTCAGAAAACTGCTTATGAGAGTGAAACAGAAATGGGGAGAACAAATAATTGTCCACACACAGCTTGTAGCCAAGATTGTCAAAGTGACATTAAAGCCGGAGTGCGAGTCAGGGTAAATGTGCACAGTTTGTCAGCATGTGAACACAAAAAATGTGCACTGGTTGGGCTCCAGAAGGATAATTTATACTGAGATTTCAAAGAGCTCTTTAGGTCCATTTAGCATCCCTGTGTTGGGACTGACAGCTTGTGAAGCAATTGCACTCTGGGGATATCATACTGGGATGAAATAGAAATTGGAATTTCAGCTCCATTTTCTATTGGCTGACAAAGCTTAGGGATATTTACGGGAAGAAAAAAAACCTGAAAAACAATAACTAGAGAATAAATGTAGCACTCCTACTTATCTTGTGTTGAAGATTTGACCTTATGTTACTTCATCAGAGATAACTGTGGTCATCTGCCCTTGTTTGTGATGAGTTTTCTGTGAGTTATAATTTTGAAGTTTGCTTGGCCCTGGCTGTGGCGGACCTAGAGCCACCAGATGAGCAGGTGCCTCCAAAGGTCCCAGTGTGGATTCATCACCTAACAGGAGAGAGGGTCTGATTATCCCTGCTGAGAGAGGGAGGAATTGGCTCAGGGACCACACTGGGGACAGTCTGCTTTCAGGTCTGCAGCAGTAGCCTGTGCTTTTGGGTAGACACGAGGAGTGGAAGGGTTTGAGTGTCTGGTGACAGCTGAATCTGCAGAGCAATGATACTTTTTGGCACTCAGGGACTGGAATCTTATTTTCATTTTTACTGAGAATACGTATGAAGAAAGAATATAAAAATGAGATAATAAGAAAAAACAAACAAACAAAAAAAAAAAGGGGGGGGGGAATGAGACAAATACATAAAATATAAAAATTCAGTGAAAATAATACAACATAGGAAAAAAGCTTACAAACCTACTCAATGTCATTTTAAATGGATGTATGGATGGGTGGATGGACAGATACTTAGATAGATTGCACCCACCCCATCGTCTCACCATCTAATCATTTTGATAAGGAGCACAGTTTACAGGGGGATGTTTCACACTGAACACATACCATTTTTTCCTAATCATTTCTACGTAACCTTTAAAAAAATTCATTTTACAGACAAGAGAAGAGGGCTGTTTGGGATGCTGCTAGCCCCTTGAATCTATCTTGGCATGCATGTGAACAAATCTGTCCAAAAGCACAAGTCACTGCTTAGTTCCTAAATCCCAGATCTAGGGAAAGCCCCTAGGGATTGGAGAAAGACAGCTAGGAGGAGAGTCTGGCTATTACAGGACTCGTCACAAAGGAACAGTGTGAAGAGAGAAATAAAAATGTGGATTTTATCTTCCTTTATGTTATCTCTACTTGTTAGTGAGCTTTGAAAGACATGGGCCCAGGCTGGTGCACTGCCATAGTTAAGCAGAGTTTCCAGGCATCCCAGCTGGATGCCTTGAGTCACATCAGGATGCGTGTATCAATAAGAAATATGTGCCACTCTTTCTACAAAAGAGCAGTCAAACCTGCTAATATCTCTCTATCCCTCCTGGTTTCCATGACCAGCCCTGGTGTTTGTACCACACCTGGCCAATACTTTTCAGCTCTCTTCTGCTTCTGTACTGAAGTCTCTGGAACAGCTTCCACATTTGTTGGGAGTTATGGAGGTACATTTTAAGCATGCAGTCTTCCATTCTTCTTTTGCAGTATTTATCTTATGAGAAGCCTGGTTATTTTCATGATTCCTGCTGAGATTAATGTTCTGGAGCCATTGACACTGTTAATAATGTGCCTTGATAACTGAACTCAGATATTTCATTGGATGTAGAATCACAGCTTCAAACCATACCTGAAAATATGATTTCAGCATGTCTAGCCTCTGCTCCTCTGCCCAGTTTCTGTTTAATATCCATTCACAAAGGAAATGTATACTCACAGGCTTAACAGCAGAATTCAATAAATGCTTCAGGTGAAGGCAATAGTAATGAATTAGAGAAATGCCACAGAATGCCATGGCCTGTATATGAAATAATATTGAAAGCAATATTGAAAATAGTATTGAAAATAACTAGCTTTAGATGTAAAATCACTTCTTGGGTGGTGAGCAAGGACATTTACTGCAGCATTAAAAAAACCCTAAAACATGAAAGTTTCCTTGTTCAGACTGATATCTGATATCAAATACTATTTCACAAGAATGAGCATGGCAAAATCTGGCCAATATTCATATACTTTGTTCACTGTGTCAGCCGTCATAAGCATCTCTGTGCTATATGAAGAGCTGCATGTTGAATTCCAGAGAATATAACAACAGCCTAGGATAGAAAAAAAGGAAATTTAGCCACCTCCTGTTTTCCTAGATATTAATAATGTAAGTAAGAAGAAAACATCGTGTTGGCTACTGTTTCTAAAGGAAATTATTGCTGGGTTTTTATCAGATTCTGTTACGGAATAAAGAATTAGAAACTTTGAATTGCCAGATAGACATTATGCCTTATGTTTCATTTTACACATCACTTTTTAATGCTTCTTTTACGGGGGAAAAGAGTTACAAACCTGAGATCACAGCAAATGAAAGGTTGGCTTTCTCCTGAGAGAGGCACTACACCAAGGTCATTTGTGCTTATTACACTCCCTAAATACCGCTTTGCTGCCATGATTAATTTACAGTGACACCAGGTCGCCAAATGGAGGTTGCCAATTTGTGAGTAACTGTGTAGTAACAGAGTCATCCATTTGGCGTTCTGGAAGGGTGCACTTGACTCATTGCTGATCCTGTATGAAGAACAGTTTTAATCAGGTCACATCAGGTAGAAACGAAGTGCTATGTAAATGGGAAAATATTTATTAGCTGGATAATCTCTTTTTTTGAAAAATCCATATTAAAAATAATAATAGGTACTTTAGACAAAATGCTGCTAAGAGAGATGTCCAGCAGGATTTCTCCATCATATCTGTATCACGAAAGAACGTGAACATAATTTTATGTTCGAAGAATTAATGTATTCTCCCAGATGTACAGAGACAAATTTTTGAAAGCTATATAGGATCTAAAAAACAACATTAAGATCAACCTTTAAAAATTTACATCCCTCCCTACATACAATTAAATTCTTAGCAACCGCTGATAACCTCTTCACTCATAAATGTTCTCCAGAAATTAAGAATTTTTCCCAAGAATTATGGAAGTCTGGCTTTGAGATTTAAACCAAGTCCAAGGTATTAGCCCTTGAACAGGTGACTTTTACTGAAGTCAGAACAGTAACCAAATCTGAAACCACTCTGGTGTTCAGGAGAAGAACCTTGAATTACTCCAACCAGCTCAGCCAGGTCATTTCAACGAAAGCATGCAAGAAATTGTGCTCGTGCACTGTCACCCTGGTGCTCATGCACATCAGGACTGTGGACTTATTAATATGTCTTACCTCTGAGAGGCTGTAATCCATGGAAGAAATGGGACCTGCATTCCTTTCCACGAGGAACCTTTCACTCCTTGAAGTACAATGAAGAGGAAATAGAATTATATGGGGGGGAAAAAAAATTAAAATAATTTAAAAAAAAATAGAGAAAGGTAAGAAATAAAAGGAAAAATTAACATTATAATTTTCAACCTCTAGCTCAAAACTACAAGATATGTCACAAAAATGAACACAGTATAGATTCTCAACTGTCCTGAAATTCTCTTCTTCTCCTGCCACACATATGAGAATGTCTACTTCCCTGGCAGAGACCCTTTAATTCCTGGTGAAATTCAAGTGGGAAGAAAGACTCTCCAGATCAGTGCTTTCCCTCCGAAAGTTGCCCACTGCTGACCAGCAAGACTTGCAGTGAGGATTAGTTGAATGTCCTTTACTTGGAGGTAGGCGCAGATAATTCTTTAGCACCACTAGTGAAAGTGTGAAAAAAACACTTCTCAGTAAGTGTGAAAACTGCCTATTCTTAACTGATGGCTCTAGTCTATTTTTGCATCTTCCTTTCAGCAAACTTGACAGATGAGCTGTTTTCTCCCTCGCCTTATGTCTCCTCAAGCTTTTCTCCAAGATGGACCAGAAAAAAAAAATAAACCCAAACTGAAAATATCCTGTGGGGATTACCTCCTGAGCAAACAGAATCAGATGAGGTGATCTAGTTAGCCAAACAAGCCAATTTTCCACTACACTTATCTTTCTGGACCAGATGTGAGTGCGTACCCCCAGCCCAGCCTGAGTAAGCCTGTGCTGTATTTTGTACTCCACTGCCTACAATTCTGTGCACCTGGAAAATCTCCAGTACTGCCTAGGTGACATGCTCCAGTTGTACTGTAAGCAGCTGCTGTGGCAGCAAAATATGGAGAATGTTGCCCTTTAATCCAGATGTGTTTTAAAAATCAGAAAATTCCTCTTTTTTTTTTTTTTTTTTTTTTTTTGCAAGAGCAGGACGGTGAAGGGTTGGGGGAGGGGTAGTGTCATATCTACAGCCCTTCTATAAATAATCTAAAAATTCATCAGTCATTTCTAGACTTGAAAAGGGAGTAGAAACCCTGGAGTATTAACTGGCTATTAGGAGAAAAAAAAAAAAAAAGTGGTTTTGAATAGACTTTGCGGTTCTTGGTTATGATGTGCCAAAAGATATCTTTGCTGTGTCTGCTGAGACAAGCGAGAACTCAAGAACTGTGGAAAAGCTAAGAGGAACAGCAAGCATTAATATTTTAGAAAACAATGTAAATTACACTAAAATCCTGACATAGCTGAGCAAGGAGCAAACAGCAGAAAACAAACAGTATTGTTCAGCTTCTCTATACTCAGAGGGCTAAGAAAGCTTGATTTTTTTTTTTTTTCGCTCAGAGGATGCAAAGAACAGACACTGATTCAGGTTGGCACTTCTTTTCATTTATAATGGGCATACAGTTCTTGTAATGGCCAAGCCTACAAAGAGATCATTAACTAGAGCAGAAGCAGCAGTAAAGCTCAAAATTCACAAGGGTGTCTCCACTTACAGAACTGCAGCAAAAGCAGCTGTGTTCAACAACTTTGCCCAGCCAGCAACAAATCTTCTGTCAAAAAATGGTCCCAAGACATGGCTTCCTACTCGGTGTGACTTAACCCTACCCCACACACATCAAAATGCTTTTGTCAGAACATGTGCTGGGCTGCCTCTCCGAGGCTGTCACTCAGGAAACACCTTGGGCTGCATGTTTTCATGTCTGCATGAGTCCTTTAAAGAAAGGAAAACAATTCAAAGATATTTACAGTCAATATAGGCTTTTCTGACTGTTTTTTCCTCCCCTGAGGAAGCAGGTGAACTTGTTCAGTAACGAGGGCAGAATCCAGCTACACATTCAGACATGTGAATTCATGTACTTAAATGTAGATGGGGCAATAAGGAGAGTGTTGCCCACATGATAGTGGTATCATTGGAGAGTCTCTAGCACACCTGAGATGAGTATGACACGGGACACTGCCTCCCATCTGGACCACAGGCTAGGTTAAAACTGCTTGAGCATTTTTAAAGTGACCAGTGATAAGGTGCCTGAAGAGAGCCACAATATCCTGTCAGTGTACTCAGAGGCAGTTTTCCACTGCCTGAACACATTTACCTACTTCTATGTTAGATGGCCTAAATAGTCAAGCCACTTGCATGTAGCTGGCAAGTTAGACCCTGGGCCTACAAGATATTCAAACCCTACCAGAGTGGCAACACAACACCAAGCCTAAGTCCTGGTGGCTCAAGTGGCATTCAAGATTCAGTGCTGCTGCCCCAAAGTAAAACACACGCTATAATTTTAGATGCCGCAAATGTCCAAGATTTCCCCCTCAAGATATGATCCAGAAAGCCTCACCTTTCAGAGCTAGTGACAAGAAGAGGAAAAATAACCAAGAATATTCAAATGGCACCAGATGTCTATGTTTATTCAAGTAAATCCCAGCAGATAAAATATAGTGAACTAGTTATTTGGCCAAAGGCACAATGGGACTCTAACAGCTGTCCCCGCTCCACTGATGAATAAACTCCTGACTAGCTGTGACTACGTCTTGTGTTGACTAGATCTGGCAAGAGTGAGACTCTGCTTATATGCAGACACTTTCATTCAAACATACAGGTTTTATTATCTGTGTAAACCTAAAGATAAATTTAACGCGTCTTTAATTATTTTTTCCCCTATGCCCTAAATGCCTAGGGAATTTAAGTATCCTCCTAACCATTAGGCAATCATAAGACCATGGATTTCTTGTGACCTACAGCCAGTATGACTCCCTTACACACCTAGGTGAAGTACACTGGACTGTACATTTCTGCGAGGTTAAGCCCTTCCATGCCAGCAATGCTTTGGAGATCACCACATCCCGGGCAGATACAGCGGGATATGTGACAGTTTGGCAAAATCACTTCCTACAACTGAACAGGCTGGCCCATTTAAAGTTAGATGGTCTTCAGAAGGGCATCAGATCCACACTAGCCACAGTGCAAAATACGAACCTGGATGAAGTGCACACATCAGAGCACTCTCTAATTGCTCTCAGAAGCAATTAGAATCTTCTTCTATTATTGATGATAAGACAAAATGAAATCAAACAGAAATCACTCAGTGAAAGCCTGTGAGCTGCCATGGAGAGCAGCCATAGTTTCTCATGGATGGCATGCAATAAAGAGCAGCTAACCTTTCATAGACAAGGAGACCAATCCACATGAATATTCGGCAATTTCAAATCACTTCTAGTTGCTAACAGCTGTAGCCATTTTCATGGATAGGATACTGGGCAAGACAGAAATCCTCTCTAAGCCAGAAGGTCAATTCTTGCATCCTTGCTTTTTTTAATCAACTTTCACCTTGAAATTGCTGATTTAATTCTAGAATGAGTAATTTATCTACTGCAGCCATTTCATTTGTAGAGACGTGTGACAGATGGAGATCTGTTCCTTTGCAGCCCAGGGCATCCCTGCCTGCCAAGGTCTCCATCCTGCTGCTTCCAGGCATCTCTGAAGAATTATTTCCTATTCTATCTTTAGTGATTCATAACATTGTGGTCTGCAGTCCTCTGTGCTAGAGGTGGTGGCTATGTATTCTCACCATAATCAACCTTACCACAGGAGTCTGGATGGGATCCCACAGCATTATTATTTCACATCATGGTACTAGGGAAACAACGGGACATGCAGTTTGAGGCTGGATATTTTTGGCAATCCTGTTTTGTTCTTATATGTTCACGCTCCTCTGGGATTATTCTCATGTAAGCTTTCAAAGGCCAGTGGAGACAAATATGTCTCATCTTGCAAAGCTAGAACCTATTACAATGAGACTAAACCCTTCCTTGGTGCAGCAAAGCAGCTGCCATTTTTTGAACCTCCAGAAGCAACACAAAACTTATTTTCCCTTAACCATGACTTCAGCAGAGAAAGTGCTTTCTTCTCCCTTACTTTCACACTTATTTTTAAGATATACCATCATGAATGTTTGTCATTAGTAGGCTAGACTATGCTATCATTTTTTACTGTCTGAGCACATACCCACATGAGGAGTCCAACAAACATCAGTAGCACAGCCTGGTATGCACACTAATTACAAAATAGATCAAATCCTTATAAAAAACATATACAAAGGGTTGAACTGCCCCAAATCCCTCGCAGTCTAAATATGAGACAAAGATAGTAGGTATAGACAGGCAAGAGAGAACAGAGAAGCAAAGATACACTATTTTCTCAGGGTACAATACCAGCACAGAGAAATAATGTCAACCTTTTATCAGCTTGGCAGCTGTGAAACGCACAGCTAATTTTTAACAGAGACTCAAAGCAGAAAAGAGGTAGCTTTACTGATGCCTATAAGAAGAGCTTCCTGAGGACAGAGAGCAGCAGGGAATAAAGTGTGCATCTTTGTAACAAAGGATGATGGAGATTTTTATGCGGGGATGATTGGAAGCTGCTTCTTTTAGGGGAGGGATACCTGCAAAAGCACACTTGGCTGCTTGTGAGCAGACTAAGACTACATTTGTCAAGGTCAGAGAAGGGAATGCTGCAGTAATCAAGAAATTATAAGATAAGAGCTTGAATAAAAGATTCAGTTAGATGGATGGATAGGAAATGCAGTAGGTTAAACGTTATGCACAAAGTACATGAGAGATGCAAGTGTAGCCTAGGAATAAGGACCAAATCAAAGAAGACACTGGAATTTGGTAAAATCACAACCCCTTTTATGGGCCTGATGTCATATAGGCTGGAGATGCTGTTCAGGGTGGCCTAAAAAAGGGATGCAAGAAAGAATTGGAGAAGAAAATTTATTAAGTGTTTTTTTAAACAAAGCCATAACGCCTCAAGATAGGCTTCTAAACTGTCTCAGAACAACAAATATGCTCTATAAAGCAAAGGACTTCATATTTTTTAAGCAGAAAGAAGTAAAAACAGAAGAATGCACTGTTAGATATTTAATTTAGTGTATAACCATTCACTTCGGTAAAGAATATGAACATGTAGTGACTTACTGCTGGCTTCTGAACCTTTTCCATAGCTCACACAGTCAGTGCACTTGCTGGAGAGTATATGTAAAGTTAAGGGTTGAAAAACCTAAATCCATTCTGCTCCCTGTGTAGCTGAGCTACTAAAAAGATCCTTCAGAGTTAGTAAAATTAAAAACTATATTTTTAAAATAGTTCCACTGGATCTGTTCAAGAACTGCATATTGAATTGGTTAGCACATCGTTTACTGTACAGTGTTTTATTTCTGAAATTACTGCATCTCAAACTAATGATTCATCCTGCTATGTAGATACTTGCCTGAGATTATGAACGATGGGTTGACCAACCAAATCAACAATCCAGAAGTAGATGTGGACATCACAAGGCCAGACACCTTCATTCGACAACAAATCATGGCCTTACGTGTCATGACTAACAAACTGAAGAATGCGTATAATGGGAATGATGTCAACTTCCAGGATACAAGTAAGAAACCATTACCTGTCATTACATAAATGTCTTTTTAGAACACATTTATTAACTCGTCCCCTGGCAATGACTTTCTTTAGTCTTTTTGCTCTGCGCTGCTGACAACATAAGAATTCTTTTTCTGCCATATGAAACTCCAGTTACATAGTTCTTTCCTTTGCTTCTTTTTTTAATCTTCATGTCTAGCATATCAAGACACTGAGAGCTTTCCATAATGCCAACCTAATCATCTAATTAAGTAACAGTGGCTTTCATTTGGATGCTTCACTGAATTAAATTTAGCATCACCACCACTTTCCCATCCCCAGTGTGTTCACCCCACTGGAGTGACAGGTGGAAGGGGAATGGAGAAAAGGGGTGACACTCATGTTGATGTTGTTTCCCTCACTCCTTTGTGCCAGGTGATGAAACCAGCGGCTCAGGCAGTGGAAGTGGCTGTACAGACGACATCTGTCCCACGGAGTTTGATTTCATCACCACTGAAGCACCACCTGTCGACTCAGACAGGAGAGAGGTGGAGGCTTCAGCCACACAGCCTGGCTGGTCACTGCAGACGTTGCTTGTCATCTTCATCAGTGTAGTACTGCAGAGACAGTGGAGATAATCCTGGATCTTGTGGGAGAAACTGTGTTTTAGCTACAGAAACAGCCAACTTTCTTCTTTTCTTATACTCTTGGACAATGGACCGTGCCACAAACACTTGCAGTTTTCTACAAGAGAGCAGTATTGCGACCTGCTTCCCATTTTAGTTTTCCCAAAGAGTACCAGGTGCCAGACTGAACTGCTTCCTGCTTTTTTCAGATATTTCTGAAGATGATATCCACTCTTGAGAGAATTCTTTCTCAAACCTTTATTACAGGAGACTTTCTGAGCTTCATTTCCTTTTATGCTGCAAAAGGGAAAAGGGATCTTACAATGTTTTTCCCCAATCAGAGAAAAAAGTGGGGGAAGAAACCAAGAAAACAGTTTTCTTTCTGAATCAGGCCTGATTCAAGGCTGCTGCATTTCAACATAATATCAATGGAAAAAAACCAAGCAAACAAAAAAAACAAAACACACAAAAAAAACAAGAAAGGAACAAAAAAAAAAATGCAACCGTTCTTCACTGACAGCCAGGTTTCCTTAGGAACTTCTGTAGGATGATTCAGGTCATCATAATGATTATTGTTATAGGGAGGAAGGCTGGATTTTTTTTTTTTCCAACACAAAAGTATGTCTCAACAGTGAATGTCTTGCACTCCATCTACCGACCACATCAGATTGGTATGAAGGTAGAGAAACTGAAAAATAAGTTTACTTTTTAGAATGGTAGTAGCTCCACTAGCTTCAGAATATCATGTTACAGCTGTTTAGGATTTAAATCTTAATGCCCAGTAAAAATAGGAGTAGGAACACAGTTTCTTTTAGGATTTATCCATGTTATGCAATTGGCACAGTTTTCCACTTAGCTCACCACTGTGAGCTCATCAGCCATGACAGTAATGTTAAACAACACTCTTGACCCCTCAAGGGTTCAGACAGAAAATAATCTCTTGTGATAGAATCTTTTTCCTTTTCTTACTGTCCTGACATCGATTAGAACTTTCTGCTACTATGTTCATTATCCTACCAAGATGGCAGTTCTCTAATGGACTAACAGCAACCAGATCAATAGTGTGTTTCACACCTAACTACATCTTTCATATCAGCTAATTTCAGTGTCACAAGGATTTCGTCTACAAAATCTCAGAACAAACAAATATATAGTACTGACATGGAGATTTCTTTCACTTTTTTAGTCTTAGTATGATCATCTATTTTTATATATATAAATATATATAAATCACAGATTTTAACTTCTTAATTACAAGCTCAGGGTTGACACTTCTTTGTAAGGAAAAAAACTTTTGGTCAACCAGCTCTTCTTTTTTTTGTGCTGCTCTGGAAAGTAACCTTTTAATGAATGGTGAGCATGAAAATCAAAGAAGAGGATTTTTTACATATCCAATTGTCCATTTCTTAACAAGTTTCCAGGATGAGGGAGAAAACCTTTCTCATATGTATGTATTTCAGGAGGGCATGTGAGTTCGTATGATAGGCCTAGAGAAGGACTTGGATGTTAATTGTGATGACAATTGTACTATCAGATTCTTCAAGGATACATTGCTTTAATAATCATTTCCTAAATGACCATGGTCCTGGATAGAATTTTTTGCATCTAGTCATAAGATCTATGATGGAAGCTGTTTCAATCCTGGACAAATGAGTGTCAACAATTAGACATCAAAATCTTCCTCCTTCTATCAACAACAGACAAAGGACTTCTGGGGCAATTCTGTGTGGTGTTGAAATGATTTGCCAGAAATTTATTTCCTGATTCTTACTTTGACTCTGGAAATGGTATAGACAGCAACTGTGGTAACACTGTAAATCCAGCCAACCACATTACAATTTAACAGCCGAGCAGGTAGATCATATCCATTGCAATCACTTTTTCTTGTCAGATTATAGTTAGCTATCGATTTAGGCATGAAATTAAAATAGAAAACACACAGCACGTTAGCATAAAGTATACTTAAGCACTTTTACCAGAAAGTATTTACAAACTATTTATATAGTATATCTAATAGCAAAAAAAGTAGTTTTGAGCCACTTGTATTCCATGCTTTTTCTTTTCCCTGTTTGTTTGTTTGCTTCAGAATATAATGATAGCATCATAGAATCATAGAACCATAGAATCATTTGGGTTGGAAGGGACTTTAAAGATCATCTAGTTCCAATCCCCCTGCCATGGGGGCCATTCACTATATAAGGTTGTTTAGGGCCCCATCCAACCTGGCCCTGACAGGTGGTCTGTTCCTCTGGGCCCAGACTAGTATGCATGAGTCACTGTCTAAGTGCTCAGATCACACGAGTCTTACACCAGCCATAGCAATGCATCCCACTTCTCCAAGGGTTCCCCCTGGAGCAGTTATTGTGATTCAGCATTTACTGTCTCCAGGAAGTTTAAGCCAATTCTTACTGGCTTTTTCTTTTGTCCTGGTTCAGCAAGTACCAAGCACAGGGTCTTTGCTTTTAATTTTTTTTCCTGAACTTGCACATGCATCATTTTACAGAGAGAACTCTTTAAAAATCTCCCCTGGTCCATCTCTTTTTACTCATCTCCACATCCTTTCTAGACTTCTCCTCTTCAGCAACTTTGTTTCAGGAGAAGTTGAGTGTGATTTTGATTTCTCCCACTGTGTGTTTGTTTATTCAGTGGTAACTGACACTATTATTCTGGGAAGCTTATCAACAGGCAACAAAGTCCAAGCCCTCTAAGGCAAGTCCTCTGTTGTACCTGCTCCACACTGCTGGTGAAGGAGCTGATGGACTCATCACGTCTTTGTGTTAGCCTCAGCCCACATGTAGGTGATCTGCTGACTATTTTCAGTTGGTGCAGCCAAGGTGTGTATCCAGGGTGCTCTCAGCAGTTTGTAGACCTCCATGGACTTTTGGACAATGAGTAAGAGGGATCCCTAAGAGCTAGGGTGTGTGCTGAAAGCTGTTCTCACTCGGGGAACTTGCAGGAGGGACTGGATCTGCTGCTCAAAAAAGAAACAGCCTAATCTTTGTCAAAATGTAGTTGTATTGAGGGAGTTCTGCCAGAAATTTATGTCTTCCATATTATTATTTCTCCTCTTATTTTCCTACTATGCATGATGACACCTTGTCAGAAGGCGGAGATGCCTTTTCGTGAGGTATTGTGCATACATTTGTTTAATAGTCCCTGAAGGTTGAATACTCTCTTCATACAATGCATTTTTCTGAGATTAAGAGAGCTATTGCATCTACAGAGGAAATTAATTTGGGAATGAAAGAAAGAAAAGAAAGAACATTCCTGTTCATAAATATGAGACCCTACAAAATTTCCAATGTTTCTATTTGAACGTCCTTTGCATTCAATAACTCTTATTCTAAGGTAATTTTTTAGTGTGCCACAATTTAAATTTCTCTTCTGCTAGCAGCAGATAAAGTAAGAAATTATAAAGAAGAAAATTACCTGTTCAAGAAAGAGGAGCTAAGTCCTAAGAAAAAGTCCTTTGATTGTGTAAACCCTCTATGCTGCACAATCCAGTTCTTGACATTTCGTATTCTTTTAAAGTGGAGACTAATAAAAAATTAGGTGCAATTAATTACATAACCAGTGTTGCACAGCCCTGTGAGGTTTTTCTTTTCAGTTTTAACTGAATTGCTTTTGCACAATCCCCAAATTTTTAATGTTTATTGTATTACAGGTTTTTCTACTGATGACTCAGTACATAGTATTATAACTGCAGTGCAGACTTCCTGAACTCTGGCCAAACTTAGGCATTCCAAAAGAGACAATCAGAAAAAAATAAAAATTGAAAAAGGGGGGTAGAGATTTCCTGCAAAAGAGCAAAAGGAGAGGAACCTGTGCCTCGATGTTCTGGTAATGGTTGGTCTATCCCAATACCCTAAGAGGCATCACAGAACTTTGTCCATGGAAAGCTCCCAAAATCTCTCAGACACAAAAATCATCCCAGTTCTGTGAGATTTTTATGATAGATGATTCCCACAGGTGTATGAACCAGTTTGAGCTGCTTCCACGCAAAATGTCTTTACTGTGTGAGTAGCAGCACGCTGGAACAGATTGCCCAGAGAGGTTGTGGAGTCTCCCTCCCTGCAAATATTCAAGAACCATCTGTGCAATGTTCTCTGGGATGACCCTGCTTGAGTAGGGAGGTTGGACCAGGTGATCCACTGTGGTTACTTCCAACCTCACCCATTCTGTGATTCTGTGATTATGTGATTCTGTGAGCTGGAGCTGTTCTTGGGAGCTGGACTGCACGTGCAGTGTCTCAGTAGGCAGCAGTTGCCTTCAATTTACTTACTCTGAATCATTATCAAATGTAACTATACTTATTCACTGAGACTTTTATTACTTCAATGTGAAAAATAAATTACAGCACTGATGCAAGTTGTGTTTTTTGGTTTTAATTTGCTTTCAAAGATAACCCATTAAAACTGAATACAGAAAATTTTAGAATGATTATGCACGTTTCAACAGATTTCATTATGGATATTAAGAAGAAATCTTCATTTCAAAGACCACAGAATGATAGTTACTGTATTAACCCACAAATGTTCAAACCTACTAAAGGAGAATGAATAGAGTTAACAACAGTGGAATATTACATAAAATTGCAAAAGCCATAATTTTAACAGGAAATTCAGCAGTCAAAGGCTAAATCTTAGCAGCAGAACTGAGATTATGTTGTCAGAACACAATAGACTCAGCAATGCCTACTTTCAAAAAAGTTAGGAAAGATGATGTAGTGAATAAGGCAATGTTTTCATTACAGCTACTCAGATGGGCTGAGGATCATATTGACATGTGTAATTATGATCATTTTTGATGAAATAATTATAAAGACCAGAGTACCTTGGTAACAGGGTACATGAAAGACAAGTGTTATGATAGTGGCCATTATCTCATCTGTTAAGCAGTATAGAAGATGTCATGGAGAATAAAGAACTTTGAAACTGATTTTTAGAAGAAAACTCTAGCATCTGACAGGAGTGATGGTCTCAGACTAGTTTAGTCAGAACATTTTCCAACAGTCTTTCATATTCAAATCTACTGACCAATATAACCAATCAATCAGTTGAGGATAATTTGCCAACATAACAGGAAATGTTTGCTTACAGTACTTACTTACTTACTCTACTAAACTGATTGTGCATCATATGTGATCATATAACAAAAGTGTGCATTCCACCTGTGTGAAATCCTGTCACCATGACAACGCAAATAAGAGCGTTGTCATTAACAAGGATTTTGACTATAATCAGGTAGAAAAGAGAAAGACTCTTTTTTTCTGGGAGCTGTTTGTATTTAGTTTCTTTCTGACTCCCAATAAAAAAGCAACATTGTCCATGAAAAAAAAGCATCATCACCACTTTACTCCAAAACAGTTGCAATCTTTCTGCCTGGCTTCCCCACAGCCAAGGTCTCTGGACTGCCCAGAAGTTGAAGAAAGTTGTGTATGTTCGTCTATAGCTGAAAGTCTACACAGATAAATCAAACCATTTAAAGAAAATGGGTCAGTATTTCAATCACCTCTCGTTTTACCTTTATTTTTAATTATGCAGCATTGATGTTTAACAGTGTAACACACATGAAAGGCTTTTGTAACACGCTGTGCTAAAAAAAAAAAACTTCTCCCTTTTCCTCCTTTATTCTGGCACCAGAAAAACTATGAGGCTTCATACTTATAGCAGTAGGCAGCATCTGGTGTGCAGTTTGTTTATTAAATTCAGAACAGCTGCATTACTAAGAGAAGTTGTCTTTTTCTTGAGAGGGAATAGGGAATGGGAGTGTCCATTTATCATTAGCAAAAAAGAGGTACAGAATGGCAAATATTTATTTTAGATACAGTAGGGGTCCATCCATCAGTATTTCTGAAGACATTTTAAAGCCAAATTTCTACGGAAGACAAACCTACTCCCATTAAAATATAAATCAATATGATTTTCTTCCCTGAAAAAATACTGATTATATGGCTTATATATATATAACGGCTGCTGCAGTTTCTCTCTCTCTCTGTTCTCACATCTCATTCTCTATCTTTCGGAGTGTGAGGAAGAGCTTACTACCTAAGACAGATTTTTGTGTGACAATAATACTTTGGAGAAAGCCTGAACTCCATTAGTCCTCTAAGTTTCTTAGAGGTCTCCCATGTTCCACTAAATAGCCCAAACACCAGGTTACAAGCGGACTGTGCTCCTTGTTCTCCCTCCTTTCCTCACTCGTCACCTCAAAGTATCATCCTGGGCTTGAAAAATCTTTCAAAATGAATGTTTCATCCAAGTTAGTACCTTAAAAAAACAAAAAAATCCTTTTTGTCGTATCTATGTTTCCTGATGTTAAATATTTCTAACTAAAGCATCCTGTATGCCACACATCCTATCTGTCTTTGAGTCACCAGTGTCACTATGACAATTTTCTACTCCAGGCTGAACTGTCTTTTCAATCATTTTTAGCTCACTGGATTTTCTATCTCCCTTCACTAGATTTCTGTGCCTTTGCTAGCACTTAAAGCTTCTATTTTCAGACAGAGGATGTAGCAAAAAAGGGGTTTGGTTCACTTACTTTAGGGGTTTTTTTCAGGCTTTATCAGATCCCACCTTTAGCTTTTATTCTCTCCCTTTATTTTAGTTTAACATTCTGGGCTTCATTTGATTTAATTTACACACTGGCTATGTGTGTAATATGTTGTACACATGTAATACAACTACAGATTAACAGTTTCAGTCTTTAGATAACAAAGAAGATTTTTAAGTAGTTGATCAATCTTAGTTTGTTTTTGAGAGCTACAGAGTGATGATCAGTCTTAAAAATCTGCCCAAATAGAAGCCTGAGGACTTCAGATTTCAGCTTTGTGCTATTAGTTGAGTTTGAGGCTCCAAGAATATTTTGTAAATAATTTGTGAATATGTGCGTATACTCGAGCGGGGAGAAAGGAGCATTTGCATCTCAGAAATCTTCTGAAGCTTCTTTTCAGCTTCTGCCTAATCTGAATAGAAATTTGCAAATGAGCAGTTTGCATTCAGATGTTCCGGGGTGTCAAACAACATCAATTGATGGACATTCATATACCAACTCCTTTCAGGTTACTTTGTTTTGCTGAGGAGCAATATAATTTAATGTCCTCTTACAGTTTTGTTATATTTATCAAATTCAAAGAAAGGGTGTAGTTTAAGTAGGTCAGATGTCTTAATTTGGGTACCAATTGACATTTATACTTGCTTGTAAAACTTTTATGGCTCCAGACGTATGAACATTGCTTGAAAGCATGCAAATTATTAGCTCCAGGTTTTATGCTATATTTCTAGATTAATATTTATCATAGTTAAATGTGAATTTATAGGGATGATATTTGAATGCGAGTCAAGTTAAGAATAATTAGTTTTTGACATAAATAGGTTTGGGTTGAAAAAAATCTCTATGAACATTAAACCTGCTTTTTTACTGATCCAATTCTAATATTTCAGCCTAATCTGATATGAAAAAGAACCAAAACCTACAGGTCCTGTTTACAGATCATACCTGGAACCAAATGGTAGTTTCAATTTTGGGAGAGTTCCAATCAAAATGAAAGTTAGAGAAAAACCCCAAGTTATCCCATCTCTAAGTACTACCTACAATGATACAGTATTTAGCAACATATGTCAGTTTGTGTATATATATATATACAGCAGTGTATTAAGGCAGAGTTTGAACTTTTACAGAAAAGAGTCCTCATGACTTTGTAACTTCAGAGAAGTTGTATACCATGGACAGAAATAGAAAAATATATACAATCATTTTGATACATTTGTGAAATAGGTTTCGCAGAACCTGATATTTTTTGTGCAAAATGCCTTAAATGACTTTCTGTAGGGCTAATGCAATTGAATTTATTTCTGTATATAGCCTTTTATAGTAATTACTTCGGATGCAACACTAGACCTTTTTTTCCACTGCAATCATATACAGGACTACTAGTGAAAACAGACTACGAAAGCTCTGCTTTATTAGCTGTGAATGCACTTTTGGTCCACTTGTAGAGTGAGAGCTTGGAAGCAAGAAGTGGTGACAGTGCCAAGAGCACCAAGACCTTCCTGATGGGCAATACCTGCATTCTCTCAGGCTTGAAATCCTTTCCCACCAACTCATTTTCGTCTCACACCATCTGTCTTTATGAAAACCGGCTGTGACTTAGGGCCTCAGGTCATCCCACCAAGCACTAGGCACTTCAGGGAGCACATCAGCTTTCTAGATCCCTACAGTTAGTCACAAGATATGGGCACCTGTGAAGGGGCTTACCTCTCTTCCCATCACAGGCAGCCTGGGATGACAAGGTTTGTCATGTAAAAATTTCACTTAAGTGGCTGGACGTAGATGCCACTGGTGAGATAAGTGATCAAGCCTTCACCCAGACTCTCTCCTGTCCTTCTCTTCGTTGGCCCAATGGTGCCTCTTTATGCCAAGGCTGGAGTGAGGAGCCTGGAGAAGGGTCCCATCTGGGGAAGTCACAGTACAATGACTTTGTTTCTGGGCAAACTAATCCTGATGTAACTAGGTGTAGAACAACACACATTCGTTGTTCTGAATGTTGCCCAATGTTGTTATCTTTGCATTCTTCCTTAAAAGTCATTTGAACCAGTCAAATACCCTAGTTTCAAACAGAAAAGGCGACTTCCTTCAGTGTGCGTGTGCACAAGGGATGGATCTTGTCTCCAAGACAAGTCTTTTCTGAAATCCCAGATGTCTCTCCAAGGCTGGTGAAAGCAGTGTATAAGGCTGAAGCCAGCTCAGAGAGTTAGCAAGGATTATGATGCACATGGCCAAAGGACAGAAAGCAAATTAATACAAGTTCCTCCTCAAGAGTGAGGAACTGTGATAAAGTTACCCTTTGGGCTTAATCATTAATGCACTTAGTCATTTGTCAATCTCAGCCCTTACTGCATCTAAGGGGTCAGTAGAGAGAGCAAGGTTAATATATACAGGTTAATGCTGACAAACTGCTAACACACCTCTTGAAAAATAGCTGACTGTTATGACAGAAATAACTTGTTAAAAGCTGAAAAATAATTAAGTGCAGCTTCTTCTGTATCCCACTCCATCTCTTGGGTCTCCAAAATGAGGAAATCCTTTTTCATTCCCCAACGTACTTTTTGGGAGGTTGGTGCTTGGAATGTGGCAGAAACCAAAAGCCCGAGCTGTAAAGCACCCATTTAGTCTCCAGTTTTCTAGGTCTCCTGCTCTTCCATTTTGTTTTCCTTTTTGTTTTTCCGAGAATGGCACGTGCACATAGTATATGTCAGCATGCATCTCTCTCCTTGTGTGCACATTTATTTACACTTATACACATATATACGTATCTCTATAAATACAGTCACAAACCAGTAAATTTCAAGTGCATATGCTATAAAAAAGTATTGGAAAGGCTCCATTTGCTACAACACTTGACACAGAAGTAATGAGAAGACTCCCAGGCAGGGACTTGTGCTTTAGAGATGATTATACCTTGTGTGTCTATAAGTGTTGTTGAAATTTTCTGAAATAACTGCAAAAGGGTGAATCTGCAGAACTTAATTTGCAGAACTTAATTTGGCAACATCTGCTGGCACTGGTAAGGAAAACATAAAAAAATACAACTATCCAGATAAAAACAGCAACCTAGATAGTATCTCATTCATGGTATTTTGTGGCTTTACTGATACGAATTTCATTATTTTTTGGTTTTTACTTGAACTGTAAAAAACCTGTAGAAGCTCATCAAGCTTTCAGAACACCTACCTCCTTCCTTTCAGACTATAAATATTGCTAAATTATGACTTTTCTATGTTTATGAAAGTATGTTCTTTAAAAATTAATTGAGTAAAATACTGATGGTCAAAACCATGATCCTAGTTGGTGGGGCTTTTTTAAAAACTGGAAATTCATAATGCATGAAAAGTGGCTCTTATTTCTAATGGTATCACCTGACCCCTCTTAAATGAATTACAGATTTATAGTCATACTGCTACTGTCCATCACTTAAGAATGACATGGCACAACAATACTAGATGGATTACCCCACAGCCACTGGGTCTTTTCTATTTCTTTCTTCTCCACATACTTTCCTCCATAAACTTTTGATTAGTAGACATGCATTCAGATTTCCCTGTGGATAAAAACAAGGGAAGTGTTTGACATTTTCAGACAATCTTAGTACTGCTCGGCCCATTGCTTTTCCACTTCCCCCTGAGTCTTTACTAAGTCCAATGTACAAAAGTTAATGTCATTTTCACAAAGCAGTGATCAGTAATGTAAATACCATTTCTTCCTCCAAGACTTATAATCAATTCTGTGTTTCTTAAGCTTGTTTCTTTCACAGTTTGTCATGTCAAGGATGTTAAAGATGATATTTGGAAATCACAGAACAGGTAAACGATAAACCATGGTGTTTCTGTCCATTAGTAGGAAAAGTTTGACTGCAGGTATACTTTGTTGAAAGGGTTGTATTAACAGTCATTTACATATATATATGTATATATATATTTGTAGAGCTGCACCTGCTTCTTTCATACACCTTAAAATTAATAACAGATAATGAATGTCCTCCTATGAAACTCATTTTTTGTATTGCATCTTCCTGAAATATAGAACGTTAGAAGACCTTGCTGCTCAGCCAATGCACTTTTGCCTGGTGCAATATTATGTTGCTAGATAAAGGCATTTGAAAAAGACCGTACATTTTATTTTCTAAATCAATACTTTCTTCTGCTGCCTACTGAAAAATCCTTTATTAGTGCTTACAACACATTTGAGAGTTAGGATAGGATTGTAATATTCCGTAACAGACCGAGACAATAACTAGCATTCTTGAAGATTAATTTTATTTGCCCTGCCTTTTGCCTGCAAACATTATCCACATAATGCTTTTCAGACAGATTGTACCTTGTTAGTTTCCCTGCTTCATAGTATACATATATTAATGAATATATATTTCCACTGACAACAGTGTAAGGCAAGTTATTTCTCTCATAGTGTTATTCTACTGTTTATTCATGTGCATATTTTAAATTTGCAGTGGCTTGTTGGAAGGTCTAATTGATTGTCACTGATTACTAGCCAAAATTTTCTTTTATTAAGGCACCTTTACATAAAATTCTGATCATTACATGAAAGTTTAATTCTGATTATTAGATCTTAATGGTACTCTTTTCAAAATCACAGCAAACTTTTTATCAGTGAATCTCCACAAAAACACTGTGTTTAAAATCTCAGGAAACACAGTTTTTCCAATTGTCTTCATAATAAGAAATAAATAGGTTTTTCTCAGTTAAACAAGAAGATATATTGACGTTTATATTAATCTTGCCATAATTGGACTGTCGGAACATTAGAATATAGAATCCACAATTAACTAACTCGTTGTGCAGAGAGAGCAATAGCTCATCTAAAAAATATCAGACTGCTTGACAGGAAAGTCTTACTGATGCAACATACACATTCATTTGCAGACCATCTACTATACATATCTAGTTGCAGCAACTACTGAGGAATTCAACATCAAGAAAGAAATAAGGGAGTCAAACTAACTGACTCCCAGTGCCATGGGATCTTGACTGTCTATGCAACAGACAGAAATAGGGAAACACATTCTTCCCACCTGCTGTAGGTGCCTATACTGTATGTTGCTCGTGCTTCTCTCTGTTGACACTATGGAGGATTCGTGGTCTGGCATCATGGTATAACAAGCTGTGTGAATGATTCATTACCATCCTCACCTTAGAAACTTTTATAGATATGTACAGTGCCACAGTAGATGATTTGCACAGAGACCATTAATGCAAGTATTAAAGATAGGTGATCAGAAGTAGTCATTTTTGGTGAGGTAACTAGGTTCAAGGTGTATGGATTCGGACTCCCCAGTATAACTCCTTTCAATTCAAAGTTTAAAAGTATTACAGAACCTGGACAACTTATGTTGTGTGAGGACTATGCAATGAAGGATCAGAGACACCTTCCCAGCCTCTCTGGTCCTCCTCCCACTGAAGCTAGTGAGAGTTTGCCATCAGTTCCAGTACCAGGAGAAGAATATCTAAAAAGTTTTATACTAACCATTTAAATC
>JAWWES010000001.1:74670569-74693481 GCA_035583135.1 Lophotriccus pileatus
TCAGTGTCTATCTCTCAAACAACACTGGTGACACTTAGTAGTTCATAATTACAACAGAAATAAAATGTGGGACTACCTTTTACACTGTTGCTTAATATTCAGTACTGTATGTATATATCAACTTGACACCTCAGTGAAGACTTTGACATGCCTTATTCATTCTAGTTATTTTTATGCTATTGGTTTTGTTAGATTGCTTTACCTTATAAAGAATAAAACTGCTCTGACTCAAAATTGTCCAAATCATTTTTATCCAATATTTGTTAAATCTAAATCATGTTTGTTGGTTATTCTCATCACCCTTCACTCACACCATGAAGGCAATGTATATTGGTGGTTTGAAAACAGGGATTTGATATTCTCTGATGGACTACAATAAATATCTGAAGTAAGAACCTGCCTTGTGTCTTGTGGTTTGTTGTCTGCAAAAAGAAAAGTGCTCTCTGCAGACCAGTAATGTTAATCCCATGATTGGCAGCTACTGGAGAATCATGAGGTAAAATGAATCTTTAAAATAACTTATGAGAAGTTCATTCTACAGCATTCTTTTTTCAGCGGTATTTATGTGCCAGGCATACTCCATTAAAATCTGTCAGAGAAGTGAAGAACATTGTGAAAGTGTCCAACATCATGACATCTAAGAATTAATTTCAGGCAGAAGCCATTTATTTATTCTCTTGCAAAAGGTGATATCTTTCTGTGGTTATACATAAAATACTTTTTAAAATTATACTTAATTGTTATTTTGAATTATTACTTTTTAGTTCTAAGTCAATCATATTGGAAGCTAATTTAATGGTAGCATTTTATTGCAATTTTTGAACTTTTTTTTTTTTTTTTTTTTACAAAAGACTGCCCATGATACTGAAATCTTAAAATGTAAATCAATCTTGTTCTTTAAGTAATATGGGATCTGGCAAATGAGAGGGTTTGGTTTCTTCTTCTTTTAATTTGACTTATTCTATTTCTTTCAGCTAAATCCAAGATTTCATACCAGGTTTTTTAACTAGTCGATACAGCCTCTTTAAAATTCTTCTGTCGATTGGGTTTCAAGTTTAAGGGTTTTGTTCAGCTGCCTACATACTGCTTCTGGCATCACTTGAAACAGCTTAAGATAGCCAAGGCATCTGTGCAGAGTCAGCAGACGTGACACAGGACCTGCAAGAGCCCTGCATCCTTCCAGACTGGCAACTGGTTGTCCAGGTGGGGTGGTCTCAGGAACCTTAAACTAGAGGCCTGTGTTTAGTCAAGAGAATCAATTTCCTAAGTTCAGGTGAGCTGAATCCCACTCTAACCCAATACAAGCCCAGATTTGGGCAAACTGAATCTCACCCAGAGAAGAGGTTTGTCTAAATAGAGGCGCTGTTGCCACTCTGAATATGGCATGGTTTGGTTCAGCTGCCCACTCTGGATCTTGTGTCTACATCTTCTAACCCACTGATTATGTCTTGGATATTCTAGGGTATCTCAAATGGCACTGGACACTTTTGTGAGGTTTAGAGTCACAGCTTGTATTGCATTCAAGATACCTGTGGGTAGCTGGCAAATACGCAGAGCAGCAAGAAATCCATGTCTTCCTGGGGTACAGGCTGGAGCAAATCCATGGCACCCATGAGCATCTCCAATGGCACTACACTACCTACCTCTGGGTACCCACAGTAGGGGTCTAAGACAGATGAAGCTTGATATTTTCTGGGGGTGTCTGTCACCGAACTGAGAGAAACCAGCTCATTTTAAAACAGTTTTTGTGAGCAAAATATGTGAGCAGGGTTGGGAAATGCACTCCCTTCTTTAGAGCAGACTGCTGTGTCCTTCATTCTAGACCAAAACACTGAATTTTCAAACAAAAAATTATAATACTTTGCAGTTTTCAGCCTCTGAAGAATGATTTCCAGATTCTAATGATTTTGTAATATTCTTTATCTTATTAACAGAAGGCAAACTTTGCTGTGCATGGAGGTAAAAACAATTACTTGTCATAGAAGAACTTAGAGAAAGCATCAATTCAGGCAAGTAGTTCTGCTACTTGCCTGAAGAGACATTGCCTGAAACAGTGCGTAGAGTCTTCTGTGAATCAATAACTGCTTTTAATTATTATTCTCTTCTTGGGCACCTATCAAAAGCTTCTGTTAATTAATAGTGCCTTGCTTTAAATCCTGCTGGAACAGAATGAAAATGTGAATTGCTACAGACTAGATTCTACTAAGTGTTCAAAATCTACCTGCCTATTCAATCAACACTGAACCCTTTAGTCTAGAACTACTATGGTGACCATTTTCTCTGACAGATATTTGATACTTGCTTCATGACTCTATGAAACATTGCAAGTCTATTATGATCTTTTGTCTCATCAGAATGCAAGTAAAATTCAAGTAGAATAAGATGTGAGAAAGTATTAAAAAAATAAAAAAAGTGAAAATATAAGTACCTAACTGAAAACAAGAGGCACTTCTATTTGAAATGCAAGTAAAGGTTCTGGTCAGTCCTTTTACAGTTTAGAGATGCTAATTGAACACCAGCCTTAGCACTGAAATGACACTGATATACTAAATTGTGAGTCTTTGCTGAATTTATTAGCATATTCTTGGTTTAATATACAACCTAATATCATATTTGCATCTGTGAAATGCATATCCATTCACTTGAATGTTTGGGTAGCATAGATGGCAAATATTAATAAATCCAATCGACTGTTGACATAATCCAGGAAAAACTGTGAGCTAAGAAAATGTTTTCTGATGCATTGCTAATCTCAGACATACCAGAAAGCCATCAAATACATTCTCAAAAATATTCTGAGTTAATATAAAGAATATGCAGGTGTCAAGTATTTGCAATATGATGTAAATGCAAAAAAAAACCCTCCCCTGGAATTTGGATCTGCATGAGAAATTATATGTCTTATAAGCAGAGGGACAGTAGCCCATTTTTGTGCAGCTCCATGTGATGGATGATGCTCATTTCTGCCATCAGCTTCACCTGACCAAGCCCGATCCAAGGGAGGAAGTGCAGGGCTGGGCAGCCCATGCAGCCGGGAGCTCTGGGGATGGGGCAATGAGACAGCATGAAGGATATGAGAGGCTTGGAAAAGAGACCAGCCTACTGTCCAAAGACAGCTCTGATACTTATAACTGCTTCAAGTAAATTACATTATGAGATAGTGGGTATGAGAGAGAGAGTAGTGTAAAATGAAAGAAGTCCAGAAGCTACAGAATAATAGAATTAAGAGGAAAAATTGAATGAGTATCAGTAAAAATATCCTTGAAGTGAAACAGGTAAAGATAGAAGATCTGGCTCCTGATTTTAATTTTTGTGATAAAGTTTCTCTTTCTTGGAATTTTTTTTCCTGTTAATAATTTTCTTCAATTATGCTTTTATCTAGTTTTGATAGAGATATTAATTAATTCAAAACAATGAATAAAATTATAAATACTGAAACTCTTTCAGGACTCTTAATTAGATGTTGAAAACTTCCATCTTTAATTGTAACCTTAAAACAGCAGACTACATACAATACAAAGGGTTAATACATGGGACAACTATTTGTGCTACTCAATTTATAATGCTTTTTTAAAATACAGCTAGGTTTAAGCATCATTCTACCTTCTCCCACTAGTATGGATATTAATAAATTAGAGGAAGGTGAAACAGATATATTTGTCAAGCAAAACAGAAAGAGCCAAAAGAACAAGGCAAACAATGTGGAAGAGAGGAGGCAGACAGGAGGTGTCTCTAGAGGAACCAACAGAAGTGAAATCTCTGAGCACCTCCCAGCAGAAAACAGAACTGAGATAATTCTGCGCTGAACTGCAAACACACTAGAAATTCAGATTGGATTTCTTTTTTTTCTTTTTTTTTATTTTTTTTTTTATTTTCCTCTCTCCAGCTGTTGTGAAGCTTGGAAAATTCTGTTTCCCAATTGTGAAGCAGTAGATTATTTTATTATTGGGTCGGAACCAACTCAAGTACTTGTGTGGGGGTAGCACTCACGGAGCCCGCACGGCAGCCCCGCTGGGTGACCACAGAGCCCATTTGGCAGCCTCACGGGACTGCTGTCACTCAAAAGGGCAGCCTGGGAGCACATGCACGCCATGCCCCCTGGAACCTCTGATCCAGCCTCTGTTTGGCTGCACCACCCCTCACTCTGGCCTGGAGCCACAGAGTGGTCAGTGAGCCAGAGTCCCACCTGAGATGAGTTGCCACAGGGTGCCGGGACACATAAAACCAACAACACGTGCCCCTCCCTGTTGTTCTCTCTCTCAGGGACCTGCCACCTACCATCTGAAGCTGGACTTCCATAGGACTGCTTGGTTGTAGCTATTTAATCATCTGTCTTTCTCTTATTCTTCTCTCTTCTTACTCACTCTTATTCTCCATCTTTACTCCTTTTTCTTAATTTTTTTATTTCTTTATTCTTTTAATCTCTTTTCTTACCTAATATTCTGGGTAACTTATAACTGTTGAGTTGATTTTGTCCAGTTGTGTGAGTTGGAATGTGCTAAGTTGGTGCTTTGTGAAATGCTTTGTCTTGGTTATATGTTACCCCTTTTAAACTTTGGACAAGATCCTTATTTTCTCCCTAGGATGATCAGTAAAAGTATCTCCTAAGAAAACGTGTGCAGCATTTTTTCTTTAGGCTATCTCAAGGTATTAAAGAACCAAAGGATCTGCAACATTTTGATGGGTGAACTTTTGGAGTCTTGTATAGTTTTTAAAAGTAATACTCCAGTTGAGACTGTGGCTTTGTGGCCAGGGTCTTACATCAAGTCAGTAATTTTCACTGTATGCTGAAATATTTGAGGGACTCATCCCCAAAACAATTTCAAAGATCCTTAACCATGCCACAGGCACAACCGAAAACTAAGGGATTTCTATTCTAGAGCAAGCCATGTCACTCCACATTCCATGAAGTGTGGAAAGAAAAAAGTCTGACATTCCCTGGCTGCAAATTGAATTTACTGACATTTGCCAGGCAAAGGCAATATTCCAAGAAGTCATTTTGTTGCTCAATATATTCCCATTCTCTTTGCTCTGTAAAACCTGTCCCTACCTTGCTTCCAAATGAAATAAATCAGAATATTAGAGAAAAGTAGAGGGAGCAATTTTGTGAAGTAGTACTAAAGATGTGTTTTCCAGATAAAAACCATACCAATACTGAATGACTGACAGCAACTAAAGCAAAAATGAGCATGAGACAGGCTGTTGTGATAAGCTGACACAAATTCATCTGTCTGAATAACACAATTAAGAATACATCAGAAAAACACAAGTAGAAATCCCCAGATCAAGCTAAAAAATTTAGATACAGGCAAGACTGAAATGAAAAATACCACTTTTTTTCCTCCCTTTCCAACTTTAAGTCGAAATATATCTTTTATCTTTATGTTTCTGTCTTAGCACAGCCACCAGGGTATATTTCTTTCTTACCAGCAGATAGACATAGTATAAATGAACACTGAGCTCTGTCATCTCTCTCTCCATGTGTTATGTCCCCGATCAAATATGTTTAGTTGGGAGGTTCCATTTAGGAAAAAAAAAAAAAAAAAAAAAGAAATTCCATATTAAAAACAAATGCTTCCATTGTTTTTGCAAAATTGCCTTATCCTAAGATTACATATGGAAAATACATGAGGAAAAAGGAGGTAGGAAAGAGTATATATATATACAGCCTAAGTAAAAGGGTGCCTTTTCCTTCTGTTAAAAATCCAGATTTTTATTTCCTCAGGAAGGACTGTGCTTTGCCTTCACAAGTGGTATTTTTCAAAGCTCTGAGCTGAACTGTAAGTCCATAGGGTTTGGCACACGGAGCGGGTGTACACATCTGCAGAAGAAACAGGCTTCCTACATCTCTTCGAAGCTCCTGTCTCCAGGCTTGGGAAGGAGTTACAGCTGCCTTGGGATGTGACACGCATCTCAACAGCCTTAGAGCTACTCTAAATGAAGCTGTTTGTTCACATCTCTGCCAGACAGCCATGCCAAGGGGACCAGCGAGAGCACAGCATGCCAAGCAAGAGTGCACCTGCTAATCATGAAGACAGTTGTTGATGTAGGTCCTAAGGACTGTGAGTGAATATGATGTGCAACTGCGAGGGCTGAGCACTCCAATTCTCCTCATGATGCTCTCACCAGGCACGGCCAACTGGAGCAACACAGGAGGAAGCAGCTCTTTGGCAAGGTCTCCCCACCCTGAGCAGCCACTGACCATGGGATGGCAGGACACAGCAGTATGAAAGAAAGTAGAAGAATTTGCTGATAAAAGACAGGCTGGAGTTTGGAAGTCTCTGGTAAAACTGAAAGAAAAACCCAGTGAAGAAGGTTTAATAAGCACTTCAGGCTCTATCTGAAACTCTTGGCAAGCGGCCCAAACAAAGCCAGTCACCAGCCTTTTTGCTGACAAGAACAGCTTCTGACCATTTAACGTGCTTAGCGGTTTTTCAGTTATCTCAAGCAGAGGAGGCAACTGTGAAACTGTTACAGATATTTGAACAATAATCTCTCCACATAAACACGAAGCTGCTCTGAAAGATGTTTTCAAGTCAAAGGCGTAGGGGAAAAAAAGGCCTGTGAAACCTCAGGAGACCTTCTTCTAAGTCAGAAGTGAAAAAGTGTGATAAAAGACAGGATGGACCAAATCCTTAGAGATGGATGGCAAGGAAACAGGCCTGGAAGCAGCCCGGGACATAATAAGGAAATCACCCAGGAAGGAAGCTGCAAGGGGGGACTTTGTGGCCTCATCACTGATCGTTTAAGCACTTGTCTCCCAGTCATCAATCCACAAAACACAATTCACTATAAACAGAATAGACAGCTGAGCTCTCTGCTACACAATCATAGAAAATCAGGAACCAAAGAAGGAGACAGAACAAGCCTGAGGACAGAGATAAGGGCTGAAGGCATTCCATTTCAGCTGGAGACCTGGTGACTGCCTCCTATATTCAGACACTTGGAAATGCTGCCAAGGGCAAAGGTTGGAGTCCACCCATACTTTTTTTCCATTCTGCCTGTTGAAGTTGCTCCAGGATTCACAGGTTTGTAAACAGGCTGGAGACAGCAAGGCGGTGAAAAGAGGAGAGGCGAACAGGGATGGATCGTATGATGAGGAAGAGATCTGACTGCTTATTTGCTCTCTACTGAATAGTTTGGTGTATTGAGGTTTCTCATTCTCATAGTCAAGATTTCCTAGCTTAGTTGCTACCCTGTAAATCCCACATGTCCTAGCACAAAGACAAATGAGACCTTTGAAGTGGGAACATCTGGCAGTGGTGACACCATCACGAGTGCAGACAGATTCGTGAAGAAGACCAGGAGAGGCAAAATGAACCAAGACTACAGATTCTGCAGTTAGGTGAATACCTGGAGCTTTCTTCTTGCAGAAGAAACTCCTGGAGCTTTCCTCCTGGGGTGTGCCCTGCTGGTATTGGAGCATGGTTTTGAATCTATACAGTGCAATAGCTTATATATTGCCCTAATTTGAAGCCCAGTATAGAGGTAATTTTTGATGGCCAAGGTCTTTCAGCCTTTAGGAGAAAAATTGAATGACCCTCACAGGAAGAAGCTGGTGTATAAAAAGATGGACAGCACTGGTACCATTTCTTCTGGCCACCCGGGTCTTGGAAAGCCCAGTTTCAGCAAAAAGCTCTGGATAATGAATATCTGCTGTGTCTCACTGAAGAAGAGCAGGATCATAGAGGCAGCTTTGTTCATAACCTGACTTTGTGCAGGCATCTGTGTGCAGGGTACTTCACTGGCTGCACAGCCAGTACTTCAGGAAACCAAGCTTCCTTGCCCAAAGCCATCAGCCTTTATGCCTGGTTCTGTAAGTGTATACCTTCACTACTAAATTTAGCTGATAGTCTTTCGATCTGCTTCTTTCTCTCTTCTCCCATCACACACGCAGGTGTCTATCCCAAAAGAAAGTCAGTAATGGTATTGCAACTTCCAGTTTTGCTGTAATAGCCATGGGATGTGGTTGCTTTACACCACTTCTTTCCTAAAACAGAGGCAGAATTGGAACAGATTCCATTTCAAGCATTTAGCTAAACAACCAGCAATGAGATTTAATTTAATTCAGAAAACTGCTTCTCACTAATTCCTTAAGAGTATTTTCATGTTAATCATTTTCACAAAGGCACAGGCCATGAGTGACAGAGATGATGTGGCTGCCACCAGCTCACTACACTGTCAAAAAGTTAGACACCTAACCTACTGGGTGACTCGGAAAGAATTTGTGCCCACGGATCCAATACGGCCAATTGAGAAAGTAATTAACTAGTGACTAGAAAGCATTAAACTACTCAGAAAGATAATTTACACAAAAGCCCCACATGAAAAGCTGAAAGTTGCATGGGTCTAGCTAACAAAAATCCTGAGAAAGGGGTGTTTTTGACCACTTCTCTTCCAGAGTTCAAACATCTCATTCACAGTTGTTACCTGCTCCTGTGTGATTCAGAGCCTTTTCTCAGAAGAAAGCAGCAATTCAGTAGGAATTATTTTAAAGGGGGGCAGGGATGATGATGGTGACACCTATCTCACCTTGAAGTCATTCAACAATGGCACCTCCTGTCTGTCAGCAAAGTGCCTTGTGTAAAACACAGCCACAAAGATGAGTGTGCTGATCTCTCATCCTTTCTCCCTGGGCTGGGCTGTGTGAGTGTTAGTTATGAATGTGAGAGGAAAAAGTGAAGAGCAGAGGTGCTCCATGGGCACCAGATGAGGTTATGCTTTGCACTGATTGTTAGGATAAAAATCCCAGTGTGTACTGGTCTCTGTGGAGACTGGGGATTATGTGTTTTCAGCATTCTTTCCCTCAGTTTAGGAGTCTGTGGAAGCCTTTGAGCATCCCTCTTCATCCCACCCCAGCAGTAATAGCCTCAGGACAATTCATGCAACAAGACACGGCAGGTATTTACTAGCACCTGCATAAACCAGCAACAAACAATGCCTCTTCTGTAGCTTGGGATCAATGGAACATTAAAACATGTAAAATCAACCTTTACAATCAAACCTGTTGCAGGATTTCCTCCATCTGTTCTTTAAAGTGTCTTTGCTCAACTTCCTTGCTTTTTAAGCATTTCATATAAAGTCTACCTGTGCTTCTCCTATTCACCAAGGAAACAAGTTTCCTTGGTTGCTAGACCAATGCTGTTCTTTTTTAAAAGGGAGAGAAAGCTTTCTGGTGTCACCATGTAATTTTCCAGTAAGCCACGAGAGGGCAGGTTGTGCTCTCAATACAGCTGCAGATCTTTATAAGCAGCTGTTAAAACCAGTCACAGTTTTAAAGCCCGAATTACTAAACTAAGGGCCAGCCAGTGGAAAAAGGAATGCACAGGTCTTTGACTCTAGTAATTTTTTAAGTGCATAGTATCAGTCTAATGCCCTCATTGCTTTTCTTCTGGAAAGGAAAATACCTTTCCACTCAATTTACGAAAACAGAACAACTCTCTTTTGCTTTACCCACCAGCTCTTAGGCAGAATCTGTTACAAAAGGTTAGATACTGTGCTACATTTTATGACATTTCTCCCTTCTTTCTTTCCTCCCTCTACCCCGCTGCCACTGTGGGGCAGTTTGCCAGGCAAACCTTTGGGACAGCACTGTGCAAACCTGCAAGGTGATGAAGCTAGTCAATCACCCTGTGACACCAAGGAAAAGCCTCATTCACCCTTGGAAATAGCAGCCTAGAGTGCCTCCTAAACTTTGGCATTCACATCCCATGAAGGACAAAAATATGTCTATCTCCATCCAACAGCATCTCTCTAAATTAGTATTTAGCATGAACTGATGTATTTTCTGGGCTGTTCACGCTGGAGAAGAGAAGGCTCCAGGGAGATCTTGTTGCAGTCTTTCAATACTTAAAGGGGGCTTATAAAAAAGTTGGGGACAACATTTTTAGCAGGGCAAGGGGTAATGGTTTCAAACTAAAAGAAGGTAGATTTAGACTAGACATAAGGAATAAACTTGTTACAATGAGGATGGTGAAACACTTGAACAGGTTGCCCAGAGAGGTGGTGGATGTCCTACTTCTGCAAACATTCAAGGTCAGGCTGAATGTGGCTCTGAGCAATCTGTTGTAGTTGAAGACGTCCCCATTGATTTCAGCAGAGTTGGACTAGATTATCTAAACTCAAATTCTTCTGTGATTCTATGTGAAGACCCGTAGTCTTGTAGTGCTGGTAAACAGCTGACATCTCCTTGAGAAAGGCACATGGAGGCATCAGACCCAGCTACAATCTGACACTGATCAGGGTCCAACTGATGCAACACATGTACACCAGGTCTCTGGACACCTCATCTGATGTCCTCAGCACCACATAACACTGGTCCCTAAACTGTAAAAACCCCCAAAAGGCAGCCTGGGTTGATCTAGGGTACTGGGTTGAGCTGCTGTACAAAAAAGTGCCTCAACCTTTGACATCTTGGGCATAAGCCAGAAACAAGTGCACTGGGATCCCCCAAAACAGTAGAAATGGCAGCACATTGTTGTCCACCTGACACACCAAGGGTTATCTGAGTGTGTGGTGAGTAAATAATAATTTTTTTTTTACCCAAACAGTTCACATTTTAGAGATAAGTTTTGTAAGTTCCCCATATGCAAAACCTACTCACATCTTTTGTTTAGTTCACAGAGGGAGTATTGAGCAGACCTAGAAGAAATACCAGAAACTGTTACTAACTGAATTTTTTTTATTCAAGGCTACAAAGGCAAAGTTTTTGTGAGACTCAGGACTTCACAATACACAAAGTCTGAACACTCCATTAATGTAATATATGAAGCACCAAAGCTGACACAGTCTGTCCAGGATTTCATTTACTGCACAAAAAACCTGTCTCAAGATAACACAGGAAAACCACCCAAATGTGGTTCAAATCTACATCTAAATGAAGGAATATAGGAAATGTATAAAAGAATGTTTAAGATGGGGTCTAAGTGACTGCCACATCCAAACCTGATACCCCACCTGCAGAGCCGGGTAACTCAAGCTACCTTAGTTTCATTACCTTGAGTCCTGGGTCCCAGACTTTGGAAATTTAAGTCTAGATTCATGAAACAGTGCAGCAGAGACAAGAAAGATGAGCACCACTGTCAACTTGTGTCCCAGGTCCCTAACACAGAGGTAAAACACAAGTGCATACCCAGGTGTCAGGGAACTCCTGTTCTTAAATTTTAGGAGACTTTGAGTATCAGACTTTACCTACTGTTAAAATCAGCTTGATTGAAAATAACATACAGAATTGATCATGTTTCTGAAATAAACTGTAATCAGGGGGTTCTTATAGTATTTTGTCAAACAGCATGAAACATTTTAAACCTTTAAAAAAGACTATGTTATTGAGAATATTTATTGATAACTGTAAAATAATATGTTATTCAAACATATATGTAGAGTTAATAACTTTCAGCACATCTTATGTTCCTAAATGAAATCAAGAACACATTGAAGTGAAAAATTATCTTGGTTATTCAAGTTGGTTTCTGCTATTTGGATTCTTAGCTGTCTTGATCTAAATCTATAGAGAAGGATTTACAAGTGTCACACACTCCAGATAACATTTAGTAGTCAGAAAAATCAAGCTTCTCTTGGGCCTTGCCCATATGTACCCAGAGACTTCACACATTACAATTCACAAGATAATGAGAAAAACCTGAATGAGAACAATTTAGTCAGCTGCCAAAGGAGTGTGTGATAAAGTCTCAGCTAAGATCTCAGTAAGTCAATCAAGGTCACTTGCTAAAAGAATAAGCAAAGACACAAAGCAAGGGCACTAGGCCTCTCCCATGTACTTTTTGGGGCTGAAGCTCACATTCATCAGTGGTTCAAAACCTCTTCTCTGCCTTCGGTGCTGGAAAAGCACAAGCAGCAGTACAAGCACCGTCAGAGCCATAAGTGCTCCTCCAATTGTGGATCCAACCATGACAGCCCAGGCTTGGGTTTCTTCAAGGGAACCTGAAAATATGAAATGACTGAAGTGAGAACAGCCCATTATTTAATTTTCCAAATTACATGGAAGAAATAATATTTCCCACAACCTATGATTACTTGAGGAGCTTAGTGACCCACAGGCCACAGGGGATGCTGGTAATGCACCATGTAACCAAGATACATACTAGAGCTGGAGACATTTCCTGCTGGAGGAGTCTAGAGCTCAAGTTAAACTTCAGCATTTTATACAAATTAAAGTGTTGGGAATGGGAAAGATTGACAGTGAAAAGATAAAAACAAACAAACAAACAAACAAACAAAAAAAACAACATTCTTTCATCTAATTTGGCAAAAATTATGAATGATTTAAGCAATCCTTTCTATTATTTCCAAGAAAGCTGCTTCCAAGCTATTTTGGTCAACAGAAAACACTCAAATTTTCCTGTAGACCACAAAGCCGCTTATTGTCAAACTTTTAACTGAAAACAGTAATTAGCGTGGTTCTGCTGACCATCTCCAGATCATATCTGCTGATTTTGAGCCACTTCTGAGGAACCACTGTCTTCTAAGATAATATTGTCCATTCCAATAATAACACTGCTCTACTTGGCTGAATTTTTGTGTTTTTATTTATGCTTTCAGAAGCAAAAATTGCCTGCTCTCCTGTTCTGAAAAATGCTACATATACTGAGATGTAATAATTATGTTTGACTAAGCATTCACAAAAAAACTCTGAAGAGGACTTCAGGTATTTAGAAGTTAGCTTGACAAATGGGCTTAAGGAGACAGATGTCTCACTGGAGAGATGTCACACTGACAATAAAAGCAGCTGAAAATCTTGTGCACTAGTCTGCAGTCTCTGTCAACAAAATAGTTGAGGCAATTGTTTCAAAATTCTGCAAGGTCCCAAAATGAATTGTCTACCACTTTACCGTCTTTCAAGAGCCAGCCACATATGTTGATTTCTAATGTGATTATATAAAGTACAGTTAACAAGTTATATATTTAAACAAAAGAGAAGGTTTTGAATGTAAAAGCTTTATTGTCTAAACACAGGCCATGAATACACCCCTTCACAGAGAGCTAACAATTTATTTAGGTGGAATTGAAGCAGCAGAATCACAAGCTGCCTTTGTTCTTCTTTGGGTGCTTCATACCCAAGGGGCAGCTGAATTTTCAAAGCAGGAGAGGGGTGCAGTAGTCCAAAGGGAGGAAAACTTAAAATCCATAAGAGGGGAAGTTTAAATTTTCAAGAAATATTTCCAGGGATGATCCTGAGAAAAGCACTGCAAAAGCAGCTACCATGCCTTTACAAATCAGGGGTCCCCTGCATGAATGCCACCCAAGGACAAGGGTTTCAATCTTTTGTAGTCTATAGACCTTTAAACAGTCTCCACAGATTAAAACCACAGATATATGGTAAGCATTTAGAGGGAATTCCTGCCCACATAGGTTAGATAAGCACCTACTGCCTCTCAAAGAAATATCAAGCTGGAGAAAGAAACTGCTCAGATTTAATCTTTGAAAAAGCAGCATGATTTTCATTCATTTCTTACACTTCTGACTTTTACAAATATTTGTAACTCATGTTGCAAAATTTGGATTTTGTGCATTAATACTTTGCTTTCTTGTTATTTTGTCTCTATCTGAGACAAAGGCAGTTTTAAATGAATAGACAAACCCTAAGGTACATTCCGCCTATGGACATGGAAAATCTGTAAAATTGGGGGTTTACAGCAAAAAACATCCAGTTACATCCCTCCAGGGTATCTAAATATTAACAGAGTTCCTCTCTAGTGATAATCATGGTGCAGTGTTATTCAGATTCCTGGACTGAAAACGTATTTTTTAATGACTGGCATTAGCTAGAGGAGCTCCCTGCAAGAGTGTCTGCCCTTTGATGGGTTAAAGGATCTCTAGCAAGCATGAACAATACTGGGAACAGGAGTCAAAATCAAAAACTATTCAGCCCCAAAGGAGCACCATTCACAATCTTGGAGCAGTTCCAGCTGATGTGTTTTGCAGCAAAGGAAATGAAGCTTGTGCAGACTTGTAGTTACTATGGTTTACACGGTGAGTTGTGACTACCTGTCTTTGCTACCATATGTGTTTGCTAGTGAGCAGGTGAACAGATCTGTGTGTTTTGTGAAAGGTTCCTTGTGTTACATATGCCTGTGTCATTGAAAATGTGAGCTGTCTCATCACTTGGCCTGGAACTGCGTCCACACCTCTGAGGCATACCTGGCAGGTCAATGGCATAGGTGTAGCCAAGTTGCTCCGCAGTTTGGAAGAGCTCATCGTTGGTCACAGGAGGGAAAAATGGGACCATGTTGTACAGTCGGTTGTGACCGATCGGGGCCAGCTCGTCAGGCCAAGCATTTTCATGGGGCTTAAAGCGCTTCATCCACTCATCGAAGATGGCATCAGTAAAGGAGTGAAGAACCTGCAAATCCAGGCATGGGCACACATGTTTATTAAGCTCTGTCAGAACTCAACAATCTTTAAAAAGCCCTCACCTAAGGTGGCTGGAGCTTTTGAAAGAAAAAGAAGAGGATAATTTAATTTAGATAGAATTAAAGAATGGGAAACCAGGAAAGCTCAGAAGACTGAACTGATCACCTTCACAAGACATTCTGCTGGATACATCCTCATTGCTGCTTGTTCATAATCAGCTGTTTCTCCAGACAGTTTCTCCAGACAGCTGGTATCGAACGGACAGGTTCACCTTCCCAGTTGAGGGACCACTGAGCTCATTCAGGCTAATGTACCTTTCAAAATTATTTTAATCATTCTCATCTCTCAACAAGTATGGGAAGTTGCAGGGAATTTGATTCCATCATGCTCATTTTAGAGTGTGTCACTGGCTCCACAGCTCCAGGTGCCCATGAATTTGACTAGGTGTTGCCCAGTATGTTTATAGGTCTATAGTTAACTAACACAAGAAAGTTGTTTCAGACAACTAATACAAATGTCTGGAACAATTCAAACTGATTTCCTCAAGTAAAACATGCACTCATGTTTTTTTAATTACAACCCTGGAAAAAACTTAGAAAATATCATGTAGAAAATAATCTTGTGTATAAAATTACACCATAGTGAAATAAATTTCACTGTGTAAGAAAGACACTAATGTAGGAATTAAAGAATTATTAAGGAAATAATCTAGAGAACCACTACATAAGTATTTGGACTAATTTCCCCAATAAAAGATCGCAAACTTAAAATATAGGCAAGAAAGAAACATATATGTCTAATATATAGATGTAATATATAAAGAACTTATATATAATGACTGTGGCTTAATCTAACAAAAAGGAAAATAAATTGGCATGAATTTATCAGGAGAGAAAGATGTATAAGCAGAGTCAACTTCTGGCTTTTTATCTACACACTGCTGTTTGTGCTGCTCATTGCAGTGCAGCACTATACCGATGCACCAGTGAAACCACATTATTTCTATTTCCCAAGAGACCCTGACATTAGATGCGCTTCCTTTTAGCCTGTAAGTTTTGAAACAAAGAAACAAACTACTCAATCTACTGCTTTAAAATAACTAGCCCCACTTTCAGCTTATCTTGCTGCTGTAAAATTGTCTGATATAAGCCATTAAATTTAGATACCACATAATGAAAGGATTCCGAGGAATGTGAGTTGGAATAGCAGCTCTTCTCCCCAGGATCTTATTTTATATTTTACAAACCACCCTGAGATTTCATTCCTTTTCTATTTGACCATTATGCAGGAGTGGCAGTATTCAAGAAAACATAAAAGACTCCTCCTTTTTTATTAAAAGATGAATTTTTAGGGAATTCACTTTACTTGTTCTGCAAATCTCTGGTAAGAAAGGTGCCTTTGAGCCACAGCCATTGCAAATCACGCTGGGGGTAGAAGACATACCACAAAGATGGGATCATTGGCAGCTGCATGAGGAAGAACGCTGGTCCCATTCAGGAAGGAGTGAGCGAGGTTATGAAGGCTCATCATTGACGAGTTCAGGGCTCCATCTGGTTTATCAAAACCCTCCAGCGCATTCCTGCGGATGGGTAAAAGCACCATCAGGGAACCATATTTTGCTGACAGATGTGCCCATAAAGAAAACCAGTGACCCAGAGGGCTCTAGAGGAGCTGAAGGACAAACCTGAAGCTGAAACTGGAATTGCGGAAGAAGGGTGGCCTGTCGAACTCCTGCAGGGAGAGGCACTTCCTGACATCCTCCACGGTGGGCAGCTGCTCACTGGAGCCCCCGGGCGGCCTCCGCCGCAGCGGCCCTTCAGCGCTCCCGTTGCACAGCGTGACCAGGCGGTTGTAGTCGTCCAGGCTGAGCAAGTAACAGCAAGAGGCACAAGTTAGAAGAAGGTGATGACCTGTTCATTGGCTTTTTCCTCTGTAGTGTAAGAGGCCTCAGCTCTCATGAGAGAGAACAGAGGTTTGGGACAGACACCTCCTGGGGGATGTCAGTTCACCTCCCATGGGAAATGAATTTATTGCACAACTGTCACCGTGCCATGGCTTTTTGTGGCTCTGCATCATCTGTGGACCATCAGTCATTTGGACCAAGAGCTACCAGGTTCATTGTCCACAGAGAGAGAAGGCTTTAAAAAAGGGAACCACAAACTCCCATCGTGCCTTCTACCCTCTCAAGGATTTTATAAGAACAGTTTTCATCAGGCAATCTAAAACAGTCTTTTCAATTTTGAATTGACAAACTGTCACTCTTAAGGAAGGACTATTTTTTTTATTCTTAACAAAAAGGGAAAAAAAACCACACACACACACACACACCAAAAAAAAAAAAAAAAAAAAAAAAAAGTCCCACTGGGGTCTGAGCTAAGAAAATGAAAGAAATTACAGAAAACAGGATTCCACTATTTCACTTTCCATCCCTCATGCTCTTTAGAAGAAAAGCAACTGCAACTCATTACATCCTCTTTTTTCAAGGTCTGGAGAACATATTGCTGATACAGGGGTTGCCCAGTAGCTAATGCAGATCACGTCCTTCATATCAGGGAGAGAAAGAGGGAGGGGAGGAGGAAAGAAACAGTATAACACTTCTGGGAAAGCCTTATTGTCTTATTCAATATGAAATGAAACAGCATTTTCAGAAACTCATGAAGTAAACAAAAGTTCTTCTCTGTTTAACCTTGCCAAGGCCAAAGTTTAGTCACTTCAGTTTTCAAGAAAAAAACAAAGCCCTATTTATCTTAGAGAAAAAGTAGAGGCAAGATTTAAAGCCAAGTGGTGCCTAAAGCTGGAATTTCAAGTAGCTCTTTAGGTATCCAAAGAAAGATGCTCTTTTAAAAAGGCCTGAGCTTTTGGTACTTTTCTGGCTGACTGACTGCATGCTCCCCCTGAGCTGAGAGAAGAAGGATATATGGGTATTGTAACCAACAGCATCTTATGTTGTAGCAGCCCAATCCTGCATCTGAATCCCCCATCAAAGCCCTGCTCTCACATGAATTAGTATATGCCTACAGAGAGCTGGCAGCAACCTCCTGGCTGGCTCTGTGCTCTTTTTCATGTGAAATCTCAGACACTTCGAAGTCAATCCCCAAACTGCACTAAATAGATCAGGGTTAGGGTCTCACCCAATAAAAGGGAACAGACTTTTTAGCCTATCTCCAGTTTTGTATACACCAAAACAGTTTTCTGTTTCTTCTGCCAAGACTGGTTGAGTGTATGTTACAGAGAAACAACACACAGGCATTTCTTTTTTAGAAAGATACTTTCCAAAGTGTAAACTCTTCAGACTTTTGGCAGCCACAAATTGGCTGAATCGACTAAAATTCTGTACCAGAAGTATCATCCTTAAAAAATATACTTCCATAATACCAGGTGAGAAAGTTTATACAGCACATCTATGCACAAACTGACAGCGATTTCCAGTTTTAAGTAAGATATCTTGGCTCTTCTCCTGCCACTCACTCACAACAAGAGAGCAGCCTGCGTTGTGAATGCTGAATGAAAGCAAGGATTGGTCAGCATGCAGGCTTGCCCTAAATATTTTCATACCTGTTACAAACTACTTGCCAACGGGAGAACCTGGAGCTCTGGTTGATCAGCCCTGGGTCATCAGGCCGCGATGCTCCAAAGAGCTGGTCCGTGCAGATGTCACACTCGTTTCTACCCGTGGCAAAGTTCCAGTAGGGCAGCGCAAAGGAGTCGTTGCCCATCAGCCGCTGCAATGGACAGAAACACATTAGCAGGGAATCACCTTCTGAGGAAAGAGAAAGAAAGGGATTCCTTCAAGCTGTTCACCCGGTATTCACTGGATATTTCACTGGATATTCTGCTTTTTGTTCTGCATTTCAACTACATGCATTTCACGGTGCTGCTCCAACTCCTTTCAAAAGATTGGGGTGTTAAGTCAGTCTAAGCAAAGTCATTGTCACAAGTTTCCTTACTGTGGGAATGCACTTCTTTTGGCCATGTTAGACTTTGCCCGCTCAGAGACCAAGCAGGAGAGCAGAAGCAGAGATGAATTGAGCCTTAAGCAACTAAGAGGCTTTCTGAGTGATGTAAGTGGGTAATGGGTAAAATTGTGCATGTGGTTGGCTTTCATTCCAGAAAGGATAACCCTGGGGAGGAATCTGAACTGGGCAGTACAGTGTATTTGCTTGTGCTTGCTTGTTAGATATAATTACACACAAACAAGATCCTGAAGCTACTTTAGTAGCAACCATTTTCATTGTGAAGATCTGCAAGGCTGAAATACAGCAACATTGCCAGTGCAGATGCCAGTGCAAATGGAAATGAGTTAATGCTTCTGTAACTGACCATCAGGCATGTTAACATATATATCTTTAAAAGTTGTATTGCTAAATATATGTATGTATTAATCATATAATATGGCACATACAAAGGGAGTAACATTTAGAGCTGGTTTCGTTGGGATAGCATCTTCAAAATCAGCAGACAATATCTGTTACAAAGTTTTACATTAAGGTGTTGCTTTGATTTTGTTAATATATACTGTTATTTTACATCTTCTGTTCTCTGTTGTGAAGATGAAGGGAAAAAATCTCCATGATAACCTTCACATCATCGTTCACAGTCCTCTGTATCCTGAAAGCCTTGATTTCACTGACGACAGAAAAAAGGATCAGTAAGAAAATACTTCTGGGAGTTTGGGTAAGAAACTATCCTAGGAAATAGCTTACCCTTGGCTGGCTCAACAAAGTCACATAGCAAAAGGGAGAAGCTGCATGAGGAAAGGGAAAAGCTGTTCATCTAACCTGCAGGTCTCTCTCCAGCAACAGTAAATGGTACCTATGCCAGGTGACAAAGGCAGGTCCTTGATGGGAGAAATCAATACCTTTGAAGGGGCGGCCAGGACCTACAAAGGAGAGACAAAATAGTCATTTAGGCACAAAATGAGGCTTGAGAGAAAGACAGCACCTTCTTTTATTGCCTGGAATGGAGTTAAACAAGGACTTTCAGCTCAGTATCTTTGAAAAGAATGCACACACTAGAAGCTACATCACTTACTTGGGACAAGCAAATCACACTCCTCTGATGATATTTTTTCAGAGCTTCTCTCAAAATTTCACATTCCCTACAACGTTGGGTATTGTGAAGATTTCTTCTTACTTTGATTTTAAGAAGCAGTTTTACTTTCTAAAACTTATTAGCTCCTTGCTAATATGTACCACATTGTCTCATTCTCTTGCTCAGCTGCAGGACTTACACCATGTATCTATCAAGAGAACCTCAGCATTTTCCATAACACGCCAAAAGTAATTCAACATTCTTTGCCAATTTTCTTTTAATTGTGCTTGTTATTTTTTGCATGGTATTTTGCTGTTGCACAAGAACTGAGATACTCAAAGGTGAGAGGCTTCAAACCACATATGGATTTTTTATCACTGCAGCAAGTTTCAACCCACATATGCATTTATTTACCATTGCAGCAGCACTAGACATAGCCTCTTTCCCTTTCCATATGACTGTCCTATTCCCTGAAGGACCTTTGCTCTCATTAGGCCAGACTGCTTCCTTCAGCCCTGCAAAATGGAACCATGTGAGAAGGCCAAACTGAATGAAACCCACTGCAGAGTAGCAGACACTCTCCAGCAAGGAGATAGATATGGGTTGTTCAGCTGGCACAGAGGACTGCCAGGTAGAAAAGCCATACTGGTTGGTGCCTCCTCCTGCAAGAACTAGGCTCGGTGAAATAGGGCTGGTACAGGTACTTCTTTCTAGAAAGCAATCAGGACTAGAAATCTGGATTTGGGAGAAAGCATGAGATTATATACCCAAACCTCTATCCTAGGTTGGTTTTAAAAGCTGACCGTGGTTAGTCAGGCAAATCCCATCCTTAGTGACTTGCTGAAGACCACAAAAAGCAGTAGCACTCCGGGCCCAAATATCTGTACATGGTCTGTGCCTTCATCACTGCAGAGCCCCTTTACCACTGTCACTGCAGACATTACCTTGTCGTGTGGACTAGGAACATCTTTTTGAAGTCAGTCACTGCCTGGTCACACTTCAGTTCACTCAAGGGTGAAGACTGTGCACTGCCCCCCTGCCAGATGGAAGATGCACTGGTGTGCTCCAGCAGCCACGAGGTAGGGAACCAGACCACAGCAGGTCCAAAGGACATCTCCCTTGACTAGGCATGACCACCAGCTTCCCACCTCTAACTGTTTTGCTCCACAGCTCTGTCCCTGGGACTCACTGCTCAATGAGGTAGCACAACTATGTTAAGCATATACCTTTGTTCAGCAGTGATACTCATCAGCCTTTCCTTTACCTGCAGAGACGGTTGGATAAGAAAAGCACTAACCCATTAGCGTGTCTCTGACTGAGTAGTAATGAAGCCAAACAAAGTAGTTATAAATACTACAGTTGGCAATTTGTGGCTCCTCCCCGGTTGGACCAAGCAGACTTCTCCAGTGCTGAGTTGCAATTACGTAGTCCGGGTGAATGGTTGTCTTTGCACGGTCCAGAGCATCGAAGAACTGCTCTCTTTCCTCTGCTGTCAGGGCGTGCACATCCTTCCTGACAACTGCTGGCTTCCTCGTGTTGCATTCAGGGCCAGTCCAGCCAAACTTGCAGTCACCACAGTTATAGCCACCGAAGTTTCCTGGATCAAGAGGTTACAAGCAGTCATGACATTAAGAATCAGGGAAAAGTAACAGTGAAATGCAGAAGAATTAAGATTTAGCACTCTTTTCCCCCAGAGATGCTAGTTCCTGGAAGGGACAGCAGCTGAGCAGATTGGCAGCTTTGCCAGTTGCCTAACCAGAAGGATGGCTGGCTTGATTCCCAGAGCCATGGTAGGGCCAAGAATCACACTCAGCCAGATGGGGATGTGAAGCGCTGTGTAATGGGCTTGATGCCCTGAGGTGCTCAGAGCTCTCCAAAGCCTTCAGGCACGTGAGGAGTCTCACTGAATAGAGAGCTGAGCAATTGAGGTTAAGACCGTGATGAAGTGCTTTGCTGGATTGGCTCTCAAGTGCTCCTGTTCTTCGAGGATCAAACCCAAAACGGGGTCAGTTCACGTGGATCATTAAGCAGAGAATAAGATCCCCGAATAAAACAGTTCTCTTGAGGACAAAACTTTGGAGAAATTAGCACCTCTTAACAATGTGTCACAAACCAGGACAGGCACCAGGGGTGCCGCTGGTCACACGTTAAGCATTATTAAATGCTGCTGCAATAACAGCCTGAGAAACACTGCAGAACTGTCGTTTCCTGCTGGCATTATTCCTAAGGCAAGTAATCAGGTCTGCTCTAGGCTATTAGGTCAGACTCTCCGATGTGATGGAAGAGTCCAGGAAAGCAGAGCTTGCTTTAAGTGTGGCCTCTTGCACTGTGGTAGGCAGCTGGCAGCAGCAGAAAGGCACTGCTGCAGCTTAATTCCCCCATTGGTGGGGGAGGCAGGGAACAACCAACCATTCCTGCAGTGAATACATGTCTCCTGTCTGCATTGTCAGCAGGCTGCTGGCATAGCAGTGCTGTAGGACAATGGGCATTGCTGCCAGGGGAAGGTGGGAGCAGAGTGGCAACCACAGGTCCTCTGGGATCTCCACTCCATTCTCAAAAACCTGCGTTGAGACTCCTTAACCCAATCTCCCCCTCCAACTCCCTGTGCACACTCACTCCACAAGAACCATGTCAATCATTTTTCAAAATGCCAGAAGATCTCACTGCTTACCACACATATCAGTGCTGCTAGATCTAGGACAGTGTTCAGGCTAACACGGGGATGGGGAAGTGTCTTACGAAATGTTCCTGGATGGGTAAATGTCCCTAGGCTGTAGGCACAACAACAGTTAACACTAAAGTAAGATTTCAGATTGTCAGGGACTACAGAACTTATTACCAAATTCAAAGACCCACGAGATTACAAGGGATGTGACCAAGAAAGCTCTGTAGCTTATGGCTGCCTCTTAAGGTAAGGGCTGCCTTTGTTCCAATGCAAGCAGGAGCAGCTGGGTTCAGCTGCCATGTTCCAGCTAGGGCAGAAGGCACCTGAAGCCACAGGTCTGCACTGGTTTAGAGGGATGAATACATACACCAGTAAAAGCAAGAAGGTTATAGTTTTATGAAAGAAAGAAGATTGTATGGATATGTTATTATGATGAGGGCAAACATGGCAGGGGAAACAACACAAATGGTTGATTTGATCACAATATGCTGAGGATCTCATCAGAACAGCATTATTAATGTTATCTATTTGGTGTACTCCACTATCTGTGCTCATTATTCATGGCTCAGCCTAGCTGTTAGGGCCCATCACATACTATACATACTGTACTGACCAGACAACAAATATCAGGAATATCTTGTAACATTGCCTAATTAAGCCATGTATATTGCTCAAGTTTCAGTCATGGGCCAGGAACTTCTGGAAAGCATCTGTTGATGTCTCACACTCATTGAGGCATCATGAGTACATTGAAGGTACACTTCAATCCTGTCTCCGTTTGAGTGGGACACAAGTGTTTTGTTGAGACCAAACCACAGGGGAGACCCAAAACTCCTCCCCCTA
>JAWWES010000001.1:74693577-74706914 GCA_035583135.1 Lophotriccus pileatus
CATGACAAATCCTTTTTAAGAGAAGGAAGAAAAAGCAGGAATTAACCATAAAAAGATCTGTCAATGACCTCTTTTGAGATTGGCAGTAACACTTCCAGTCATTTAAAGGACCCCTCTACTCACAGTGCTGAATAAGCATCACATAGCACTATCAGAATCAAAGTCAGTGCAGGACCAGGTTTGTTCTGTCTGGTCTTAGTACCAGAACCAGCCATTTCCCAGTCAGTTGTTGAGGCTCTGATGGTGCTTATTCCTCTTTCAGTCAGGGCCCTTTGAATCTACGTGGATCTTGATGCCTGAAGTCATTTTATCAGACAGTACCTGTATTTTAGGTATACTCTATGTGCCTCCTCAGTCTCTGAAAAAAAATTTGCAAAAGCCTGAAACACTGAAGCATCTACGTGGGAAAAAAGCTTTTCTCTTCCTGTGTGGCATTTGGAGCCAGGTGGACCAATGACTTCTTACCTGTCTCCCTTGGGCAGGTGATAATTATTTCCAACTGATGCTCTGCAGGATTTTCTCCCTTAACCACCCGACCTATGAAGGAATCCAAGGGGTCCATTCTTTCCATCATTTCCCCAGACACTTAATGTGACCTGGGGACACATTTGGCAATGTGTCAAATGTGGAGGCAAACAGGAGGAGATGATTTCCAGGGAAAGTGATATTTCACACTGCAATATTTCTGCTGATTGTGTTGAACATGTCTGTGCCATCCTTGGGTCTATTTGGCAATGTTCTATTGTCAGAAACAAGCATAATAGCAACATTTCATGATATCAAAACTTGCTTTTTGTCATTTTCTTTCAACAGACTCCTTGCATCACAGGACTGTTGTTATGCAGCTGCTGAAACGGCAAGAAGCTGATGGAGGTCTGAGAGATCTCCTATACTGCAAACAGGAATGACTGCAGTAATCAGACCTAGGTTTTTTATGTCCCACCCAAACCGCTATCGCAGCATTTGTTTCTAAAGCACTCTACTAGGCCACTGGTCTGGAAATGATGCATTGCTGTTTTCAGAAAATTCATTTACCGCCTTGTGGAATTCCCACATGGCAATACTGTGAAATGTATGTCGTCTTACAACTTAACTTTCAGGTTTGCTATGCTGGTGATGGTGAACTTCAACAGTACAGCTCTAGGAGAGCAGGATGTAGCACACAGTAGATACTTTCAGCAAGGCAGTTAGACTCATTCAAGATCATTTTCCACACAGAAACCATAGAAACGTGCAAGGATTTAGGCCTTAGCATTTTTTCACCTTCACTGACTAAAACATAGCAACTCAGTGTACTACCTCTCCGAGGCTATGCCAGGGACAACAGACATTATTATCCTCTTTTGTGGTTCCCAAATAATATAGTGTTGGAGGTTGTTCTGGTGCCCAGGTAGGAGACGATGTCACTGTTGGATGCTCCTGGCTTGTTCCCCTGTTTCCAGGAATGACCATTGTACTGCTGCTGGTCAAAAAAAAAATCATCTGGGATGTCTTCTACACTAGCCCTTTTGTCTGGATATGGGATAACATGCCTTGGGGCCTGTCTTCTTTTGTGACTAATCTCACCAGTATTTGTGGTGCTCTCTCTCAGTGAATTTGGGTGAATCTCACTGTTTCTGTAGGCACTATGGCCATGCTACTCCTCCCACTGGGTCAATCCATGGGGATGGCACTGAGACAAATACACTTCTTATGAGGTGACACTTGATATGTGTTTATACACATCACTGGTGTATTCTAACACCAGTCATCACATACCACTGTAGCTGCTTCTCAAACCCAGAGATTGCCTGAGCTAATGGATTTTTCTGCCTCTTAGGGGTCATAACATGTTGTTGGCCTTCAGACACCAAACATAACACAAATTAATAACTCCATCAACTCAGTGTCTTTTCTTCAGTAAAAATGAACCTACTCAACACTCTGCCTTGTTTTATTGTGCCAAGATGAAACCTGAGCAGTTGCCACACCTTGTCCTTCCACAGAGACCAGCTTAATACACATCATTTATTGGATGAGGAGAAAGGGTTCCTTTTCAGGCTTCTTTAGCCGTTGCATTAAAACAGGAGTTAAATTAGATTTGAAATACCAGCATACTGCAGTATCCCAAAGGAGGGATCGGGATTCCTACCAGGTGAGACAAATGGCTAACTCTCCTCTCTCTTCTAGTTCTTAATTTAGACATCTTGATAGTCTGTAGGATGTGGAAGATCTGTCCCTACCACAGGATTTAATGGGATCATCAAGGTATGGCTATTATTTAGTATAGTTGTAGGCACATTCTCCTACAATAAGTAATTTAAGTGTATTTTATAATTACTTCAGAAGCTCAATTTTATCTCATGGGGTGGTCATCATATCAGCTACATGGCTTAGCTGGCAATATTCAGCACATGCCCACATATGAACCTTAAAAAGTGGCAGCAGAAAAAAAAAGAATTATAGTTATGTTTAACTTCTCAGTGAACTCAAACTACGTCATTATTTAATCGCTGGCACGATCTGTACAAGCAACCACATGACTGACTGCAGTGGTTTTTCACAATAGTCTTGTGTATTGAGTTTTTAAAGTGTTATACAAGATATGTATCTGTAAAATGTTATCATTCAGAACTCAAAATAGCATTTAGTTCATAAATCTTCTAAGATAATTTTCTTCTCAATTAAATTTATCTCCCTGAAATACTGCTTTGCTGTCTAACTAGCTACACGGCTCAATATTCAAGGTTAGACTGGTGTATCCAACACTTTGTCTAATTCAACACGTATACCTTATTGAAAAACAAATTACCAGATTCCCCTTCACACAGTACTGCACACTGACAGGATCTGACATCAGGTCATTTCAGTTTAAGAATTCATATAAATTGAATTAATATTGGGTGCACCCAAACCAATTGTAGAAGACATTCAATTAATTCAAAACTGAAAATAGACAGGAACTAACAACTCCTTGCTACCTTCCAACTACATTCATGCCAAACCCCCATATTTTTAATAGAGATTATATTTTTGCTGCAATCAACACACTAAGTGAAACATGCAGCAAGCAGCATCCTGACAACAGATTTGCAGTTGTCTATTTGACCATCCCCCTTGGTACAAAAAATGGGAAGCAAAGCTGGATCTTTCTGTTGTACTGATCTTATTCCATTTTTCCCTAGTTAAAGAAAGACTAATGCATATTATCCGATGAAGCCTAGAAATGGAAAAGAAATTAATACGATCCCATAACCATTCATCAGTATTTGTGTTTGGGGTCTTCTCCCTTTCCCTTCCTTTCCTTTCCCTTCCCTTCCCTTTTTTCTTTTTTATAAATATTTAGCATCCAGAACTGGATGGATATGATTTTAAGACTTTTTACCTAAGTGAACAGCTTCAACAAATGGACAAATTTTCATTGTTCCTTTCTCCTTAGGGAAGTTTTTAGCAGAAAGCTCAAATGGATTAATTTATTGTGAAAACTCCAGAAACCCCCTTTTGGAAATTCCTGGCCCTGTTCCTCGTAGCTCCTTCAGGTTTCTAACCATACAGCCATCAGTTACATGACATGTTTAAATGGTACTGTCTAACCAAATAATCAGCTATATGGTAGCTGGGGTTTCCATAGGTTATAATTCACACCATGTCTAAACTCTAAATTAAACAGTGCCAAGATGGCACTGGAACACTACCATGTATACTGTTAAACTGCTAGAAAGAGCCTTGGAGAGGCTGGAGTTTGCATAGTCTAGGAACCACTTCAAATAGGCAGTTTGCAAATAATATTCATTTGGAAAATAAGATATCTTAATAGTAGAGATGTGCACTGTTCCATGTCCCCTTGAATGAATATATTTAATTTATCTTACATAGGTGCCATTATGTTACATAGGTACCATGGCACTGGAGGCCTAATAAATATCACATATCATGTCACTTAAAACTCTGGTGTGCAGACAGCCAAGCAGTGTATAAAACAAAAAAAAAATTACAAAAAACCCTAATAAACACAGAGCCACAATTACCAGCATTGTAAAAGCATCAGATTTAATTCAAATCCCACACAGCTCCAGACTTCTTAGCATTATCCTAGAAAATGCCTTTGCATACAGCATCAAGCAGAGTACAACCCGGGAAAACTTTCTGAAAGTCATCCTTAAGGATGCCTTCCACCTTAATGTTTTATCATTGGTATATTTAGATTTAAAAACTGCAAGGAGAAAGAGGAATCCAAGTGAAATAAAACTACAGCAGGAGAACCCAAATTGAAAGAGACAAGGAGAGCAGACAGTTCAGCAGTACTAAGGCTGAATGAAAGAACACTACAGTTTGCAAACTTGGGATTCAGTCCTGCAAATATCAAATACCATCTCTATCTCCACTTGGATAAGGAAATTAATGTCTGCCTATGCAGACCATATCTGTCTCCACTGCTCTTCACTTCCAAGTTTTCATGTCCTAGTTATTTAAACTGTGTAAATATGGGTGTATGCCCATATGCTCTATCATTCTTCTGACTCAGGGTTTGTGCCTGTATGTGATACCTGACTTAAGTTTTGGAGGTATATAAGAACCCTTAAAATTAAAAAACCTGTATCCAATTTTTTTTTTTTTTAAGTGTCTGGAAAAGTCCTTTCCCACTTCTATTTCAAGCATTTGAAATCCAGTCGAAGGAAGAGATAAAAACTGATTTATATTCTAAAGTCTATTGTTATTATTTTTAGGAGTTTCAGTAATGCCATGTATCTGTTTAAGTCATCTGCCGCTACCTCTCTGTTTCCAACCGATAACAGCATTGGAAAACTTAACCTCTTGGGCTGAAAGTTTCTGCAGTGCTGCCCTCTCAGATTGATCTGGGCTTCTTTGATAGTGAGAGCCAAGATATATTTTAGAATAAACAGTTCAGCTATTTCTAAGAATCAGGTTGAAGGAAATCAGTCTATTCTTCCCATTTTAGAAAATTCAAACAACTTTATGTTTTCAACAAGAAATCACAGGCTTCATTTGAAATCTGCTTAGCAAGTGACTTCGATGCTAGGATGTGCCCAGCAAAGGATGTGCGTTTTGCCCAGCTCCTAGTGTCATCTCCTGCCAGCCCTGCACAGCAGTCTGGGCTGAGTCTGCAGTTCCTGCTCATTTTAACTCTCCTTCAGCCAGGTCTGTTGCTGAGAAAAGTTTTATCACCTTATCTGCCCTGACCTCACCTTCTTACCCCCTCCCTCCTGCCAGCACTAGGGAGTGTGAGCACTAGTGAAGTTGTCTTATTAAAACCTTATCCCAGATTCATTTTACCTCCAGCATGCAAACACAGGAGCCCATGTGAAGTCACCAGCAAGAAGGCGCAGCTGGAGATGGGGAGAAAAACGATGGCATGGCCTCTTTGGTGGTTATTTAGACACATTTTGGGTCAGTGTAAGTTGTAGACTTAGTTAACAACCCTGGAAAACACCCTGGCCGGACATCCAGACATTTTCAGTGCACAGGGCTATTTTGTGCTGCAAAGTACTACTCCATGAGGAATAAATCTCTGATCAGTGCACACTGATCCAGGTTCACTGCATGATTAGCAGTGACAGAGGTTTGAATACAGCACTGGAAGGTCCAAAGCCCCGTGGAGAAAGGTGATGAGTGGCTACAGGGACACCTCCAGGGCCAAAGAGGAAAACAATAGTTTGCATAAGAGAAAACACTTCTTTGACCCTGTTCCTCTGAAAAAGTGCTGATAGTATCATAAACATGGCAGATGATTTAGGAAATTAATAATATTGGAAGTCTTTTTGGTGCCTGATGCCATCAGAAGTGTTTCTTGCTTTTGGAGCAAGGTTAGGAGACGTATCCATTCCCATCCCCTCCCTCCAGCACCCATCTCACCTGTGCACCGACAGCTGCGATTGAAGAACTTGAGGGGCCACCGTTCCCGGTCATCCACATTTTGAAGGGTGTAGGGGCCACTCCAGGGCTGAGTGTCTGCCTGCACCCCCTCACACCGTCCCCTGCCCTGCAGAGACCCGCAGACATTGCTTGGCTCCGACCCCAAGGCTGGGCAGCAGCGCTTCAAGCGAAGGGCTTCCACCGTCATGCAGACACGAGGAAACTGTGCCTGTGCAGGACAGCAGCAGCTCAAGTAGCCCAGCCCAGCCCAGAACAGCCACCTCAGGATGCCCATTACAGCAGGGTGCAGGTTCTGCCTTTCCACTGGACCTGAGTGAGCGGAGCAGGGATATCTCTGCTGTGGGACAACCTGGCTTTGTCACAGCAACATGCCCTGGCCAACCAGGGTAATCTCTCTCACTGCTGAGGATGCTGGTGTTGGGTGTTTGCTTAATCTCAGTCTCTTAATTGCCTTGAATGCAGTTCAAAAGGTGCTTTGACTCTGTGGTGCCTGCCCAGCAGCCACAGCTTTGAGCAGGGTTTATATAGAAGCTGGGAGAAGCCCTCATTAGAGGGATTAGCACGGCATAAATCCTCGTGTTTTGCACATGACATCAAGGGTAGAAAAGATGCCAGTGTGAAAGTAAGTTCTGCAGGCTCTGGCAGTTTGTCAGGAGAATGAATGCCTCAGATTTATTTTGCCAAGTCTTTTATGAGCTGTGAGAAATTGACAGTCTTTTTTTAGTTGAAGTGGCTGGATAAACATGTTTATTCCTTTAATCAAAACCCGGTAAACAGAAATAAGTAGAAGAGGAAAACTCTTTTCTTTTAGTTCATTCACTGCGAGATAATACTTTCCACTAAAGCAGCAGCACTAGAAAACTAACTGGAAGTACACAGGATATAGGTGCATCATTAACAAAAATTAATAAACATGATAGTATAAGTTTGAGATGGAGACTACACCTGCCTACTGCAGAACTCCAGTGCTTATACTGAAAACATCTGAGTGGCAAGTGGAGAAGGATTCCCTTCCTAATAACCTTTTTTTGCATGCAAAATAAATTATTTAATTGTTTTTAAAGGGTGAGTGGTCATTGTTTGCTCCCTAATCCTTTTCCCATCATTACACCAGAGGTTGTTTTGGAGCTAATCTGGCTGTTGGACTTTCAAAACTGTCACAGCTGAGCATTTATTACCCACCTAGCAGAAAATAGTCTATGAGATCAATACACACAGCAGACATGCATGCAAGTGGTTCTGTTCAGAACACTGACAAAAATAACTTTTAAAAGCTCCTATTATGCAGCAGTTCTTGTCCACAATGCAACCCTTGTCTGCTAGAGGAATAAAATTAATAAATCAAAATAAAGTAGTTATAAGTGATTCTGTGAGTCTGAAGTAATAGCTATCAATTCAGGTTCATCATACTAAATAAAATCTGGCAACTCGCCCTGTTTCACTGTAAGGTTTTACTACCTTCCAACTCTGTTGCTTAGCCATTTTTGTAAGCATGTATAATGAAAACTGCCATGGCTGTGTCTGTGCTATTCAGTATTTCAATAGATGTTCAACCACACCATTCTGGCACAAGAAGTCCATGATCTATGCAGCCAGTTATTGTCATCATGCAGCTAAGGAGTTCATCCACACTGCAGACACTGTCATCAGCACTTTCAGATTCTCACTTTTTTATATCAAAAACTTATTGTTTGCCAGATAAACTGAAATATGATTCTACCTCACTTATGGAGGCACAAAGCCAATTAGCAATACCACGTAGTCTGAAATGAGTTTCAACACATCTCACTTTGGATTCAGATTACCTGGAACTGACTTTTGCCTGCTGCTCTTGACACAACACACGAAAAAGACAGAAAGTGTGAATAGCTGCTGAAAAAATATGTTGAAGAAACTCAGGAGTTATAAATGGAAGCACTAACTCAAAACCCCTCTGCACAACACTCTTCCCCATACTACTCAGCACTTGAATACATCTCTCTAGTGTGTGAAGGACCAGTCCTTGGTACAAGGCATTGCCTAACCTAGAATCAAAGTTATCAACATACTCTCTGAAGCAATTACAGTGAACACACTTATCAGCATCACCAAAATAAATCAAAGCATGTATAGGATTCAGCTAACCTATCAAATCCCTGATGTGCCTATACATAAAACGTGTCCAAGCAGCCATTATAATCAAAACTGGCTCAGTTCAGACACCCATAAGAAGGGTGACTGGCATTTGTGACCCTATAGGAGACAGAAAGAATAAGCTCAGAGTAAGGCAAGGTTTTGAGGCACACAGGTCAAGGAAAGGCAAGAAAATGTGCTTTTAATATAGTACATGAGGAAGGAGAAAGAGTGTGGAGAAAAGGAATAGCAGGCAAAGGAGAACATGGAAATTACTTGACTGATAAAGGATAATGAAGGAAAACTGTGAGTAGAAGTGTGGCACATATGTAGTTTTTATTATGATAACTTTACTCCATCACAACTACATAACTGGGAGCATGCAATAGCCCGTAGTCCTAGTAGGGATGTAGCACTAGCCTCTGCTGCTCTGTAATGCATCAGCATTTTAGGAGTGTCTTTCCTGGCCAGGCAGGGAGCATCAGGACTGACAGAAAAAGGACAGAGAGATCCCACATCCTGACGCCACTGAGTCGCTGGCATTGGTGGTTGTCTGCTACTGCATGATACGCTCTGAGGAAAACACTGAGCAAAATTACAAAAAGACAGTCGTCTTTCAATAAGTCTTTCAATAAGGAAAACAGCACGCACTGTCCATTCCTCGGTACGTTGCTGTTAAGCACTCACATTTTTCCCCACAGCAATCACACTAAAATAAAGGAGCCGTTGTTGGGGCTGCGCAGTATCAGCACCACACCAGTTTACATAATAGCATCCTGAATGACTTTTTATTTACTATGGAGTTTTACTCTATCTTGAAAAATGAGTAGTGCTGTGTGTTGGTACTACAGCCTGAACTACCAAAGGACTCTTAAGGCAACAAATCTGAGCACATGAGCCACGGCCAGTGATCAGAGCTGTGACTTCACCACCTTGTCCACACATACTGCCCTTGCCTGCCATGGTTTCATAGCTGGGGAGCTACAGAGGTGGCTTCTGTGAGAAGCTTCTGGAAACTTTCCCCATGTCCAACAGAGACAATGCCACCTGGTTCTGAGACGGACCAGCCGCTGGCCAAGATCGAGCCCATCAGCAATGATACATCAGCAGTGATGTATCTGGGATAACAGATTTAAAAAGGGGAAAGAAGTTATTGCATAATGGCAACTGCAGAGAGAAGAGTGAGAATAAGTGAGAGAAAGAGCTCTACAGACACCGAAGTCGGTGAAGAAGAGGCAGGAGGAGAAAGAGATGCTTCAGGCACTAGGGCAGAGATTCCCCTGCAGTCTGTAGGGAAGATCATGGCGAGGCAGACTGTCCCCCTGCAGTCCATGGGGGCCCACGGGGAGCTGCAAGTTCTCCACTTGCAGTCTGTGGAGAGCTCCACACCAGAGGTGGATGCCCGACAGAGGCTGTGATCCTGTGGGAAGTCAGCTCCTGGCAGGGCCTGTGGACCTGTGGAGGCAGGAGCCTGCACTGTAGCAGACTTGCTAGCAGGACTTGTGTCCCTGCCGGGACCCACACTGGAGCAGTCTGTTCCTGAAGGACTGCACCTGTGGGAAGGATTCACACTGGAGAAATTCACGGAGGACTGTCTCCTGTGGGAAGACTCCAGGCTGGAGCAGGAGCAGAGTAAGGAGGAAAGAGTGGCAGAGGCAACATGTGATTAACTGACCACATCCCCATTCCCTGTCTCCCTGTACTGCTGGTGGGGAGAAGGTAGAGAATTCGGGAGTGAAGTGAAGCCTAGGATGGAGGGTGCGATGAGGGAAAGGTGTTTTTAAGATTTGATATTATTTCTCATTACCCCACTCTGATTTGCCTGATAATAAATTAATTTCCCCATTTCAGACTGCTTTGTCCGTGACAGTAATTAATGAGTGATCTCTCCCTGTCCTTATCTCAGCCCACAAGCCTTTTGCTGTATTTTCCCTCCCCTGTCCAGCTGAGGGGGGGGGGGAAATGACAGAAGGGCTTTAGTGGGCACCTGGCATCCAGCCAAGATGAACCCACCACACCACACATCTGAGCTACTAAGTCAGGCTACCACACCTGAAACTGTGTTAAATATACTAGTTAAAACATTTAGGCTTTACACTGAAAGTACAGGAAAACAGGATTTCAACTACTTTGTAGTCTGGATTCATGACCAGGGTCACCCTCAATAGCAAACTTATCCTGTCATCAAAGACAGGATGTGACAAGAGAGGAAATAAAGAAAAAGAAGACTTCAAGGTACAGGCAAAGAAAACACTAAACACAATTCACACAAGTAATACAGAATCCTGAGTAGTAAGTAGGCAGTGGGTTCACATTTTTTTTCTCAATGACACTATTGTTTCTCAGGCTCCTTCTACTGTACTCAAGCACAGATTAACATCAAGCCAGAAAAGTATTTAGCCTTTGGCATTTTGGAAGGAATTTTGGTCAAAATAAAACATTCTACATATAAACTTGTGTGGAAACAAATATACCAATAGAATGAATAAATAAATTACATGTTATTTCATAAAGACAGGTGATAACTCTAGAAAAAAGAAGAAGAAAGATAATTCTATAAGGAAACCTGCAGCTTCCAGACACCTGTGCATGTTCTAGGTTTCCTGAATCTCCTAGCAAATTTAAGTCTTTGGGAACTCTCAGCACAAACTACTGCCCTTTCACCACCTTACCCTTTGTCTCGCTGTCCTGTATGTTGGAGAATGAGGCCAAAGTCTGGGCATGCCAGAGCAGCTCTGAGGATCTCATGACCCTACCCTTGCACAAAATCCTTCTTCATATAAACAGGGTCTTCATCTCTTGGCTTCTCATATTTTTTATCCAGTCGCTTTCTGATTTGTGGAATTCTTTTCCTGAAAACCAATTTTTATACTACAATACATTCACATATTGTTAGAACAGAAGAGCACCTCAGAGAAGAACGATCTGCTCAGGTCTTATGGAAAATACACAAGATGAATGCAGCCAGGAATTCAATCTGAGTTAAAGGCAGTTTCACGGCTGTACGTGAATTCTCTTTCCTCAACAACCATAAGGCTGCTGTACTTATACCCTATCAATCTGGATGCTGGATTACTCAAGCTGTCCTTGTGTCACTAATTTCACATCATCTTTTTGTGGATTTACCTGTAGGCTTCCTTGTGACAGAGGATGAAATTTATCTCACTTGATGTTAGATATCTATTGATTATTGGTATCTACATATAACCAGTCACTCAGGGTTTCCTTTGTAAGATACTCTCCTAATGGAGAGAAATAGATGGTTTTAGCGTGCAATTCACTTGGCCTGTTTTCTGTACTCACATTAGGAAGGGATGAACTGCACCACAAAACACCTAACCTCAATTTATTTATTTCTTGTAAGGGGAGGATTGAGCACTTACCACTTTTAGTGGTATGTATGCAATTCAGATAGATGAATCCCACCTGGATTCCTCACTGATTCCTCATTGGGCCTTGCAGTCCAGCGGAACTTGCCTCCCATGTCTGGAGCTGACTGCAATGGGAATTCCTCATTAAAGACATCCACTTCAAAAGCTCCAAATTTGATGGTACTTTGCTTCTCACTCATCTCCCAGAACACATGCTAACTGAAGCATGTACTATACACAACTTACATAGAAAGGTCCTAAAATCATACACTGCTTTAGTATGGCAGATGCCTGTGTCAACTCAGTTAGATCTTTCCACAGCCTTAAATAAACATTATTTGCAGACACATTTTTATACTTTTAAGTCAGGTGTTGCTTTACAGTAGTTTTATTCATTTCTGTCAGAGGTAATGAACAAGCACTTCCATTTCCTTTGTAAGGTTGTTCTTCCATCCTACTCCCTCATCGAACACATTGGAGAAACTTCTTTGGTGATCATGAAGGAGTATCATCATTTGGTTAGTGAGACTCGGACTTTCTAACCAAACAAGCATATTTTTCCAGTGTCCATATTACATAGGAATGCAAACAAAAGCTCAAGCAATTTAGATAAATACAATGCCGACTGACAGATTAAACCACTGCTGCAGTGATCACCTATGCAAAGACAGCTTCTTCTCCAGAATTATTTCATCAGCTCCTAGTCTGGGCTAACTATAAAGGCAGTCACAGAATATATTCACCTCCAGGGAACAATACACCCCCTTCAGACTGGCATCCTGGCAACTTCAGGTGACTTCTCTATCCTAATTCTGTCTTGAACTTAAAAGGAGGTGGGGGTGACTGGTTCAGACTCAGACAGACACTGTTCTTCTAAATGCCTAAAGTGAAGTGAGATGAATGTCACTGAGTGGCTGTGGCAGGAGAGGACCTCCATAGAGATTTATGCTGGTTTACATAATGCGAAATGGAATACAAGCTGATTTAATATCCTAGTTTGGGCACATGTGGAGCTCTACAGATGTTGTGCAAAACCTGTTAGGAGTCTGAAGCCCAGTGAACGTGTAGGCTGCCTTTGTGGCCCATGATTTGGGACATGATCAGCCTTAGGTGTGAGCCTAACACTTTGTCTGCAGTGTGGAAGGGTAGGACAGAGGCTCTCATCTCAACAATTCACCTGTGCAACAAACTGTCTGATTCACAGGGGAGAAAATGTGAAGAAGGAAATTCAGATCTGGTTCTGTACCATATTAAAAGAAAAAATCTGAAAGATAAAACAAATATAATATTTGAAATCATATCAGAAATTATAGAATCATAGTATAGTTTGGGTTGCAATCTTACATTAATCTTTCCAGAGCCTGTTCCAGAAGACACTCTTCTCTCACAATTTTTATTCAAAATCCTAATGCTACTACTTATCCCAATGGAAAATATAAAATGGAACAAAAGATACTCATCCCTCATGTCATGTGGACTAAATCCCAAGAACATTGTTGGGCAAAGTAATGAATGCTCTCATGCTTAAAGCAAGAGGATGTATGTACATTCAAACAAAAAGTATAATGTTTCCACTGAGGTTCACTGAGGAATAAAGATAGCATTGACAACCACAGCAGCACTCAAGGTTAAGGTTTTGCTTAACTGCCCCAGATTTGCCATGTTAACTGTACCATATATTCTATAGATCTACATTACTACGAAATATGAGTTCTATATTCCTACAAAAGCACAAAGTAGGAACTCTGGAATGTATTGCTGGGAAAGAAAAAATTAAACCAAAACTCCCAAGGAACTGGATCAAAAAAAACCTCATTACATGAGGTTTTGTCAGTTGAAAATTTGTTTTCAACTGCATTGAATTTCCAGAAAGATGAAACCCACAATTCTAGTTCTACAGGACCAGAAACCAGATAGACAATAACTAAGATTTGTCATTAAAAATATACAAAAATAAAACCCACTAAATGTGAGTCCTGA
>JAWWES010000001.1:74707014-74720443 GCA_035583135.1 Lophotriccus pileatus
CAGAAACCAGATAGACAATAACTAAGATTTGTCATTAAAAATATACAAAAATAAAACCCACTAAATGTGAGTCCTGACTCATGTTTTCTAAACCCCTTGCATCTATCATACTGCATAACTAAATGAGATTTGCCAGATGTCTGTAAACAGTGAGGGAGACAAAGTCAGAAATCTTTTAGTTAAGAGACAGAAACAAACATCTTCTATCAAACAAACCCAATTTTCAACCCAAAGAGTAGGAAATTTTACTACATGTAAGTACCATTTTTTCACTGCTGAGAGGCAGGCAAGACAGTAACAAATATCAAGTGCACAAATTGCAATCAGGGACAAGAAGGGAACTTTTCAGGGACAGGAGGAAGACGACAATCATATCACATGAGGAACACCTGAAGTTGCTAATGCCCTCAGGAAGCCTATGAAAAACCATCAGGCACAGCAACTTCCACTGTCAGAAATACCAAATGTAGGTGTTTCAAAGTAATGCTCTAAGCTTCTTTATTAATTGTCATGTTCTGTGATTGCAAGTTGTTGCTGCCTGCAGCAGAGCTAGGATGTGGGGTACACATCTCTCTGAGCTGCATCTTCTGCTACAGTTTTCATTCACTTAAAAGAGAAGCCAAAGATGGTCATGGAAAAAAGCACATGAACCAAATCCACCAGATTTTGAATATTTGCATACAGCTGAAGCAACGTTGTAAAATGTAATTTTTCCTCTGAATGCCTGTGAGGTATCAACTTCAGTGTTTGATAGACATTTAAAAAAGTATATGTAACCATATCGGTAGGGGCAGAGAAGTTTCCCAGTTGCAGAGAAGGAACTTTGTGACTAAAACAAAGTCTTAGAAAGATGTGAAAGTAGCCTGGATTTCTGTCCTAGCAATGGGATCATCTTGAGGGAAGAAGCTGACAGAAAAATAAATGGAAATGTTTGCTGGCAAGAATAAATCTAGAAAGCAGCAAAAAACAGATTATGTAAAGAAGATACAGCTGAATGAAAAATGCCTGAATATTGTGTGACAAGCAATAAAGCAACAACACTTGGGGTTATTTTGCAGAACCTGCCAAATCACATTAGAAATCTGCATCAAGCCTGCAAAATCAAACAGACAGAAGTCAAAAAATACCAGAATTAAGTTTATCTCTTAATTTTATCCTCTTCTTCCACGGAAGACCCTAGGCCTTACTCAGTGTTGAAGTAGCATCCAAGCCTTTGTGAGCTGCAGTGCTGGGACACAGAATCACAGAATATGCTGAGTTGGAAGGGACCCACAAGGATCAACAAGTCCAACCCTTAGCTTTGCACAGGACCATCCCCAAGAGTCACACCATGTGCCTCAGAGTATCACTCAAACATTTCTTGAACTCTGTCAGGCTTGGTGCTGTGATCACTTCCTTGGGGAGCCAACCACCAATCTAAATCCCACTCCAAACAAAACTGAGATTTTCTGCTCAGTATTGATGCTATCACTTAGTATTTCAGCGTTCCACAAAATTTCTGTTTAACATCACAAAACCTCTGAGAAGGCAATTGCTGTTACAGGTAATATTATCCTTAGCTTACAAACAGAAATTTCAGACACTACCACAGCACATACTTGTCATACATCCATGTGCCTGGGTACTCCTGCTAAAACTCAGACAGTTTGAGAATGACCCACACCTTTCCTGGCCCTCAAAAAATCCAGTGGTAGAGGGGATCAAACCTGTAGAACAGCACCGAGTGCATAAGGCCAGACCACTGCATAAAAAGCAGTCTCAGGGCCACATCCTGGCCCCCCGGCTGAGCAGCACCAGCTGCCTGGTGTTTGCACTGTGTGGGGCTGTTCCCTGCATAGACACGTACCTTGTCTTTCAGGGTGCTGGTGCACAAGCCAAGAAGAGAGTCAGAGGTCTGATGTCCAAGTCCGCTCCACAACTTTCTTTTATTCAGCAGTATGAAAAAGGTCAGAAAGTAAACAGTCATTCTTTCTTTTGCCTCTCTTATCACACACTGGCAGGAAATTAATACCTCCCTGACTCATTCCCAAAGAACCATTAATGTCTTTTATGAATAATTAAGAGCTTTTGGCAAAAAAAAAATTATTTTTTATATCAAACGTGCAAAAGTACATATGAGAATTCAAAAGCAGTCATTTTAATGTTTCCTTCTACCCTTGAGTACTCAAGCGTGTAGTCTTGATGTTCCTTCGAAAGCTTAAAAAATCTTTAGGAAAAACAGTAATATAAGCAATTATACTACCCCTTATCTGTCTTATTAGTAAGGGATCTAAGTAACACTACCACTAGCCCTGTTTGTACTAATAGGATATTCATCTGTAGTGAGTGCTCCTTGTATCAGACAAGTAATTCAACATCAATGCTTGATGTGAGGCTGTGATTAGAAAATGACCAGTGACACCTTTTTGTGAATAGATGAGAAACGCTGAACAGAGAAGTAAGGAGCAGCTTTACTGCTGTGTTTTGCGCTGGTGACATCAATACTGAAAGTCCTTTTTCTGTATCTTGTTCTGGTATCAGTATATTAAACAGACTAAAAAAAAACTTACCTGAAAGCAGGAGACAATGCCTTAAAATGAAAGTCTCAAAGAGTTTGATTTCTTCAGCTTATAAAAACAAAGCTGGGTTCTGACTTGACAGTTTCATGATGACCAAACGCCACATACCACAAAGATTTCTGATCTAAGAGAGAAGAGGTTTAACAGAGGGCAGGTCCAAATTAAAGGAATATATTTGAAGCAATTGCAACAAATTACCAAGGACAACTAATAAACTTTCACCCTCTTCATTCCTTCAGATCAAAACCAGGTGCCCTCCTTAAAAATACGCTTCAGAAAAATCCAAGTGGATTTTTTTCCCAACTTAAAAGTAAATAAAGGATCAGTAGGAAATACATGAGCAGTGAAGACTAGGTGACACTAATTACCACAGTTCCTGGAATCGAAGGTATTCCTTCACTTTTATGTGAAGTAAAGTACTTTCAGCCATCTGTTGACAGCAGAGTAGTGACGTCCGGGAATTTTGACCCGCGCTTCAGATTTTGGCAAAAAGTAATCTCTAATCCTTCTGTTTTTGTGACCCTCCCAGTACTCTGGAGAGACTCCCTCGCTCCCTGCCCCTACCCTCCTCATCGCAGTTTCACTTTCTCTTGCCTCTTCCCTCCCGTCATCGACAGTGTGAGATGGCGAGAGACAGAGAAGGGACCGGGAGTGAAGCTTGCTGCTTTGGTTTTCCATCCCTAACAAAAGAGTTAAACTTAAAAGAGCTAAAACAGGAAACTAGAAAGCAGGCAACGATTCGTCATGAGCGACACGCTCGGTATCGGCTCAACAGAGGATTCCCAGGCTCTCCACGAGCCCCGGGAGCAGAGCCACAGAGCCCGCGGGGCGGCCATAGCAGCAGCATCCGCTCGCCACCTCCCGATCAGGGAGGGAGAAAAAAGGGAGGCGCCTCTGCCGAAACCCGGGATCGAACCAGGGACCTTTAGATCTTCAGTCTAACGCTCTCCCAACTGAGCTATTTCGGCTGCCGTGCTGCTCCTCCCGGCGTGATAGGACTAATTTGTTCCTTCCCACCCGTCACCCGGCTCAGCTTCGTACTTTCTGATTTAAATAAAACAGATGTGTGTGGATAGCACAAACTAACCGATGAAGAGCCTCTGCAAACAAAATTATGCCGTAAGCCAAATTACAATGTAGCAGTAACACAAAACTACTTGTATACATCTGTGCACCTCACATAACCCACACGAGTTTACTATCAGGATAATGGCTTTGGCTCCCTGGATTATTTGGGAGGGTAACAGAAACTACAACATTCTGTGGGATTTAGGAGCGTTAAATTAGCAGTATTTTAGCTTCAGTTTTCAGGGACTTTATTTTAAAGGCTGACAAATTCTGTGCAGAGATGATGTATCACAAAGACACTGGAATACAGCGGTATACCTGCAACCCCATTTTTCCGTGGTCTTGCTGGGAGTTGCACGTTCCACAGGAGAAACTGCCTGTGTCTGCGTAAATCACAAATCCTAAACACAGTTATAAGAAAAAATAGTTTATGCTAACATTGTTGATTAGGCATTTATTTCAACAAGAAACTGCTGTGACACTCCTTTTGCTACAAGCAAGGGTAAGGGATATACCCAAGTGCCCACAACAGTGCACATTGCACTGGTACTAGATGCTCGTCTCCCAAGATTGTGTTTATTTGCACATCCCCTGGCTCCAGAAAGAGATACACGTGACAGCATCCTCTATTTATGCTCCCTGCACGCTGTGTGGGGAGAGGCTGCTTTGCAAGACTGTTCACTGCTGCTCCCTCGTGTTGGTTAAAAAACAAAAAAAAAAAAACAAAACAACAAAACAAAAACACTAAAACTTTTTCTTTTACCTCTCTCCTCTATTAATAGAGGAGTTTAACAAATTCCTCCTTTTTCAGGTAGGAAAAAACCAGCCTCTTCCCAAGCTAGCCATATGAATATTCAGTAACATAGACCCCCCTATTTCCTCTCATTTTCAGATCATATTTTTCCTCAAGTTGTTTCACTTTTGGGAAGTCTTTTTGAGCAAACACTGTTCTTCAGGAGCTGATACATTTTCAAAAGTCAAAGACCTATTTTCAGAAGTAAAAAGGCTGAGGACTGGGCCAGCAGTTTAATGACTGAAAACAAAAGCTCAACAAAAAAATTTCAGTTAGGGAGAGGTTAAAAAAAACACCCACACCATTGTACAAAAGAGGTGTGCAAACAACATACTGATACAAAATCTCATCTTCTCATGATTATCCATTGCCACTGGCAATGATTGTTTTGCTGAGAAATTATGAATGTAATCCCTTAACAAGCGTGTCTCCTACCGATGCAGCTAACACACTCTTGTGATCTTTGCTGCAGATAAGCTCCAAATGTGTCACCGCATGCTTAGAAGTCAAAACACTATTGACTTAGGAGTTTCCATACATTACCACAACAGAGGTGCTAGGGACCAACGGGTTATCCCCTTATTTTTGGTATTTTTACAAACCTTTGTTTTGCCAGGTGAAATGGAAATGGAAATAAAAACTAAAGGTAATGCAAAACAAAATGAAACAAAAGAGTAGGACAATTCAGTCCCAGATATAGTATATTTAAGAGTCACCTTTTCCCCAGAAAGAATTACAGGAGGGGTTTTGTATTAAAAGTTCCTCCTACTGAAAAGCAGAAAACATTTGCATTTCGTGCCTATTTAAAGAGCATAAGAACAGAGTTTTAGCAAAATGGAGCATTCTCAATCAAAAAACAAAACCACAACCATCCACCACCTTTCTCCTACATCAAGTAAAGTACAGAGTGGACAAACTAAAGATTTTTTCTTGTCCACCTTATGAATGAGAGCGATGATCAGCCTCAACCACAGCGACACCCCTTCATGCCAATCAGCATATAAATGTAAGCAAGTGCCAAGGTCAGACCAGAGAAAGCCTTGGAGGAAGTAAGAGTTATCTCCATTGCACAAACTGGAGCCAACACACACACAAAGGCCCCACAGGCCACAATTTGCAGATTAAGCTCTGGATGCCCCATCCCTGGAAGTGTTCGAGGCCAGGTTGGATGGGGCTTTGAGCAAGCTCGTCCAGTGGAAGGTGTCCCTGCCTCTGGCAGGGGGGCTGGAACTAGATGGTCTTTGAAGTCCCTTCCAACCCAAACCACTCCATGATTCCATGACTGAAGGTGGCCCTGCCTCAGCTGCCCACTGCAATGTCTTCCAAATCCTTTCACTTGCTGCTGGCGAGGGAGGTACTGAATAGCAGGTGTGCTACGCCAAAATAATGGGGTAGCAATGTTGGTTTTCCCCAATGCACAAATATCTGATCCAGATCACAACAGTAACCCCTAAAAACAGATGCAAACCCACACCTGTACTCAAATAACTTCCCAAGTCCGTGATGGAACCTGGAGACAAAACCCTTGCCAAAGGCCAGTCTTCTCCATTAGAGAGTTTTGGTGATTTAAGTGACGTACACGTTTACTCCATTTATTCTTAACTGGTGTAGCCTTTGTTGTGTGACACAAACCTTGAGAGAATGAAGTGAGAGATTACAGTGTTCACGGTATTTTACATCACTCCCCCTTTGCCATCTGCAGAAATGCTTCCCAGTAAAAACAGTGAGAAATAAAACCTAAAAGCATTACACTTCTCCACAGTGACAGTTCACTAGTTGATCCTTTGTTCCTTTCTTACTACAGAAGCCAGGAGGTTAATGGCAAAATAAGCTGTTTTCTTTGACAGGAAAAAGACTTTTCCCTGTGAAAGAAACGGTCCTACCAGAGCATTCACCTACTAAGAAAACCTGGTCTACAGCAAAGTAGCTCAAAGAAAAATCCTCCTAGATTTTAAAAACTTATACATTTAAAATGTGCATGCATACATTTATATATATATAAATAAAAGTAGGAATACTGAGACAAAAATCTCAATCGCTTGGAAGGGTTAAATCTTCAAAACCTAAATAAACCAGAACAGCTTCCACTAAAAAGCAATTGGTTCTTCTGAAATCCACTCCCAGTAATATCACTTGTTTGGATAGTGACATAAATATGAAAGCTTGCATCTTCAGCATCTAATTATTCAAAACGATTTTCAAAAGATCTATTCAATAAACCAATCACACCCTACTGCTTTCTTCTGTGTATTTCTGGTAACACCATAAGTTAATTGATTTGTACTGTTACAATGACACTGCACCTATTTTGAATGTTTAAAATAATTTTAAAATTAAGGTTTTTGTAGGTTTAAAATAACAAGATTTTAGTAATCTGTAACCTCTCCTCCTAAAAACACATCACAACCAGTATTCCAGTACAAGCAGATGTGAAATATACAGACTTGTGTGCATCTAACCCAAAGCAGCTGCCACAGTATCCATAAATACAGCTAAAACAGATCTTTGCAGCACTTCAGCTGTTTCTGGTGCTAGCTTTTGTAGAACACAAACCATGAACATGGATATTGTAAGGATGCATATTATATGGAAGCCATACCCCAAGTAAAATATAAAAATCAAGAAAATATTTGAATGTCACCAGCAATGTGTGTTTGACAATGAAGTGATTCACCCACAGAAGTGTATCTGGTAAGCCAAGTATGCTAACAGAGTGATACGTACTAACTCTGTAACTTCTGTCCTTCCCACTGGAGACTATGACTTCCAAACCAAATATCAGAAACCCAAAACATACAGTTGCCACACAATTCAAGGGTTGCGTTATTATCCCAGTTTGTCATGGAAAATTCACCTTCAAAACCACACTTCTAGACTTCAGAACACATACTTGGCACTATGGTACACCCAGAAACAGCCTTTTTTTTAGGATGACTCTTGCCAACCAGAAGCAGCATTTTATCAACAGCACCACACAAGAGGTGTGAGGATATTGGAAGCACTTGTGTTTTAAGAGTTAAATCCCAATTTCTGAGACAATTTTAAAGTCACTGCAACTTCTGAGAACATCCCAGCATCCCAGTCCTGTGCTTCTTGAAGCTCTACGCAGGGGCCACAGAAGGATCTGGGACTGTGCCAAGTACAGAAGCTCAAGCGATAAAACCAAGACGAGTGGTTTCTTTTGTTATCTGCCACACCACCTCAAAGAAAAAAAAAAAGTAATTTTTTTGAAGAAGAGCTAAGAAATATTCTTTTAAAAAACCCACCATCCACATTTTCAGCATGTTTTTCTTAATTAAAAGAAACCAGTTACACCATGACTTTTATTACTGAATCAACTTAGAAAAAGATTCACTGACATATTTCTAGAATTGATTTTTTCCAAGTTTTACATTAAAATTCAAATATTGTTTTATCTTTAAAATATTACAGGAAAAAAAAACTGTGATAACACTGCATTGAATAAGGTCTGCCAACCCACAGTTCACAGAAAAAGAAATATTTAAAAACATTTTCTTCATAAATAGCCTTCATATCACAGGACATAATATCACTGGAATGTTAACTGTGTTCCAGTAGTTCAAGTTTGTTACAATTACATTTAAGAAAAGGAAATTAACATGTAAAAGACAATAATACAGTAAAAACAGGACAAAGTTTAAGAAAAATGTTCCTGGAAATCTCAGCAAGAACACCTGCTACTTCTTGACACCTTTCCTCCTTGCTCTCCTTAAAAAGGGGCATTTAAAGCTATACAGTAGGTAACAGTTTAATCAGCCATCTACAGAAGTTAATACTGCACCTAAGAGAAATGGATGGAACAATGCAGGTGCCACATCCAGCTTTTATCAACTCATTTCAACTTGCAAAAAAATATAACATTTCTCCCCATGATTAAAAATAAAACCTAACTCTTTGAAGTGACAAAAATAATATAATACATTGTAAAAACAAACCAATACAGATGAATGATTCCACAACTAAAACGAATCTAACTGAAAGTCCCAAAGCTAAAATTGCAATTAATTATTCTTAGTTAATAAGGCAGATTTTAATTCAGTTACACTAATTTATAGCATTATAAATATGCTTCACTCCGTGCAGGTCTTTAAAATCAATACCTAGTGAGAATAGAGTATTGCACCAAAAGCTGAAACCATTCCAAAGTTGTGCCACACTGTAGCTCTGTGCTCATCCCATGTATCTTGAAAACATTCAGACTCCAGCGCAGCCACTTGATTGTAGGCTTTGAAAAAAAGACCATATGAGGTAGAAAAAACCCCTTCAGGTTCTGCACCACCCTATGGACCACTCAGCTGTGCAAATGGCTCTGTCACAGGAAAAGGCTCCAAAGCTTTCTCCGAGTTTTTCCAGTTGTGAAAGTTTTCTTTGTACCATTCAACTAGTATGGAGAGAACGTTGATGAGTCAAGCTGACCAGAGATAACAGGGAAGTTCAAATATTCCACAGACATCATAAGACTAACAACATGCTAATAGTTCATTATGCAGAACTTTAACCTATAATTCTATAAAAATCTAGTTTAAATTTTATAAGTTCTTTATGCAAGACTTATTCTAGCACTAAAAATGGATTGAACTTTTTTAAAATCATGTAAATTTTAAATAAAAAGCAGATGAGTCTATGTAAAATTTAAGTGTTAAATTCTATCTCTTTAGCTTCTCATTAACTAACCTATATACCCATTTCCCCCCCTCCCCTCCCTCCTCTTATCACTTCTACATCAGTGTAAAAGCCATCAGTCTTACTTGTTTTCTTTATTCCTTCTTTCCAAGGCACTTTAGGTCTCCATCCTAAGTTGTGCATCTTGTCTGAATTCATTGGATATCTCAGGTCATTTGTAGGCCTGATGAGGTACAAAATGCATACAGAAAACAATTTGATTAGACTTCATTAATTAGAGATGCAGTACTTCACATTGTCTTCAAAGGAATATTAGGTATGCTTCATTATAAAAACTCCCATCAACATGAACAGATTGCATTGCCTTCAAAAAAATACATGGCAGCTGAGTGAAGCTACAATACAATTCAGTTTGTACAGTCAGCTACTTGGAATTGACTAGAACAAATATGAATTAATATTTTATTGGCACAAAAATGAATGCAAAACTCAAATCACTGCCAACGCAATTGTGCACGTCAGTGCATTTGCAACGCAAAGCCAGTGTTTTCTAATATTAGCATTTACATTTTTCATCCTGAAAACCCACAAATTTACACATACTTCAGATTTAAAATACACAGGGTTCCAAAGCATTGCCATTACAGTGCCTCAGTAGCTACACAAACTTGGTAATACTGAATATGTAGAATCCCAAGCTGCAAGATTCAACACAGAAAGAGGTATCTTACACAAATTTTCACTTCCACAGTCTGGCAGATAGGTAGCCTAGTCTAGCATTCCTGCATTATTGGCACTGGCATATTGAATAGTCAAGGTACATGTGCAAACACAAACCAAGTACTTCTCACTGTTATTATAACACACTAATCTCAAGCAGAAGCAGAACTAATTTTTCCATAGCAAGGAACGCCCAAGACCTTTAAGTTGCTCATTACAGAATTAAATAATCATTAGTTAGGTATCTGAATAATCTTTTATAAAACCTCAACCTTCTTTGAAAAATGTATTCCTATGTGGTTAGTTTTCCCAAGCCCATTTATGTTTAAACATTAGCAGACAGGGCCTAATACACATGAAGAAACATCCCAGGCTGAATTACACTGAGACCTACTGAACAGTCACATCATGTAAGCCAAAGGCAATTTGTTCAAAGGTCTGTGATACTCAGACAGGATTCTAAAGAAAACTTCTTTTTCAAAACAAAAAAGTTAGTACATTTAAAGACACTTCAGTTGCCATGATAACAATCCACATGTGAACAGAAAGTGAGAATTCTAAAGGCCATAATACTTAACTGCTATCAGTAGACACGTCATTTCTAATCACTCTGGAGAGAGTGATATCTAAAGTAAGCAGACTCACTGTTGCTGAAAAGAAACGGAGATAAAAGAACAGAGCGAAAACCAAGCCTGAAATTAAGCCAAAAACATACAGCAAAGGCACATCTATAAAAGTTATCCATTTTTACCACTGCCCTAACTTTGGCACTTTAGAGATTTACATCTACTTTTGAGATAGCAGCTTCAGCTTAAGATAGAAATCTAAAAGTAACTACATTCCATAGGCACATATTTCTGCCTGCAGAGAGGGGGTCTTACTATAAAGTACATCTAAGTCTGAATTAGTGAGAGACAATTCAGCTCGCCAAACGATGTTGAATACAAAGTACTGAATAAACTATATAAACTATCATGATGAAAAGATTTAGCTGCTGTGCAAAACCTGTCCTCTTTCCAGAGCAGGCTTCAGTAGTGAGAAGTATGAAGAAGTTTCAAGACAGACAGATTAACGTTACACAGTCCCCTTCAAGACATACACTGTGACCTAAAGATCCAAATAATAAATGGAAATCCTGGTTTTCTATACAGTGCTCTGTACAGACCACAGATGTCAAATCCACTAGTAAAAAAAATAAAAAATTAAGAAAGCAAAACAGCTCTTAGTCCCCCAGAAGTGTTCCCTCCTTCAGAGCAGAAACACTTCCACAAAAAACTTTTTGGCAGGAGTATCAGAAACCTTCAGGACAAAGCTATCTTGCATGCTCAGGATATCCTGCAAATGCTCCACGTTCCTTACCTGTCTTTGACATAATCCATCCAGTGCTCCATTTCAGATTCTGAACTGGTCTTCTTTATCTGTCAAGAAGAGAAACAATTATCAACCCCATACATCTTGCACTGTCTAAAAATAAATTTAAAGAAATTATACTTAACAAGATATAAGTTTGTTAAGGAAAAAAAAAAAACAAACCGCAAACAGAAATGGTCTTTTGTAAACTGAGTTTTCAAACAACTGAAATTACCAAAGTTATGTAGAACAACTTCAATACTTCTCCTTCATGTGAGCACTGACAAAACATCCATAATCAATCTGTTAGATTTTAATAGTGCTACATTCTCATAACAAAACTTAAGGAGCCAGCATGAAAAAACCCTACTAAATGCTATTTAATCATTATGCCAGTTACGTCCCAGTCAGGATAACTGATGCAGCAGTCCAACATAGGATAGCCTGTACTGCAAACTTACAGCACAGCTGCCACAGAAAGGGTAATACATCATTCTGCTACAACTACTTTTCAAGACCCACCGCAAATCTGAGCTCTTTCAGAGCTACAAAAAGTTTGTACTAAAGGGGTGTGCAAACAACATACTGATACAAAATCTCATCTTCTCATGATTATCCATTGCCACTGGCAATGATTGTTTTGCTGAGAAATTATGAATGTAATCCCTTAACAAGCGTGTCTCCTACCGATGCAGCTAACACACTCTTGTGATCTTTGCTGCAGATAAGCTCCAAATGTGTCACCGCATGCTTAGAAGTCAAAACACTATTGACTTAGGAGTTTCCATACATTACCACAACAGAGGTGCTAGGGACCAACGGGTTATCCCCTTATTTTTGGTATTTTTACAAACCTTTGTTTTGCCAGGTGAAATGGAAATGGAAATAAAAACTAAAGGTAATGCAAAACAAAATGAAACAAAAGAGTAGGACAATTCAGTCCCAGATATAGTATATTTAAGAGTCACCTTTTCCCCAGAAAGAATTACAGGAGGGGTTTTGTATTAAAAGTTCCTCCTACTGAAAAGCAGAAAACATTTGCATTTCGTGCCTATTTAAAGAGCATAAGAACAGAGTTTTAGCAAAATGGAGCATTCTCAATCAAAAAACAAAACCACAACCATCCACCACCTTTCTCCTACATCAAGTAAAGTACAGAGTGGACAAACTAAAGATTTTTTCTTGTCCACCTTATGAATGAGAGCGATGATCAGCCTCAACCACAGCGACACCCCTTCATGCCAATCAGCATATAAATGTAAGCAAGTGCCAAGGTCAGACCAGAGAAAGCCTTGGAGGAAGTAAGAGTTATCTCCATTGCACAAACTGGAGCCAACACACACACAAAGGCCCCACAGGCCACAATTTGCAGATTAAGCTCTGGATGCCCCATCCCTGGAAGTGTTCGAGGCCAGGTTGGATGGGGCTTTGAGCAAGCTCGTCCAGTGGAAGGTGTCCCTGCCTCTGGCAGGGGGGCTGGAACTAGATGGTCTTTGAAGTCCCTTCCAACCCAAACCACTCCATGATTCCATGACTGAAGGTGGCCCTGCCTCAGCTGCCCACTGCAATGTCTTCCAAATCCTTTCACTTGCTGCTGGCGAGGGAGGTACTGAATAGCAGGTGTGCTACGCCAAAATAATGGGGTAGCAATGTTGGTTTTCCCCAATGCACAAATATCTGATCCAGATCACAACAGTAACCCCTAAAAACAGATGCAAACCCACACCTGTACTCAAATAACTTCCCAAGTCCGTGATGGAACCTGGAGACAAAACCCTTGCCAAAGGCCAGTCTTCTCCATTAGAGAGTTTTGGTGATTTAAGTGACGTACACGTTTACTCCATTTATTCTTAACTGGTGTAGCCTTTGTTGTGTGACACAAACCTTGAGAGAATGAAGTGAGAGATTACAGTGTTCACTGTATTTTACATCACTCCCCCTTTGCCATCTGCAGAAATGCTTCCCAAGACCCACCGCAAATCTCAGCTCTTTCAGAGCTACGAAAGATTTGCAGAAGAATCGTTAACTATGTGCAAATAAAAATGGTAAAGAAAAGCATCAGAACTGTTTACTCACTAAATGGATTAGCTCCTTTGCAAGCTGGCCAATGGACATCTCAAAGTTAGTTCCAATGTTATAAATTTCACCTGGCTTCCCCTCCTTCAGGACAGTAAGGAATGCTTCTACCACATCAGTTGCATAAAGGAAATTCCTTCTTTGAAGTCCAGAACCATGAATACAGCTAGGACAAGGAAAAGACAAAAAATTTTTGTTAAACCTTAAATAGACAGGTTCA